>CM030365.1:200095133-200695133 GCA_017893485.1 Hemerocallis citrina
AGAGGGATCCACCAAAGAAGACAAAAATAGCCCAGTTTACGAAGATTCTTATCTTGATACCCATCAAGATAATTGGGAATTGGGAAAACTTCAAGAAGATCAAAATGAAAGGAAAATTTTCTGGATTGAAAAACCTCTTTTAACTTTTCTTTTCGATTATAAACGATGGAACTGCCCGTTGAGATATATAAAAAATGATCAATTGGAAAATGCTGTACGAAACGAAATGTCACAATATTTTTTTTATACATGCACAAGCGATGGAAAACAAACAATATCTTTTACATATCCACCCAGCTTATCGACTTTTTCAGAAATGATAGAACAGAAAATTTCTTTGTACACGACAACACCAGAAAGACTATCCCGTGAAGACCTATATAATTATTGGATTTATACCAATGAAAAAAAAAACAACTTGAGCAATGAATTCATAAGTCGAATACAAATTCTAGAAAAAGAAAAGGGGTTTTTTGCTTTAGATATGCTAGAAAAAAGCGCCAGATTATGCGATGATGAGAATGAACAAGAATACTTGCCCCAAAAGTATGATCCTTTTTTGAGCGGACCCTTTCGAGGAAAAATGGAAGAAGAAGAAATAGAAGAAAAAGAAGAAGAGGAAAAAGAAGAAGAAGATTCACGTGCAATCATTAATAATTTAATCACTTCAACAGCAGATTCCGTAAAAATGTTTTGGATCAATAAAATCCACGGTCTATTTCCTAATGATTCTCGAGAATTTGAACATCAAACGAATACGTTTGACTTTCAAAGGGAATCCATATTTCATTGGATTGGGAATTTTTTAACCTCAATTGATGAATTCTCTTTTGAATACATGCAAGAAACTGATTCAGAAAATAAAGCAAAGTCTTTGAAATTTGTATTCGATATAATTACAAATGATCCAAACGATCTAACAACCATTGAAATGGAAAAGGAATCTATTGGAATGGAAGAAATCGATAAAGAGGTTTCTTGCTGGTCATACCAATTGACAGAGGATTTGGACGAAGAGGATTTGGAAGAAGAGGGCTTGGAAGAAGAGGATTTGGAAGAAGAGGGTTTGGAAGAAGAAGAAGAGGAAGAAGAGGATTTGGAAGAAGAAGAAGAGGAAAAAGAAGAGGAAGAAGAACCGAAGGAAGACCCTGAAATTCATTCAAGAAAAGGCAAACGCGTTGTAATTTATACTGATAAGGATAAAAATACTAAGAGTAGTGCTATTACTAGTAATACTAGTAATAATGGTAAAGAAAATGGTAAAGAAAATGGTAAAGAAGATGGGGAGGAGATTGCTTTGCTACGTTATTCACAACAATCAGATTTTCGTCGGGGTATAATCGCAGGATCCATGCGTGCTCAAAGACGTAAAATAGTTTTTTGGGAAATGTTTCAAGCAAATGTGCATTCTCCACTTTTTTTGGATCGAATAGACAAAACATTTTTTTTTTCATTTTTTGATATCTCTGAAATAGTGAATCTTTTTTTTCGGAATTGGGTAGGGGAACCCCGAGAAAAATAAATTTCTTATTTTAATGAGGAGGAGGCAAAAGAAAATGAGAAAACAAACAGAGAGAAAGAAGAGGAAAATGAACGAATTGCAATATCAGAAGCTTGGGATACTTTTATATTTACTCAAGCAATAAGAGGTTCAATGTTAGTAACCCAATCTTTTCTTAGAAAATATGTTATATTACCCTTATTGATAATAGTGAAAAATATTGGTCGTATGTTATTGTTGCAATTCCCTGAGTGGTACGAAGATTTTAAGGACTGGAATAGAGAAATGCATGTGAAATGTACCTATAATGGTGTTCAATTATCAGAAACAGAATTTTCCCAAAATTGGTTAACAGACGGTATTCAGATAAAGATTCTATTTCCCTTTTGTCTGAAACATTGGCAAGGATCTAAGGTACGATCTCCTCATAGAGATCAACAAATGAAAAAAAAAAGAAAATTTTTGTTTTTTAACAATCTGGGGAAGAGAAGCAAAACTACCCTTTGGGGCTGCCCGAAAACGACCTTCTTTTTTTGAACTCATTTTTAAAGAACTCGAAAAAAAAATGAGAAAAGTTAGAAAGCAATTTTTAAAAGTTAGAAAGATTTTCAAAGAAAGGTTTCTACAAGTTTCAAAAGAAAAAACAAAACGCATCGCAAAAATAGTTCTACTTAGAAACCTAATAATGAAAAAACTTGCAAAAATAAACTTCATTTTTTTCTTATTTCTATTTTGGGAGGGAAAGATATATGAACCGAATGAAAACGGAAAAGATACCAAAACAAATAATCAAATTATCCGCGAATCCACTGTTCAAATCCAATCTATGAATTGGGTAAATGCAAATTATTCACTTATAGAAATAGAAACAAAAAGGAAAGATCTTATGAATAAGACAATCACAATTAAGACCCAAATAGAAAGAATTGCAAAAGACAAGACAAAAATAGTTCAAACTTGTGATGATAAAAGATCGGAATCACAAAAATATATTTGGCGAATATTCAAATGAAATAATATCCGACTAATACGTAAATCCTATTCTTTTATGAAATCCTTCATTGAAAACATATACAGAAATATATTAATATGTACTATTAAGATTTCCAGGGTCAATGCAAAATTTTTATTGGAATCAAAAAAAAAATGAGCAAGAAATTCATTTACAACGATGAAATAAATCAAAGCAGAATTAAGAAAACAAATCCAAATAAAATGAACTTTATTTTGGCTATAAAAAAGTTGTTTTCTAATACCAATATTAGTAATAATAATTCTACTATTTATTGTGACTTATCCTCTTTGTCTCAAGCATATGTATTTTACAAATTATCACAAAACCGATTACTTAACAACTATCACTTGAAATCTGTACTTCAATATCACAGCACCCGCCCCTTTCTTAGGGATAGAATCAAAGATTATTGTACGACACGAGGAATATTTGATTCCAAATCAAGGCCTAATAAGAAAATTTATAAGTCTGGAATGAATAATCGGTTAAGGGGACATTCTCAATACAATTTCTCTCAGACCAAGTGGTCTCACTTAGTACCGAAGAAGTGGCGAAATAGAGTCAACCAACGTTGTACGATTCAACCGAAAAACTCAACAAAATGGAATTTATATAAAAAAGAAAAAGACCAATTATTTCATTACATGAAAAAAAATTCCTATGCAATGGATTCATTGATGAGTCAAAAAGCAAAATGGAAAAAATATTACAGATATGATCTTTTATCATATAAATATATAAATTATGGGGATAGAAAAGACTCATATTTTTATGGATCAACATTACAAGTAGAGGACAAAAGGTTTCCATATAATTTGAATATACTAAAACCCAAATCGTTTTACGGATTGATAAGTATAGCTATTAATGATTATCTAGAAAAGAAATCTATTATTGATACGGACAAAAATTGGGATAGAAAATTTTTGGATTGTAGAGTTCTCCATTTTTGTCTTAGAAAAAATATCGATATTGAGACCCGGGCCAATACGCATATCGACAACAAGATTCATCAAAATGTCAAAACTACAAATTCAAAAAAATGGGAAAAAAGATCTGTTTTCAATTGGATGGGAATGAATCAAGAAAGGACATATCATACCATGTCCAATTGGAATATTTTAAATTCCAATCTAGAACCTTGGTTTTTCCCAGAATTTATGCTTCTTTTTTATGCGTATAAGATTCAACCTAAAAAATGGATCGTACCAATCAAATTACTTCTTTTTTATTTGGATGGGAATGAAAATATCGGTCAAAGTGAAGAGATCGGCGTAAAAAAAAACGAGCGTTATTTGTTCCTGACAAAATATTTTCTTTTTCAATTAAGATGGGGAGATTCCTTGAGTCAAATAATTTTGGATAATATCAAGGTATATTGTCTTCTACTTAGACTGGAAGATACAAGAGAAATTACTATATTCTCAATTCAAAGAGCAGAAATGGATCTAGATATAATGACGATTCCAAAAAATTTCACTTTAGTAGAATTACTAAAAAGGAGACTCTTTTTTATCGAACCAATGCGTATATCTATGAAAAGGGATGGAAAATATATTATATATCAAACCATACGTATTTCATTGGCTGATAAGAATAAGCACCAAACTCATAGAAAATACAGAAGAAAAAAAATGAATATGTCGATAAGAAGAATTTAGATCGATTCATTTTACGACACAGCAATATGCTTGCGAATAGAAAAAAAAATCATTATGATTTCCTTGTTCCCGAAAATATTCTATCTCAAAGACGTCGTAGAGAATTGAGAATTCTATTTTTTTTCAATTTCCGAAATTGGCATATTGGTGTTGGGGAGAAAAATCCAATATTTTACAACCAAAAGAACATAAAAAACTGTGGGCAATTTTGGAATGAGGAAACACACCTTAATACAAATGCAAATCAATTTATGAAATTCCAATTGTTTATTTGGCCCAACTATCGGTTAGAGGATTTAGCTTGTATGAACCGTTATTGGTTTGATACCAATAACGGCAGTCATTTTAGTATGTCAAGAATACATATGTATCCACGATTCATAATTAGTTAAATTCAATTAAAAATTCAATTAGTTAATACTGTATTTCCTATATATAACATGGCATACTAGAATTTGGAATTTGGGTTTGGTAGATAAAAAAAGCCGAAAGATATACGCCTATGCTATGTTACATTCTAGTTCTGCTACATGAAACTGATTTCATTACGTATTAATTTTGTGAATACATAAACTATCATTCCTTTCTATCCAAATCAAAATTGCAAATTTGAGTTGGATAAAATAAATACAAGAAATGTATATCAAGAAATCCAAATTATTTGTGTACTGTACTAGATTTAAATAACTGGTATAATAATAATTATTATTATTCCTGATCGGTAAAATCCACAGAAAAGAAAAAAATAGAAAAATTTGTTTTTTATGGTCAAAAATGCATTCATCTCGGCTATTTCACAAGAAAAAGAAAAAAATTGTGGATCTGTTGAATTTCAAGTATTCAGTTTCACTGATAAGATACGGAGACTTACTGCACATTTGGAATTACATAAAAGAGATTTTTTATCGCAAAGGGGTCTACGAAAAATTCTGGGAAAACGTCAACGACTGCTGGATTATTTGTCAAAGAAAAATAGAGTACGTTATAAGAAATTAATTGGTCAGTTGGGTATTCGAGAGTCAAAAACTCGTTAATTTAAAGATTGGTTTGAATTTTTTTTCTTTAGTTATTCTTTAGTTAATAGTAATTATTATATTAGTATTAGATTTTTAGATTTTGAAGAATCTCATTTTGAAAAATTCATGGAATAATGAATTAAGGAAGAAAAGATATGACTGTACCGGCTACAAGAAAAGATCTTATGGTAGTTAATATGGGTCCTCACCACCCATCAATGCACGGTGTTCTTCGACTGATCGTTACTCTTGACGGTGAAGATGTTATTGACTGTGAACCTATATTGGGTTATTTACACAGAGGAATGGAAAAAATAGCGGAAAATCGAACAATTATACAATATTTGCCTTATGTAACACGGTGGGATTATTTAGCCACTATGTTCACAGAAGCAATAACAGTAAATGCACCAGAACGATTGGAAAGTGTTCAAGTACCTAAAAGAGCCAGTCACATTAGAGTCATTATGCTGGAACTGAGTCGTATAGCTTCTCATCTGTTATGGCTTGGGCCCTTTATGGCGGATATTGGAGCACAGACTCCCTTTTTCTATATTTTCAGAGAAAGGGAATTGTTATATGATCTATTCGAAGCCGCCACAGGTATGCGAATGATGCATAATTATTTCCGTATCGGGGGAGTCGCTGCTGATCTACCTTATGGTTGGATAGATAAATGTTTTGATTTCTGTGATTATTCTTTAACAGAAATTTTTGAATATCGAAAACTTATTACGCGGAATCCTATTTTTTTGGAACGAGTTGAAAGCGTAGGGATTATTGGTGGAGAGGAAGCAATAAATTGGGGTTTATCGGGACCGATGTTACGCGCTTCTGGAATACAATGGGATCTTCGTAAAGGTGATCGTTATGAGTGTTACCGCTGATTTCGGTGTGGGGGTAAACAGATAGAATTTGTGGATCCGAGGAAAACCTGAACAGCTTACTCAGCCTACTTGCTCCCGCCGCTACCTGCAAAGAAGTGCGAAACACCGGGGTTGATTCCGGCGACGCACCCTCCGACGCTCTTGTCAGTAATCAGCTAAAGATTAAGAAAGAGCTTAAGATGGTGGAGAAGTCATTAACCTGGTCTCGGTGGTAGAGGGGTTGTATTTATAGTCGCCTTTGGAACCATTTGGGGCCTAATTTCCTGCCTAACAAATAGGAGAAAAATCCTCCTATTCTGTTTTGGGAAGTTAGGCCTTGATTCCCTGGTGAGAGGTAATCAGGTTTATTGATTTGACCAAATCAGTGGCCTGATTCTCTTCTTGGTGGATTGGGCTTGTATCGGGTCGGGACCCGTACCCAATTGAAGTGGATCTATTCGCGGGTGGTTGGTCTTGTGAGAAGGAGGCCCAATACCCGTTTTGGATCCATCTGTATGTGAAATTACCTTCTTACCCCCGTGCTTCATGATTCGTGCTCGATCTGGACGGTCCCGATTTAACCCCAATTTTTGCCATATCACGAGCCCCCCACTCCTAAAGACTGAGTGTGATCAGACTTTGAGGAGTAGTTTAGCTGTTTTAGTGGCTAATGGAGTTGTATTGGAGTCCAGGCGTGGGATTTTGAATCTAGAAAGGGGGTAGTGAGGCAACTTTTGATGCCGCTGGCAGTTCTCTGGTCACATCGGGTATTCAAGAGTTTTTATCTATTTTTTCGGACTACTTGTTTAATTTTGCGACACGTTTGTTAATCATTCGGGGGCCTTAATCGTACATTCTGGGCGATAATTGTTCGTTCAGGGGTTCGAACATGTGCCCCCCAAATCTCAATTATTCTCCAGAATTTTTGGCTAATTTTCCCGAATTTTTAACAATTTTCTCGCAATTTTTAAACAAATAAAACAATTTAAATAGATAAAAAATGATTTAAATACCGATTTATGGCGTGGCTCGATCTAGGCCGCTGATCGCAGATGGACGCGAACTTCGGAAAGATCTGACGGCTGCTGCTGCTCGGCAGCGTTTTTCTCCGTTTACCAGTTCGGGAAGGCCTTTGCTCGGCAGCCGACCGAAGGTATGGGGGTTCGGCAGCCGACCGAAGGCTTGAGTGACGTGGCGTTATCTGGGCCGTTGGATGTTGGCACGCATCTCGAGACGGGAACGGTTCCCAAGAAAACGCTATCTTGTCTTTTAGCGCACGTGGCGCAATCTGAGCTGTTCGCCATTGGGAGCGCGAATTTCTGAGAGATCCAACGGCTGAGATAGCTCGGTGCCTTTTTTTCTCCATTTACCAGTTCGGGAAGGCCTCTGCTCGGCAGCCGACCGAAGGTATGGGGGTTCGGCAGTGTCGTGGCGCTATCTGTTCGGAGGCGATCTCGCTTCCGAGGGTATTAATGACGCTCGGGGTTGGTGCGGCATTCCCCTTTCCCAGGTCATTAAGAATAATTCCTTTAATCAATGCGTGGCGTTTCGACTTCCGAGGATCAGTAATTCCCTCAATTAAAATGCGGCGCTTCAATTTCCGAGGGTAGTAATGGCTGGTTCTTGGGGGCAGGTTATAAGTACTCCACCCCCTTTGTCGCTTTCGTCACAACCAAATCGAGTTCCAGACCTCGGAGGCGTCTGCCTTGGGTAGCTTCTTTCTTGAGGTCCGGAGAGGTGGTCGCTCTTCTGCCTGGTTTTCCCTTCGTTCCTGACGGCCCCAAAGCGGATGTTAGGAGCGAGGGGGGACGAGGTAGTAGTGGCGGCGACCGTGGTCCGGATCCGAGGGATAAGTTACTTCGGAAGGACGGGCGGTCGCCTTGTTGTCTTGTTGTTTCCCCATTCCTCTCTGCTCCGAAAAGGTGGTGTCAGGAGTGGGGAGCAATAAGACAGTAGGGTCGGCGGCAATAGTCCTGTCCCGGGGTGTGGACTTCTTCGGAAGGACGGGTGGTCGTTCTCTCACCAAGATCTTCGGCTTTCTTTGGTGGCTCCGAAGCGAGCGTCGGAGAGAGCGGAGGTCTTGGTGAGAGAGTGACGATCCATGTCCGATGCCGATCTCTTGGTCCATTTCATCATGAGTAGCAGCTCGGGCTTTTGGACCGTCCGAGCCTGTTGTTTGCAACTGTGAAGGCACTGCGGTTAGAGCCCTTTGGCAAGCCGCGCCTTCCAGATGCAAACAACTGGCTCGGAATGGTGCGTTCTTCCCGATTCCTGAGTGTGGATGGGTCTCCTCTCTTCTCTGTCTTCCTTCCGGGCTGATGGCTTTTGATGGATATCAGCCCGGGGGAGTTAGAGATGGGGGGAGTGCCGATCTGTTCCCGCCCGGGGCCCGTGGTTGGCAGGATGCCGATTGGTGCACGGGACCTGGGGGGGCGCTCGCCGAAGGCGGCGCCTCAAAACTAAATCAAAAATTTTTCCGGGTTCTTTTTAGACATAGGTGGGGCGTCCGAGGGTCCGATCGTCCGAGCGACGTGGCGCTATCTGAGCCGCCGGATGCTGACACGCATCTCGAGATGGGCACTTTCTCCAAGAAAACACTATCTTGTCGTTTAGTGTTCTCGGCGAGATCTGGACCGTCTGATGGAGATCGAGCGCGAAAGTTGAGGGAGAAGGGAGTTTCCCCCATTTACCAGCTCGGGAAGGCACTTGCACGGATTCCGAGCGGACTCTATTGCAGCCACGTTCGGTTTGCTCGCAGCTCGGATTCATATCCCATCTTGCCGAGCTGGTTGACTTTGTGGTGGGCCTTCGAGATGCTTCGAGAGTAGCCCAAAAGTCGCTCTGGAAGTCCAAGAGACGCCTCATTTTCACTATAAATCTTTACCCCCCTTTGACCAAGTCTTCACTTTTCACTTTTACTCTCTCTCTTCCGTATTTACTTTGCTTCGAGGTCTTTAGCTCCCTGGTGGTGTCGCTAGCTGTCGCGGTAGCGTTCCTAGTTCCGGCGAAGTTTCCGACCGCAGCTGTCACTTCAAGGTCAGTCTCTTTCCCTTCTCTCTTTAGGAAAATATGGTTAAGATTTCGGCTGAGACCCCCACCTCGGAGCAAGCCGTTGGCCGAGGGGAGAAAGAGAAAGGAGTAATGGAGCCGAGCGAGCAGGACGTTGTTCGTCCAGACGCGGAGGGCAGAGTGGCCGAGGTGCCCCAAGAAGTCGCGGCGGAGTCCCGAAAGGGCAAAGCCGTAATTACTATAGTAGAGACGCCGAGGAGAGCGGGGGAGTTCGGTCGGCAGCCCATTGCCGTGTCGAGTGTGGGAGGAGTCCGGGATTATGCTGAGGATATCTTGGAGAAGGTTACCCAAGGTACGGCTAAACTGGTGGAGGAGAACGAGCCTAGGGAGCTATCCGAGGTCGATCACAAGATCTCGACTCTTACCGAAGCGGACCTTCATCTGGTCCGAGAGGGCTTCCAGATCCCTCTCGAGTACGTGTTGCTCCTCCCTGGGCCGGGGTTCCGAGCCAACACTAGATCCTCTCCGGACATATGCGTCTTTCCGGTCGACTCCCTCATTGCCGGTCTTCGCTTTCCCCTCCACCCGTTCGTGGTTGACGTCCTGGTTTGGTATGGTTTGAGTCCCGCCCAACTGATGCCGAACACATGGAGGCAAGTTGTGGCGTTCCTCCTCCGATGCCAAGAGATCGGCGCCAAGCCGACCATGTACCTCTTTCGAAGTCTCTTCCGACCTGTCCGGCCGAGAAAAGACGAACAGAGGTTTTATCTTTCGCCCCGGACGGGCGTGAAACTGATCGAGAATCCGGACTCGATCAAACACTGGAAGGACAAATACTTCCTCGTTCGGAATCTGACGCCATGGGTGATACCGACAGTTTGGGCGGACGGACTACCCAAGCGCACAAAGAAGGACGTTCCGCTGAACGCTGCAGAGACCGATGTCCAGAAGAAGATCCTTGCCCTGCCGACGCTTAGCTGGAAGGATATCACCGAAGAGCATCTGTTCCGTGGGGGTCTCAGTCCGATCGACCCTCGTACGCTTCTGGTATTTATACTTCTCTCCGTAAAGTTTGTAAAAAATTTTCTAAGTTTTTTCATTCGACTCTTGCAGAGACCATGAAGCTCGATTACAAGGCTCTGGTGGCGAAGGGCAGGTCCGAGCAGGAGAAGAAGAAGAGGCCGTCGACAGCGCCTCAGGACAGCCGAGCTTCGAAGAAGGCCTCGGTCGTGAAGGCAGCCGACCAACCGAAGGTTGCGGTCCTGAAGGAGGGGGAGATTGAGGTCCTTGTCCCTCCGGCAAAGGTCGCGGTCCCCGAGCAGGGGGGGGTCGTGGACCTCGATCCCTCGGCCTCGGCTGCTCCTGCTCCTACCCCGGAGGCGGACGCTCCTGGTCCGTCGAGCGGTGGGTTCGGAGTGGCTGATGCGCTGTCCCTCCCGGTTCCGCCCCTCACCTCCGACGCGGAGAAGATCTTGACCGAGCGTCACAAACAGATCTTCGTCCCTGATTGGCAGGTGATGAACGTCGACGGCTTTTTGGGCGACGGGAACATCTGCATGGAGGCAGTGAGGCACCTGCCGACCCCGAAGGACCGAGCGACCCTGAGGGCCGGGATGGCAGGGGACAACGTGATGCAGATGGCCCGGAGCACTATGTCTGTAAGTGTGTCGAGCCCTTCTTCATTCATATTTTTTCCTTGGAATTTTTTCTAAGTTCTTGGGCTCGGATTTTAACGTGTTGTTCTCTTTCAGACCCTCTGCCACTTCAGTTGGCTGGTCGAGGAGTTGGCGAAGAAAGATCAGGAGAAGGAGAAGGAGAGGACGGAGCGCGTTCGGGTTGCGAAGCGGCTTGAGTCCGAGCTGCTTCTCTCGACGAAGAGAGTCGCCGAAGTGGAGGACCTGGAGAAGCAGCTGGCTGACGCCATCCAATCGTCGAAGGATACGGCGGCCAAGTTTGAGAAGGAGGTGGCCGAGCTGAAGGAGGAGCTGGCCAGCGCTCGGTCGGGAGCAGAGAAGGAGGTTACCGAGCTGAAGGATGAGCTGGCCAAGGCTCGGTCGGAAGGGGAGAGTGCTCGGAAGAGAGCTGAGAGGATCAAGGCCAACCACCTGAGGAAGGTGAAGAAGGTGAAGAAGGCCGTGCAAGAGGAGGCTGCGCAGCACATGATCCAGAATATGCTGGACGCCTACGGCCGTGCCCTGACCCACGTAGTCGCGAAGAACCCGGGCTTCGACTCGTCCTCCTACGACTTTTACGAGCCCGTGGAGGGGGAAGAAGGGATCACCGAGGGTCTACTCGGTCCCGACGGAGAGACGGAACCCGCCGAAGGTGATGGGGAGACCGAAGCCGAGGGGGAGGAGGAGAAACTCTCCGAGGAGGAGAGCTGGAGCGAAGGCGGCGGCGAGGGTGATGGCGAAGACAAGGCCGAGGGGTCGAAGGATCCGAGCGGCAAAAAGGTCGACCCCTGACTCGGTTGTCTTCCTACTTTCAGTCTTTTTGGTTTTGTTTTCTTTTTGTAAGCCTTATTGCGGACTGGCCACCGCTTTTGTTTTGAATGAAAAGTATTTTGTTTGGCCAAAAATTTGTCCAAGTGTTGAGCCTCGGACTTGGTGTGCGTTTTGGGCGTTTTGGGCGTAAATTTCTCCAACTGTTGGGCCTCGGATTTATTTCCGCTTTTCAGGTGGTGTTTGGTCCGGTCACGGAGCTGGTCTTCCTTCGGAAGGAACTGGCCAATTTGAAGCGTGAACTTTCGGACAGCCGGCAGAAGCGGTTTCTCCTGCTCGGCCAGGCGGAGGAGGTCAGGGCAGTTCTGAGGAGGAACTGTCGCGAGCTGCATCAACTCCGGAAGCGCTCCCAGGGTCCTGGTTCCGAAGGGAAAATTGAGCGGCTTCGTGGGGAGCTTAAAGCCGCCGAGCAGAAGAACGACGATCTTTTGGCCGAGGTACAATATTTGGAGCTATCGGAGAGAGAGTGTTCGGCGGAAAGGGAGAAGATGGCCTCCGAGCTGGAGGGGGCTTTGGCCGAGCGTAAGAAACTGTTGGCCGAAGTCGACATGCTCAGGAGGATCACAATAGATAGGGGGATTGAGGTCACCCACTATCGGCGGCTTGCAACTGATAGTTCCAATGCCTCGGGCTCGTTGAAGGCCCCTCGATCGAAGAAATTGGTGAAGGACGTTGTCTTGAGGGATCGGATTATCGAACTGGAGGAGGAAATCGCGTCGCTCAAGCCTGCGCCGGAGAGGGCTAATGTCCGCAGCACGTCGTGCACTCGCGAGGAAAGTGAGAGGGGGATCACGTTTTATGAACTCGCGACGCGCCCGCTAACGACCAGGCGGAGTCCGGCTGACGCTCAGAGCAGCGCGGCTGTCTCGTCTAGCGGGGCATCGGTCGGCGCGGCTGTTAGGACTAGCAGTGAAGGGGGGTCGCGCTTCGTTGGTTTAGGGTCGAGCTCAGAGGGTCGGCCTCGTCGTCCTCGCGTTTCCCTAAACCGAAGCGTTCCCCTTCCGAAGAGGACTTGATTATGTCACTTTTCATTTTTGTTGGCCGTTGTAATATCCTAGTTGTGGGGTTGGTCGACCGTCTGTAACACTATTATGTCTGAATGCATAAGAATTCTGAAAAACTTTCAAGTGTTTGTCTTCGGCATTGTATTGAAACTGCGTTGTTCGTTTTTCCTATTTTTCAGCTTGTCGCGGCGATCCATGGATCGGACTCCGGGCGTCCGAATGATGACTCCGCATCCGAGGCGACCTCTGGGACGGTGGTTCTGAGCCCCAGGAGTGTCGATCTGAAGCTACGCCGAGCCGAGGGCGAGTGGAGTCACCTTTCGTTGGTCCTCAGTCTCCGGGAGGCCGAAACACAACGCTTGGAGAACAAGATCGTCGAGCTGAGCCCCGTAGGGGAGGACGAGGACTCGCAGACCGCATTCAGCAATGCTCTTCGGGTCAAAAGTATTCGGCACATTCAGTCGAAACTTATTACCGAACGGGACGACTTGCTCTCGGAGATGGGACACCTGCGGGCGGAAATGGCAAAGCTTCGAGGAGAGGCGGAGGAACCGTCTGCCGAGGAGGGCGAACAAGATGGAGAGGATGCATTTTTATGAAAGACAAGTGTAGTTGGTCGGGGGTTGTATGTTTTGTTTGCCAACACTTTTGTAATGGTCTATCTTGTACTGTACGCCGATATTTAATAAAATTCCCTTTCGTTGTTTTGTACGTCTGTCTTTGTTTATAACTGTATTGGCCGTGCCGAACTATCTGAGCTGAGCGTGTCTATTTAGCCGAATGGATCCCCAGGGGTGCGGCTGTTTGTCGCTTAGTGGGTCTGACACGGCGATGTTCTCGAAAGTGCTATTTTGACGTGGCGAGATCTGAGCCGTTGAATGTAAGCGCGAATCTCGAGGCGGCTCGTTTTCCAAGAAAACGTTATCTTATCGTTTTGCGCGAGTGGCACGATCTGAGCCGTCTGATCGAGATCACGCACGAAAGTTGAGGGGGAAGTGTGTTTTCCCCGTTTACCAGCTCGGGAAGGCACTTGCTCGGACGCCGACCGAATGTGTTTGCCTTCGGACCTCGGCTGACAGTCAAGAGTGGTCGGGATACGTGTTCCAGACCTTAGGCATAGTCCAACGGCTGTGGGAGCAATTCCGAACGGCGATCTACCCCTGGTTCGTCCGGAGACGAACCGAGGAGGTAAAGTCGAGCCGAGTGTTGGACTCCGAACCATCGGTATAGTTCAACGGCTGTGGGAGCAATTCCGAACGGCGATCTACCCCTGGTTCGTCTGGAGACGAACCGAGGAGGTAAAGTCGAGCCGAGTGTTGGACTCCGAACCATCGGTATAGTTCAACGGCTATGGGAGCAATTCCGAACGGCGATCTACCCCTGGTTCGTCTGGAGACGAACCGAGGAGGTAAAGTCGAGCCGAGTGTTGGACTCCGAACCATCGGTATAGTTCAACGGCTGTGGGAGCAATTCCGAACGGCGATCTACCCCTGGTTCGTCTGGAGACGAACCGAGGAGGTAAAGTCGAGCCGAGTGTTGGACTCCGAACCATCGGTATAGTAAGAGGGGAGAAAAAAACAGGCAAATTCAAAAACAAAATGGAACTTTCTTTATTTGATATTTGACGGCGAACCGTTTTACATAGTAGAATTCATGGAACAGGTTACAAGTTAAAGGAGAGGAATGGCGCGACATCTCGGATTACTTAGAGAGGCGCCGGGGCGCTCTCTTGGTATTTCAGGAGGTGATCGGCATTCCAGGTCCTCGGGAGTTCTCTACCATCCATGTCCTCAAGTCGATATGCCCCAGGCCGAACAACTTTTGTGACCCGGTACGGCCCTTCCCAATTCGGAGCTAGTTTGCTCCTCTGACTGGGGAGGGATATGGCTAGCTTTCTCAACACCAAATCTCCTTGCTCAAGGTTGGCGGGTCGGACCTTCTTGTTGTACGCTAGCTCGACTCTCCTTCTGTAATTCTGCTGCCGAATCGATGCCATTTCCCTCAGTTCATCTATCAGGTCCAAGTTTCCTCTGAGTTCCCTGGCATTCTGCGCTTCGTCATAGGCGATGAGCCGAGGGGAAGGAATTCCGACCTCGAGGGGTATTACGGCCTCGGCCCCATAAGTAAGGCTGAAAGGGGACTCTCCAGTGGGCGTCCGTTTGCTTGTGCGGTAGTTCCACAACACACTAGGGAGTTGGTCGACCCACTGTCCTTTGGAGCACTTGTCCAACCTCTTCTTGATCCCCGCAAGGATCTGCTTATTAGCGTTCTCGGCCTGCCCGTTCGACTGGGGGTGCGAGACGGACGAGAAACGCTGTTGAATGACGAGGTCGTCGCACAGGGTTCGGAATGCTGAGCCAGTGAACTGGGTCCCATTGTCTGTCACGAGGATGCGCGGGACGCCGAATCTGCATATAATGTTCTTCCAGAAGAACTGCACCACTTTGTTCTCGGTTATCGTGGTGAGGGGCTCGGCCTCGACCCACTTCGAGAAGTAGTCGATGGCTACGACTAAAAACTTGAGCTGACCCGGAGCTGGAGGGAAAGGCCCTATCAAGTCCATTCCCCACATCGCGAAGGGGATGGGGCTCGATAGGGAGGTGAGGTTGGCTTGAGGGAGGCGTCGGATGCTGGAGTGTCTCTGGCAGGAGCCGCACTGCCGAACGTGTCGCTCGGCATCTTGAAGAAGCGTCGGCCAGAAGTACCCATAATTCAGAGCTTTTCGGGCCAGGGACCTAAATCCCGAGTGTGCCCCGCCGATCCCTTCATGAAGCTCCTGTAGGGCATATTCGGCCTGATCCGGAGAGAGGCATCGTAGATACGGTCGGCCGTCTATTTGGGAGAAGGAGCGCTTGTATAGGATGCCCTCGATCAAGACATAGCGCTCGGCTCAGGTTCTAACTCGGCGTGCTTCTTTGGGATCTTGAGGCAGAACTCCATCCCTTAAGAATTCCACCAGTGGTTTCATCCAATTGTCCTGCAGCGCGACCGGCAATGTCTCCATCGAGCTGGGCGTCTCGTCTTCGATGCTCGGCTTGGAGAGGACTTCGATCAGCACGGTCTGTTCAAGACCCTGCAGAGAAGACGAAGCCAATTTGGAGAGAGCATCGGCCTGTGAGTTCTCCTCCCGAGGGACACGCTGGATGACGGCTTCTTCGAACCGACCTATGAGGCCTCGGACCTTGGCGAGGTACTTAGCCATTCGCTCATCCCGGGCCTCGTACTCGCCCAAGACCTGATTCACAACTAGTTGGGAGTCACTGTGAACCCGAAGGCGCTGCGCCCCAGCACTTCGTGCGAGTCCGAGGCCAGCTATGAGGGCCTCGTATTCCGCCTCGTTGTTCGAAGCCTTGAAGTTCAGGTGGATCGCATACTGCAGGACGAAGTTGTCAGGGCCGTTTAAGATAATCCCGGCGCCGCTTCCTTCACTGCAAGAGGATCCGTCCACGAAGACTGTCCAAATGGGGGGCCCATTTGGGACGTGGCCGACCTCAGGGATGGTGGACTCTACAATGAAGTCGGCGAGAGCCTGAGCCTTAATTGCCGTCCGAGGCTGATAGGAGATGTCGTGCTGACTCAGCTCTATAGACCACTTCATCAGCCGGCCCGAGGTTTCGGGCTTATGGAGGACTTGCTTGAGGGGTTGATCAGTGAGGACGACGACCGAGTGAGACTGGAAGTAGGGCCGAAGCTTTCTTGCTGCCATGACCAAAGCGTAGGCTATCTTCTCTATCCTCGGATAGCGGAGCTCGGCGTCTCGAAGCACCTTGCTCACATAGTAGATGGGCCTTTGGGTCCGATCTTCTTCTCTTACCAGCACAGCGCTCAAGGTCTGCTCGGAAGCGGCCAAGTAGATGAAGAGAGGTTCGCCCGGGACCGGCTTACTGAGCAGAGGGGGGTTCACCAGATAGGCTTTCAGCTGGTCGAACGATTCTTGCTGTGCCTCGCCCCATTCAAATCCCTTAGCGCCCCGGAGTGCTTTGAAGAAGGGGAGGCACTTTTCCCCTGACTTGGAGAGGAACCGACCGATGGCTGCGAGCCGACCGGTGAGCTTCTGCACCTCTTTGACGTTCCGAGGCGGGCCCATGTCTAATATGGCTTTAATCTTTTCGGGGTTAGCTTCAATTCCCCGCTGGCTCACCATGAAACCGAGGAACTTGCCAGAGGAGACTCCGAACGCACACTTGTTCGGGTTTAGCCGCATGTTGTACTTCCTCAACACGCCGAAAGCCTCTTGGAGGTCGGCTACATGGTCGGTGCCGCGGATGCTCTTGACGAGCATGTCATCAACGTATACCTCCATGTTTCGGCCGATCTGATGCTGAAAGACCTTGTTGACGAGGCGCTGGTAGGTGGCGCCCGCGTTCTTCAAACCGAACGGCATTACTCGGTAACAGTAGAGGCCTTGGTCGGTGACGAAGGAGGTCTTCGGGATGTCCGGAGGGAACATCCGGATTTGATTGTATCCCGAGAAGGCGTCCATGAAGCTGAGGAGCTCATGGCCCGAGGTGGCGTCGATTAGGGTGTCGATGTTCGGGAGAGGGAAGGGATCCTTCGGACACGCTTTGTTGAGGTCGGTGAAGTCGATGCATATCCTCCACGAGCCATTGGACTTCTTGACCATTACAACATTCGACAGCCACTCGGGATAATTCACCTCCTGGATGAACTTGGCCTTCAGCAGCTTATCCACTTCCTCCTTGATTGCCTGCTGTCGCTCGGGAGCGAACTTTCGCCTCTTCTGCTGAACCGGTTTGCACCCCGGTTCGACGCTTAGGCGGTGGACGAGCAAGTTTTCGGAGATGCCGGGCATATCCGCGGCCGACCAAGCAAATAGGTCGCGGTTATCCCGGATGCACCTCACCAGGTCGGAGAATAGCACGGTCGGCAAGGACTTGCTGACGAGGAATTTTCGGCTCGGATCCTCGTCGGAGAAGAGTACTTCTTCTAACTCGTCCGCTGGCTCGGACGTTGGGCGAGCCTTCGGCTCGGGGATCTCGAGTGTCTCGAGCGAGAGCACTGGTCCCCCGGTGGAAGTCATGTAGCACTTCCGAGCTGTTTCCTGGCTTCCCCTGACTTCCCCTACCCCCGAACGAGTGGGGAACTTCATCTTCAAGTGGTATGCCGAGGGGACAGCCTCAAGAGCGGCTAGGCCGGGGCGGCCTAGGATGACATTATATGCTGCCGGGATGTCGACGACCATGAAGTCCATCGGCTCCGTCTGGGTAGTAGGGGTGCTTCCCGCAGTAACGTCTAGGGTTATCACCCCTTCGACGGTTACCGGGACCCCCGTGAACCCGTGTAGAGTGTATCCGGCTGGCTTGAGACGGTCTCGGGACAGCTGGAGGCCCTGGAAGGCCGAGAGGAATAGGATGTTGACCGAACTCCCGTTGTCAACCAAAATCCTCTGCACCTTGAAGTTGGCCATGCGGAGGTCGATGACGAGGGCATCACAGTGAGGGGTTCGGACTCCTTCGAGATCGGCGTCGGAGAAGGACACGGGCACACCGAAGCCCTTGGGAGGAGGCGCACTGTGGACCGAGTTCACCTCTCGGACGAAGGCTTTCCGAGACGTATTAGAGGAGCCGCCCATGGGGCCCCCGTGGATCATATGCAGAACCCTTTCTTCTTCGAACTCAGGTGTTACTTCGCACCGCTCAGAGCGCTTGTTAGCCCCCCGAGGGGGAGGAGAGTTCCGATCTGTCCGATCGTTAGCCTTTACGAACTTGGCCAACTGCCCCCTTCGAATGAGGGCCTCGATCTCATCTCTCAGAGCCCGACAGTCATTCGTCTCGTGCCCATGGTCTCGGTGATACCGACACCACTTGTCTTTGTCCCTCCTCTTCGCCGGTTTGTGCATCCTCGGGGCTGGAGGGAGGACCCCCTCCTTCTCTACCTCCATGAGGATAGTAGAGACATTAGTTGTGAGGGGCGTGAATTTCTCGAACCTGGGGGGAGGGCGACGTTGACCGCCCATGTCCTTCTGAGCTTTTTTCGACCCTTCCTCCCCCGTCGCCTTCCTTTTCGACCCTGCGGAGGGCCCTCCAAAGCTGGGAAGGGCTTCGGCCTCTTCTGCTCGGATGTACTTCTCGCACCTCAGGAGGAGGTCGGCGAAGTCATGCGGAGGCTTCTTGGCGAGGGATGATCGGAGGTTGGCGTTATGGACGTTCGACTGGAACGCCACGGTAGCCACGGACTGGTCCAAGGAAGCTATGGACCGGACTTCTGCGGTGAACCTTTTCACATAGTCCCGCAGCTTTTCTTCTTTCTCCTGCCGCAGGTTCAGTAAGGAAAGACTCGTCTTCTCGGCTCGCCGGCTGCTCACGAAGTGAGTGATGAACAGCGTCTCGAACTGTTCGAACGAGAAGATGGATGAGGGGGCGAGCCTAGAATACCATTCCCGAGCCGACCCCCTGAGGGTGGCGGGGAAGGTCCTGCATAGCACTGCGTCGGAAGCTTGGTGGATAAGCATCAGTGTCTTGAAGCTCTCGACGTGGTCGACCGGGTCGGATTCCCCTGAGTATGTTTCAAACTGCGGCGGTTTGAAACTCCTCGGAATGTGGGCCTCCATGATCGACCTTGAGAAGGGAGGTCGGCTCGGACGGAAGGTTCCGGCTCGGGACTCTTCTTCCCTGTCCATACGGCCGATGCGCCTCTCCACCTCATGGATACGGTGGATGAGCGCGTCGTCCCTCCGCTGGTAGTCGTACGACCCTCCGGACTCCTCTTCGTAGGAAGGGGAGTGTGGACTGCGGCACCGGTAGTCCTGGGAGCGCCGAGGACTTTGTTGCCGTTGCTGTCGGCTGGGAGCCGGGGAAGGACTCCGGGTTCGGCGCCGGGGACTGGGATCCCTGGGCGGCGTCGGAACCCTCTGAGCATTCTGGCCGTTCTGTCGGAGATTGAGGGCCTGCAGAACGGTCTCTTGAAACTGGAGGAACTCGGCTCGGCTGATGGGCATGTCTCGGTCCCTCGGATGACACCGATCCCTGGGGGACCAGGACCTTCTCCTTCGGCGCTCAGGGGACGCCGCTCGGCCTCTGCGCTCCGGGGACCTTCTGCCGTCCCGACGACGTGGCGACCGCTCACCTTGACGCTGGCGGGAGGCTCCCTCTCGGGCCCGCCTCTCGTCAAGATGAGTACGGAGGTCGTCGTCCTTATGGCGGTTTTGGAGTGTGATACGGAGGTCGGGGTGATGGGAAGCCATCGAGTCCGAGGACCCGTTGTGGACCGAGACGTGGCACGGATTGGCAGGCTGCTTTTCCTTCCGACCATTAGGACCGGACGGACCGTTGTTGGGCTGCTGCTGAGAAGGAGGAGGAGGAGGAGGAGGGACCTGCTGGGTCAGCGGAGGGAGGTTGGACTGAAGGATAGGGTTGACCGGAGCTTCATTCGCCGGGTCGGTGGGGTTGCCCCCACGGTTCGACCCTCTGGATCTGTTCTTCTTCGGCGGCATGGCTGCAGAGGACGGTGGAAGAGGAGCTGAGACTGTTCGTGTGGCTTTCCCACAGACGGCGCCAATCTGTTACCGCTGATTTCGGTGTGGGGGTAAACAGATAGAATTTGTGGATCCGAGGAAAACCTGAACAGCTTACTCAGCCTACTTGCTCCCGCCGCTACCTGCAAAGAAGTGCGAAACACCGGGGTTGATTCCGGCGATGCACCCTCCGACGCTCTTGTCAGTAATCAGCTAAAGATTAAGAAAGAGCTTAAGATGGTGGAGAAGTCATTAACCTGGTCTCGGTGGTAGAGGGGTTGTATTTATAGTCGCCTTTGGAACCATTTGGGGCCTAATTTCCTGCCTAACAAATAGGAGAAAAATCCTCCTATTCTGTTTTGGGAAGTTAGGCCTTGATTCCCTGGTGAGAGGTAATCAGGTTTATTGATTTGACCAAATCAGTGGCCTGATTCTCTTCTTGGTGGATTGGGCTTGTATCGGGTCGGGACCCGTACCCAATTGAAGTGGATCTATTCGCGGGTGGTTGGTCTTGTGAGAAGGAGGCCCAATACCCGTTTTGGATCCATCTGTATGTGAAATTACCTTCTTACCCCCGTGCTTCATGATTCGTGCTCGATCTGGACGGTCCCGATTTAACCCCAATTTTTGCCATATCAATGAGTGTTACAATAAATTCGATTGGGAAGTTCAATGGCAAAAAGAGGGAGATTCCCTAGCTCGTTATTTAGTACGAATCGGTGAAATGAAAGAATCCATAAAAATTATTCAACAGGCTTTAGAAGGGATTCCTGGGGGGGCCCTATGAAAATTTAGAAGTTCGACACTTTGATAGAGCAAAAAATTCTGAATGGAATAATTTTGAATATAGATTTATTACTAAAAAACTTTCACCCAATTTTGAATTGTCGAAACAAGAACTTTATGCGAGAGTAGAAGCCCCAAAAGGAGAATTAGGATTTTTTTTGATAGGAGATAGTAGTGTTTTCCCCTGGAGATGGAAAATTCGTCCACCCGGTTTCATCAATTTGCAGATTATCCCTCAACTAGTTAAAAGAATGAAATTGGCTGATATCATGACGATATTAGGTAGTATAGATATCATTATAGGAGAAGTTGATCGTTGAAATGATAATTGATATGACAGAAGTACAAGCTATCAATTCTTTTTCTAGATCGGAATCCTTAAAAGAAGTCTATGGACTCATATGGATATTTTTTCCCATTTTTACCCTTATATTGGGAATCATAATAGGGGTACTAGTAATTGTGTGGTTAGAAAGAGAAATATCCGCAGCAATACAACAACGTATTGGGCCTGAATATGCCGGCCCATTGGGAATTCTTCAAGCTCTGGCAGATGGGACAAAATTACTTTTTAAAGAAGACCTCATCCCCTCTAGAGGAGATATTCGTTTGTTTAGCGTGGGACCGTCTATAGTGGTCATATCAATTCTACTAAGTTATTTAGTAATTCCTTTAGGGTATCGCCTTGTTTTAGCCGATCTCAGCATAGGTGTTTTTTTATGGATCTCTATTTCAAGTATTGCTCCTATTGGACTTCTTATGTCAGGATATGGATCGAATAATAAATATTCCTTTTCAGGTGGTCTATGAGCTGCTGTTCAATCTATTAGTTATGAAATACCATTAACTCTTTGCGTGTTATCAATATCTCTACGTGTGATTCGTTGGAACATGATTATTTTCCCTCTTCTCTAGAACTAGAAATAAATAGAAATGAAATTCTAAAATAAATAGAAATTCAAAGTAAAGGGGTTGAATATATTGAATGAATGTTTACATTTTTTATTCATCAATGATTAAGATCGATGAGTTAAACTAGATAGTTATATGAGTAAAATCGAACTGTTTCCAAATTTGCAGTAAGAAGATCAAATCTCATTCCCTATGTGCAAGAATACAAACATAAGCATAAGCAATGTAAACTGTTTACCCCAAGATTGAGATTCTTTCACTAATTATCATATCTTGAAGTGGGTACAAAAGGATCAACCATATGGGGTTTCTACTACCGTCTTCTATGTATTACCATACCGGAGATCAATCAAAAATCAGTGAACGGTTAGGAACACCAAGGTACACAAAAGATTAGTAATGGAGATAATGTAAGATATAAAAAAAAGTATTTTTTGCATAAAACTTTTGAGAAAACGAATCACAATGAGGACTTTAAGTGGGTAGAAATGACCAAGCAGTACTTCCCCACGATTCCGACCTAGAGTATGCTCCTATTCACTGATTAAAGAAATGACTATCAAAAACGAATTAATTCTTTATTTATTTGGATTTTCAGAGTACCTCCTTCTCTGAGAAAGAAGAACAGGAATAAAAGAAATGGAATTAATAAAAATGAATAAATAAGAATAAAAAAGATCTCTATTTATTATTTATTTTTCCCATTCATAAGTCATATCTATATATAATATAGAATTCTTATCATTTCATGAATTTTGAATGACTGCCCAATTCTATTTTTTTTTTAGTTCTTAACAGAACATATTTATTGATATCACGAGTATTTCATTGAAGGGTTAAGTTATTACCGAACAAAAAGAAATTGCAATTCTATAATGGATAAGATCAATTCGGAAGCACTTTTTTAGCAGACGGAATTTCTTTGGTCTAATTTTGGACTCCCGGGTACATATTTATTCATTCATACCAGGCAATAATACCGAATAAGTCCTTACCTTACATTTATTTGTGGCCATAGAGAAGCCGTATGAAGCTGAGGTCTCATGTACGGTTTTGGAATAGCGATGTGAACAGTGATGTTCTCATCGACTATGATTATCTAACAGTTCAAGTACAGTTGATATAGTTGAGGCACAGTCCCAATATGGTTTTTGGGGATGGAATCTGTGGCGTCATCCTATAGGGTTTGTAGTTTTTCTAATTTTCTCTAGCAGAGTGTGAGAAATTACCCTTTGATTTACCAGAAGCGGAGGAGGAATTAGTAGCGGGTTATCAAACAGAATATTCGGGTATCAAATACGCTTTATTTTACCTTGCTTCTTACCTCAATTATTAGTTTCTTCATTATTTATAACGGTTCTTTACTTAGGTGGGTGGAATTTTTCTATTCCATACATATCCATTCCTGAACTTTTCGGAATAAATAAAATGGATGGAGTCTTTGGAATGACCGTTGATATCTTTATTACATTAGCTAAAGCTTATTTGTTTCTGTTCATTCCTATCACAGCAAGATGGACTTTACCTAGGATGAGAATGGACCAGCTATTAAATCTTGGATGGAAATTTCTTTTACCTATTTCTCTGGGTAATCTATTATTGACAACTTCTTCGGAACTTGCTTCCCTATAAAAAAAAAAAAAAAAAAAATAGGATAACGAGATTCTAGATCCATAACTTATCTCAAACAAGAGAAAGAAACATCAATTTATTCATGGATATTTACAATATGTTTCCCATGGTGACCGGGTTCATAAATTATGGTCAACAAACAATACGAGCCGCAAGGTACATTGGTCAAAGTTTCGCAATTACCTTATCCTATACAAATCGTTTACCCGTAACTATTCAATACCCTTATGAAAAATCGATCACATCAGAGTGTTTCCATGGTCGAATCCACTTCGAATTTGATAAATGTATTGCTTGTGAAGTATGCGTTCGTGCATGTCCCATAGATCTACCCGTTGTTGATTGGAGATTTGAAAAAGATATTAAAAAGAAACAATTGCTTAATTATAGTATTGATTTTGGGGTCTGTATATTTTGTGGTAATTGTGTCGAGTATTGTCCAACAAACTGTTTATCAATGACTGAAGAATATGAACTTTCCGCTTATGATCGTCACGAATTGAATTATAATCAAATTGCTTTGGGTCGGTTACCAGTGTCAGTAATTGGAGATTACACAATTCAAACAGTTATGAATTCAACTCCAATTCAAATGGAAAAAGATAAACTCTTTGATTCAAGAACAATTACCAATTATTAAGATTTTATTTCGATATAAAGAACCCAAAGCCTCCTTTATTTTGGTTAGTTTGAAACTAAAAATACTAACTATTTTCATTGTTGAGAATGACTCTTTGATTGAAACTGAGAATCTTTTTTTCGTGATGATTTTGAAATAGAAAAGCTATTCTTTTTTCTTTCAGATAAAAAAATTAGGATTCACTAAGAATTTTAATTTTATCTATATTTCCATTAAATACATATATATTAATATTCATTCTATTCAGATTTCATTCATTCCATTTAAAACTTATCATATACAAGAAAAAAAATAAGGGTACCACCTTTCCCTTTCCTGGACTATTTAGTAAGGTCATGCATGAAATATTTCGACTTATTTATCTGTTATACATAATGGATTTACCTGGACCAATACATGATATACTTGTAGTATTTCTGGGATCATTTCTTATATTAGGGGGTTTAGGGGTAGTATTATTTACTAATCCAATTTATTCTGCCTTTTCCTTGGGATTGGTTCTTTTTTGTATATCCTTATTCTATATTCCATCAAACTCCTATTTTGTAGCTGCCGCGCAGCTCCTTATCTATGTGGGAGCCATAAATGTCTTAATTATATTTGCTGTTATGTTCATGAACGGTTCAGAATATTCCAACAATTCCTATCCTTGGACTGTCGGGGAGGGGATCACTTCGCTGGTTTGTACAAGTATTCTTGTTTCACTAATTATTACTATCCCAGATACGTCATGGTACGGAATTATTTGGACTACAAGATCAAACCAGATTATGGAACAGGACCTTATAAGTAACGTGCAACAAATTGGAATTCACTTATCAACAGATTTTTATCTTCCATTTGAACTCATTTCTATAATTCTTTTAGTTTCTTTGATAGGTGCAATTACTATGGCTCGTCAATAAAAAATACTTAGAATTCCAAAAATTCTTAGAATTTGGAATTCTAAATCAAATGAAAAAGGGAGATTTTGCGTTTAATCTACTATCCCTATTTTTTCTGGAATTGTTCGATTCTAGTCAATCAAATCGGTTGAATTGTGTTCATATTGAAATGAATCGAGATTGATGAGGAGTTATCCAATGATGTTGGAATATGTACTTTTTTTGAGTGTCTATTTATTTTCTATCGGTATCTATGGATTGATCACAAGTCGAAACATGGTTAGGGCACTTATGTGTCTTGAGCTTATACTAAATTCGGTTAATATGAATCTCGTAACCTTTTCTGATATATTTGATAGTCGACAATTAAAAGGAGCAATTTTCGCAATCTTTGTTATAGCTATTGCGGCCGCGGAAGCAGCTATTGGGCTAGCTATTGTTTCGTCGATCCACCATAACAGAAAATCAACTCGTATCAATCAATCGAATTTGTTGAATAATTAATCATAACATAAATAAATCATACATATAAACATATAAATCATATAATCATAATTATCCATCATATAAATAATAAATATAAAAATAGAATATATATATTATATCTTTATTTATATTTATATGTATAGTAATATAGAAATATATTACTATTGAAATGAAATATTGGAAATATTGATGATCCATTGGTCAATGCGAAGTCAGATGTGTGACTCGTATGATCATAGTTGGTGAGGCAAAAATCAAAGTCCATTGGTCCTTTCTCGTGAACAAATTTAGAAATATATTGATTCTTCAGATTTTTTTGAATAAACCATTGATTCGTCTGGTGTCTACAATATAAATATATATTTTATGATTTATTTACTACTGGTTTGACTTTACCAGATCGAAAATTTTTTATGTGCAAAACTTGAATTTATAGACCCAATGTCACATTCAGTAAAAATTTATGATACATGTATCGGGTGTACTCAATGTGTACGAGCCTGTCCTACAGATGTATTGGAAATGATACCTTGGGACGGGTGTAAAACTAAGCAAATTGCTTCTGCGCCAAGAACCGAGGACTGCGTAGGTTGTAAAAGATGTAAATCTGCTTGTCCAACAAATTTTTTGAGTGTCCGTGTTTATTTGTGGCATGAAACAACTCGCAGCATGGGTCTAGCTTATTGATACGTTCTAAAAAACTCCACTTGAATCATTTGATTCCTTTTTACCGGCAAAAGCCCGTACTCGAGAAATTATATTATCCCGAGCACGGGTTTTTTGGTCAAAACGTATCTTGTCTTTATCACGAGTTATTTCCCTTGGTTAACAATACTTGTAGTTTTGCCGATATTTGCGGATTCTTCAATTTTCTTTCTCCCTCATAAGGGGAATAAGGTATTTCGGTGGTATACTATATGTATTTGTTTAATAGAACTTCTTCTAACAACCTATGTGTTCTGTTATCATTTCCAATTGGACGATACATTAATTCAATTGGAAGAGGATTGGAAATGGATAAATATTTGAAATTTTCACTGGAGACTGGGAATCGACGGGCTTTCCATAGGACCTATTTTACTGACAGGATTTATCACTACTTTAGCTACTTTAGCAGCTTGGCCTGTTACTCGAAATTCGAGATTGTTCTATTTCCTGATGTTAGCAATGTACAGTGGTCAAATAGGATTATTTTCTTCTCGAGACCTTTTACTTTTTTTCATCATGTGGGAGTTAGAATTAATTCCTGTTTACTTACTTTTATCCATGTGGGGGGGAAAAAAACGTTTGTACTCGGCTACAAAGTTTATTTTGTACACTGCGGGAGGTTCCATTTTTCTCTTAGTAGGAGTTTTCGGTATGGGTTTATATGGTTCCAATGAACCAACGTTGGATTTTGCAAAATTAGCTAATCGGTCATATCCTGTGACATTGGAAATAATATTCTATTTTGGCTTCCTTATTGCTTATGTTGTCAAATCGCCGATTATACCCTTACATACATGGTTACCGGATACCCACGGAGAAGCACATTACAATACGTGTATGCTTCTAGCCGGAATCTTATTAAAAATGGGAGCATATGGATTGATTCGGATCAATATGGAATTATTACCGCATGCCCATTCTATATTTTCTCCCTGTTTGGTGATAGTGGGAACAATGCAAATAATCTATGCAGCTCCAACCTCTCTCGGTCAATGCAATTTAAAAAAGAGAATAGCCTATTCCTCCGTATCTCACATGGGTTTCATAATTATAGGAATTGGTTCTATAACCGACATGGGGCTCAATGGAGCCATTTTACAAATACTCTCTCATGGATTTATTGGTGCTGCACTTTTTTTCTTGGTAGGAACGAGTTGTGATAGAACACGTCTTGTTTCTCTTGACGAAATGGGGGGGATATCCATCCCAATGCCAAAAATATTTACCATGTTTAGTAGTTTCTCGATGGCTTCTCTTGCATTGCCAGGAATGAGTGGTTTTGTTGCAGAATCGGTAGTATTTTTTGGAATAGTTACTAGTCCAAAATTTCTTTTCATGCACAAAATGCTAATTACCCTTGTAATGGCATTTGGAATGATATTAACTCCTATTTATTTATTATCTATGTTATGTCAGATGTTCTATGGATACAAACTATTCAAGGTTTCCAATTCCCATTTTTTAGATTCGGGACCACGAGAACTATTTGTTTCGCTCTGTATCTTTCTACCCGTAATAGGGATTGGTATTTATCCTGATTTCGTTCTCTCATTATCAGTTGACAAGATACAAGCTATCCTATCTAATTATTTTCATAGATAGTTTTTTTTCATTAATGAGACGCAAAATATTCGTTTTTTTAATTTTGATTTAAGTAAGATTTTTCAAAGAATTTCTGGTACAACGCAAAAAAAGAAAGTGAATTAGAATTGGAAGGAGATGTATCCCCAGTTTTTGAGAACCATTCAAATACTTGATTCAAATGGTTCTCAAAAACTCGCACAAGCATTCATTCATTATATATCATTCATTACATGTAGGATGATGTTCTTATGTATTGTATTCCTCATGGAGTTTATTCAATTAGATGTTAATGTGAATGAACCATAACTATGTAGACCTATTCCTAATAGATTGATCCCAAAATAGCATATCCAAATTATAAGAAATCCTATAGAAGCCACAAGTGCCGAATTCGTACCTTGCAAACCTTTATTTGTTCTAGTATGTAAATAAATCGCGAATATGGCCCAAGTAATAAATGCCCAAGTTTCCTTGGGATCCCAATTCCAATAAGATCCCCAGGCCTCGTTAGCCCATACTGCTCCAGAAAGAATACCTATGGTTAAAAAGGTAAACCCTAAACTAATCACACGATAACTCCAATAATCCAAACGCCGAGTTAATTGATATTTGTAATAATTTGGAAATGAAAGAAAAGAAGTGTCTTTTAAAACACTTTCTTTTTCATTCAAGTATTTGATGTTACAAAAAAAAAGACTTAGTTAAGACATTTTTGCTTTTTAAAAAAATATCGATGTTTTTTCGAAATGTAATGACTAGAAAAGCGACTGATAATAATGATCCACATAAAAGAGCTGCATAGCTCAATAGCATCATACTTACGTGCATCATTAACCACTGAGATTGTAGAGCAGGTACTAATATTGCTGATTGGTGCATTTCACTTGAAAGACCCGATGTGGCGAAACCTTGGGTAAAAAGGGAACTTGGGGCGGTTATTGCACTTAAATCATTTTTATGATTCCGTATCTTTGGAACCATATGAATAATGGAAAAACTCCACGAGAGGAAGATTAAGGATTCATATAAATTACTTAATGGAAAATGTCTCGAAGAAATCCAACGAGTAATTAATAATCCTGTTATAGAGAAAAAAGCAGCTATCATTCCCTTTTCCGACGAATCTCGTAACCCTATGATTTCGTGGACTACTAATAGGGTTATCAAATGAATCATAATCACAACTGAAATGATTGAAAAAAAGAGGTGAGTTAATATATGTTCTAAAGTCGCAAATATCATAAAAAAGGAGGTCTCATTACAGAATTAAAATCGGGAATTAAATACATTACATTATAAGACCCATTGTGCCTCTTTTAGAGTATGCCGCCACTCGGACTTGAACCGAGATGCTCTAGCACTGCTTCCTAAGAGCAGCGTGTCTACCGATTTCACCATATATAGCGGCTTACTTGACTTGAAGTAATAATAGTCAATTCGTATGAAATCGTCTAGGTCTAGATTTAAGGATTCAATATGGTTTAGAAAACATTAGAACTGATGAATAAGAACTTTTGAAATTGGATCTTTGAGTTTTCCAAAATCTTTAGCTTAGTTAGTCTCATCATAGGTTTCGTTTTAACAAAAAAAAAAATAATAATCACCCTTTGCGTACCATAGAAATATATAAATATATTTTTAGTAAGTTCTCCCGGAATGGTGAGAGCTCAAAAGTTTTGTTTTTGGTCGAAATAGAAACTCAGAATTGTATTGTGCTTTTTTTCTATTTTTTTTAAATTTAGTTATTAGTTATTTGGAATCCGTGAAATCAGATAAAGAAAATGAAAAAAAAAATCGTCAAAGAAATTTATTTTCGCAATGAAAAAAAGAAATAAATACGATTTCGTCATATGTATCACAATTTTCTTTTTCCAATAGAAACATAGAATGAGCAAAGATGTTTCTATTGGAAAAAGAAAAGTAATCAATATTATCATAATAGTCGGGGTGGGCCTCGGTCGGTGTCCGACCTAATATGGACCATCCACCACCGATCCAAAGAAGGTCGGTTTTTAAAGCTTTTCATCCGCAACCAATCCGAGCCGATTAAGCTCGGTTTGGATTGAATTGGATGGTCGGTTTGGCATGCAACTTTTCACCTCCAACATCATTGACAATTTCATTGAAATTTAAAAGATCAACCTCAAGCAATCTTAAGAAACAACATGCTTGCAACCTGCTATTTTCGACACAATTTAATCTGATTCAATCTGAAAAAATGTCATGCTATTTTCAATAGCAAATAATATAACATGCAACATTTTCTTTTTCAATCCTACACATTTAAAAAACAAGAAATAAAATTGAGGACAGGGTGTTGGGCTGGGAACTCGAGGAGAGATGAAGAGGGTGTTGGGTTGTTCGCGGGAACTGGAGGAGGAAGACATAAGAAGAAGATGAAGAATGAGAAGAATTTACATCCGTTGGAGCTTTGAATGATGAAGATGAGGAATTACTGATTGATTTAGTTAGGATTTCCATTTCCTTTGAATGATTTCCTCTTATGATCTTATTGTTGGTTGTTGGGTTGCCTTATTGGGATTTGGAGTGTGGGACTTGGGATATGAACTGAACTTAAAGAAATTAAAGGAGACTGTTTGTATCTTCAAGAAATGACGGTTTGTATATTCAAGAAATTAAAGGAGAATTAGATTTTTAGGGAGTAAGGACTAATGCATATAGGTACTGTCGGTTCGGTTTTATCGATTATTTGGAAGCCTCATCTAACAACCGATTGGATTGGTTCAGATTGGTCGGTTCGGATAATAGTTGTTCTCCTCTATCCAATAGTAGTTTGTCACCTAAGGTAGTGAAGAGAAAGACAATAGAGAAGGTAATGGATGTAGCATTACCTACAAAAGTTATTACTGTTAAGGTTTTTTTTCATAGGTCCCTAACAGATATTAAAATTCCATACTAATTAATCCCTCATAAACCATTTCAAACGTACTTCCTCGACCAGTTTCCAAAAGTGATCAGGCAAATCCTACTGATCTATTTACCTACTTTTGGAATAATCTCTAATATTATAATTAGAGAGTTGGGGTTGTATCATTTGTAAATAAATTGTAATTTGTAGATAATCCATCTAATCTCAACCACTAATTTTAAGGGAAAGTTATATTAACCATCCATTTAATCAATTGTTGTCAGATTCCATAATACTCTCAAAGTTCCAATTTATTTATGACATAATTATTTACAAAAATGTAACTCATATAAAATAAAAGTTGGTGCCACTAAGGGTAATTGTAAAGAGCATAGTAAGGTACTGTTCTTTTTTTTTCCTCTTATAAGAGGTTACCTCTTATAAGAGATTTACAGTAAGAGCCTCTTGTAAGAGTCTCTTTTTGAGGTGTTCTTTTTATATAAAAATAACCTCTTATAAGAACCTCTTATAAGAGATTTTTGTTCTTTTTTCACCTCTTACAAGAGCTTATATTACCCCAAAGTCTATATTACCCCAAATTATAAAAATAGTGAGATGAAGGACAAGAAAAGATAAGTTCAAATTACTAATATATAAACTAGTTTAATGGCAAGTTAAATTCACAAATCAGTGTAAATCATCAATTATAATTCCGGGCTACTATAAACTTTTGATTAGTATGAAAAAGTAGTATGTATAAATATAAATAATAATAATTTGTTTCAAAGAAGTTGGATTAAAAAAATTTAAGGTCAATGGGCTAATATAAATTCTCCCTTAGCTGTAAATAAATTAAAAAAAATTTAAAAAAAAAACCCTGACCGGCTGCAGGATTTGGACATGGTGGCATCATAACAGGACAAATCAACTAGCCACAACTCAAGTAATGTACTTACTGGACGTAAATATATATATATCTTTAAATAAATCATTGTTTCGACAGCATCCCTAACATAATTGTTCGAGATTGTGAAGAATGAATTCCCACACTTTTTCTGGGATAGCATATTACAGTCAACTACGTATATGATTACACTTTTTCTAGGATAGCATATTCCGGGCTACTATAGACTAATATATAAACTAGTTTAATTAGTAACAATTATAATATAGATTTTGGGGTAATATAGACTTTTTAAGTGATAGAAGTCTTATAAGAATTTGAAAGAGGCTACTAGAAGTCTTTTAGGCTTATAATGTCTTATAAGAGGTAAAAAAAGAACACTAAAAAAACTCTTGTAAGAGGGGACCACCTCTTACAAGAGGTAAATCTCTTATAAGAGGAGAAAAAGAACACTACCTAAGAGTTTGAAAGAGGTAAAAGGATTTCTCATGTTCAAGGCCAGACTATGTCGTAGTCTTTGCTGTAAAAAAAATTTCTTTATACGTGCATCGCACGTGTAGATTGCTAGGCTTTTTTAAAGTGAAAGAATCTTATTATTTCATAAAGGTATTTTTATCCTTGCAATTCATTCTCTTTTATATTATTTTACAAAAGATTTTGTGTTCAAAATTAGTACGATGGGTCGATCAGAGTGATTGCAGTATTGTACTTGACTTTTAAATTGTTTAGTTTTGATCACTATTGTAGTTGATCAAAGGACTAATATAGAATTAGTAATTTATAAGGGCATGCATGGTAGGGAATTGCAATATTTTTTGGGGGCTAATGAGGAAAAATCCCCACATTTAATTGATTTTTCAATAATGCTACACACAAGATTTTCTATAACTTTTTTCTTTACAATCTTATGTGGCACAATACTATTGGAGGTTATTATAAAGGATGTTGTAAAAATATTTAATAGTATTGTGCTAAAGTTGTAAAGAAAAAAAGTTTTAAAAAATGTTGTTGGTGTAGCATTACTCTTGACTAGTAATTTACATGTGTGATACATGTCTTAATAAATATATATTTTTTTAAAGTAAAAATTTCGACATAGTATGGCCTCGAATGTGAGATCTTTTATATTAGTTATGTACGAACAATGCATGTAAGTTGGTAGACTTACAAACGACAACTTCAACTCTCCCATCTCTAATCTCTAATATTATAATGAGAGAGTTGGAGTTGTGATTTGTAGACAACCATTCAACCAACCATCTAATCTCAACCATGTTTTTTCAAGTGAGAGTTATATTAAACATTCATTTACTTTACTACTGTTAGTTATCATAATACTTTAAAAAATTTATTTACGACATAATTATTTACAAAAGTGTCACTCATAAAATAAAAATTGATGCCACTAGGAGTAGTTTGTAAAGAGTATGTGATAAGTAAAGTGAGATCTCAGGTTCGATGCCAATGCCTTAGTATTTACTTTAAAAAAAATATTAGGACGTGCATCACACATGCAGATTACTGGTTATAATAGTTACTAGTAATCTGCACGTGCGATGCACGTTCTTTTTTTTTTTATATAGTAAATAATAAGATGTAATCTGGCCTTGAACATGAAACCTCCCTTTAATCATACATACTATTTACAAATTATCCTTAGTGACACAAGCTTTTATTTTATATGAGTGACACTTTTGTAAATAATTATGTCGTAAATAAATTTGAACTTTGAGGGTATTATGGTAACTAACAACAGTTGAGTAAATGGATGGTTAATATAACTCTCACTTAAATATGCATGGTTGCGATTAGATCGTTGGTTGAATAGTTGTCTACAAATTATAGGTTGTCTACAAATGACAACCCAAACTCTCCCATTATAATATTAGAGATTAGTGATGGGAGAGTTGGAGTTTTCGTTTGTAAGTCTACCAACTTACGTGCATTGTCAGTGCATAACTAATATAAAAGAGATATCAGATTCGAGGCCAGACAATGTCAAAGTTTTTACTTTTAAAAAATATATATTTATTAATACGTGCATCACACGTGTAAATTACTAGTCAAGAGTAATGCTACACCAACAACCTTTTTTAAAACTTTTTTTATGGAGTATAAGACATAATCTGGCCTTGAACATGAAACCTCCCTTTACTCATGCATGCTATTTACAAATTATCCCTAGTGGCACAAACTTTATTATATATGAGTGACACTTTTGTAAGTAATTATGTCGTAAATAAATTTGAACGTTAAGGGTATTATGGTAACTAACAATAATTGAGTAAATACATGGTTAATATAACTCTCACTAAAAAAATGAATGATTGAGATTAGATGATTGAATGTCTACAAATTACAGGTTGTCTATAAATGACAATCCAACTCTTTCATTATAATATTAGAGATTAGAGGTTAGAGATTTTTATACCAGATTAGATGTCTTACCTCAAATGAGAAACAAGTCAACGTCATAAGTGCTGGACCAGAACCCATTAAATTGGGTCTAAGCCTAACAACTTAGCTAATGTGCATTTTCCCCCAACAACAACTAATTTCTACGAAACCTGTAGCAATCAAACACTCAAATATATAGCAATAACCAAAAAACCAGGGAGAACTATTTGGAAGCGCAAGAGGGAAGAGGAGTCTACTACAGGTGATCAACGATGGGCAAGCGCGGAGGGAAGAGGATTATGAATGACGTCACGCCAGGCTTGACAGAGAGGAGCAAGACTACGACATCCCCAATAGAGGAAAGGGGTGCTTGGAGAAGAGAGAACCTCGAAAGGTCCATATAGGACGTTCGAAGGAAAGGCCAAGAGATCGGGATGTTAGGATAAAAGAGAACGTACAGAGGACATGCTCACCGGAGTTGGTCATAGAGTCTGAACGGAGGGAGACCCATAACAAGAAGTCCTACGCCGAAGTTATGAGGCCTAAAACATACGGCTACAGGGACCACAGCAGGGCTCGGAGGCACACGTTGCCGGAGAAGGAGGTTAACAAGACGAAAAAGGATGAAGAGGAGGAATGGATTTTATTGAGGCCAAAGAAGTTGAGAAAGGCAGAGCACCCAGGGAAGACACCTCAGAGAAGTTCGTCGGAGTATTCAAAGTCGGCGAATGTATTTCAATGTCATAAATGTGCCCAACGGGGACATACTATCCACGAATGCCCTAATCAATGGTTTTTCTATGCCTGTAAACGATATGGCCACATTTCGATCGCGTGCAATAGGGGAAAGGAGCCAGCGAAGTCACCACCAAGGTCGCCAATAACTCCAAACGTCCCGATAATGGAAGACTCATTGCAAAGCCGAACAGAGGAAAGTATGGCAAGTGGAAGAAAAAAAATCAAGGCAGTAATTACACCCACGCCAATCATGGCAGAGTTCGAAAGGCGTTTCTCATCGTGTTCATGATCAAAGCACAAAGTGGGAACCCAACCACTAATGATATCGAGAAGCTTTCGGCAGCAAACACTAAGAGTTCACCAGGGTGGAAGTGGCATGTTCAGTAACTTAATCAGATTGGTTTTTTTGCTCACTGTCAAAACATAGACAGAATCCAGGAAGTGTTAGCTCTTAAGGGTTTATAAGGTGTGGGTCAAGAAGAGTTCTTCATAACCTTCTCTCGATGGTCGCGGAAAGTAGGAGCCATGATGATTGAATCTCTTCCTTAGGTGTGGATCAGATTGTTTAATTTCCTTTTTCACTATTGGGTAAGATCAGGTTTTCAGAACCTTATCAGGAGTTTTGGCTACTTGATCGAGCTAGATAAAAGCATGTTGCTGCATAGTCCTCGGAATTTCGCTCGCATTATAATTGGAATAGAGGCGAAGGAAGATATCCCATCCACGATCCAAGCAGAGTTCGAAGGAGAAGTTTACGAGGTCAGGGTGATTACAGAAAGGAAGAAGAGTGTGTCGTTCAATGGAGCAAGTGATAGGGTCTCGACGTCAGAATCGGAAGAAACCAAAAATCATGAGGTAGATGATGAGCGAAGGCCGTTGGATCCAAATGGGAACAATCAGGAGAATCCATCACACAAAAGAGCCAGAATAACGGGAGCCATATGATCGTAAGAGGGTGAATCAAGAACGTCCAATTCAAAATCTTCGTTCAGTACAATTGGAGTCCACTATGGGGATTCGAGGTAAACAAATAGTGTTGGGATTGGGGCGTCAACCAATGCCCGTTGTCGCAGCGGAACTAATAGAGCAATGAGGAAGTCGAAGTAGATGAGATTAATAAATTGAGCAAGCAAGTAGATCCACCAAACTAATACAAATACAACGATGGCTTATCCCGGTTAGCTTTTGCTTAATCTGGGAAAAAATATAGGGAGATCTGATATTCAACTAGAAGAGATTACAAGGAGTTATTGATTCACTCAATACAAGGAATTAAACTCACTCACCAAGAACTATCTCTCTCGAGCCTCTCTTTGCAATGGAGAAAATAATCTATGAAGTACTCAACTCTCATAAAGAATGAGTTTACAATATATATGTAGAATAATAGAGAGAAAACCTATGTCCAATCTTGATTCTCAGTCGTCCGATATAACCTGGAAAAGAAGTAACTAAATAGGAGCCGCACGATCTAACTTGGAGTTGAAGATTGGGCTGAAACGACCTAACAAATCGAAGCCCAAAAATGAACACAGCGTCGCGGGCGGTCAACCGTCCAACAAGACCGGTCTACCTTACCACTCTCTGACATTCCCTGTACTACGAGCGGTCGGGGGCGCGGTCGGGGGTTGCGGTCGACCGCAACATAGGACAGTCGATCGTAACTATGCCTGCACCTTGCTGCTGCTGTTTTTTCTTCTACTCACTTCGACGCTTCGACCTCCGTGCTTCATCTTACCTTCTTCTAATCTGAACAACGAGTATTCAAGACACAATCCTAACACACTCCACCTTGGATTGCATACGAGTGCTATCACATGATGTGTTACTCATCTTCAAACTCTAATAAATTCCACTTGCAAAGAAAACTTAGAACAATAGTTTCTTCTTATAATTGAAATGAGTTATACCCAATCTCACCGAATCAAGTGTAGCCCTTCAAAGGCACACCTCCGTAGATGTACTTACGAAGTTGCCAAACTCCACACGAACTCCACCTATCCTTAGGCTTTCTCCACCTCTCGACGATATTCGAACGTCGTGGTCTCGTCTCGATAAATCTAGTTGCGACAAACTAGCTGAGCTTGCGGGAATAACAGAAAAATGAGCAACACTTGCGCAAGTATTTCGGATTACCCAAATCTTGTAGAGATTGTTTTGGCTTGGCCCAACCACTCATACCTCTAATCACCATGCGACAACTCTGAAAAACATATAGAACTCCACCTCGAACTATGTACTGCAGCCCCGTGCATCAAGAGTTACCAAGAAAATTAGATTCTGTTTCAGCAGAGGAATATGTTAAACATCCCTTAAAGTGAACATATTTAGACCTGGCATCTTCAACCCAACTGTCCCCTCACCCACTACTTCACAAATCTCTCCAGTTCCCGTTGTCACACAACGCCCCGTAGTAGACTTATAAGTAGAAAACAACTCCCTCTCGGTGCAAATATGAGAAGAACTCCCTGAGTCAAGAAACCAACTAGAATCTACTTCTAAAGAATTTGAAACAAGAAGACACGAATTGCCTGAATCAAAGGCACTAATCATATTAGCGGCAGAACTCCCATTCTTTGTGCTCTCCTGATCTGCAACTTCCAACAGTCTTTCTTGATATGCCCTGGCCTCTTGCAATATCAGCAACGGATCGAATCCTTTTGCAAAGTACTTTGTCTTCCTCCTGAAGGACCATCCACTGCTAGACAACTTGTAGGAATAGTCGATGATGATTTATGGGTCTCCTTCCTAAGTTGATTTTCCTTCAATACTTTGATTACACCATCTACTGAAATACTCTCCTTGGCAGATCTACCGTGTAGCATGGTAGTGATCAAAGGCTCGTACGAATCCGGCAATGAATATATCAGGTTGAAAGCTTTATCTTCCTCACACACACTGCGTTGATCGCCTTAAGTTCAGATAATACCTTATTGAACTCTGTAATGTGGACTTGGAGATCGGTACCTTCCTTCATAGATAAACGGAATAACTTTCTCTTCCAATACATCTGATCTAATAACGATGAACCAGATTAGTTAGCTATGAGTTTTTTTCCATAAACTCACTGCATCAGTTTCTTCAAGAAATCTGCACTTGACCTCGTCCGCCAAGGATAGTCGGATCAAACTTATGGCTCTTTCACGAATATCTTTCTAGCCGTCATCCTTCATATTAGTTGGCTTTTCTTTCTACTTAACGGCCAACTGCAAACGTTCTTGAACAAGAACATCATACATGTCAGTCTTCCAAAGATTGAAGTTGATCTTTCCGTCGATGTAACATCTTGGATTTTTAATCATATTAATTAGAATGTATTTTTTTATTTTCACGTGTTGTGCACGTGCAAATTTTTATGCATGCATCTTTCCAAAAATATTTCATAAATTAGTAATCTTATTTTGTTCTCTTTTAATTAAGAGAACCTAATTTAATTTTGGCCTAATTGTTTTTTGTAGCCCACCTTAATAAATTAATTAATTGAAGTAATGAAGCCCATGGTTAGTTAGCCCATTAGTGAGCCCATTTATTTTTAAAATCACTTTTAATTATATAACTTGTAGTGTTGACTCATTCTATGAACAAAAAAAAAATAATTATACATGAATAACATGTAGATAAGGGAGGCACAAGATAACACGTGTTTGCACTAGGGTGTGCAAAACACACCCTTTGGGTGTGGCCGGATAGAATCAAGAGAGAGGGAGAGTTGATGAGGTGGAGAGGTGGTTATTTGCATCATGGAAAGTTATAGCAATTCCCTATTTCATCCAAGCCCTTGATCCTAAACCACTTGATTTAATCCTAGCCCTTTATTTTCACTAAAATTTTGTATAAATACCCCCCTTTTCATTAGCTATTCTTACACCTATTCTTTATCATAAGAGAAAGAAATACATTAGTGAGCAAAAGAGTAAGAGTTGAGTGAGTTCTAAAAAATTGAGTGTGCTTGTGTGTGTTCCATCAATAGGAGGCCGGCCAATCCATCCATGGAGCAAGGAGCTTGCGACAAACACCAAGGAGCAAAGCTTGGACTCATCAAACACTAGGAGGAGAAAGCCCTTTTGTGCATTCTAAGAGTTTTCCCTAGGACTTTGTGAATTTTCTCTCCAAATAAGGTGGGTGTTTTTCATGCTTCTAATCTAGTTACCATCTTAGGAATAAATTGCTACTAAGAGAAAACTAAGTGATTTAGACTTATGGTTGTTTTTTAGATGAAATGATAAATTAGAGAATGATTGATAAATGATTGCTAAATTGAGAATCAAAGTGTTAGAAATTATCATTTTACCATGGTATATGTTTATGAGTTATGCTTTATGGAGATTTTGTGCTTGTGAGACAAATAATTAATTAAATGCATCATGGATAATTGTTTGTTTGAATTACAGTTACACTATTGTAGAAAAATGAGAATTGGTATCCTAAAAATGTTGTAGGTTGATTAATGAGTAAAAGAACAAAAAAATAAGTTGTCTTGTGAAAAATCTAATTCTTTAATTATGTAAAAATGTAGATCGTTCTCAATGTCGAAACAATGGACATAGAATATGGAATAAGACCAAAAAATGCATTTTTATAAGGCAAATAATGGTTTTAAAATTACTGGTTTACTGTAATTTCATATAGATTAAAATCTGGAAAGTTTAGAGTTCAAAAAGAGAAGAAAAAGAAACAAAATCATTTTGAGAAGTGGTGAAATTAGAAATGAACAGAGAACTGAGTTATAAACGACCCAACTCAAATTGTGACAATCTGGCCACTTAGACCATTCGGTCGGAAGGTGTTTCAGTCGCTACAGTGCGCGCGGGGGGGGGGGGGGGGGGGGGGGGGGGGGGGTTCGATTTCAAGTAGGAGCTTTGTTTTTTTATTTTTGTTAAAAAAAACCCGAACGCCAAAGTTAACACATATCGGTTAAAACCCAGATAAAATCACCTCTGTGGCTTGGCGCAGTGGTCTCGAGTGGTGCCTTTCTAGCCGCTGGTTGTGGGTTCGAATCCGGGTTTGGGCTTAGTTTAAAAAGTATTTTTTTAGAAATAATTAATATTTTGAGCTATAAAGATAAATTAAAATTTAGAAAAAATATGGGAAAATTCCTATAATTATTTAGACTTCATGAAATAAATTTTCTATTACTTTTGATGAATTATAATTGGAAAGTTGAGACTATTTTCAAGAAAGAACTTGTGTTTAATTAATAAATTGAATTGTCTTTTAGATAAAGAAAAAAATATATAAATGAATTGTTTTCTTTGAGTTTAAAAATGAGAATTAGTAATGTGAAATTAAGTGTGAATTTGTGAAATCAAGTGGAATTGTGAATTGTGAATTGTGAATTTCGTATTAATGAAATAAGATTAAGAGAATTATGTGGAAAACATAAACTATTAATTGTGACTTGTTAGAAGAAATGCTTTTAATTGTCCATGCATGATATTGTGTATGAAAGTGAAATTAAATGACATGATGAGTTATGAAGAATTATGAATATGAATACATGAATGATATGAACACGAAATGTGAATTATGATTAATCATGAAAAAGACTTTATGAGTTTGAAAGAAACTCAATGTTGCGATTATGAGTTGAAATTAAGAACTAAGAAGTAATTAAGCCTCATACCGACAATGAAAGAAATGTTGATATGATATTTGAGAAGAAAAAAAGATCAGGTTTGGGTCAAATGCGTTGATTGATGGTTAAGACCGGTATAGAGGAAAGAGTTAACCCTAGAAATTGATTTTATTCATGATTGATACAATTAAGGACCAAACAATAGAGAAGACGTGATGAAAGTAAGAGAAAAATACAAGTATCAGGGCTTCGAGTCTACGGTGTGAGAGTGATTCATAGGTTGCCTACTTGATGAGTCAAGTCTTGGCATGGACACTACTCCGGAATTATTGGGATCGTGACGATGCTTGTGGGATGTTTGATTGACTACGGGTGGTGCTATGCATGGTCTATGACGGAGGCTGAATTGACCATAGGCTCTGCATGATGCATCATGTCATGATGTGGGATCCCCTCCAGGTTGTCTGGACATGGGCTCGTAACTCATAGGACATCTAGGATACTTATTGTAGTTACAGTAGTAGATTAAGTCATGGCGAGGGATCGAACCTTACAAGTTGAAGAACGATTAAGGGCTTGCCCTCAGACCTATGTAGTATGTGATGTATAGAATCGGAACAAGTGCGCATTAGTGTCATCTAATAATAAGAATAAATTGCATTAAGGACTAGGCACACAATCACAACACGACATCAATAGGATAGTTTCCTTAGCTTTGTTTGTGAACAAGTTTGTGGTTTGTTAAGCACTGAGAATCGTTATACTGTTTCGGCATAGAGAGGATGGCCGTGTGTAATATCTTGTCAATTGAATGAACTGACGTGCCCACAGTCTTTATGCAGGATAAAGGAATTGAAAAAGATTAAAGTATGCAAGCAGCTTAAAGAATGTTCCAAGTGTTGTATATTTATTTATGTAAATATTGTAAATTGCTTCTGCTGTTTAAGTGTAAATGTAAATGTAACTCTGATGTAAAATAAAGTTTAAATTTCCTTGTAAATTGTACGAAGTGAAGTGTAAAGATCCTGTGGAACTTCGAATTCAATCTGTTTTGGAATTCAGGGTGTTACAGAGTGGTATCAGAGCTAGGTTCCAAGTAGTACAAATTTATAAGGAACGACACCCTCGAAGTGGACATTAGTGTGTTGTGTAAAGAGATTTAAATGTAAGTCACTTACATTTGTGTTGCTTTATGATTGATATTCCTTCTCTTCCTCCCATTTTCTAAGATGGTAGACCACTTCGACCTAGCTGGAGGCAAAGATTGGCACATAATTGAGAAGGATTACTACCCCGGACAAGCTGATTCAGACGAAGAAGATCTTGAAGAATTGGAAGTTGAATAGCCTGAGTCCAGAGAGATCACTCCACCTCCAGATTCATCTGATGATTCCTCCGACGAGGAAGAACCAGTTCCGAGTAGTCTTATTGTGTCTCTTCAGAGGCAGGTAGAGACTTAGAGGGAGAGAGCGGAGCTGTTGCCGGTGCAGTGTGCAAAGTGCAAGGAGAGCATTGCCATGCTCAGTCATCGTGTTTAGGAACTCGAGAAGAGAAAAAACATGTACGATGTACCGAAGGAGGAAGTGGAGGAACTACGGGAAGAGCTTCGTGAAGCCAGGAGGAACCGTAGGAACTAGACTGTTGTATCTTCTTATTGCTTTCTTTTGATGTCAGAAATGTTTTAAATTCGAATGTATAAAGTTTGAAATTCAATGAAATGAAAAGTCGATTTAAAATTCATGTTTTTCTACTTCGAATTTAATGGATCTTTTGCATCAGAATATGGCTAGAAGTAGGGTTGTTCATACTTTAGTTAAAACCGATTACCGAACCGAACCGAACCAAAATTTACCAATTTGGTTCGGTTTTTCGATTTTTCGGTTTTTTGGTTCGGTTTTGATCCAAACCGAAGTTTTGTTAGAGAGTTCGGATCGATTTTTGGTTGGCTTCTAAATAAACCGAACTGAACAAAAAATCGAATTTTTTTGGACAAAAATAAATTCTTAACTAATATGAACAGCCCTAGTTGTGTTAATACCCAATTACACATTATAGAACCCTATCAAAAGCTTAACTAATAACAGGTTTTGTTTGCTGCGTTGCTACTGAAAAACAATGCGGCTACACACGAAGCACTCATGTTTGCAATGTCGAACAATCTACTGTCTTGAAGTGCATTCAAGCAATCGAGAATGCTTCTTAGTTTCTTCTGCACCGCATTCTGTCACTTCCTTCAGAAAACTCGGATTTTTTTCAATTTGTTACATCTGCATTCTCCTGCCGTATATACATAGCTAAGCACATACTATACTGCACAGGGGTTTCTTCAATCAGCCTCTCCTCATTGCTTCTGAATTTGTTTCTGTCCGATCTATTGTTGAAGTGGGTGTACATCTAATATGCCAAATTCTTTCATTACAAGTATGTATCATTTGCTTTTTACTGAGTGGTCACTCTTGCCAGTTTAGAGTCTGTCTACCATTTACAATGGAGTGGATGCTTGAACTGACGTTCTGTTGAAAACTAAAATGCAGTGAGCAATTTTCCTTTTTTTTTCTTTTTGGTAATACGAGACAGTGAGCAATCATTTTTATATATATATTCTTTTCTTTCTTATTCTTTTCGCAAGTGTTTCCTGAATACTGAAAATCTTTTCCAAAACCATGATTGGAAGCAAATAAATTCTGGGCTTTCAACCATTCACTTATAATTCACCAGTGCATTATCCGAAGCAAGAAACAAAACATAACCATCGATGATCTTAGGATTTCAGAGTTATTATGGATATCTGATTAAGAATGATATATATGTCACATCTCCATAAGTAAAAATAAGTATTACATTCCACAAATCAGACCCACCTAAATTGCATACAATGAAATTGTATTCAGAAAACCTGAACCCTTTTTCAAATTCTGTTTCATCATTAATATGAATACGGCAACGACATTAACCAATACCCAATTACACATTACAGAACCCTGTCATAGGTTAATAAAATAAAACATCCATTTTCTTTTACTTCGAGATCTTTAACATTCTCTGCAGTACCTGTTATAGTATATATACTATCCTACTTCATTAATATCATTTGAAGTATACATTAACTACTCTATACTCCTCTGCATATATATAATACCAATATCACTGACCTTGATTACTGGTAAAATTCAAAATTGAACAACTTCTAAAAAGTTCGGTTATTTCGGTTATTAACCGAACCGAACCGATAAAATTCGGTTCGGTTCAAACCAAATTTTATCAGTTTCAGTTCGAATTTTGGTTTTAAATATACCAAACCAAAAATTTCGGTTCGGTTCGATTTTTTTCGGTTCAGTTCGGTTTTCCACCGATGAACAGCCCTAGCTAGAAGAGGATCTCGAAATGGTGAAGGTCTGGACTTGGAAACAGAATTAGCGAGGGTCTATCAGACACTCAATGCCGTTTCCATGAATCAGAACCAAGGGAGGGTGCCTGTGAATCTAGTACCTAAAGCAATCAAACTCGTGGAATCATTCAAACAGATGAAACCACCAGTATTTGAAGGAAAGTCAGACCCTAACACGGCCGACAAATGGATCTGACAGGTAGAGACTATCTTCGAAGTCTTGGAGACTCCGGAGGGCAGCAAGGTGAAGTTGGTGGCACTACATTTCGAGAAGGATGCGGCTATGTGGTGGCAGTCGATGAAGCGGGCGATAGGAGATGTTGTTCTTGGCTGGGAGGAATTTTTGGAGGAATTCCGCAGTCATTATTTTCCATCAAACGTTCAAAAGAAGAAAGCCATGGAATTTCTGGCGCTACAGCAGGGCGGCATGTCAGTTAGAGAGTATGAGATGAGGTTCAATCAGCTCTCGAGGTATGCTCCAAAATTGGTGATGGACGAGGCGAAGAAAGCTCGAAAGTTCGAGCACGGTTTAAGGCCAAGTCTGAGATCCCAGATGATACCCCTTGGTATCTGGAGGTTTGACAAGTTGGTCAAACGAGCTGCAGCTACGGAAGAAGACATGGTGCAGTTCCACGCTGTTCAGAATAGGAGGAACAACTGGAATATGGGGAAGAGGCCCACAGCTTCTGGCAATTTTAGGGGACAACCACCAGCTCAAAGGTTCAAACTGACAGGGGCGAACGCTGTTAACGTGGCTGGGAGACCCGAAAATGGTTTTTTGAGACCTCCCGTATTGACTTGTTTCAATTATGGAGAGACCGGTCATTACAGATCTCACTGCCCAGAGTTGCGAGATGTCATCTGCAATGGACCAACACAGCAAAATGGGAAGAAGCCATACCAACAGGGGCGAGTATTTGCCTTGACTGAAGCTGACTATCTTGGAAGTCGATGTTATCATTGACATTGATTGAATGTCGGTGTACAGTGCAAGCATCGAGTGCAAGACCAAGGAAGTAATAGTGAAGGCTCTAGGTGGACCTGAAGTCACTTTCCAAGGAAAGAAGAAGTGTTCCAGGTTGGTTGCAGCTGTAACGCCCCGAATCCCAAATACACTGACGAGATGTTCTACATGATCTTTCCGCTTCTTTTAGTACAATTTTACAAGGAAATTTAAACTTTTCACTTTACATCAGAGTTTACATCAATATTACATTTCACATTGCACAGCGGAAGTAAAATTTTACAACAATGAAAACAAGTATGCAACAACATTGAGTAATCTTTAAGCATTTGTTCCTCTTTAATCTTTATCAAGCCATTTAACTAAATATAAGACTGTGGGTACGTCAGTTTATTCAACCGACGATCATTATACATGACCATCCTCTCTATGCCGGAAATAGTATAACTTATTTTCCATATTTAGCAAACACAAACTTGTCACAATTCAAACTAAAGGGACTACCCTATTGATGTCGTGTTGTGATTGTGCACTTAGTCCTTAATGCAGTTATTTATATAATATGACACTAACGCACACTTGTTCGGATTCTATGCATCCCATACTACATAGGTCCGAGGGCAAGCCTCTTAATCGTTCTTCATCTTTGTAGGGTTCAATCCCTCGCCATGACTTAATCTACTACTGTAACTACGGTAGGTATCCTAGATGATCTATGAGTGCAAGCACGTGTACAGAAAACCTGGAGGAGAATCCCACGTCATGTCACGACTCATCATGAAGAACCTGTGGCAATTTCAGCCTCCTTCATGGCACACGATCCTCATGCAGTCACCGAACATCCTACAAGTGTCACCACCGGGACGGTACCCTGGAGCAGTATCCACGTCATGTCACGACGCATCGTGAAGAACCTTTGAAGTACTCTCACGCCGCCAATCCGATGGCCCTCACTCGTGTTATTCTCCTACTTTCATCACATCTCCACTATGTACTAATCCTTAGTTTTTATTAGAATCATGAACAAAACCAAAGCTCTAGAGTTAGCCTCTCCACTAAACCGGACCTATTCATTCATTTCAACATGACCAACCTTGGTCTTTCTTTTCAATATTCATTTTATTTCTTTCCAAATGCCGGGGGAGACTTAGCTACTCTTTTGTTTCAATTCCAATTTACAATTTCCAACATTGAGTGTTACTAGCTCATAAGTTCATTTTTCATAATCATAATAGATTTTCTTTTTCATGTTCATAGCTTTCACATTCATACAACTTTGACAAGTTCTAATAAATGATTCACTTCATGTAATTTCACGCAAAGACCAATCGAATTTACTGTCATAACCAATAATCAACATAAGATTCATAACCTTTATTATAAACAAATCATAGAATTTCTGATATACCAAAAGTACTCTGAACAGTCGGCTTGGAGCTCATTTAGTCGACTTGTTCAGTCAAATAAAGTTCTTCAATAATAGCTCGGAAGAGTCGACTGCTGCATATGGTCAGTCGGTTGTTTCGCAGCGTTCAAAATCTCAATTATCATTTACAGGGCAGTCGACTTTGTTCAATCCAGTCGGCTGTTCTGCAGAGTGCAATTATGTAATTTCTCAAGTTCAATACAGTCGACTGTTACACACATTCGGTCGACTGAACAGGTTAAAATCTCAAATTAAGGAATCATTCCTTCATTCCATTCACACATCATAATTTGTCGTACTATCCTCCAACGAGAATAATTCACATTTCATAGTTGTCACATTATTCTCAAAATGAGAAATACTAACGAATATTCACAATTCATATTTTTCATACATCTATCACATAATATCACTTCAATCTTTACTATATTAATCTTCTTCATTTCCAGTTCTTTTTGCAAGGAATAATTTTCCCCAAAAATACACTTATAAAACCATAGTTCTAATTACACATTTAATTCTCAAATCACATTTTATTTCATGCAATAATTCCCAAATTATCTTTATGAAGTCCCATATATTTTTAGAAGAGTAGAACATTCAAGTTTATGAAAATTCATCAGTACCAGTCGACTTATACTGTAGTAAGTCAACTGTCCAGGGGGAAACATCCATGATTTTAAGAAAATAAGTTAAGCAAGAAGTTGACTTATAAAAGCATAAGTCGACTTAAATGAGGACATAAGTCGACTTACCAGAAAATTCCTTTTCGACATTTTTCAACGATTAATGCCACTAATCTCTTTATTAGCCAACTACACATTAATTCTCTATTTTTAACCTTTTACCCAACATACTAATCTACATCTCAATTCATTCATTCCAATATAACACAAGATCCATTTAATCACATGAAGTAGCATTGCCAATCTACTAACTTTGTGTGCATAATTTGTGATGTAGAATAATGAGACTTTCTTTAACAATCCATGGTTATAATTAATCCATACCAACTTAAATTTTTACTGATCAAATCACATACAATTGCACACCCACATTCCAATCAATTCATAGGTCAATTTTCCAATTAAGAGTGTACACTTATTGATATTTTTCATGCATCATTCTTTCAATTCACATCTAGCATGTATTCCTAATTAGAAATATGGAAAATTTACCCAACTGTATGGAGAGACAAACACAATTAACAATTCCTAGACGGATGTCCTTGCGACGAATTGCTCCTCCTCCTAGATGCGCGCACACAAACCTCCAAGCACACACCCAAAGCCGAACACTACCTCTTCTTGAGCCGACCCCCTCTTCTCCATGGTGCAAACCCAACTCTCACACAACTCAATCTTTTAACTCACAAAAATACTACTAGATAATATAATTTAGACTCTAGGTTTGGAAGAGAATAGTTTGGCACAAGAAGAACTAGCCTTGGGGGGTGGGGGGGGGGGGGGGTATTTATACTAAAAATTAAAGGGAAATAGATGGCTAGGATTGAAGTAGGAGTTAGGAACAAATGGTGGAGATTTAATGAGGAGTTACACAAACTACCCATGATCCAATAACCATCACTCCATGACTCCACATCCAAAATTTGAGGTTCCCTCCAAAAGTTACAACCGGCCTACAAGAAAGAATGCATAGTGCACGTGTACGTGTAGTGCACGTGCATGCAACTAGGCCCAAAAGTTGTACATTTCATTTTATATAAAAATAAAATAGTCTTTAAATTGTATTCTACATGACAATTTGCATAAAAATAGTCCATGGGATTTAGTTTATGGGCCAAAATAATTATTTTAAAATAAAATAAATAAATTACATTTTGGGCTTAAAGAAAAAGGCTTTTTATCTAATTAAAATAAGGCTTTTGTATAAAATAATTACAAGCACATATTAAAATATCTTTACTCATCTTGAAAAATATTAACCAAAATATTACACGTGCACACAACGCGCAAAATAAATAATTTTTCATTAAATTAAAAAATCATGGCATTACAACACTCTCTCCTTAGAATAGTTCCGTCCCCGGAACTACAGTCAAGAGTGAGAAACAAAAAAAATACAATACTTATAATTAGCACAAGAAAAATACAGAATACAAATCAAGCAAAAAGCTCAGGATAGTCCTTCAACATCCTCGCCTCGGACTCCCAAGTAGCCTCTTTAACCAAGTGGTTTCTCCAGACTACCTTGACCATCGGTATCGTCTTATTCCTCAAGACTTTCTCTCGACGATCAACAATCTCGATAGGAGACTCGATGTAATTCAGATCCAACTGCAAACCTTCCGGCACTTCAGGCAAATGATGACTCGGATCTGGAATATAACCTCTCAGCATAGACACATGAAAGACATTGTGCACCTGAGATAACTCTTCCGGTAATTCAAGCCGGTAAGCAGTTTTTCCGATCCTTTTCAATATCTTGTGCGGGCCTATAAACCTCGGGGCTAACTTCCCGCCTTTGCCAAATCGAACCACACCTTTACTGGGTGATACTTTCAGAAAGACGAAGTCACCAACCTCAAACTCAAGGTCCCTTCTCCGGTTGTCTGCATAGCTTTTCTGCCTGCTCTGAGTTTCTACCAACCTTTTCCTGATCAGAACAATCTTCTCAGAGGTTTGCTGCACAAGCTCAGGACCAAACAACTGACGTTCCCCAACTTCAAACCAACAAACAGGTGTTCTACACTTCCTGCCATACAAAGCTTCGTACGGCGCCATCTCGATGCTAGCCTGAAAACTGTTGTTGTAGGCAAACTCTACCAAAGGTAAATGCCTTTCCCAACTGCCTCCAAAGTCTAGTACACAATACCGAAGCATATCCTCAAGAATACGGTTGACTCTCTCGGTCTGCCCATCGGTTTGCGGATGAAAATCATTGCTGAAATCTGTCTTGGTACCCAAAGCTGTCTGAAGACTCCTCCAGAAATGCGAAGTAAACCGCGCATCTCGATCAGACACAATAGTTGACGGAACACCATGAAGCCTGACAATCTCGCCAACATACAACTCAGCCAACTTGTCCATCGAAGCAGTGAGTTTCATCGCCAAAAAGTGAGCGGACTTGGTTAGTCGATCGACTATGACCCAAATCGCATCATTGCCTTTAGGACTCTTAGGCAATCCCGTGATGAAATCCATACTGATGTTATCCCACTTCCATTCCGGAATAGGTAAGGCTGTAATAGACCTCCGGGTCTTTGATTTTCGGATTTGACTTGCTGACAAACCTCACACTTCGCCATAAATTTAGCCACATCCCGCTTCAAACCTGACCACCAGAAATGATATTTGATGTCTTTGTACATCTTAGTACTCCCAGGATGTACAAACAAAAGAGTGGCATGCGTCTCCTAAAGAATACTCTCTTTCAGGTCTGCCTGATTTGGAACGCACAGACTATCTCCGAACCACAGCACTCCATCCCTGATTTGAAATCCGGGCAACCTGCCAGCACCAACCTGCTCCTTCTTCTCCAAAATATCAGCATCAACCTTCTGACTTGCAATGATCCTTCCATTCAATGTAGGCTGAAGCCTCAACTGAGCCAAAGATGCTCCTAATCCTTGCAAGACAACTTCAATACCTGCTCGGTCCAATTCCTCAATCAGATGCTTCTGAGTTGTAATCAAACTGGCTAAACTGCTCTTGCGACTAAGTGCATCAGCCACAACATTAGTTTTTCCAGGATGATACTTGATCTCAGGTCGCATGTCCTCAAGCACTTCCAACCATCTCCGCTACCTACGATTCAGATCCCTCTGCTGATATATGTACTTCAAACTCTTGTGGTCCGTGTACATGTTCAATTTCTCACCGTACACGTAGTGCCTCCATTGCTTCAGAGCAAAGATAATTGCAGCCAACTGCAGATCGTGAATCGGGTAATTCTTCTCATGCGGTCGTAGTTACCTAGACCCATAAGCGATTACTCTTCCTTCTTGCATTAAGACACAACCAAGCCCACGATGTGAAGCATCGCTATAAACATCATACTCAACACCTGCTCTAGGCAAAGCCAAAATAGGTGCAGTAGTCAGTTTCTCTTTCATCTCCTGAAAGCTTGCCTCACATTGCTCAGTCCACTTGAAGTTCACATTCTTCTTGGTCAGACCAGTAAGCGGCACGGCTATCTGAGCATAACCTTGAATGAATCTCCGATAATATCCAGTCATTCCAAGAAAACTTTTGACTTCCTTCACTGTAGTAGGCCTAGCCCAATCTCTCACTGCCTCTATCTTCTGAAGGTCAGTTGCCACTCCCTCCTTAGAAAGGATGTGACCTAGGAATGCCACTTCAGATTTCCAAAAATCACACTTGGATAACTTGGCATACAACTTCTGCTCTTCCAGCTTCTTCAACACTGTTGCGCTCGGTGTGCTCCTCCTCTGACATGGAGTACACGAGGATATCGTCGATAAACACCATGACGAAAGAATCAATGAACGGCCTCAGAACTCTGTTCATTAAATCCATGAAGATTGCGGGTGCATTCATCACTCCAAATGGCATAACTAAGAATTCGTAATGCCCATGTCGAGTTCTAAATGCAGTTTTGTGCACATCTTCAGCTTTCACTCGAACTTGGTGATATCCTGATTGAAGATCTATTTTGGAGAAAACAGCTGCTCCTTGTAGACGATCGAATAAGTCATCAATTCGAGGTATAGGATACTTATTCTGAACAGTGACCTTATTCAGCTCCCGGTAATCGATACACATTCTCATCGATCCATCTTTCTTCTTTACCAAAGCACTGGTGCTCCCCAAGGTGACGCACTCGGTTGAATAAAGCCTTTCTCCAACAGTTTCTCAATCTGCCGTTTCACTTCATCCTGTTCCACTAGAGCCATCCTATACGGTGCCTTAGAAATGGGTGCACTTTTCGGTTGAACAGTGATGCTGAACTCTACATCACGATGCGGGGGTAACCCGGGAAAATCTTCCAAGAACACAGTCGGATAGTCCCGAATCACAGGAATCCCTTGCGCTTCCACAGGAGTCTCTTCCTTGCGGATAGCTACCACCAGCTTAGAACATTTCTGCTTCCCTTGAAAAGTGACTTCAGGTCCACTTGGAGCCTTTCACTGTTACCGTCTTGGTCTTGCACTCGATGCTTGCACTGTACACCGACATCCAATCAATGCCAATGATAACATCGACTCCCAAGATAGTCAGCTCGATCAGATCAATCCCAAAGATTCGATCTCCAATTACAATCTTGCAATCAGCGTAATACCGATCAGTGGTTAAAGTTTCCTCTGATGGAGTAGCTACTGCCAAGATCTTGCCTGCAAAAAATCTTCGGTTCAACTCCCAATACTTTAGCAAATTTAGGAGACACAAAAGTATGAGAGGATCCAGTATCGAACAACACAACAGCTTTCATTCCATTAAGATAAAGTTCGCCTGTTACATAATACACACTCGTTACGTAACAGTTTCACTAAACAGCGGAAAAAGAAATGACAAAAACCAATAAACATCAGCCCTCATACCAGTGATGACATGATCTACTTCATCAGCATCAGCTTCTGTCAAGGCAAATACTCGCCTTGGTTGGTACGGTCTCTTCCCATTCTGCTGAGTTGATCCTCCACGGATGACATTTCGCGGCTTGGAGCATTGAGACATGAAATGTCCCGTCTCACCACAGTTGAAGCAAGTCACCGTAGGAGGTCTCACCACATTGTTCCCAGGTCCCCCAGCCACACTAACAGCGTTCGCCCCTGTCGGTTTGAACCTTTGTACAGATGGTTGCCCCTTGAAACTCCCAGATTTAACGGGCCTCTTCCCAGACTGCCAGTTGTTCCTCCGGTTCTGAACAATATGGAACTGCTCCATATCTGCTTTCGTCGCTGCTGCCCTCTTGACCAACTTGGCGAATCTCCTGATACCAAGAGGTATCATTCGGGACCTCAAGCTTGGCCTCAAACCATGCTCAAACTTACGAGACTTCTTAGCTTCATCCATCACTAGTTCAGGAGCATACCTAGAGAGCTGAGTAAACTTGATTTCGTACTCTCTCACTGACATGCTACCTTGCTGTAGCGATAGAAACTCCATGGCCTTCTTCTCTTGAACATCGGAGGGAAAATAGTGACTGCGGAATTCTTCTAGAAATTCCTCCCAGCCAAGAACTATACCTCCCATGGTCCTCTTCATCGACTGCCACCACACAGCTGCGTCCTTCTCAAGTTGCAGAGTCGCCAACTTCACCTTACTGCCCTCAGGGGTCTCCAGCACTTCAAAGATCGTTTCCACTTAACAAATCCAGTTTTCAGCCGCATCAGGGTTTGACTTTCTCTCGAATATAGGTGGTTTCATTCGTTTGAACGATTCCACTAGTTTAATCGCTTCGGGCACCGGATTCACAGGTCCCCTCCCTTGGTTCTGATTCATAGCCACGGCATTGAGCGTCTGATAGACCCTCACAAGTTCTGTTTCCAGATCCAGACCTTTCCCGTTCCTAGCTCCTCTTCTCGACATATTCTGATGCAAAAGATCCATTAAATTCGAAGTATAAGACATGAATTTTAAATCAACTTGCATTTCATTAAATTCCAAACTTTATACATTCGAATTGAAAAATATTTCTTGACATCAGAATGAAAGATAGTAGAAGCTACAACAGTCTAACTCCTACGATTCCTCTTCGCTTCTCGAAGTTCTCCCCGTAGTTCATCAACTTCATCCTTCAGCACATCGGTCAGATTCTGCCTCTTCTCGAGTTCCCATATACGATGACTGAGAACAGAATAGTCAACCTTGCACTTAGCCAGCTGAGCCTCCAATAATCCGACTCTCTCCCGCAGTGTTGCCTCTGAAGAGAAGTCACAAGACTATTTGGAAATGGTTCTTCTTCTTCGTCAGAAGAAGAATCATTAGATGAATCCGGAGGTGGGGTGATCTCTCGGGATTCAGGTCATTCTTCTCCATCAGAATCTGCTTGTCCTGGATAGTACTCGTCCTCGGAATCTGCCTGTCCAGGATGGTATTCTTCCTCGATGATATGCCAGTCGTCGTCTCCAGCAGGGTCGAAGTGATCAACCATCTTAGAAATAGAGAGGAGAAGCATAAGTCAACACAAATGTAAGTCACTTACATTTAAATCTCTAGACGCAAACACACACTCTAATGTCCACTCCTAGGGTGTCGTTCCTTATAAATTGTACAAGTGCGGAAAGCCGTGGAAGCGTGGCTCTGATACCACTCTGTAACGCCCCGAATCCCAAATACACTGAATTCTTGATGTTCTACAGGATCTTTCCACTTCTTTTAGTACAATTTTATAAGAAAATTTAAACTTTTCACTTTACATCAGAGTTTAAATCAATATTACATTTCACATTGCACAGCGGAAGTAAAACTTTACAACAATGAAAACAAGTATGCAACAACATTGAGTAATCTTTAAGCATTGTTCCTCTTTAATCTTTATCAAGCCATTTACCTGCATATAAGACTGTGGGTATGTCAGTTTATTCAACCGACGATCATCATACACGGCCATCCTCTCTATGCCGGAAATAGTATAACTTATTTTCCATATTTAGCAAACACAAACTTGTCACAATTCAAACTAAAGGGACTACCCTATTGATGTCGTGTTGTGATTGTGCACTTAGTCCTTAATGCAGTTATTTATATAATATGACACTAATGCACACTTGTTCGGATTCTATGCATCCCATACTACATAGGTCCGAGGGCAAGCCTCTTAATCGTTCTTCATCTTTGTAGGGTTCAATCCCTCGCCATGACTTAATCTACTACTGTAACTACGGTAGGTATCCTAGATGATCTATGAGTGCAAGCACGTGTACAGAAAACCTGGAGAGGAATCCCACGTCATGTCACGACTCATCGTGAAGAACCTGGGGCAATTTCAGCCTCCTTCATGGCACACGATCCTCATGCAGTCACCGAACATCCTACAAGCGTCACCACCGGGACGGTACCCTGGAGCAGTATCCACATCATGTCACGACGCATCGTGAAGAACCTGTGAAGTACTCTCACGCCGCCAATTCGATGGCCCTCACTCGTGTTATTCTCCTACTTTCATCACATCTCCACTATGTACTAATCCTTAGTTTTTATTTGACTCATGAACAAAACCAAAGCTCTAGAGTTAGCCTCTCCACTAAACCGGACCTATTCATTCATTTCAACATGACCAACCTTGGTCTTTCTTTTCAATATTCATTTTATTTCTTTCCAAATGCCGGGGGAGACTTAGCTACTCTTTTGTTTCAATTCCAATTCACAATTTCCAACATTGAGCGTTACTAGCTCATAGTTCATTTTTCATAATCATAATAGATTTTCTTTTTCATGTTCATAGCTTTCACATTCATACAACTTTGACAAGTTCTAATAAATGATTCACTTCATGTAATTTCACGCAAAGACCAATCGAATTTACTGTAATAACCAATAATCAACATAAGATTCATAACCATTATTATAAACAAATCATAGAATTTCTGATATACCAAAAGTACTCTGAACAGTCGGCTTGGAGCTCATCTAGTCGACTTGTTCAGTCAAATAAAGTTCTTCAATAATAGCTCGGAAGAGTCGACTGCTGCATATGGTCAGTCGGCTGTTCCGCAGCGTTCAAAATCTCAATTATCATTTACAGGGCAGTCGACTGTTGTTCAATCCAGTCGGCTGTTCTGCAGAGTGCAATTATGTAATTTCTCAAGTTCAATACAGTTGACTGTTACACACATTCGGTCGACTTAACAGGTTAAAATCTCAAATTAAGGAATCATTCCTTCATTCCATTCACACATCATAATTTGTCGCACTATTCTCCAACGAGAATAATTCACATTTCATAGTTGTCACATTATTCTCAAAATGAGAAATACTAACGAATATTCACAATTCATATTTTTCATACATCTATCACATAATATCACTTCAATCTTTACTATATTAATCTTCTTCATTTCCAGTTCTTTTTGCAAGGTATAATTTTTCCCCAAAATACACTTATAAAACCATAGTTCTAATTACACATTTTATTCTCAAATCACATTTTATTTCATGCAATAATTCCCAAATTATCTTTATGAAGTCCCATATATTTTTAGAAGAGTAGAACATTCAAGTTTATGAAAATTCATCAGTACCAGTCGACTTATACTGTAGTAAGTTCACTGTCTAGGGGGAAACATCCATGATTTTAAGAAAATAAGTTAAGCAAGAAGTTGACTTATAAAAGCATAAGTCGACTTAAATGAGGACATAAGTCGACTTACCAGGTCCTAAGTCGGCTTACCAGAAAATTCCTTTTCGACATTTTTCAACGATTAATGCCACTAATCTCTTTATTAGCCAACTACACATTAATTCTCTATTTTTAACCTTTTACCAAACATACTAATCCATATCTCAATTCATTCATTTCAATATAACACAAGATCCATTTAATCACATGAAGTAACATTGCCAATCTACTAACTTTGTGTACATAATTTGTGATGTAGAATAATAAGACTTTCTTTAACAATCCATGGTTATAATTAATCCATACCAACTTAGATTTTTACTAATCAAATCACATAAAATTGCACACCCACATTCCAATCAATTCATAGGTCAATTTTCCAATTAAGAGTGTACTCTTATTGATATTTTTCTTGCATCATTCTTTCAATTCACATCTAGCATGTATTCCTAATTAGAAATATGGAAAATTTACCCACCTGTATGGAGAGACAAACACAATTAACAATTCCTGGACGGATGTCTTTGTGACGAATTGCTCCTCCTCCTAGATGCGCGCACACGAACCTCCAAGCACACACCCAAAGCCGAACACTACCGCTTCTTGATGTCGGCCCCCTCTTCTCCTTGGTGCAAGCCCAACTCTCATACAACTCAATCTTTTAACTCACAAAAATACTACTAGATAATATAATTTAGACTATAGGTTTGGAAGAGAATAGTTTGGCACAAGAAGAACTAGCCATGGGGGGGTATTTATCCTAAAAATTAAAGGGAAATAGATGGCTAGGATTGAAGTAGGAGTTAGGAACAAATGGTGGAGATTTAATGAGGAGTTACACAAACTACCCATGATCCAATAACCATCACTCCATGACTCCACATCCAAAATTTGAGGTTCCCTCCAAAAGTTACAACCGGCCTACAAGAAAGAATGCATAGTGCACGTGTACGTGTGTGCACGTGCATGCAATTAGGCCCAAAAGTTGTACATTTCATTTTATATAAAAATAAAATAGTCTTTAAATTGTATTCTACATGACAAGTTGCATAAAAATAGTCCATGGACTTTAGTTTATGGGCCAAAATAATTATTTTAAAATAGATAAATAAATTACATTTTGGGCTTAAAGAAAAAGGCTTTTTATCTAATCAAAATAAGGCTTTTGTATAAAATAATTACAAGCACATATTAAAATATCTTTACTCATCTTGAAAAATATTAACCAAAATATTGCACGTGCACACAACGTGCAAAATAAATAATTTTTCATTAAATGAAAAAATCAGGGCATTACAGCAGTTATCCGCAGGGAGGAATTTCCCGTTGAAGTGCAGGGGATTCCTGTGGTTCGGGATTATCCGACTGTGTTCTTGGATGATTTGCCTGGATTACCTCCGCAGCGTGTTGTAGAGTTCAGCATCACTATTCTGCCGGGGAGTGCACCTATTTCCAAGGCACCGTATAGGATGGCGCCTGTGGAGCAGGATGAGATCAAATGGTAGACTGAGGAACTGTTGGAGAAAGGCTTTATTCAACTGAGTGCGTCAACTTGGAGAGCACCGGTGCTGTTGGTAAAGAAGAAGAATGGATTGATGAGGATGTGCATCGATTACCGAGAGCTGCATAAGGTCATTGTTCAGACCAAATATCCAATTTCAAGAATTGATGACTTGCTCCTGAAGCTGCCTCAAAACTGCTGCCAGATGCTCTGTGAGTTCCTCCTCCGACTTGGAGTACACAAGAATATCGTCGTTAAACACCACAAAAGCAGAAGTTGTTTGCCAAGTTATCCAAGTGCGATTTTTGGAAATCTGAAGTGGCATTCCTAGGTCACATCCTTTCTAAGGAAGGAGTGGTAACTGATCCTCAGAAGATAGAGGCAGTGAGAGATTGGGCAAGGCCTACTATAGTAAAGGAAGTCAGGAGTTTCCTTGGATTGACAGGATACTACAGGAGGTTCATTCTGGGCTACGCTTAGATAGCCGTGCCACTACCGGTCTGACCAAGAAGAATGTGAACATCAAATGGACCGAGTAGTGCGAGGCAAGCTTTCAGGAGGTGAAAGAGAAGCTGACTACTACACCCATTTTAGCTTTGCCTAGAGTGGGTGTTGAGTATGATGTCTACAGCGATGCTTCACATTGTGGGCTTGGTTGTGTCTTAATGCAAAAAGGAAAAATGATCGTTGATGGGTCTAGGTAACTACGACTGCATGAGAAGAATTATCCGACTCATAATTTTGAGTTGGTTGTGATTATCTTCATCTTAAAGAAATGAAGACATTATGTGTATGGTAAAAAATTGAACATGTACACAGACCACAAAAGCTTGAAGTATATCTATCAGCAGAAGGATCTAAATCTAAGGCAAAGGAGATGGCTGGAGGTGCTTGAGGACATTCTTCCGGAGATTAAGTACCATCCTGGGAAGGCTAATGTTGTTGCTGATGCACTTAGCTGTAAGAATAGTCTAGCTGGTTTGATTACAACTTAGAAGTAGCTGGCAGAGGAATTGGATCGGGCTGGTATTGAAGTTGTTCTGCAAGGCTTGGGATTATCTTTAGCTCGGTTGAGGCTTTAACCAACGCTGAATGAAAGGATTATCGAAAGTCAGAATGAAGATGCAGAGATTCAGAAGATGAAGGAGCAGGTCAGTGCTGGCAGGTTGTCCGAGTTTCAGATCAAGGATGAGGTGTTGTGGTTCGGAGAGAGGTTGTGTGTTTCGGATCAAGCTGAGCTGCGGGAGAGCATTCTTCAGGAGGCACATGCTACTCTTTTTTCTGTACATTCTGGGAGTACCAAGATGTATAAGGACATTAAACAACATTTCTGGTGGTCAGGTTTGAAGCGGGATGTGGCTGAATTTGTGTCGAGGTGTGAGATTTGTCAATAAGTCAAAGCCGAGAATCAAGAACTCGGAGGTCTATTGCAATCGTTACCTATTTCGGAATAGAAGTAGGATAACACCAGTATGGATTTTATTATGGGCTTGCCCAAGAGTTCAAAGGGCAATGATGCGATTTGGGTTATAGTCGATTGACTAACCAAGTCTGCTCATTTCTTGGTAATGAAACTCACCGCTTCGATGGACAAGTTAGTTGAGTTGTATGTTGGTGAGATCGTCAGGCTTCATAGTGTTCTGTTAACTATTGTGTCTGATCGAGATGCGCGATTTACCTCGCTTTTTTGGAGGAGTCTTCAGACAGCCTTGGGTACCAAGACGGATTTCAACACTGCTTTTCATCCGCAGACTGATGGGCAGACCAAGAGAGTCAACCATATCCTTGAGGATATGCTTCGGTGTTGTGTACTAGACTTTAAAGGCAGTTGGGAAAGGCATCTAGCTTTGGTGGAGTTTTCCTACAACAACAGTTTTCATACTAGTATTGGAATGGCGTCGTACGAAGCTTTGTTTGGCAGGAAGTGCAGAACACCTGCTTGTTGGTTTGAAGTAGGGGAGCAGCAGATGTTTGGGCCTGAGATTGTGCAGCCTCTGAAAAGATTGATCTGATCAGGAAGAAGTTGGTAGATGCTCAGAGTAGGCAGAAGAGCTATGCAGACAATCGGATGAGGGACCTCGAGTTTGAGGTTGGTGGCTTTGTCTTTCTGAAGGTTTCACCTAGCAAGGGTGTGATCCGATTTGGCAAGAGTGGGAAGTTAGCCCCAAGGTTCATAGGCCCGTATAAGATATTGAAAAGGATTGGAAAAACTACTTACCGGCTGGAGTTACCGGAAGAGTTGTCTCAGATACACAATATTTTTCATGTGTCTATGTTGAGAGGTTACATTCCAGACCTGAGTCATCATTTACCCAAAGTGCCAGAAGGTTTGCAAGTGGATCTGAGTTACATTGAGCTCCTAGTTGAGATTGTGGATCGTCGGGAGAAGGTCTTGAGGAACAAGACGATACCGATGGTCAAAATAGTCTGGAGGAACCAGTTTGTCGAAGAGGCTACTTGGGAACCTGAGGAGAGGATGTTGAAAGATCATCCTGAGCTCTTTGTCTGATTTTTGTCTTGTATCTTCTTCTTCTTCTTCATTTTTCTTCTTTTCTTGTTGTCTTGTTTTCCTCACTCTTTAATTGTAGTTCCAGGGACAGAACTATTCTAAGGAGGGAGTGCTGTAACATCTTGGATTTTTAATCATATTAATTAGAATGTATTTTTTTATTTTCATGTGTTGTGCACATGCAAATTTTTATGCATGTATCTTTCCAAAAATATTTCATAAATTAGTAATCTTATTTTGTTCTATTTTATTTAAGAGAACCTAATTTAATTTTGGCCTAATTGTCTTTTGTAGCCCACCTTAATAAATTAATTAATTAAATTAATGAAGCCCATGGTTAGTTAGCCCATTAGTGAGCCTATTTATTTTTAAAATCTCTTTTAATAATCTAACTTGTAGTGTTGACTCATTCCATGAACACAAAAAAAAAATTATTCATGAACAACTTGTAGATAAGGGGGGCACAAGATAACACGTGTTTGCACTAGGGTGTGCAAAACACACCCTTTGGGTGTGTCAGGATAGAATCAAGAGAGAGGGAGAGTGGATGAGGTGTAGAGGTCGTTATTTGCATCATGGGAAGTTATAGCAACTCCCTATTTCATCCAAGCCCTTGATCCTAAACCACTTGATTTAATCCTAGCCCTTTATTTTCACTAAAATTTGGTATAAATACCCCCATTTTCATTAGCTATTCTTGCACCTATTCTTTATCATTTGAGAAAGAAATACATTAATGAGCAAAAGAGTGAGAGTTGAGCGAGTTCTAAAAATTTGAGTGTGCTTGTTTGTGTTCCATCAAGAGGAGGCCGGCCAATCCATCCAAGGAGCAAGGAGCTTGTGGCAAACACCAAGGCGCAAAGCTTGGACTCATCAAACACTAGGAGGAGAAAGCCCTTTTGTGCATTCTAGGAGTTTTCCCTATAGAGGAAGATAAATCTAAGGAATATGTCTCTAGTGATGGAAGAGGTGAGAGAATTGAAGCGTTAGATGGAGTAAGAGAGGATTCACATGATTCAGAGACTGACACAGACAAATGGGAGAAGAAGGTATGGGAGGTAGCCGGAGAAGAGAGCGCCAACATGAAAATAGTTGAATATCATAGGAAGAGTAAAAGGTAGCTAGACAAATGGGGAGAGCAGGGACCAAGTGAGGATGACTTAATTAGAGTGGCAGCTAAAGCAAAAAAGCCAGTGTCAGCATGTGGAGGTAACTCTAGCTATAATTTATCAATTTTGAATTATATTCCTGATAATGCCCTTCTATATTACGCAAGTCTCTTCGGTCTAGCCGTGGGTTCCACTGAAATCGACAACTTCATAGAGTGAATTCTCTTAGAGGAGAAATCGATAGGGTATACCGTTAACCGAGTTAGGCATCAGCCTAGAGTAGATGCTACATGGTAGAGCAATAGAGCGGTTATTAATGTTATACATCTTCTGGAATGTTAGGGTATGAGACAAGGATAAAAGAGTAGATTAATAAACAACACCATCTCTAAACATAGACCGACAATTTGCGCGCTGCAAGAGACTAGAATTGAGAATCCTTAGGAGGAGGATTTCGAGAGGCTTAGATCACTTAGAGGGTATGAGTGGAGATTTAAATCAGCTATAGGATTGTCGGGGGGGGGGGGGGGGGATCGCTTTAGGAGTTGACTCAAGAACGTTCGAGATCATTGGCGAAGTTATTGGTACGTTCACGGCCACAGTTAGAATTAGACAATAATTGGGTCCACTTGGTGACATCCATTTATTGCCCTTATGACTCTAGAAGACGGGAGGTGCTGTAGGAGGAACTGAGAGCGATCAGAGAACGATGGACGGGTCCATGGGTGGCTAAAGGAGACTTCAATATTACTAGATTCTAGCACGAGCACAGAGGTAGAGGGGCTAGTACTAATGACATAAATAATTTCAACACAACCATAGATGACTTAGAACTCATGGAACTAAATCCGACTGATAGGAGATTCACTTGGACGAATATGCTACAGAATCTGATCCTAGCTAAGCTTGATAGGATTTTTGTGTCCACCGATTGGGAGGAGGTTTTCCCACTAGCGTCTGTCAAGTCCATTACGAGATTTACTTCGAATCACATTCACTTAGCACTAGAGTGCGGTGATGGACACAGGACCACCTGCTACCTATTCCGATTTGAGAAAGCTTAGACTATGAGTAGCAACATCCGTAAGATTATAGAAGAGTCATGGATGTTGACACTACTTCAAATAATGCCATTGGAAAATGGATAACGAAAACTAGACGACTGCACAAATGTTTGAAAGAATGGGCAAGGCACGAGTTTGGACAGATCAAAAGAATAGTGGAGGAGTTGGGAGAAAGAATTATGGAATTAGAAGTGGCAGAGGAGGATAGGGATCTAATTGAAGTAGAGGTTGAAGAGTTGGCAAATTGTAGATTACAAATGCATCAGTACGCCGAAATGGAGGACCAATGTTAGAGGCAACGATCGAAGATTTAATTGCTTAAAGAGGGGACGCAAATACAAAATTCTTCCACAAGGTAGCAAACAGAAGAAGGAGACAGAACCGCATTGGTGGACTGTATGTGGGAACAAGGTGGACCGAGGATGAGGAGAGATCAGAAGGTATTTAGATGGAAAATTCAAAGATTTTTGGGTCACACTGATCGGCATAGATGTAGGCTTCATTCTGAGTTCTGGAGTGGATCTAGAATAGACAGAAGTGAGGGGTTAGAAGGACCGTTTACCAAGGAAGAAGTTTTTCAAGCAATCAAGGGTTTAGTGCAAGATAAAGCACCGGGCCCAGATGGGTTCCCTATCTTCTACTACAGACTATACTGGAAAATCATCAAGAAGGACTTCATGGAAATTTTCCAAGAATTTCATTGTGATACAGTGGACATCGATAGGCTTAACTACGCAAACATCATTCTTATCCCAAAAAAGAATGAGGTGCTGAGGACCGAAGATTTTAGGCCGATTAGCCTTCTTAACGGATCTTTTTAGATTATTACTAAGGTGTTGGCTTCAAGACTGTCACCTCACCTAAACGATGTGGTAGAAAATTCATAGAGTGGATTTATTAAAGGAAGAGACATTATGGACAACGTCGCCTCTGCACACGAGATAGTCTAAAGAGGAAGCAAGGAAAATTCCGATGGATATCTGCTAAAACTTAATTTTGAAAAGGCATACGATTCAGTTGAATGGTATAGTGTGGATGAGGTCTTACAGCTCAAAGGATTTGGAGTCAAGTGGAGATCCTGGATTAAGATGTGCGTTAGAGGACGTAAATCCTTCGTTCAATTTAACAGAAAGGCAGGAAGAGAAATTAGATATCAAATAGGTTTGCATCAGGGGGATCCATTGTCTTCATTGTTATTTACCCTAGTTGCTGATGGGCTAGCAGAAATGATCAAGAAGGATAGAGTTGAACGAATTATTTGTGGGGTTCGGGTTAAAGGGAATTCGGAAGCCATATTGATTCTGCAGTACGCGAATGACAAGCTAAGTTTCGGGGTAGCAAAGGAAGAGGAGATTTGAGAAATTGGCATCGCTCTGAAGTGTTTCCAGGCATGGGCAGGGCTGAAAATGAACCTTACCAAGAGCTGTGTTATACCCCTAAGCGATAATTTATCCACTCCGATCTCTACTATCAAGAATATTTCGGGAATCCAAGGTTGTTAATTATCCACTTACATATCTTGGCATCCCCATCAGACCAGGAACGATGCAAAAAGTGGACTAGCAACCGTTAATAGTGAAGGTCGAAAAGAAATTGGCAGGATGGAAGGGACATTTTCTTATACTCGGGGGAAGGATCACTTTGCTCAACCCTGTCCTTAGTAACCTACCAGTGTATTTAACGTCAATATACGAGTTGCCTAAGTGGGTAATCAACAGGATTGATAAGTGTAGAAGGAGGTTTCTTTAGAAAGGAGCTGACGAATCCAACAAGGAATTCCATTTGGTAAAATGGGGGAGGGTATGCAAGATGAAGGAATTTGGGGGTCTAGGAATCCTTGATCTAAGAGACATGAATCAGGCTCTGATGAGCAAGTGGTGGTGAAAAATGAACAGGAGAGGAAACAGCTGGTAGTGCAAGTCATTTGGAGCCTATCGGGGGAGGAAGAAATTTAGATTTGGGGGGAGAAGCGCGCATGGGAGAACAACATATCTTTGGAAAGGGGTGGCAAAAGTAGGAGATATATTTCACACAAATACCAGTTGTAGTATTGGGAATGGAAAAAATATAAGATTCTGGAAGGATAAATGGTGTGGTAACAATACTCTTCTAAGTATGTTCCCGGAAGCTGCAAGAGCCACGCTAAAGGTAGACTCGTTAGTTGCGGATGTATGGCAAAATGACAGACTTAGGCTACAGGTGGGGGAGGAGCTGTCACATGAGAGTATTATTCAACTTCAGAAGTTGAATAATTTCATCCGAACTGAGGGATAGTACACCAACGACGTCGACAACGTCAGGACCTGGAACTTAGAGTCTAATAACAATTTCACGGTAGCGTCCCTTTACAACAGACATATCGATGGAGAAATCAGAAGCAAAAACACAAATATTATATGGAGTACACAACCGCCTTGAAAGTAAAAGCATTCCTCTGGCTAGTGGTGAATGATGCTATATTATCAAAGATCAATTTGCAGAGGCGAAGTATGCAAACTGAGGTTGGGTGTACTAGACGTAGCAACTGCGAAGAAGACACTGATCACATTTTTTTTCAACTGCCCTAGGGATAGGCTAGCTTCGGATGTTGTTTGCCTAGGGTATGAGAGCTTAGATAGTCCTAGATCGATCACTGAGGCTTGGGACCTAGGGAGGGGGGGGGGGGGGGGCATAAGAAAAGAGGATAGAGAGACTTGGGATTTGTCGGTTGCCGCGACGATCTGGGGCTTGTGGCTAGACCGGAAAAACTTTTGTTTTCGTAATATCAATTATTGATTTCCTGTCATTATGCATAAAGTATTCGATTCGATTCATGCTTGGGCAGGTCAGGCAGGTGCAAGGAAGATACTGTGTTTGGAGGAGTAGGCGAGAGAGAGGAAGGATTAAGTGATGGTTGATCACTTTGTTGTATATGTATCTGTATTTTCTTTTCAGTAGTAGGTGCATCATATTGTTTTAGATGCTTTGACTTATTTACAAATTTTGTATATTAGTATGTAACTAGATCTACTATGTTTCGTTAATCTTTCATTAATGAAGCGATGACGAGGTTATCTTTAATCTCAAAAAAAAAGAAAAAAAAAATTAAACTACTACTACTTTCTACTTCTATGCATCTTATTTTACAGAGATTTTTCAAATAAACTTTACTACTTTAACCAAAAAACTTTCTTTACTTTAATAGAGATCTAATGTAACTAAAAGCATTACGTTGTAATTTAGATGATAAAGAGATAAGATATATGGAGTTATCAGGTAGGAGACTAAGTTATGACTTATGATATACCACTTTATTCAAAAATTTAAAAAAGGGATACTTTTTAATTTTTATGAAGATAAACAAGGTAATCAATTTTTGGCTAAATTTAAAAAAACTTATAAAAAACCCAACTGAACTTTGGGCCATTTTAAAAAAACCGTACTAAGATTTTTTTATTTAAAAACCGCACAAAACTATTGTTTTTAAAAAAATACACACTCATAGAGTTAGAGTTAGGGTTAGGGTTAGGGTTAGGTTTAGATTTAGGGTTAGGGTTAGTTCGGGGAGGGGTTATTTAAATATCTGATTAGGTTTTTTTTTTATAACGTGGATAGAATCGTAAGATTCCAGCCCAATAGATAAATAATAAAACGTAATTACAACGAGAGATAAAATTTTACCAGCAGTAAAACAAACAACACAGTCCAAAGAAAAATATAGGAGCAATTGAGAAAATTGCCGCTAGGGCCTCTAAAGACGACAAAGACAGACGCTGAACGCAGGCCACAACAAATGCAAAAGAAGCACTGGCTCTTAAATATCTGATTAGTTAAGTGATGCTTTTTAAAACATAAATGAAAGATGAATTTGGTTTTTTTTAAATTTAACCTAATGGAAACCTAACTCCGTTGAAGTGAGTTTTTTGAAACTATAGTTTTGTTCCTTTTTTTAATATTAAAAAAAAAAAACTTAGTGCAGTTTTTTTAAAATGACCCAAAGTTCAATGGGTTTTTTAAAAATTTAGCCTATTTTTTATGTTAGTAATTGGAAATATAGTATATAGTATGAGCCATATTGTCAAAGACTTCATACATTTATTTAGTTGTAATGGTCACGTACTCACAATGTATCACTAACAATACGTAATAAAGCTTAATCATTAGATTTACTACAAAATGAGCTCAAATAAGGAGTAGTCCGAAATTAAGAAACAACTTTCTAACCCTTACTTGCATGCTGGTTGAGCTAGAGTTCGCTGGACAACAATGTCAGGTCTTCGTGAACTTTCTCTGTGAGTGATCAAGTTGTCTTGTCGAGACTTCAAATTTTCACGAAGAATTCAATTTCACCGAGTTCATATGAGAGACAACTGGATTACCATTACTTTACTAAATTGCAACTCAAAATTAGTTTATCAATTTGAAAAACTTTTTTTTGGGTTTAATTAAAAATGTAGATAATTTGAAGCTCGCTGACAAAAGCCCCCCCCCCCCCCCCCTTCTTTTTGTCAGGATTTCCCCCCAAACTAAGCAACTTTTTAAAACTGTATTCCACTGAAAAATAGTGACCAAACTTATTTTCTGGGTTAGTTAGTTTTTGTTATGTAACGAGATACCGCAGCTGCCAACCACGACCTCTTCTGAAGATTTTTTTTTGAGATTGTACGAGATTGTACGTAGTATCTAACAACGGCCTATGTGTAGATGAGCCCCCTATTTTTTTTTTTTTAAATTAGGCCTTAGCTGGAAACTGTCGCATCACCTCAAAATTCATCTCAAATGCCTATGTAGTTTCCTCTTGGTTCATATATAGTTTTTTTTTTTTTTTTGATAATTAGATGGCCGAAGCCATCGTTTCATTAATAGCATTAAGGAAACAAAGCATTACACAGTACTAATATTACAACAGAGCTGTCATAACAGCAAAGCATACTAAACTATGGCCCCAATGCCAAACATCAAAATAGAGATAACATGACTAAACATCAACTACAGTAAGAGGAACCGTAAAGCCTTCGAGCACCCTTCGCCCAAGAGTCCAACGACCCTGGGCCTCCCTCTGAACTCTTCAGCACTTTCCCTGCCTACTGTTTTGCTCCTCTATGACTCCTCCCATGCCCTGTCTACTTCTCCGCACTGTTCCTGATCCTTTTTACTTGTTCCTGTGCACCTGCCAAATCATGTATCAGAAGGAAATTTTTTTGCATGGAGTAAGGAAAGGTGTAAACTTTTTTGCGGAAAACTAAATCATTTCTATCTAGCCATAGGTTCCAGATGGTTGCAACCGAAGCGATGTCCCAAGCCTGTCTATTATCTAGTTTGATGTGAAAGTGTCTAAAGTTTGCCCAAATGTCTGTGGTATTGTTAGGAACCCCTATGCACCCAAAACCGCTACAAATTACTTCCCAAGTGAGCCGAGCTTTTGGGCATTGAAATAGAATGTGATTGACGTCTTCTTCAGCCGAACGACATGTTTCGCAAATCACATCGATCTGGGACAACCTCTTCCTGAGGTTTATTTTGGATAGAATCGCATTGCTATGGGCTAACCAACAGAAAATCTTGATTCTGAATGGCACTTTGGCTCCCCATAGTACCGATTGGACGTGACATCTCGTACCTCCATCATTGATTGGTTCATATATAGTTACTTAGCTTTTTTATTAGTATTTATATACTGAGATGAGGATTGGAATTATTTGGTAGGTGTCTCTATCTAATATGACTATTTCTAATTGTTGGATTATGCCAACCCATATTATTGGATTGGTGGATGGATATTGTTTCTTCAGTTTAACCCAACTTGTGAACTGTGATTGATTAATTATGATATTGCAACAAGGACTTTGGTTTTATAACTGCTTGTGCTTTTACATTGCAGGTCTCTTAATTATGAACTCAGTTTAGCCATAGTAATGTTGATATCATACAATTGTATATGAATTCAATATATGTTTTTTTTTATAAAAAAAAATTTCCCTTTTTTTTTGAGTTTCACTTTTGAGCTGTTTGATTACAAAAATAACTTGGATTCTCTACCATTATCTAGTTATCAATTAGTGTAAAATTGTGTGCATCAATGTGTGTGACATTAGTTCTTAGGTATACTGAGATCATTATAAAATACCTGACTAATATTTTTGTAGGTGTGAACATTGGATGAATTGATGTTGTTAATCACTATGTCTCCCTAGTAATTTACACGCGTGATGCACGTTTTAATAATTTTAAAAAATAGAAATAAATTCTCTGACGTAGGGAGGATTTGAACCGGAAACTTCTTTTATATTAGTTATGTACGTGCGTTGCACATGTTGGTAGAATGACACGATGACAAATGACACCTAGGCATTCTCCCATTATAATATTAGAGATTTGTATTTATTGAATGGAAATCCACATATAATAAGATACAGTATATTTGAAATATAAATCAACATTTCAGGTTTAATTTAATTTATTTTTATGGTGATGGATGTAGGAGAAGGACACAACTAAAAAGTTTTGGTGTTGAGTGGTGAGAGAGAGAGGGGGGAGGGGTGTAGAGGGTAGAGATAGCATGCGCCGCATCTGTAGTTGAAAACTGTGACCTATAAATTCTTTTATTTTTTTAGGCCACAGTTCCTAATGATGACCTCATGTATATGTATACCATATACAGTTAGGTACCGCGGCTTAAAAAAAAATGATAAGACGTAGCAACAACTAGTTTATGTAGGGGATAAGTTTGGCATGTGACATACAATCTCTAATATTATAATAGGAAAATATCTTGGTGTTATTTGTAAATTTATCAATGCATATGTACATAATTAATATGAATGAGATTTTAGGTTCAAGTTCTCATTATGTCAGAGTTTTTTTATTTTTTTTAAAATTTTTATTAAGATGTGTATCCGAGGTGTGTTACACTACTAGTGAGATATAGTTTGAAAAAAGGGCTTAGTTTGGGAAAAAATTATTCAGGAAATTCCAAGTATATACCCACCCGCTCGAAACTCAACGGCCAGGATCCTCGTACTCATGCACTCTTAAACTACTCCGACGATGCAAAATACCGCCATTTCTATATTCCTTCTTTCTTTCTGTTACGAATTACGATCAATCGAGAGCTCGAAACGACATTATGGCTGGAAAAGCAACTTCTCCTTCGTCAAGCTCATCTCCTCCTTCTTCTCTCCTTTGAGTCCGATTCGAATCAGTTGAATGATTTTGCAGTTGAAAGCGTTGACGGAATCGCCGAAGTCTGCGGTTGCTGGCGATTTTTGGAGCGGTACATTTGGGAGGAGATTCTTGGAAGTACTCGAAGAGTCCACATGGTATTGATTATTAACTATTTTTTAGGTTCTTAACTCTTGAGTTAGTCAATATTAATTTGAAAATTATTAATTGTTGTATGAATAGTGTTTGATTGTGCGAAATGTGATTGGGACAGCATTTGTTTGTGGAGAAAGATGTAATTTTGGATATATATTTTAAGGTATTTTTTTCGAATTGTCAAAAGCGTCCGTGAAAGTGAGTTTTTATTGGGTCATAATTTACACATTCTAGTAAGATATCTCACTTTGTTTAGTTCTAATTTGTTGTCTCCTACGAATAATGGACACAAAGACACTGACACGGGAAAATTCTCAAAAACCTTATTCAAGTAGCTAGTGTCATGTTGGGTATGTGTCTCAGACTAGACTCGACATGGCTTCCAAATAGAAATCCCATATAGAAGATAGAGGAAATGGAATCAATCAAAATGTATTAGGGCACACAAGCCAACTATATAAACTCGCACATACAAGATAGGAGAGTCATGTATCATACACGTGATAGATTATATATATATATATATATATATATATATATAGTCCCCTCTAAAACTCATGGTGGATCAACAAGAGTGAGTTTGGAAAGCAACAACTAATGTCTGGCATTCTCTGAGATTTCGGGAAAGAATCCGCACACTGAGGTTCAGAAGGCACATAATGAAGGAATATGACCTTAGGAACGCGTTCCCGAGTGAAGAAAGTATTTACACCAATATATTTAGTGGGCTCATGCTTGACCGGATCCGAGGCAATTCTGATAGTACTAGTGTTGTCACAAAAGATGGGAGTAGGCTTCAAAACAATGCCAAAGTTTGTTGGGTTTATGTCTTGCATACTATGTTGGATAAGAAGACGATTAGACGATGGAGGAATCGAGACGAACGGATTCGGAGTGGAAGCAAGGGAAAACAGTCATCACTAGTAATAGCAGCAGGTTGCGGTCGACCGACCCTGGGGTGCGGTCGACCGACCTACTATGTAGGAGTTTCCGAGAGGGGGGCGGTCGACCGATCTTGGGGTGCGGTCAATCGAACGTGGCGCTGATGGATTATTTGGGTCGGGTCTTGGTGATTCGTGAGAAGCCCAACTTGCTCTTCAAGTCAGATCGTACGGCTCTTATCGTAGGATTATCTCTTCAGGAATATTCAATGATTATTGTATCAATATATCAAACTAGGGTTTCTCTAGATCTCTATATATTATTGTTATTGGCCTCCATTGAGAGCCAAGAGAGAGAGTACTTCATTGAAGGAAGAGTTTGAGAGTTTCTCCAATTGTAAACTAGTACTTGCTGGTAAGACTTGAGAGAGGATCGTGGTGAGAATTGTAATATTATTCTCTAGTTGAATAACATCTCAGGTGTATTCTTCCTGGATTAAGGCGAAAGCCCCAACCGAGACAAACTTGTGTGTGCTTTGGTATGATCTCATATGTGCTTGGTAGTTTGTATTGATTGCATCGAATAACTCAACAAGTTCATCAGTCAGATTTTCCTAAGAAATCCTAACCAAGTCCTCTAGTAACCATCGCAACAATTATAGTTCTGCTGTGGTTGCAGCAAGAGCATGAAGTTCAGCCTCCGAACTAGAACGAGAGACTATAGTATGCTTCTTAGACTTCCATGATATGAGAGTCTCAAGAAACACACAATATCCCATTATGGATCGTCTATCATCATGATTACTAGCCCCATGTTGCATCAGTAAAGGCTTTTAGTCAAGTGAAGAGGACTTGGAGAAGAATAGGGAACAAGTGATCATTCAACGAAGATAGCGAAGTACCCGAAGCAGATGACCATAGTGCACAAACACAATGACATACATAATTTGGCTCAAAACATGGACTGCATGAGAGATGTCTTGTCGGGTAATGGTGAGATGGAAAAGACTACCCACAAGATGCTGGTATTGAGTAGAATCAGGCAGAGGAGTCCCATCTGTTGCCTGAAGCTTCAAGTTAAGTTACATAGGAGTTGCTTCAGTACGAGTATGAGATATATTTGCACTAGCCAGCAGATTTGTGGTATATTTTTGCTAAGAAAGAAGATAACCATGGTTACTAGAGTTTACTTCAATCCCCAAAAAAACTTTAGCAGGCCAAGATCAGTCATAGTAAACTGATTTTGTAGATTGGTTTTCACAGTCTGGATATGTTCAGGGTTGTCACCAGGAAGAATCATATCATCATATATAAGTAAAATTATTCGGCCTTTTTCAGAGGAGTGAATGAACATAGCCAGATCATGAGTACTCTGACGAAAAGTCGAAAGTCAACAAAGTGAACTGTGAAACTAAAGCGCTCAAACCAACCCGTGGAGCCTGCTTCAGACCATAGAGTGCACGTCGAAGACGTCATACAATATTTGGAGGATGACATAAACCAGGAGGAGGAAGCATATAAATTTCTTCACAAAGCTCACCATGCAAGAATGCATTCTTCACATCCAACTGCTACAGAGGCCAATTACGAACTCTAGCAACAACAAGGCTTCGAACAGTGGTCATGTGCTCAACGGGAACAAAATTCTTATGATAGTCAATCCCATACTCTTGTTGAAAACCTCGTGCAACAAGACGAGTGTTGTAGCATTCAATAGTGCCATCAGTCCAGGTTTTGATCTTATACACCCACTTGCATGTAATCGGTCATCCTCTTGAAGGAGATGAAACAAATTTTCAGGTGGTTGTTCTGCTTAAGGCATTCAACTCATCTGCCATAGCCTGTTGCTAGAAACCTATGATGCTTCTTTGAAGTTTTGAGATTCAATTTGAGAATGAATAGCAGCAAGGAAAGCAGCAGACTTCGGATTACCCGGGGATCGGTAGGTAGGTCGAAGAAGAGGACGGTGTGACCTCAAAGGATAGTGAGACTTAGGCGGATAGCAGGTGGAGGCACTGTAGGAGCTGGTGAAGGCAATGATGGGTCATGTGTCATGGGTCGAGCACGACGAGTAAAATGATGTAGAAGTGTCTGAATATGATGACAAGCTAAGGAAGGAGATGATAGATGATGAGACATAAAGGAGGACTCTTGTATAGGTGTGGGCAGGATAGGAGGCGGTGCTAGAATCATAGAAGATGAATCAAGGAAGGTGGAAGAAAGATATAGAAAATCCAAAGAATGAGGATCAAATGGAGAAGAGTCAGTTTTACCGAAGTAGAATTGATCTTCTACAAAGTGAATATCACGAGACACACGAAGACATTTTGTTTTGGAATTATAACAACGAATGCCCTTTTGCTCATGATCATAACCAAGGAATACACACTCAACATATTGTTCGGATAATTTATTCCGTTCAGGATGTTGAAGAAGAACATAACAGAAACAACCAAAAAATATGAAGGTAGTGATAAGATGGAAATTTGCCTTTGAGTTGAGAGAAAGGAGTATCGCCACCAATAATAGTCGAAGACTGAATATTGATTAAGTAGACAGTAGTAAGAGCAGCTTCAGCCCAAAACCGAGGAGGAATAGTGACAAAAAGAAGCAAGACCCTAGTAGTTTCAATGATATGCCTATGTTTTTGTTCGACAGTGGCATTTTGAGCTTGAGCACTAGGACAAGACAGTTGAGGAAAGGTTCCTTGAGTGGCTAGAAAATTTCTAAATTCCGTAGACATATATTATCCACCAGAGTCAGGCCGAAAGGTTTTGATCTTAAGATTGTACTACAAGAGTGCATGAAATAAATCCATGTATAATAGTAGTCATCAATAAAAACAATATAATATTTATAACCTGAATTAGATACATGAGAAGACCCCCAAACATAAGAATGCACAAGCTTAAACATAGCAGAACTATAACTATTACACAAAGGATAAGATAACTGAGTTTGTTTTCCAATATGTCAACCCAAACGATATTAAGGTTGGGAGTACGTGCTTAGACGCACTACCTAAGACACATGATTGAAATAAATAGGATAACTTGGAAGAACAAGGATGAACTAGACACTGATGTCAAACACTCATGTTAGGAATAGTAGAACTTAAGGCTTTGGCAAATCTGCAAGTGATCCATGACATAGGTACCATCATGTCTACGGCCAGCCTCAAGTAGTGCTCCCGTTCTGCAATCCTGTATGAGACAAGAAGTGATGTAAACTTAACCCTTAGTAGAGAATTTCCAAGAATATTTAAAGATTAAGTATACCAACATGTAATGTCGATTAAGTTGGAAATTAAAACTAATAATTGGTTTGATGGATTTTCAAGAAATGAAATAAGATTAACAAGCCAAATTATGAAATTAAAGATTCACGCTTAATAATCAACTAGTAGTTTACATGTGCGTTGCACGTTTTAATAAATATAGTTTTTTAAAATAAAAATTTAGATGTAGTCTTGATTTGAACTTAGGACCTCCTTTATAATAGTTATGCACGTGTGTTACACGGGTTGGTAGAATGACAAAACATTTACAAATGACACTAAGGCCTTCTCCCATTATAATATTAGAGATTATTACACTTAATTGTTCTTAGCATGTAAGATATGCAATAAAGGTTCGTACTCCTAATTAGCAGGTAGAAGCACACACTCTTAATATTTGTGGACGACAGATAAATCAAATAATATTCTAGAGACGATAGATAGTATCACAAATAAATGGAGAATGGAAAGAAGTTACCGAGTTCGATAAATGTGTTGCCGCGTGCTCTGTCTCTCTCACAGAGACCCAATCCTTTGCTCCAAACACCAAACAACGACTAAAGGCCTAAACCAAATGAAATTAGGTCTGATTTGTTACTACTGTGCGATCGGGAGGAAAGCGAAGGAGACCGAAGTCGGGGCCGAGGTGGAGTGTTGAGTGATCGACACTGCTAACTTGGGTGGAGGAGGCAAGGTGGTCGGGAGATGGCGATCAGTGACGATGGAGTCAGGGTGGCTGAAGGTGGTGTTGGCGATGGAGGAGCCCGATGGTGGTTTGGAGGCAGGGTGCAGCCGGTGGTCGAGTGTGGAGGCGTGGAGAAAGGGGAGAGGAAGGCGGCAAGGAAGTCGACGAAGGCGAGGAGGAGGAGCTCAGGGTGGTCGATTGGAGAGGGAGAGGGGAAGGTCGATGAGGAGAGGTGGCCGATGGAGTTTGGGGTGTTGGGTTTCGGGATTCAACCAAGAAGGAGAAGAAGAAGAAGAATAAGAAGAGAGGGAGAGTGGCTGTAGGAGTAGATTAGGGTTTAGGTAGAGATTTGGGGATTAGAGTTTAGGGTTTGAATAAAGATTTGGGGTGTAGTTAGAGCTTCTCACAAACTCTAATACTTTCTTAGAATTTCTCAGAAATCCTAATAATTTTTTATGGTATCATACTCACAAGAATAGAATGCAGAGCAGTAACCCAACATAGTAATTTTTTAATCAAATAATAGCATCATGTTTTCATTAATCTAGAGGCCTATATATAGGCTTAAAATAAATCTCAATACAAATCTCCAAAATATCCTAATGCATAAAATGAAGAGTGCAAATCGCAAAATTACTACATATGGCTAAAATTGCTAAAAAAAATATGAATGCTGAAATAAAAAATACTTGACTAATAGAACAACCCTGCTAGACGATGTCCTCATCAAGAAGAGTCAAATGTAATGGTGCAATTGTGATCAACAATTTGTCTAACGGAAATTAGGTTCATGGATAAATTAGAAACATGAAGAACTAATGGAAAAGAAAAGTTGAAGATGAGAAATCCCCTTATTGAAAAATAGGGAGGAGATCTATAGAGGTGGTACGCACATAATTAAAAGTTAAAGAAAGATAACAATTATGGAGAATAGAAGCATTAGAGGTTATGTGATTGGATGTTGTGAGGATGTGCGAGAAATAGTTGCACTCATAGCTTGCAGCGGATGAGTTAGAGCAACAGAAGAAGAGACACTGGGAGCAGTAATACCCATATGATTGAGCTGTTGAGATACGTGCTGACTACGTTGGGCCAGGGGATATACTAGAAGTCTCAACAGGAGCAACTATAGGTCTTTGAGTCAAGCACAGATGCTTGCGACATTAGTTTACGATGTGCTCAAACTTGTGACAATAGTTGCACTGTTTCTTTGGCCTCATTGAATAGAGAGAAGATGAAGCAGAGGACGACGAGCTTTGTTGCAAAGGTAGTCGTGGAGGAACAGTTGATGCCTACACATGTGACATAGTTACACTGTTTATTTGGCCTGATTGGATATAGAGAAGATGAAGTAGAGGACGACGAGCTATGCTGCAAAGATAGTTATGGAGGAACATCCAAAACTGAAGGAGTAGACTGTGGTGCAGGAAGAAGAGTAGTGGGCCGCAGATTGGTCTCCTCAGCTAACACAGCCAATTTGGCCTATTAGGAACTGTCTCGCGAGACATAAGTAGACTTTGAACAACTATGAACTATGGGTGAAGCTTCATCAAAAACTCCTAAATACATTTTCGGTTAAGCGATAAGACACACTTCGTCTCCTTACAGGGCTCCTCAAGTGCATCAAGCTGTTGCCACAAATTATGAAGGGAAGCAAAGAAATATGAGACAGATTGATCATCCTGAGTGGTTGTAGCAAGTTCTTGATCTAAGACATACTCACGAGTATGATTGGAGTGCTCTTAAGTGTTGTGAAGATGTGTCCAAATAGCCTTTGCAGATCGAAGAAAAGCAATTTGGTCTCTAGATGTGTCCAAATAAACCTCCGAGGAGTAACAAAGAATACCCTATACCCGGGAATCTAGAGCTTTCCACCCTTTAAGAGTTTGAGCAGACGCAACAGAAGAAGTAACAGTAGAGTTTGAAGAAGGGGTAGGAGGTATTGTGAATGACAGATCTTTCGTAAAATGATGAGTAGGGCCATGAGCTCATAAAAGCACAAGCAAAGAAATTTTTTGGGTGTGGTGGGTATGGAATGGATAGGCGAAGGAGAAGAAGTAAAGGCCATGATCGACAATAGCTATTGGCCGGGTTGTTTGTTAGAGGGAGCGGGTTGGGTAGCTAGAGAGAGGGTTCGGGTTTGGGTTTAGTTGTTGGAGGGAGCAGGTCGGGTTGGAGAACGAGGCAGTGCTGCGATTGGAGGAGGTAAAAACACTAAAATCAAAGTAGGTTTCTCTCCCTTGATCTGCAAATGGCGGCAGAGGTAGAGGGTTTGGGTTTGGGTCGGGTTGGAGAAGGATGCAGGGCTTCGATTGGAGGAGGCAGTGATGACAACTGTGATGACGACGGCGACCCAGCAACAACAGCAAGGCGACAATGACGACAACGGCATCGTGAGTTTGTATATGGGAATTTTGGTTTGTGGGTTTTAGACCCGATTTGGATTTGGATTTAGGATTTTGAATATGAGATTGATTTAGATTTGGATTTCCCTATTTTGGATTTGAGGATCAATCGACTCTGATACCATGGTAGAAGATAGAAGACATGGAATCAATCAAAATGTATTACGGCACACAAGCCAACTATATATACTAGTATTTTTCACGTGCGATACACGTTTTGATAAGAATTTGAGGATTGTCACGTGCGATTTATGTGTTAAGAAATAGTTTTGGAGTTGGACGTGCATTATACGTAATTGATAAAAAAATTTGAAGAAAAAGCTACAATTTGTACGTGCAGTGCACGTGTTTATAGGTAGATTTGAGATGTATGTGCAACATATGTGTATGTTTAGTATTAAAAAAATATTGTAAAATTATTTTGCACGTGCATTGCACGTTTTAAATATGTGAAATTTTTATTTATTTATTTGTTTTTGTTGTAATTAATGGGAGAGTTGGAGTTGTACGTGCAACGCACGGGTTTGTATGTTGACAACATTACAACTCCAACTCTCCCATTATAATATTAGAGATTAGCACATACAAGATAGGATTGGCACATATCATACAACATGCTAGACTATATATATATATATATATATATATATATATATATATATATATATATAAACAGTCTCCATGTTTCATAGGTTCTCTCAAAACAATATTTAGTAAAAAATCAAGTTAACTGGACAAGTTTTTAAGTTTTGTGCATGTGTCAAGTTGCGAGGACCAAGCAATATTGCACACTCATTTACACAGACTAAAAGAAAAAAAAAAGACAAAAAAGGGTAGCAATATCGCACACTCTAGAAAACTTAACAGTTTACCTGGAATTCCTTGTTTCAAGGTAGTTTATTGGATGTCCTCGAAGGGACTGTTTCAAGGTAGTTTAGATGACGTACATCACACCTTTTGGCATGCATATTTATAGTCTGGATTGTGGATTTGGATATAGGGTTTTGAATATGGGACTGATTTAGATTTGGATTTCTCTATTTTGGATTTGAGGATCAAGAGCAATGTGACTATCATACCATGATAGAAGATTGAAGACATTGAATCAATCGAAACGTATTAGGGCACACGAGCCAACTATATAGACTAGCACATACAAGATAGGATAGGTATGTATCATACACATGCTAGACTATATACATAAACAGTCTCCATGCTTCATAGGTTCTCTCGAAACAATATTTAGTAAAAATCAAGCTAACTGAACAAGTTTTAAGTTTTGTGCATGTGTCAAGTTGCGAGGACCAAGCAATATTGCACACTCATTTACACAGACCCCAAAAAAAAGGAGAAAAAAAAAGAAAAAAAAAAGCAGCAATACGCACACTCTAGAAAACTAAACAGTTTACTTGGAATTCCTTGTTTCAAGGTAGTTTATTGGATGTCCTCGGACAGAAGATAGAAGACATGGAATCAATCAAAATGTATTAGGGCACACAAGCCAACTATATTTATTAGCACATACAAGATAGGATAGGCACGTATCATACACATGCTAGACTATATATATAAACAGTCTCCATGCTTCATAGGTTCTCCCGAAACAATATTTAGTAAAAATCAAGCTAACTGAATGATGCGGTTTGTTTTTGGGAGATGTGTGGATGCACCAGGCGTGAGTTCTTACTCGATTTGTATTGAAGGAGGAGACTCCTATGTAGACGACCCTCGGCTGGGCGAACGGTACTGAGGTAGGTGGTATTGAGGTGGAGGCTGAAGCTCGGCTCGGATCTTTGGGGCTCAGATCCGAGGGTCTCGTGTACCTGCAGATGATCTTGGAACACCGAGGTTGGTCCCGGTGGCAGACCCTCCGACGATTTAGTCAGTCACTAAGAGAGAGTAACAGTAACTAGGGTTTGGGTGCAGAAGTTTTGATTACCTGGAGAAGGAGTAGGGGTCTGGTATTTATAGAAGAAGCCAACCGGGTCTGGACCCGTTTGGGGCCGGGTCTGGACCCGGTTGCCCGTGTGGCTGAAGCGGTGGAAAACCGGGCGGTATAGGGCTGACGTGGCAGACGCCGGGGCAGTTTCCGGGCTGTCGTGGCAGAGGCCCGGGCGGTTTTTCGGCGCTGACGTGGCAGATCTGAAGGATCAGAAGGAGAGCGCATCCTGAGGGAATCCTGTGGCCCAGGACGGGCCACGTTATTCCTGACCCATATCACAAGCCCTACACTCCTGTAGGGCTGGGTGAACCAGTCATGTAGGAGTGATTCTTTGCCTCTGTAGGAAGAGCAGGGTGGAAGGTGCGGTGAGAAAGTAGGTTTTGCTATTTCCAGAAGAGGCCAGGGGGTAGGACGAAGGGATCCCTTATTGGAGTTTACGCGAGATGCTCAATGTAGAGGTCGAAGTGACGCTCGTCGAGCCTTAGGGTCGGCAGACGAGCCCTGGGGGTCGGCAGACGAGTTCCGAGGGTCGGCAGACAAGTTCCGAGGGTCGGCAGACGATCCCCTTGCTAGTTGGAAGAGCGAGGGGATGTTGAGGTCTGTCGGGTTGGAGCTCGGTTTGCCGAGCGCCTGGGGTCGGTAGACGAGTTCCGAGGGTCGGCAGAGGATGCTAGTTGGAAGAGCGAGGGGATGTTGAGGTCTGTCGGGTTAGAGCTCGGTTTGCCGAGCGTCTGGGGTTGGTAGGCGAGGGTCCTTTCTTGTTGGAAAAGTAAAGGGGCGTCGAGGCCCTGTTGGGGCCCGTTTTGTTGAGTACCAAGGGTCGGTGGACGATCTCCTCGCTAGTTGGAAGAGTGAGGAGGCGAGGTCTTCTTCTGGGGCTCGGTTTGTCGAGCACTAGGGGTCGGCATACGAGTCCCTCGTGACAAGAGGAGGGCTCATGGAGCTCGCGGTGCTATCCGTGCTCCGAGCCCTTCTGAACAAAGGAGGATAGTTTGGGGCTCGCGGTGCTATCCGAGCTCCGAGCCCCTCTGAGTCAAAGGTGGGCAGTTGGGCTCGTGGTGCTATCGGAGCTTCGAGCCCCTCCGAATTAAAGGTGGCTAGCTGGGGCTCGCGGTGCTATCCGAGCTCCGTGCCCCTCCGAATTAAAGGAGGGCAGTTGGGGCTCGCGGTGCTATCCGAGCTCCGAGCCCCTCCGAATTAAAGGAGGGCAGTTGGAGCTCGCGGTGCTATCCGAGCTCCGAGCCTTCTGTGAAATAGAAGCGGAATTTTTTGTTCGCGCTTCTATCCGAGTGTCGACCCTTCTGTGAAATAGAAGGGGAATTATTGGCTTGCGCTTCTATCCGAGCATCGACCCTTCTGTAAAAATAGAAGGAGAATTATTGACTCGCGCTTCTATCCGAGCGTCGACCCTCTTGAGAAATAGAAGGGGAATTATTGGCTCGCGCTTCTATCCGAGCGTCGACCCTTCTGTGAAAATAGAAGGAGAATTATTGGCTCGCGCTTCTATCCGAGCGTCGACCATTCTGTGAAATAGAAGGGGAATTATTGGCTCGCGCTTCTATCCGAGCGTCGACCCTTCTGTGAAATAGAAGGGGAATTATTGGCTCGCGCTTCTATCTGGGCGTCGACCCTTCTGTGAAATAGAAGGGGAATTATTGGCTCGCGCTTCTATCCTAGCGTCGACCCTTCTGTAAAAATAGAAGGGGAATTATTGGCTTGCGCTTCTATCCGAGCGTCGACCCTCCTGAGAAATAGAAGGAGAATTTTTGGCTCGCGCTTCTATCCGAGCGTCGACCCTTCTGTGAAAATAGAAGGGGAATTATTAGTTCGCGCTTCTATCCGAGTGTCGACCCTTCTGTAAAATAGAAGGGGAATTATTGGCTCGTGCTTCTATCCGGGCGTCGACCCTTCTGTGAAATAGAAGGAAAATTATTGGCTCGTGCTTCTATCCGAGCATCGACCCTTCTGTGAAATAGAAGGGAAATTATTGGCTCGTGCTTCTATCCGGGCGTCGACCCTTCTGTGAAATAGAAGGGGAATTATTGGCTCGCGCTTCTATCCGGATGTCGACCCTTCTGTGAAATAGAAGGGGAATTATTGGCTCGCACTTCTATCCGAGCGTCGACCCTTCTATGAAATAGAAGGGAAATTATTGGCTCGTGCTTCTATCCGGGCGTTGACCCTTCTGTGAAATAGAAGGGGAATTATTGGCTCGCGCTTCTATCCGAGCGTCGACCCTTCTGACTTGTCGAAAAAAGCCTGTTTGGAGAGAAAAGGTGGAGGGGTAGTGGGGTAATTTTATGCCTGTTGCTAACGTCAAGGGCGCAAATCTTGGTGGCCGCTGGATCTTGATAGTTAAGATCCAACGGCCAGATCTTTTTGCGGAAATTGAGGAGTCGCTTTTCCCCTTTAAAACCCCCTCCCCCTCCCTCATTTCTTCATCTTCACTTTATTACTCACTTTCCAATTTTTAACTAGAGCGGGAATCTTACTTGCCATCGGCGATACTTTCCGGTGACCGTAAATTTCTACGCTCCAGGTTAGTACTTTATTTTTAGTAATGTCGCGAACTCAGTCCGGTTCTGAGGCTAGCTCGTCAGGCCGTTCCGCGGAGGAATCCGAGCAGGAGACGTCCTCGTCCTTGAGTAAGTATAAGGTGAAGGAGGAGGTTCTGACCGACCCTGGGTCGGACGACGGTGATGACGTAGTCTTCGTGGTGTCTCTGCTGAGGTCCAGAAGGCCGGGAAAGGAGTCCATGGATGAGGGTGAAGAGGAAGAAGAGGATGAAGGGGACGGCAAGGACGAGGAGGAGCAGGATCAGAAGGACGATGAGGATGAGGAAGACGCGGAAGAGGAGGGGGAAGGCACCGAGGGCGATGAGGAAGACGAAGATGATCAAGGTGCCGAGGGTGACGAGGAAGACAAGGAGGATGAGGTCGACGAGCAGGAGGCTGCCCAAGGAGATGCTGGTCAGGGCACGGCTGGAAGGTCGACCAGGGTCGGAGAAGATCTTCCATCCCTTCCCCCTTTGTCGATGCCGTCTCCCGAGCGGAAGGCCCGCCCTCGTCGGAAGAAGAAAGTCTTGACCATACCACACAGTCCTTCCTCCCCAGATGAGTACGCACTGAGACCGGGTTTCGAGTTTCCCCCGGTCTCCTTCAAGAATCCAGGGTCGATTTGGATGTACCCCGACGACATTAAGGATATTGGACCGATCCCTCCAGTGCCGGGCGAAGACACTCGGGTGAAGATTTGCGCTGATAGCATCCCGAGCATTTTGAAGGCGGAATATCTTAACATTATTAGGGCCGCCTACTAAATTCCACGGGAGTTCGAGATCTTCCTTCCGAGCTCAGGTATTCGGCCCACCACGGCTCTGGCATCGGGTTACTGTATGTTCCCCGAGGACGCCTTCCTCTCGGGGCTGAGGCTGCCTCTGCATCCTTTTGTCAAGAGGGTTCTGAAGTGGGCGGGGCTGTGCCCCATGCAGTATGGTCCGAACTCTTGGAAGCATCTAGTCTGCTTCATACTAAAGTGCCAAGAGAAGGGAGTGACGCCGAGGCTGACGTATTTCCGAGCCGTTCTTGGGATCGGCTCGCTCGGAGACCAGGAGGGGATTTTCTACTTTTCACCGAGGCCGCATAAGAAGGTTGTGCACGGTCATCCGGACTCCATAAAGGGGTGGAAAGAAAAATATTTCATGGTTCGGACGGAGGGGTCTTGGGGAATTCCGACCAGGTGGAACTTCGTCAAGCCGAACCATAAGCCTCCGAAGCGAAGCGACTTGACCGCCAAGGAGTGGAAGAGGGTGGAGATGATAGTCGGGGGGCACAGTATCGCATGGCCTCGAGTGACCGAGATACACCTCGCCCGAGCCGGACTGAGTCCTGCCGACCCTAGTATGTTTCTTTCCGAATATGTTCATTTTCCTGCCTTCGTGTTAACGTTAGCTCTTCTCCTTTCTGTTTTTGCAAGGATGACAACTTAACAGGCGGACGCGAAGAAGATACTGCTCGCCGTCGCCGAGAAGGCGAGGATAGAGAAGAAGAAGGCCGAGCAGGAGAGGATGGTGGCCGAGAAGCAGAAGCTGGCTATGCAGGCCGGAGGGTCCTCCAAAGTGCCGGCCCCGGTGGCCGACCCGGCGAAGAGGGCCAAGAGGCACCACTCCCCCCGCTCCCATTCGTCGAGGGCGGCACGGGATGCCAGGAGTGGTTTGGGCAAGACAGTGGATGCCCCGGGAAAAGGGCTCCCCCCTATTCGGCCTACCGCCATGGAGATGGTGAGCAAGCAGGGTACGCTGCCCTTTGCCCCTGATTGGTCGATCGTGCGGGGGGATTCTCTGCTTGATGGGCCTGTGGCGGTCGAGTTCGTCTCGAAGGCCGCCATCGAGTGCGATTCGATAGCCCTGGCGGCGCAGACGGCGGACCAGGCTTACGTGCGGTGGTGCCAGGCACACCTCTCGGTAAGTTGGCTTGGCTCTACTTTACTCATTAACTTGGAGTTTTTTCTGATCTTTCTCTTTTCGGACAGGCGATGCTCCATGGTCAGCACTTCCACAAGTGCTTGGAGAAGGAGATATACATCGAGAGGCGGAATGCGGAGAAGTACCTCTGCGACCTGAACAAGGCCACAGATGAGCTGAAAGATGCCCGGGCCTTGGTGGCCGTCCACGAGGCCCAGATAGAGTCGCTCTGCAAGATTCACAAGCAGGACCGGGAGGATCTTGAGGCGAAGATCGCGGCCGAGGTGGAGAAGGGGAAGAAGGCCCTGGAGGAGATGGAGTCAGCCTTGGGGGAGACCATCATGGTGGCGCAGGACGAGGTGTACGAACAGGCCAAGTCCCACTTTAAGCAGATCTATCCCGACCAGAACGTGGACCATCTCTACTATGGATGGGCGCCGAACCTTCCTCCCACCCCGGGGGGGACTATGCGGGGGGCAATCAGGTCGACGAAGAGGTGCCACCCCCCTCAAGAATAGATGTCTTTTTTCTTTTTTCTCGTTTTGATGTAAATACCTTAAGCGGACTGGCCACCGCGGCTTTTGTATCAAACTTTTTGAAAGAAATGAAATTTATTTTTTGGGCCGATCCTTCCAGACTTGTGTTTTTTGTGATGTTTGTTCTCGTCTTTTGATAGACGCACGGGACCTGTGTCACCCTCCCCGTTGTCGCCGAGGTATTTCTAGTTCGAGCGGGGGAGGAGGCCACGGAGGCAGCATTTCTTCGTCAACAAGAGCAGGCTCGAGACCGAGCCGCCACTGTTAACTATTTTCTGAACAGGTCCAGGGAGCTTGGCTTGGAGTTGGCGCTCCTGAAGAAGGCCGTAGCCGACCGGGACTGGTGGGTAATCGAGACGGACTGGTCCCTCTCGGATGCTTCGAGCGGGGGGTCGGCTTCGGAGTCATTCCTTCGTGAGGCCGTAGTCGAGAAGGAGCTGGAGATTCGCAGGCTGAAGCTGGTGTTAGGCGCTGGTCTGACTGAAGGGGCCAGCAACTCGACTCCGGGGCGCTCTCCGATATTTCTATCGGATGGGGCACAGCCCAAAGATGCAGGAAGCTCGGTGGCGGGAGTGTCTTCCCAGACCGGTCCGGCCGAGCGTGATAGGAGCCCCGAATTCAAGTTCCCAGCCGAGTGCGAGTGAGTTGTGAGCTTTTTCCTTGTATTTGTACTGACGTTCATTGAGTTGTAAGCAATGAGTAATAAATAAGAACATTTGATTTTCCATTCTCTGATCGTCTTAGTTGCCAGGGACGGTTGCCGGGCTCGTTGCGCAGGGGTCGGCTCCGAGGTGACTTATTGCAACGGGCGCGACTGTCGCGGCGTTTAGCTTTTCGATAAGCAATAATTGGCGACGTTTCGCATTCCCATGAACATTTATGACGACGTTTCGCTTTCCGTCGTTTCGTATTCCCAGATGCAATAAATGTGGGTCTCAGGGGGCTATATAATCCCTCACTCCCCTTGTTGGTTGTCAGGCAGTGAGTCGTCTGACTCAGGTGCTTGCCAAAAGCGGACGCCCAGAGAATAAAATATTTTCGAGTACTCCGGATCGGAGGCACACCGATCACCCTCGGACTGTTCGGGGTTCAGGCTGTTAGAGCCGCGGGACCCCGGGTTGTTCGTTGGTGAGCGGTGGGCCGATCGATCGGTTCGGGGGGGTCGGAGAGAGCCGAAGCGTGGTGGCTCTTCTGCCGTCCTCGAACAGTTTGGGGTTTTGGGCTCGTAAGAGCCGTAAACCCCGAGTTGTTCGGGGGCGAGAGAAGGGTCAGTTGAACGGCTCGAAGGCTCGGAGCGTTTGTTCCGGGACGGAGAGAGCAGTGGGTCGATGGCCCCCCTGCCATCCTCGAACAGTTCGGGGTTTAGGCTTGTAAAAACCGTAAACCTCGAGTTGTTCGCGGGTGAGAGGGTGGTCAATAATTCGACTCGAGGCTCGGGCGTCTGCCGAAGCTGGATGCTCTAAACCTTAATAAAATTTTGTCAACACATGGTTGTAGGTCGTAACCGAGCGTGGTGGTCGAGCGGCTTTGTAGAAAGCTGCGGCTCTGCTCCGGTTTGTTGAGCCCCCATGTTTGCGAGAAAGCCTGTTACAAGGCTAGCAGAGGGTCTCCGCCGAGCGTCAAGGTCGCGGTGCCTTGAAGAAGGTACCGGCCTTGCTCGGGGCCGACGCCGAGCTCCAACACATGTTCTCAGGGAGAGACGGTGTGGGCGTGGCTGGCAGATGTCGGCTCGCACCTAGGTTGATGAGCTGGAAGAAGCCCAAATCGAGCGAGGGACGGATGCCGAGCCCCCCATACCGGTGAGAAAGACAATTGTAGGCATAGCAGAGGGTCGCCGCCGAGCGTCAAGGTCGCGGTGCCTTGGAGAAGGTACCCGCCTTGCTCGGGGCCGACGCCGAGCTCCAGCACATGTTCTCAGGGAGAGACGGTGTGGGCGTGGCTGGCGGATGTCACCTCATACATAGGTTGATGAGCTTCAAGAAGCCCAAACCGAGCGAGGGACGGATGCCGAGCCCCCATACCGGTGAGAAAGACAATTGCGGGCGTAGCAGAGGGTCGCCGTCGAGCGTCAAGGTCGCGGTGCCTTGAAAAAGGTACCCGCCTTGCTCGGGGCCGACGTCGAGCTCCAGCACATGTTCTCAGGGAGAGACGATGCGGGCGTGGCTTGCGGATGTCGCCTCGTACATAGGTTGATGAGCTTAACGAAGCCCAAATCGAGCGAAGGACGGATGCCGAGCCCCCATACCGGTGAGAAAGACAATTGAGGGCGTAGCAGAGGGTCGCCGCCGAGCGTCAAGGTCGCGGTGCCTTGAAAAAGGTACCCGCCTTGCTTGGGGCCGACGCTGAGCTCCAGCACATGTTCTCAGGGAGAGACGGTGCGGGCGTGGCTGGCGGATGTCGCCTCGTACATAGGTTGATGGGCTTGACGAAGCCCAAACCGAGCGAGGGACGGATGCCGAGCCCCCATACCGGTGAGAAAGACAATTGCGGGCGTAGCAGAGGGTCGCTGCTGAGCGTCAAGGTCGCGGTGCCTTGAAAAAGGTACCCGCCTTGCTTGGGGCCGACGCCGAGCTCCAGCACATGTTTTCAAGGAGAGACGGTGCGGGCGTGGCTGGCGGATGTCGCCTCGTACATAGGTTGATAAGTTTGACGAAGCCCAAACCGAGCGAGGGACGGATGCCGAGCCCCCATACCGGTGGAAAAGACAATTGCGGGCGTAGCAGAGGGTAGCCGCCGAGCGTCAAGGTCGCGATGCCTTGAAGAAGGTGCCCGCCTTGCTCGGGGCCGACGCCGAGCTCCAGCACATGTTCTCAGGGAAGCTTGTAAGGAAAGCTTTTCTGGCTCGCGCTGTTATCCGAGTACCAAGCCCCCAAGCTTGTTAAGAGAAGCTTTTCGGCTCGCGCTGTTATCCGAGCACCGAGCCCCAAGCTTGTAAGAGAAGCTTTTCAGGCTCGCACTGTTGTCCAAGCACTGAGCCCTAAGCTTGTAAGAGAAGCTTTTTAGGCTCGCGCTGTTATCCGAGCACCGAGCCCCAAGCTTGTAAGAGTAGCTTTTTAGGCTCGCGCTGTTATCCAAGCACTGAGCCCCATGCTTGTAAAAGAAGCTTTTCATGCTCGCGCTGTTATCCGAGCACCGAGCCCGAGATATGTTCGTTATTTGTTACAAAACAGGAAGCCGTAAGCTTGTTTTAAGAAAGCTGGCATATTTACAATATATTTGAACTTTACAAAAGACTAAGCACGACGTTCCGATTACAATGATGATAATTTACATGGAGGCTACTCTCCTCCAAGGAACTTGATTAGGTGTTCCGCGTTCCAGGGCCTCTTGATGGGCTTGCCTTCGGCACTGGTCAGGCGGTACGTGCCCGGGCGCACGACTTCGGATACTTTGTAGGGGCCCTCCCAATTTGGTGCCAACTTTCTCTTCTGGCCGGGATTGGATACTGTCAGCTTTTGGAGGACAAGATCTCCGAGTTTGATATCAGTTGGGTGCACCTTCTTGTTGTAGAACTTCTCAATTCTTTGGTGGAAGATGCTTCTTCTAATGGCGGACTTTTTCTTGACCTCGTCTATGAGGTCCAGGTCGGCCCGCAGCTGTTGGGAGTTGGCGGCCTCGTCGAAAGCCATGATTCGGGGTGAAGGGATCCCGATCTCCAAGGGAATGACGGCCTCTGCGCCGTATGTCAGATTGAAAGGGGATTCTCCCGTGGGAATTCTCTTCGTTGTTCGGTGGGCCTAGAGAACGCTGGGTAGCTCGTCGACCCATAACTCCTTAGAAGAGTTATCCAGTCGTTTCTTGAGGCCATCAAGGATTTGCCGGTTCGCGTTCTCGGCCTGATCGTTGGACTGGGGGTGGCACACTGAGTAGAAGCGCTACTGGATCCCGAGATCTTCGCAGAACTTGCAGAAATTCTTACCCGCGAATTAAGTCCCATTATCTATGATGAGCACCTGCGGAATCTCGAACTGACAGACGATGTGTTTCCAGAAAAACTGCTGAGTCTGTCGCTCGGTGATCGTTGCTAATGGCTCGGCCTCGATCCACTTTGTGAAATAGTCCATCACCACAATGGGAAACTTTCGCTGGCCCGTTGCTTTTGGAAATGGGCCTACCAGATCCATCCCCCACATTGCAAAGGGAGTCGGACAGGCCATGGACCGGAGGTTCGCCTGAGGAACCCTCTTTACTGGGGAGAACTGTTGGCAGGGGCCACACTTCTTCACTAGGGCGAGGGCGTCTTGCAGCATAGTGGGCCAGTAGTACCCGTGATTTAGCGCCTTCCGTGCTAATGATTGGCTTCCCATGTGACAGCCGCCGATCCCCTCGTGCAGCTCCTTGAGGGCATATTTGGCTTCGTCTGGGCTTAGGCAGCGGAGGTAGGGTCGGCCATCGGTTGTTGTATAGGATCTTTTGAAGAGGGTGGCATTGATGACCGCGAATCTTTCATATCGGACCCTGATCCGCCTTGCTTCAGCCCGGTCTTCGAGGAGCTCTCCCTTGACTAGAAATTTTTTGATAAGAGTGGTCCAGTGTCAGGAGGGGCTCCGTCTTCGACGCACAGAACCTCCGGGGAGTCTGTACTTGGCTTCAACAGGACTTCAATTAGGACCGTGCGGTCGAGGCCTTCAAATGAGGAGGAAGCCAATTTTGACAGGGCGTCGGCCTGGGCGTTAAGCTCCCGGGGGATCCTTACGACAGCCGATTCGTCGAAGGACAATAATAAGCGTTGGACCATGGCTCGAAACTTGACCATTCGATCGTTACGAGCCTTGTAGTCCCCGGTGATCTGGTTGACCACCAGCTGAGAGTCGCTAAATGCCGTGATCTGTCTGGCACCGGCTTGATGAGCCAGGTTGAGCCAAGCGATCATCACCTCATATTCCGCCTCGTTGTTAGAGGCCGGAAAGTTGAGGCGGAGACAATACTGGAGGAGGAAACCATCCGGGCCTTGAAGGATGATGCCCGCACCACTCCCTGTTTCGCAAGAGGAGCCGTTGACGTAGACTTCCCATGTCTGGTCGGCTTCTTTGCTCGCGGGTTGATCGGAGATGGTGCATTCTGTAATGAATTCGGCGAGGGTCTGCCCTTTGATGGACGTTCTAGATTGATAGCCGATGTCGTACTGGCTGAGTTCGATCGACCATTTGACTAGTCGACCAGAGCTCTCGGGTTTGTAGAGTATGGCCTTCAAGGGTTGATCCGTGAGTACTTGGATCGAATGCGCTTGAAAGTAAGGGCGGAGTTTTCGCGCGGCTATAACCAAGGCGTACGCCACCTTCTCCATCCTGGAATACCGGGTCTCGGCGTCGAGCAGACCTTACTCACATAATAGAGGGGCTTTTGAACACTTTCCTCTTCTCGGACGAGAACGGCGCTGAGCACGTTCTCCGAAGCAGAAAGGTAGAGCTAGAGTGGCTCCCCTGGTTCGGGCTTGCTGAGGAGAGGAGGGTTGGCGAGGTACTCTTTCAACTGTGTGAAGGTCTCTTGCTGTTGAGCACCCCACTCGAACCTCCCTGTGCCGCACAGCGCCTTGAAGAACGGGAGAGACTTCTCTCCAGACTTGGAGAGGAAATGGCCGATGGCCGCCAGTCTACCTGTTAGCCTCTGGACTTCTTTGACATTCCTGGGAGGGGCCATGTCTATTATGGCCTGGATTTTTTCGGGGTTGCCTCGATGCCGCGTTGGCTGACGATGAACCCTAAGAACTTCTCCGAAGAGACGCCGAAGGCGCACTTCGCCTGGTTGGGCCTCATGTTGTGGGTTCGAAGGACCCCAAAGGCCTCTTCCAGGTCGGCGACGTGGTGCTGTCCTTGTTGGCTTTTGACGAGCATGTCGTCGACGTATACCTCCATGTTGTGCCCGATTTGATCTTTAAAGACTCGGTTGACGAGCCTCTGGTAGGTGGCGCCAGCATTCTTCAGCCCGAAGGGCATGACCCGGTAGCAGTACAGTCCCTGGTCCGTGACGAAGGACGTCTTGGCGATGTCTGGAGGGAACATCTCGATCTGGTTATAGCCTGAGAAGGCATCCATGAACGATAAGAGCTCATGGCCCGAGGTCGCCTCGATCAGGGCGTCAATGCTGGGGAGAGGGAACGGATCCTTGGGGCATGCCTTGTTGAGATCGGTGAAATTTATACAGATCCTCCAACTCCCGCTCGCCTTCTTGACCATGACGACGTTCGCCAGCCACTCCAGGTAGCTGACCTCTTGTACAAAATGCGCGGACAAGAGCTTATCCACTTCTGCGTTTACTGCCTGTTGTCGCTCAGGAGCGAACTTTCGCTGCTTTTGGACGACTGGTTTTGACCCGGGAATCACGCTGAGTTTGTGCATGATGAGATCTTCGGAAATACCGGGCATGTCAGAGGGCTTTCAGGCAAAGAGGTCGACATTACGTCGAATGCAGGCGATTAGGGCGGACTTGAGGTCGGGGGCGAGGGAGCAGCTTACTCGCAAGTGCTTCGACGCATCCCCTGTCTCGAACGAGACATCTTGCAGCTCGTCCGCCGGCTCTGGCTCTGGCTGGGTTCTTTCGGGCTCCAACTCAACGGCATCGAGGGGAAACACCCCACTTCCGATCGCCGTCATGTAGCACGAACGTGCTGCTTCTTGGTTCCCTTGGACAACTCCGACGCTAGTGTTAGTAGGGAACTTCATTTTCTGATGGTAGGCCGAGGGAATCGCCTGGAGAGAGCAGAGCTCCGGACGGCCAAGGATGGCGTTGTAGGCTGCCTTGACATTCACAATCATGAAGTCCATAGACTCGGTCCTTCTGTTTCGGGTCGTGCCTGCCGTGACGTCGAAGGTGACGATCCCCTCTAAAGTTACAGGGACGCCGGAAACTCCGTGCAGGGTGTACCCTGCGGGTTTTAGTTTCTCACGGGAGAGCTTCAAGTTCTCGAATGCTTCCAGGAACAGAATATTGACCGAGCTCCCGTTGTCTACAAGGATTCGCTGGACCTCGAAGTTCGCCATGCTGAGGCCAACGACCAGTGCGTCGCAATGAGGAAGCCGGACTCCTTCTAGATCCTCTCCTGAGAAGGAAACAGGAAGTTGCTGGACCTGGGGGGAGAGAGGGCCCTGTACGGTGTTGACATCCCGGACGAAGGCTTTGCGGGAAGTGTTGGATTCCCCTCCCATGGGCCTTCCATGGATGCAGTGCAGGATTGCCTGTCCCTCGGGTACTTCGGGCTCCGGATCTTGCTCGGGACGCCGACGCTGCATTCGAGGAGGAGAGGAATCCCTCCTGTTTCTGTTGTCCCTCTGTTCCCAGGCGCCTTCCCTTTTGAATTCTCAGAGGCACCCTCGCTGAATGAGGGCCTCAATTTAGTCTTTCAGGGCACGGCAGTGATTTGTGTCATGTCCGTTGTCCCGGTGGAATCGGCAGTAGAACCGCTGATCCCTCTTCTTGCTGGTATTGTTGGACGGCCGAGGCGGGTACTGGATGAGGTCGCTGTCTTCAATCGCCAAGAGGATTGTCGACACGTTCTGCGTCAGCGGAGTGTACCTCTCGAAGCGGGGGATCGGCGGAACCTTCTTTGCGGAGCCCCCGTCTCTTGGAGCTTTTTTCGCCGGCTCAACTTCGTCGGCCTTACGCTTCTCCTTCCCGGGAACTTCCTTCTGGTCCTCTGGATTGAGGGCCTCCTTGGCTCGAATATATTTTTCGACCCGGTTGAGGAGGTCGGGGAAGTCTATCGGTGGCTTCTTTGCCAGGGAGGCCTTCAGCTGCTCATGTCAGACGTTGTGGCGGAAGGCTGCCGAGGCAACGCCGGGATCGAGGGATGAGACTGACCTCGCCTCGGCGGTGAACCTTCAGACAAACACTCGGAGTGGCTCCCCCTCCTTTTGCCGGAGTCCAAGTAGGGATGCACTCGTTCTTTTGGCCTTTCGGCTGGTCATGAAGTGGGCGAGGAAGCTTCCCTCTAGCTGGTCGAAAGAATAGATGGAGCCGGGGGTGAGCTTGGAGAACCATTCCCGAGCCGGGCCCCGGAGTGTTGCGGGGAAGGCTCGGCACAGGAGGGGATCCAATGCGCTGTGAATCATCATGAGGGTTTTGAAGCCCTTCATGTGATCAGCAGGATCGCCCTCGCCGTCATGTCTCGAACTGAGGCGGACGAAAATTGCGGGGTATCTCCGCCTGCAGGATGAGGGTGGAGAAAGGAGGACGAACCGGCCTGTACCCCTGAGCTGCTCTTGGGTTGCCGTTGCCAACGTGGTCGAGGCGCTCCTCCATTTCTTGGAGGCACTTCAAAATATCGCATCATACTCTGGGGGGATTGTTGGGGGCGAGACACGCTAGCCTCGGCTTCTGACCGTGTCTGGGAACGGCGGGCGTTCTCATTGACGGGGACCCCTCGGATGGCACCCAAAATTTCTATTCGGAAGTCCTGGAACTCCTAGTGGGTAACTGGGGCTCCTTCGGCCCGGTTTGGTTGGGCAGACAGTTGCCGACCGACCCGGCTGAGCGCAGGCTCTCGCCTTTGGGACGGGGGTCTCAGATGGTTCGGAGCCGAGTTGGAAGCGGCTCCTCCCCTGCCACGGCTGGCCTGTCGATTCGAGATTACCCCCCGCAGGTCGCCCTGGACCGGACTGGAGGCATTTGGCTGGGGCCTGTGACTGGCCCCCTTGTTGTTCGGTCCCTGAGCATCGGCCGCGATGCCTTATGGAGGCACATCGTGTCGGCGTGCGGAGGTAACAGCTTTTGCGGCCTTGGGCGCCATGTGAACTCGGGTCGACGGGGGTGCCGACGGGGGCGGAGCTCGGGTCGGCGTCTATGAGGGTACCGTTGGAAGCGAGGCTCGGGTTGGCGTCTACGATAGATGGTTTCCCACAGACGGCGCCATCCTGATGCGGTTTGTTTTTGGGAGACGTATGGATGCACCAGGCGTGAGTTCTTATTCGATTTGTATTGAAGGAGGAGACTCCTATGTAGACAACCCTCGGCTGGGCGAACAGTACTGAGGTAGGTGGTATTGAGGTGGAGGCTGATGCTCGGCTCGGATCCGAGGGTCTCGTGTACCTGCAGACGGTCTTGGAACACCGGGGTTGGCCCCGGTGGCAGACCCTCCGACGATCTAGTCAGTCACTAAGAGAAAGTAACAGTAACTAGGGTTTGGGTGCAGAAGTTTTGATTACCTGGAGAAGGAGTAGGGGTTTGGTATTTATAGAAGAAGCCAACCGGGTCTAGACCCGGTTGCCCGTGTGGCTGAAGCGGTGGAAAACCGGGCGGTATAAGGCTGACGTGGTAGACGCCGGGGCAGTTTTCGGGCTGTCGTGGTAGAGGCTCGGGCGGTTTTCCGGCACTGACGTGGCAGATCTGAAGGATCAGAAGGAGCGTGCATCCTGAGGGGATCCTGTGGCCCAGGACGGGCCACGTTATTCCTGACCCATATCACTGAACAAGTTTTAAGTTTTGTGCATGTGTCAAGTTGTGAGGACCAAGCAATATTGCACACTCATTTACACAGACCCAAAAAAAAGGGAAAGAAAAAAAAAAGAAAAAGAAAGCAGCAATATCGCACATTCTAGAAAGCTTAACAGTTTACTTGGAATTCCTTATTTCAAGGTATTTATTGGATGTCCCCGAAGGGACTGTTTCAAGGTAGTTTAGATGATGTACATTTCAAGGTATTTTGGCATGCATATTTGTAGTCTGGAGGGTCGTGGCGCATTGAGATAGTGGTGTAGCTGACGTTTTGATACAGTTTAAAGTAACCAGCTCAATTCTTTCCCCCCTAAACAGGATCATTTGAAGCTATTTTGAACTGATTTGTGGTGCTTGTAGCTGTGGGTTTGAAGTGGTTGAACACATTATCTCATCTTGTGAAGTAACAGCCATTTCATGGTATACTACAAAACAATATTTCTCTGCAAATTGATCCATTTTACTTTATATTTTTTTTTAATGCTAACAAATTCTTTTTCATTCCCACAATTTCCATTAATTGATCTACCGATGCTCTTTCTTGATTCAAAATCAGATTAACATAATCATTCTTTACTGTGGCTTTCATTTTAGTTCCATGTATGTCATACTATCTAATTAATTTCTAATCCCTACGATGGTTTTGTAATTCTCTGATCCATGATCTTCTTCTATTTTGATAAAATGGTTTTAGACAAGGTCATCCACAAAAAACACTTTTTTGTTTCTTCTCCCTAATTTCAAGTATAGACAGACCAAAAATTGGAGGCTGTCATCAACTTTTAAATTTTATCAATTATCTATTGTGTCCTTTTCTTTTAAAAAATATGTGAAAAGAGTCGGCATATACAACAACAACAACAACAACAGCAACAGAGCATTTTTCCCAACTAATTGGGGTCGGCTACATGAATCCTGGTTTTCCATTTTGCTTGGTTTAGCGCAATATCTTCTGTAAGGTCACAAGCTATCATATTTTTTTTACCGTTTCCACCCAAGTTAGTTTAGGTCTTTCTCTACCCTTAACTCTACCCTCAGTACTTATCAAATCACTCTTTCTAACGGGGGCACTACTAGGTCTACGTGTGACATGTTCAAACCACCTGAGGCAATTTTCTCTTAACTTATCTTGGATTGGAGCTATCTTTAGCATGTCTCGTATATGCTCGTTTCTAATTCTATCATTCCTTGTTTTACCACACATCCATTTTGGCATCCTCATCTTCGCTACACTCATTTTTTGGACATGTTGTTTCTTTGTTACCCAACACTCTGTTCCGTACATCATTGCTGGTCTAACAGCCGTACTATAAAATTTGTCCTTCAACTTCAAAGGTATACATTTGTCACACAAAATACCACTGACATTTCTCCATTTAAGTCATCCTGCTTGGATCCTATGTATAACATCTTTATAAATTTTCCCATCTCTTTGTATAATCGAGCCTAAATATCGGAAACGGTCTCTCTTAAGTATCTTTTGGCCATCAAACTTCACTACTTCCTCAGTTGTATTCCAAATATCACTAAAATTACATTCCATATAGTCTGTTTTAGTTTTGCTTATCCTAAAACCTCTAGCTTCCAAAGTTTCTCTCCACAATTCTAATTTAGCATTGGCTTCTACTCTAGTCTCGTCCACTAAGACAATGTCATCTGCGAAAAGCATACACCAAGGCACCTCTTCTTGTATTCTTCGCGTCAATTCATCCATAACCAAACTAAAGAGGTAAGGGTTTAAAGTCGAACCTTGGTGTAAACCTACTGTAATAGAAAATTGCTGGTCTCTCCTGTGGTTGTTCTAATTGTAGTCATTGCCCCTTCATACATATCCTTAATTACCTCAATATACTGAATAATTACACTTTTATTATTTGACACCCACCATACTATATCTCTAGGGACTTTATCATATGCTTTTTCTAGATCTATAAAAATTATATGTAGATCTTTCTTATTCTCCCTATATTTTTTCATAAGTCTCCTCAGTACATAATTTGCTTCCATTGTTGACCTCTCAGGCTAAACCAAAACTAATTCTCAGACACTGTAGTTTCTAGCCTCAGTCTATGTTCGATCACTCTCTCCCAAATTTTCATCGTATGACTCATTAATTTAATTGCTCGGTAGTTTAAGCAACTTTGTATATCTCTTTTATTTTTATATATAAGTACTAAAATACTCCTCCATTCATCGGGTATCTTTTTAGTCCTCAAAATTTTATTAAATAATTTTGTTAGCCAATCCACTCCTACATCCCCAAGACACTTCTAAACTTCAATGGGTATATCATCCGGTCTTAACGCTTTTCCTATTTTCATCATTTCTAGAGCATTTCGAACCTCCGAGGTCCTAATTCTACGGAAAAAACATATGCTCTCGACTCTCCCTCGAGTCCTCTATATTTAAGTTGCCCACAACCTTTTCATTTAATAACTTTTCAAAGTAATTTCGCCATTTTTTCTTAATTTCCTAATCTTTTACTAGGACTCTTGAATCCTCGCTCTTAATACACCTAATTGTATCCAGATCTTTTGTTTTTCTATCTCTTTGTTTAGCAAGCTTATAAATGTTATTTTCTCCTTCTTTTGTTTCTAATTTTTTGTATAAATTATCATTTGTTTTTTCTTTTACATCTCTTACCGCTTTCTTAACTTCTTTTCTAATGGTCATATTTCTCCAAATCATCTTCATTTCTATTCTTTTACCATATTTTGAAGGTTGATCTTTTTTCTCTCACAATATTTTGGAGTTCTTCTTGCCACCACCATGTTTCTTTATTTATCAATCCTCTACCTTTAAATTCTTCAAGTACCTCCTTTGAAATTTCTCACATGTACGTAGCCATTTTAGTTCACATCATATTTGTCTTCTTTTTCCAATTCCATGATGCTCCTTTAAGGACTTTATCTCTAAAAACTTCTAGTTTATCTTTCTCAAGTTCCACCACCTAATTTTTGGGTTCCTAGTCTCCTTTCTTGTACATTTGTGTTTCCCAATTTTAACATCTAATACCATTTGATGCGGTTTATTTCTGGGAGACGTGTGGATGCACCAGGTGTGAGTTCGGACTCAATTTGTATTTGAAGGAGAAAGCTGCTCGCCTGACGAGCCTCGGCTGACCGGGCAGAACCTGTGGCGACCTCGGGGTGATTCGGAGATCTGGGCTCGGATCAGAGGATTCGGATCCGAGGTCTTGTGTACCTGCAGACGGTCCTGAAACACCGGGGTTTGTCCCGGTGGCGGACCCTCCGACGATCTAGTCAGTCTCTGTGAGAGAGTAGCAATAACTAGGTGAATTTAAGTGGAAAAAGATAGATTACCTCCAAAAGGTGGGTGAGGGTCTAGTATTTATAGAGAACCCCAACCGGGTTTGGTTCCGTTTGGGGGCCGGGTCTGGACCCGAAAGCCCATGGGCCTGACGTGGCAGAGGGCCCAGGGGGTTTAGGGCAGACGTGGCAATACCAGGGGCGGTATAGGGCTGACGTGGCAAAACCCTTGGTGGTATTTGGAGCTGACATGGCTGATCGTAGGTCTCCTGTGCTTCTGGGAGAAACGGAGGGCCTAGGCTGCGTCAGGTCATCCCCCTGCTTCGCCAGAAAGGGGGGACGGCCCATGGGGCTGTCACGGATCGGATGCCGATGACCACTGAGACTTCGTCGGAGACGAGGAGGCCAGTTCTGTGGGGGTGAACTTGGGGGTCGGCGCCGATCCTGCAATGGTTCGAAGCCGAACTAGATTGCTATTTTTACCTTTCTTGAGTGAGAGTTGTATTGGGCCCTGGTTGGGCCCCAGGCCATTTTTACCCTACTACACAAGCCCCCCACTCCTGCGTGGGTGCGGGAGCTAGCCGGGGAGGAGTGTTCATAGTCGTGGAAATGGGATGGCGAATCGTTGAATCTTCCGGAGAAGAGTACCCTGGTGCCAGACCGAACCTCGAGATGAGGAGGGATTATGGGTCGGTAAGGGTGATGGCGAGCCGTTGCTTCTTCCTGAGAAGAGTACCCTGGTGCCAGACCGAACCTCGAGATGAGGAGAGATTATGGGTTGGTAAGGGTGATGGCGAGCCGGTGGATCTTCCGAAGAAGAGTACCCAGGTGCCAGACCGGACCTCGAGCTGGCGAGGGATTATGAGTCGGTAAGGGTGATGGCGAGCCGTTGTTTCCTCCTGAGAAGAGTACCCTGGTGCCAGACCGAACCTCGAGATGAGGAGGGATTATGGGTCGGTAAGGGTGATGGCGAGCCGGTGGATCTTCCGAAGAAGAGTACCCAAGTGCCAGACCGGACCTCGAGCTGGCGAGGGATTATGGGTCGGTAAGGGTGAAGGCGAGCCGTTGTTTCTTCCTGAGAAGAGTACCCTGGTGCCAGACCGAACCTCGAGGTGAGGAGGGATTATGGGTCGGTAAGGGTGATGGCGAGCCGGTGGATCTTCCGAAGAAGAGTACCCAGGTGCCAGACCGGACCTCGAGCTAGCGAGGGATTATGGGTCGGTAAGAGTGATGGCGAGCCGTTGTTTCTTCCTGAGAAGAGTACCCTGGTGCCAGACCGAACCTCGAGACGAGGAGGGATTATGGGTCGGTAAGGGTGATGGCGAGCCGGTGGATCTTCCTGAGAAGAGTACCCTGGTGCCAGACCGAACCTCGAGATGAGGAGGGATTATGGGTCGGTAAGGGTGATGGTGAGCCGGTGTTTCAGAGGGATTAAGCGGGGTGGTCTGCTGTCTTTGCGGCGCTTAGAAGGTGCTCTGAGATCTGTGCAGGTGTTCCAATTCCCTAGGGGCATTAAATGGTGCCGCCTGATAAAAGCATGGCGCATGGGCTTCCGTCGTTTGGCTTTCCCCACGCCATAGTGGCAGGACAACGGTGGAGGTTATAAATACCTAATTCCCCTCTGAGGATTCGATCACAACAAGGGTGGTCCATTGGCCGCCAGAGGTGTCTGCTTCGGCGGACGTCTCTTTCTTAAAAATTTTATTCCCCGATCCGGATTGGTGGCGACTCTGCCGTCCGGATCCCTTTCGGTTCATACGGCCTTTACACGGTTGTCTGGCCCGAGAGAGATCCAGTCGGGGAGTGGTGCTCACCGCATTCTGGGCCTGAGGCTGAAGAGCCTCAGATATGGGAGTCGGTTTGCTTTCCGATAGGGTTCCAGACGACGGTGGCTTTTCTGCCACCCTTGAACAGTTCTGGGGTTTCGGCTGCTGAAGCTGTAAGCCCCCAGCTGTTCGTGGGTGAGAGGGGAACCGACCGAGTCCTGGAGCCCGGGGCACAGGCGATGGTGGCTATTCTCCCACCCGGGAACAATTCGGGGTTTCGGCTGCCGAGGTCGTAAGCTCCGGGTTGTTCGCGGGTGAGAGGTGAGCCAACCGAACCCTGGAGCCTTAAATCTTAAGTAAAACATTGCCCCCCCCGAGTCCTCCATCCGAACCGACCCCTGCACAGGGTTGCCAGCCTGGCGCTGGGTGACGTCAGCAGCGCACGTTTCGAGGTCGTGGCGTGATTCTCCAGGTGGCAGTTGCACGTCAATCGGTGAATAGTAACTGCGGAAATCAAGGAGTTGTTTCCATCCCCTATAAATGTTCTCCCCTCTCCTCTCATCGCCCACTTTTTTCTTGCTCCTTACTTTTCACAAAATCCTCCAACTCTTCAGTGTTCGTCTCTTCAGTTTCCTGCAGTAGGCCCGTTCTTCCGAAGTGATCTCAGGTTAACTGGTAAGTCTGTTTTAGCTTAGACACAGATGGATAGGGCTCAGTCTGGCTCGTCGGCGTCGACTTCTGGGGGGGGGGAGTGAAGCCTGTCTTCAAATCGACCTCGTGGGAGGAGACGGTAAGCGAGGAGGAGGTGGTACATGAAGTGAAGCCGTTGCGATCTCGGAGGCATTTCGTGGTGGATAGTAGCGACTCCGAGGAGGAGGGTGGTAGTTCAGAAGAAGTCCGGACCCCAGGGTTGGCTTCCGGAGAGGGGGGTGGTTCTGAAGGGGATGCCGCCGAAGGGCCTCGGAATCCGACCGGTCTGGCTCGATTGTCTACACCCTCGCCGGAGCGAGCCAAGAAGAAGAAGAGGGCTCCGAAGAAGGAGTCGGGGATCGGCGGCTCGAGTCAGGTACCCGTTTACGGTGATCTGACGATAGGATCGTCTGTACAACCCAAGCCCTTCCGTTGCTATCCCGACGATCTCTCCGATAAGGAGCTCTCTGGGGTCCAGCCGTTGTCGTCGAGCCGAAAGAGGGTGAAGGTGGACGCACACCCGACAGTTCTGGAGGTAGGTGACTTAGGGGCTCTGCAGTTGGCATACTACATTGGGTCCAACTATGAGCTTCTGCTGCCGAACTCTACTCTTCGGCCGACCGACCCCATGCCGGATAGGTATTGCGTCTTCCCTGTGGACGCCTTTATCTCCGGACTGAGGCTGCCGATCCACCCATTCGTTCGGGAGGTGCTGAATTGGGTGTCTTTGGTGCCGATGCAGTTTGGGCCGAACTCCTGGAAGCAGATCGTCTGCTTCGTGCTGATGTGTGAAGAGCAGAAGGTACCCCTGCGGCTGAATGTGTTCCGAGCGATGTTGATGATCGGCTCATCGTCAGAGGGAGTGTACTATATTTCGCCTCGTGGTAAGGGGAAGGTAGTCCACGGTCACCCGGATTCTATCAAGTTTTGGAAGAAGAAATATTTGGTGATTCGGAGTGAGGATCCTTGGGATATTCCCACGCGGTGGAACCATTCTAAGCCGAGCTATGAAACGCCGAGGCCGGGGGACCTGACGGCTGAGGAGTGGAGGTTTGTTGAGCGCCTCCGTCTGTCGTACAGCATCAATTGGGCGAAGGTGACAGAGGCCCACCTGGCGAGTGTTGGACTGAGCCCGGCCGTACTTTCTAGTATGTGGTTGTTTCTTTTCTCTCGATCTTCTTGTACTTTCTTGCTCATTGTTCTTAATGGATTTTTTTACAGATATGGATGAAGAATCGATTAGGGCGCTGAGGCTCGCCATGAAGAAGAAGAAGGTCGAGAAGAAGGGGGACGCGGTGAAGACGACCGAATTGTCCCAGGTGGTCTCCGAGGCCCCAATTCAGCCGAGGGCCAAAAGGACTCGCTCGGAGACAGGCGGGGACGCGGTGGTTCAGGGAGGCTCGGATCAGGGCAGGGCTACTGACCTTGATAAGGGGAAGGGTCCCCTGGTGGATACCGGGATAGAGGAGAGACTTCGGCGACCGTGGGTGCCGAATTGGTCGATCCGAGAGGGTGATTGCCTGGTCCGAGGGCGCCAGGCCGTGGAGGTTGCCGATAAGCTGGCGACCCCCCGGGACCGTTCGGATATGAAGGCCCAGACCCTGGACGAGGCGTACGTGCGTCTTGCGCAGGCCAATGTGCTGGTAAGTCAACCGAACCCACTTGCTTTAAGATCATGTCGTTTAAGACAGGTTTCTTAGTATTGTTGGGATATTGCAGGCGACCGTGCAGGGGGCCCACGTGAGAGGCCTTTATGAGGCGGCTTTGCAGCGAGAGCGAGACCGGGCTGACAAGGCCGAGCAGGAGGTGAAGGAGTTGAAGGTAGAGCTCGAAGGCTCTCATGGGAGGGAGACGGAAATGAAGGCGGCCTTCGACAAGGAGAAGGAGGAATGGGCGAAGACGATGGCGGCTCAGGAGAAGAGGTCGGCGAAGGAGAAGGATGAGTTGACGGAGTCGTGTCAGCTCCTGGTGATCAAGGCCCAGGACAACTGTTATGCAAAGGCCCTCAGTCATGTGAGGCACTTCTATCCTACTATCGACCTGTCCAACTTCGAGTTTGATATGGAGATTGAGGGGACACCGAAGACCCCTGGCGAACAAGAGCCCGATGGTGACCAGGCTGCCGACCCCCTCGTGAACCCGACCGACACTGATGTGGGAAAACTAGCTGTATAATTTTTTGTCCTTCTTTTTCCTTCTCTCGATTGTATTTGCCTTCTGCGGACTGGCCACCGCATTTTTTGTATGGAGAAACTAAATTTATAAAAAGAGGTTTTTTGGCTGGCCAAGTGTTTTGACCTTGAATACTTCCGAACCTCCTTGCTTATGTGTTTTGAGTGGGCTGGTTCTCTTGTAGGTTATGGCTCCCCCTCCTGAGGCGGACCCCCGTCGTTCCGACGTGGCGTGGCTTCGGAGCAAGGTTGAGGCCCTGGAGGCCACTTTGGTTCGGTACCGAAAGGGGGCCCGTGATACCGATGCGGCTTTCAATTACTACAGGAATAAGTCTGAGGCCCTTAGTGAGGAGGCAAGCCGGCTGAGGAGGGCGATTGCGGATCGGGAGCTCGGGGGCGCCGGTCTCGGATATACTATGTCTAGTTCCTCGGTGCAGAGGCCCTCCTCTGAAAAGCTACTTCGTGATGTGATAGTGGAGAAGGAGATGGAGATACACCGTTATAGGACGATGTTGGGTGTCTCGCTATCTTCCTCGGGGGGTCGGCGAGCGGAGGGTTCCCTCTGCGATGCTTCTGATGGAGCGTATGCGATCCGTTGACGCCCAGAGCTCCGTGGCCGGTGTGTCGACTGTGGCAGAACCGAAGGACCGTCATGACGAAGAGAGAGCTCCAAGTCGTTCGGTCGGAGTGATCCCGCCCCTCGCTGGATCCGAGGAGCCCTAAGGCGGCGATTTCCTTTAGTTTGAGATGAGTGGAGTGGTCTTGTAACGGTCTTTGTTTGTTTTCCCCGAATAAAATAAAAGAATATGAAATAAAGAAATCTTTTCCTTCTTTGCTCTGGTCAGCGGTGTGGTGAAGGGCGGTGGAGGCGAGGTCTGGCTCCGCGGATTCGTGAGGGATCGACGTGGGGCAACAGGAAGACTCCCTGGTCCGGAGCTGGGTCGACCCTACCGGGGCTCTTGGGGACGATACCGGAGCGTGAACCTGGGTGCCGATCCCCTTGTTCGGTACCCGGTCGGAGTTTGCCGAGGAATTTGGATTTTGACAAAAAGAGACTTCTTATATACCAGATAGGGAGGGCCATTGAAGTGGCCCTTTACATATGAAAGCTTACATCAGTTTTACTTTACTTTAGTTAGGCTAGGACCTAGGCTCGCTCTTCCAGGAATTTCATCAGGTGCTCGGCGTTCCAGGGTCGGCTGATGGGTCGGTCGTCCATATCCGCCAGTCGGTATGTACCAGGGCGGACAGCCTCGACTACACGGTATGGGCCTTCCCAGTTGGGAGCCAATTTCCTCTTCTTGGTTGGATCGGAGACAGATAGCTTACGTAATACCAGGTCCCCTGCCCTGATGTTTGTGGGGCGGACCTTCTTGTTGTAAAACTTCTCGATCCGTTGCTGGTAGATGCTTCTTCGGATTGAAGATTTCTCTCGTACCTCGGCGACGAGGTCCAGGTTGGCCCTCAGGCCGGACGCATTGTCAGCTTCATCGAAGGCTATGATCCGGGGAGAAGGTAATCCGACCTCGACGGGGATGACTGCCTCAGTCCCGTAGGTCAGACTGAATGGTGTTTCCCCCGTGGGGATCCTCTGGGTGGTTCGGTGCGCCCATAGTACGCTGGGCAGTTCCTCGACCCACAGCCCTTTGGGGAAACTGTCGAGGCGCTTTTTGAGGCCGTCGAGGATTTGCCTGTTTGCGTTCTCTGCTTGGCCGTTGGACTGAGGGTGGCAAATGGCGGAGAAACGTTGCTGGATGCCGATGTCTGCGCAGAAGGTTTGGAAGTTTTGACCTTGGAACTGGGTTCCGTTGTCAGTGACGAGGACTCGAGGGATTCCGAACCGGCAAATGATGTTCTTCCAAAAGAACTGTTGTACTTGGCGCTCGGTGATGCTGGACAGTGGTTCGGCTTCGATCCACTTGGTGAAGTAGTCGATGGCGACGATCAGGAATTTCTTTTGTCCCACCGCTGGGGGGAAGGGCCCCACAAGGTCCATACCCCACATGGCGAAGGGCGTAGGGCTTGCCAGGGACCGGAGATTGGCTTGAGGAAGCCTTTTGATAGGGGAGAATCTTTGGCAGGGGCCGCACCTCTTGACCAAGTCTAGCGAGTCTTGGAGCATGGTTGGCCAATAGTACCCCTGATTCAGGGCCTTCCGAGCAAGCGTCCTGCTCCCCATGTGGCATCCGCCGATCCCCTCGTGCAGGTCTCTGAGGGCGTAGCTGGCCTCGTCGCTGGTGAGGCAGCGGAGGTAAGGTTTGCCGTCGGCCAAGGTGTACGAGCGTTTGAAGAGGATGTCATCGATCATGACAAACCTTTCAGCTCGGACTCTGACTCGTCTGGCCTCGGCTCTGTCTTCAGGAAGCTCGGCATTGATTAAGAATCTTCTGATGGGAGTGGTCCAGTCGTCCGGGCTGGTCCCATCTTGCACACACATCGCTTCCGGCTCCGGGTCACTGATACTTGGTTTCAGGAGGACTTCTATGAGCACCGTCTGATCGAGGCCCTCGAAGGAGGAAGAGGCAAGTTTGGATAACGCGTCTGCTTGAGCGTTCTGTTCCCTGGGGACTCTGATAACCGCGGCGCAGCTGAAGGACGCCAGGAGTCGCTTGACTGCCGTCAAATACCTCATCATGCGTTCATCGCGGGCTTCGTATTCTCCGGTGATCTGATTGACCACGAGTTGAGAATCACTAAAGGCCCGGATTTGCTTGGCCCCGGCTCGGCTGGCGAGGGTCAATCCGGCGATCATGGCCTCGTATTCTGCCTCGTTGTTGGAGGCTGGAAAGTTGAGGCGGAGGGAGTATTGAAGTAGGAATTGGTCGGGGCCACGAAGGATGATGCCCGCCCCACTTCCTGTTTCGCATGACGAACCGTCGACGAAGACCTCCCAGGTCGGATCCGATCCTTCGAGGCCAGGCTGCTCGGAGACGGTGCACTCCGTTATGAATTCGGCGAGGGCCTGTCCTTTAATGGCCGCCCTTGGCTGATAGCTGATGTCGAACTGGCTCAGCTCGATTGACCACTTGACTAAGCGGCCGGAGTTTTCGGGCTTGTGAAGGACAGTCTTTAGTGGTTGGTCGGTCAGTACTTGGACGGAGTGGGCTTGGAAGTAAGGGCGAAGCTTCCGGGCTGCCATGACCAGCGCATAGGCCACCTTCTCTATCTTTGCGTATCTCGTCTCTGCTGGGAGGAGCACTTTGCTCACATAATACAGTGGCTTTTGAACCCCTTCCTCCTCTCGGACGAGGACGGCGCTGAGAGCGTTGTCCGAGGCGGACAGGTAGAGCCAAAGCGGCTCGCCCGGCTCGGGCTTGCTGAGGAGAGGCGGGTTGGCGAGGTATTGCTTTAGCTGTTCGAAGGCTTCTTGTTGAGGGGTACCCCACTCGAAGCCCCCTTTTCTGCGCAAGGCCTTGAAAAAGGAGAGAGACTTCTCTCCTGATTTGGAGAGAAAACGGCCGATTGCCGCTAATCGACCTGTGAGCCTTTGAACCTCCTTGACATTCCGGGGCGGGGACATGTCAATAATGGCTTGGATTTTCTCGGGGTTTGCTTCAATGCCGCGTTGGCTGACGATGAACCCCAGGAACTTCCCCGTGGAGACGCCGAAGGCGCATTTAGCCGGGTTGAGTCTCATGTTGTGGCGTCGGAGGACACCGAAGGCTTCCTCGAGGTCGGCGACGTGGTCCGGCCCAGCCCGGCTTTTGACAAGCATGTCGTCGACGTACACTTCCACATTGCGGCCGATCAGGTCTTTGAAGACTCTGTTGACGAGTCGCTGGTACGTGGCTCCAGCGTTTTTCAGCCCGAAGGGCATAACGCGGTAACAATAAAGACCCTGGTCGGTGACGAACGAGGTCTTGGAGATGTCTGGTGGAAACATCCGGATCTGATTGTACCCCGAGAATGCGTCCATGAAGGACAGTAGCTCATGCCCCGAGGTTGCGTCGATTAGAGCGTCGATGCGGGGGAGGGGGAAAGGATCTTTCGGACATGCTTTGTTAAGGTCCGTGAAGTCGATGCAGATCCGCCAACCCCCTGTTGCCTTCTTCACCATGACGACATTAGCCAGCCACTCGGGGTAGCTGACTTCCTGGATGAATCGAGCGGACAAGAGTTTGTCCACTTCCGTCTTTACAATTTGTTGCCTCTCCGGGGCGACTTTGCGCCTCTTTTGGACGATCGGCTTAGAGTCAGGGATGACGCTTAGTCGATGCATAATCAAGTCTTCGGAGATCCCGGGCATGTCGGAGGGTTTCCAAGCGAAGAGATCGACGTTGCGACGGATGCAGGCGATGATGCCTGACTTCAAGTCCTCGGAGAGTGAGCGGCTCACCCGGAACCATTTCGACTCATCCTTGGCATCGAACAGGACCTCTTCTAATTCGTCAACCGGCTCGGGAGCTGGGCCGTCTCTCTCGGGTTCGAGTTCAACGGCGTCGAGGGGGAATACACCCCCTCCGACGGCGGTTATGTAGCACGATCGTGCTGCTTCGTGGCTACCTCGGACGATGCCGACCCCTTGGGGGGTGGGAAATTTAAGCTTCAGGTGGTAGGCCGAAGGTATCGCTTGGAAGGAGTTTAGTCCGGGTCGGCCAAGAATGGCGTTGTAAGCCGCCCTGACGTCGATGATCATGAAATCCAGGGATTCGGTCCTCTTGACAGGAGCCGATCCGGCGGTGACGTCGAGGGTAATAATCCCCTTTATTACGATTGGGACGCCGGAGAATTCAAGCAACGTGTATCCGGCTGGTTTGAGCTTCCCTTTGGATAATTTAAGACTTTCGAAGGCTTTGTGAAAAAGAATATTTACCGAGCTGCCGTTGTCGACGAGGATTCGGCGAACCTCACAATTAGCTATGCGGAGGCTAACGACGAGGGCATCGCAGTGGGGTAGGTGAACTTCTTCGAGGTCCTCTCCTGAGAAGGAGATCGGCAGCGGTTGTTGCTTGGGGGAGGGGCTGTTTTGGACAGCATTCGCCTCTCGGATAAAGGCTTTTCGAGAAGTATCGGATTCTCCTCCCATGGGCCCCCCGTGGATATAGTGCAGGGTGAATGGCGTACCCATGGCTCCCTCGGACTCGGGATCCCGACCCTGGATGCGGTTCGGAGTAGGGTTCGGAGGTGAGAGTCTCCGGTTCCCAGTACCTCGCCGATCCTGTGGGCCTTCCTTCCTGGAGGTCCGTCAGAGAGCTTTAGGAATTTCTTCTTGAAAGTCCTGGGATCCCTTGTGAGTGACGGGGGCTCCCCCGACCTTGTTCGGTCGGTCTGAAGGTTGCCTTCCGACGCGGCTGAGCGCTGGTCTCCGTCCCTCGGGCGGCGGTGTTGGACGGTTCGGGGCCGGGTTGGAAGCGGCCTTTCCCTTGCCCTTGGAGGTCATGAGAGTTCGGCTGTCGAGGTCGCTCGATGGTCGGGCTCGGGTCGGCTTCTGAAGCAGTGTTCCCACAGACGGCGCCAACCTGATGCGGTTTATTTCTGGGAGACGTGTGGATGCACCAGGTGTGAGTTCGGACTCAATTTGTATTTGAAGGAGAAAGCTGCTCGTCTGACGACCCTCGGCTGACCGGGCGGAACCTGTGGCGACCTCGGGGTGATTCGGAGATCTGGGCTCGGATCAGAGGATTCGGATCCGAGGTCTTGTGTACCTGCAGACGGTCCTGAAACACCGGGGTTTGTCCCGGTGGCGGACCCTCCGACGATCTAGTCAGTCTCTGTGAGAGAGTAGCAATAACTAGGTGAATTTAAGTGGAAAAAGATAGATTACCTCCAAAAGGTGGGTGAGGGTCTAGTATTTATAGAGAACCTCAACCGGGTTTGGTTCCGTTTGGGGCCGGGTCTGGACCCGAAAGCCCATGGGCCTGACGTGGCAGAGGGCCCAGGGGGTTTAGGGCAGACGTGGCAATACCAGGGGCGGTATAGGGCTGACGTGGCAAAACCCTTGGTGGTATTTGGAGCTGACATGGCTGATCGTAGGTCTCCTGTGCTTCTGGAAGAAACGGAGGGCCTAGGCTGCGTCAGGTCATCCCCCTGCTTCGCCAGAAAGGGGGGACGGCCCATGGGGCTGTCACGGATCGGATGCCGATGACCACTGAGACTTCGTCGGAGACGAGGAGGCCAGTTCTGTGGGGGTGAACTTGGGGGTCGGCGCGGATCCTGCAATGGTTCGAAGCCGAACTAGATTGCTATTTTTACCTTTCTTGAGTGAGAGTTATATTGGGCCCTGGTTGGGCCCCAGGCCATTTTTACCCTACTACACCATTAATCTATATTGTGAGGTTAAATACTATCTCGGTATAACTTTACAATCTTTACATGTCAAGCGATCTACCTTTCTAGTAATGAAAAAATCAATCTGATTCCTATTTGTCTCACTTTTAAAGGTTATCAAATGTTCCTCCATCTTCCTAAAATAAGTATTTGCTAGTATAAGATCATACGAAGCAAAATCTAATAGAGACTCTCTACCATCGTTCTTATTTCCAATTTCATGTTCTCGATGCACCATCTCACATGTTATCTTCTCCTACATGTCCATTGAAATCTTTCCCTGTGAATAGTTTCTCACCTAAGGATACTTCTTGAATTATCTCATCCATATCTTCCCAAAATTTATTTTTAGCTTGTGCATCTAATTCTACTTGGGGTGCATAAGCACTAATGATATTAATTATGTTTTTTCCTAATACAAGCTTAATTTGTATTATTCTATTCCCTTTCCTATTAACACCTACTACATCTCTTTTGAATTTCTTATCTACTAAAATTCCTACTCCATTTCTATTTCTAATTTTACCGGTATAATATAATTTAAAACCATCTATCTCTTTAGCTTTCTCCCCTACCCAATTTGTTTCTTGTAAACATGCTATATTAATATTCCTTCTAATCATTGTATCTACTAGTTTTATGCATTTTCTTGTCAATGTTCTTATATTCCAAGTCGCTAACTTAAGCCTATTTTGCTGGACTAGCTTCTTTATTCGCACACGTCCAGATTGGTGCAAGAACTCTTGCCCATTTTTCACCGCACCCGAGCGCCAGTGCGACGCCCCTTGCACATTTTTCGAAGCACCCGGAGGCAGACACAACGCATCGCTTCTAGGGAATGCCCTAGCATTTGCGCTTATATTATTAAGATTCTTGTTCATAAAATTTGACAAAATTTTATGCTGGCTGACAAATGCCTAATGCAACCCTCCTCCGTACCCGGTTTGTGGCCGGATTCCTGGCTTGGGCCAGGCAATGGTGGAGTTGAAAAGAGTCGGCATATATGGAATAAAATGTGCTATCATTATTTAGTAAACCCTTGTGGTCGCTCTCTCTCTCTCTCTCTCTCTCTCTCTCTCTGGACCTTTGTTCGTCCACTAATTATGCTGGATCAGTACAGGTGTAGCTCTACAGGATTTGGAGTCTTTGTGGTGGTATTTTCGGATGTGAAGTCCCTGGACATTGGAAAACCAGCCATACAAGATAGATAAGCAGTGTGCTAACCTTAGGTTTCTCTACTAGTAAGGGGATAAGACTCGCGGTTAGGGGTCTCACTTGGCTTTAAAATTTTCGTAATTACTCATGATGCCTTGTCTATCATGTGTATTAAAGGTAGTGAATAACCAATTTTTTTTGCATTTTTATTCCTATATACCCTTCTTCTTTTTTCTTGATCAGACAAGCATAACCTAACAATCATAATGATCCTATAGTTTAATAATTATAAACTCAAATTTCATGTTTGTTATTAAAATATTAATCTTAGCTAACAAAATGAACTTTCATGTTACAGAAACCACCGATAATCAGCTGATGCTTGATTGTTGAACTGGATCAAGATGACTCAGGTGAGTCCTTGAAACTTGGGAGGAAAGTGAGAATTGTTCAGTATATGCTATCCGACTTAAGTTCAGATTTCCTAATAAATTGCATGTCAATTAAACCATATTTTTCGAGTAAAGTTTAAGTTGATGCATGTGATTTTTATCATGCAACTGCTTATTCTTTTTCATCTATTTATATTTTTGCTGTTATAGTTGAGCATTGGTTCGCTGTGCTTGCTGCAATGGATCATTGACTGCTCTATAAGTCAAATAGGATTTATTGGTTTATTTAGTTAATTGGATGGATATGGTATGTGCAATGATGTCTTCTGGACACAAGGGAAAATTCATAGGAATGTATTTAAACTACCAGTGCATGTTTTTTTTCTGCCATAGTATTATTTATTTGTTTTAGAAAGCCTTTACATGGTTTACTATTCACGTAGCACCTTGTGGTTCACATTGGTTGTTCATTTAGTTTACTTGATGCTTTTGCAAATTGCTCCCTAAGTTTGGAAACCCAAATGGTCCTATAAGGTTTTGATAGGAGGAAGGTAGAAGGTCCTATGGCCATAATTGTACTATAGGTTAAAGTTTTTTCTCCAATCTTTTAATGAAGCTATTTAGGGATTAAGGTGATTTTGTTGGAAGTGGGCGTGGCGTGATATAAGTTTCAAGGCCAGGGAGCTTTATTCTGCAGTTGTCTAGCTGAACATTCAGAGGTTTATTCAGGCAATTCCATTCTGTGTCACGCTCAAAATTTTTCTGTTATTGTCTAACGACTCTAACCTTCCACGAGGACCACAACAAAGTACCCAATTATTCTATTATGTCATAACCTCAAATAATTTCATTGTAAAAATTGGTGTCAATCTCTTCCTATGTTAATGTAGTACTTAGATTTTTTCCTCACCCAGTGTGTCATATCACAATATTTCCGTCCAGTCTGTGCTTCTTTGGTTTCTACTTAAAGAATTCTGTACAAAGATTGATTAGATCTCTTGAGCTGGAAAAAAAACAATTTTAGTAACTTATTGCTGTGGGTCGACAGCCAGAAAAGGGATTGCCAAGAGACAAACATCCTTGCTTCAGATTCTATGATGAGATTCTGACAAAAAAACCGTAAAAAATATTTTAGGAAGACTAAAGTGGCAACAAGAGGTTCATTATAATCATCAATTTGAACAGAACGTACAGCTAGAAACTTAATGAAAACATTCCTCAAATGAGTTTCGCAAAACAAAAACCTGAAGTAGTAAAGAACAAAACAGGACATTGAAATCCAGCTCTAGGCCATATCAGAGCACACAAGTCCTTAATATATATATATAGGCTGAAACATGTTTGCAGTATTACCATCTGCACAGACAGCTTCTTAGGATACATCTTAAAACATAATCATCATTCACAAAGGCATCCAAGCCTTATTATTAGCATATAAGAGCTTCTATATGCTAATACAGAGCTCCTAAAATTGGAATCATGCCATTTTGTACGGTTAGTGGGTATGGAGTGTCAGCTATCATTTGAGGGGCTATATTATAATATCCATTCTGATCTACTGTCAGTGGCGCTACATCAAAAAGCCCATTCTGTTCTACAATCTGCATACACAAACAAAACAAAATATATAAATCAAAGTTCCTAACATATTGAAGCATGCTAAGCAACTAATTAGTTCAGTATGGACTTCATACCTTTTCCTGAAGCATTTCATTGGCCGCCTTCAGTATGCTCTCCTGCACAAACATCTTTGATTTACAAATAATCCAATAATGTGTTAATCAAGTAGTTGGAATTGCTTTAAATTTTAATATGTAAACATAGATGTTATTCATTTTTTTATTAGAATTGCGACGCTTCTGGCCTGTTCCCCCCCCCCCCCCCCCCGACTAATTCATCTATGACATGTGCATGTTTCTTTCCTTGATATATCAATTTTAATTGGCTTTTGACATGATTCCTTCTTATTGTAGTTCATATCAATCAAGTTTGTCAATCATAGTTGTGTGACTTACATTTCTTGCGGATGATCTACAAATCATTCTAAACTTAAAGCTAATGATGATTTTTGTATTTTAAGTTTTATCGGGAGTCCCCTTTTTGAAGTTAGCTGTCTCTAGAACAGATCATGTGTTGATTATCTTTGGCCTACATTTTTGTTGATTGGATGTTTAATCATTGGTTTTGATTGCACCTATTTATGCTCCTTACTATTTAAGCTTCTTTTCTCAACTATTCTAGTTTATTACTGTCTACTTCATTAGTATGTAAGTCTGGCCTCTATTCTGGTGATTCTATGAGACTCTTACTTTATGAAAGTTCCGAGACCTTTCCTTTTGTTCTAGATCCAACATTATCCAGATATATATGGCTGACCTCTGCAACTATTGAGAGTGGTTGCTTCCTCACTATGTTGCACAACATGTTGTGCTACTATAACAGAACAGATAAAGTAGTTAAGTCTTGTGAGAATACTAGTCCAAGAACAAACATTGGTAAAGCATCTGGAAACACATGATACTGGGTGGAGAAAATCTTAATTCTTAAAATGTTCTATGTGAAATTTCTTATATTTTCCTATATGTAATTGGTATAATGTGCATTATAAAATAAGCATTACACTTTTGGATTCAGATGCTTACCTTGTTTTTCAGCAATTCAATCTCTTCAAACATGATCCGCATCTATGTGTAGAACATTCGATTTAAACCACATGTTAGTTTGTGCATTTATCTCAAAGAGTGGGAAAATATGACGCAATAGAAAAGCTTCATAACCTTAACCGAGCGTGTGTAATACATCCACATCTCAAGTTGCCTCTCTAAGGCAACCAATTCATCAAGAGTCATGTGTCCTGGTCCCTCTCCATACATGTACCTGCCACATTTTTTGGTTAAAATGATAAACTCTCAGCTTATCCATGATGGTAGTGGTAGTATCTTTCTTACCATATTTATTTTTTTCTTTTTTAGTTGTAACATTAAGTGTCAACTATTAAGCATCTACCAAAATTTTAATATATTAATAATACTTTTCTTGAGTGCCTCCGTTAGAAAGAGTGATTTGATAAGTATTGAGGGTAGAGTTAGGAGTAGAGGAAGACCTAAACTAAATTGGATGAAAACGGTGAAAAAAGATATGATAGCTTGTGACTTTACAGAAGATATTGCACTAAACCGAGCAGAATAAAAAATCAAAATTCATGTAGCCGACCCCAACTAGTTGGGAAAAAGGCTCTGTGTTGTTGTTGTTGTTAATAACACTTTTCTTGGGTAAGATGTTATATGTTTGTTGCTGCTTATCCAGCATTTGTTTGCACTAGTACTCGAATATTGGTTCAATAATTTTTTTCCCTTTTAAAATTTTGATTCATAATATTTTACTGTATTCAATAAATTAACCACAAAATTTCAGTTATTATATATTTATGGACTCTTGACATTCATTCTTAACGGCTGACTTGGGACTAGGATTTGATGCAGCCCAATGAGGAAGAAATGTCTAACATCTTAGTCTTACGATTTCTAATGATTGCATTTAAAACTTCAGTGACCTGGGCTTTGTGTTGTGTTGCTGTAATTAGGGCTGCAAACGAATCGAACTATTCGTGAGCTATTCGGTTCAAGCTCGGTCAAAGCTTGGCTCGAACCGAGCTCGAGCTTGGGTTTTTTTTTTAGGCTAAGCTCGCGAGCTATTTGGCTCGAATACGGTCAAAGCTCGGCTCGAACCGAGCTGGAGCCGAGCTTGAGCTCAAAACTGAGCTCGTTTCCTTAACGAGCCGAGCTCGGGCCTAAAGGTATTCGGCTCGGCTTGGCTCGATTGCAGCCCTAGCTGTAATCAAAAGTACGGTAACTTTGAATGAAAATCTTGCGTTGTGGTGGGAACAATTTAAAAAACATATTTTTAAGCGAAAAATGTTGTACACGTTTAAAAATGCCTTTTGTCTCTAAAAAAAAACATCATGAATTCATGATATATGCTTTACATGAGTGACAAAAATACAAGATGTTAAAACTAATAATAGCTGTAATATCATGAATATTTGGATTATAAGGTTCATCTATATTTATGGAAATTGGAAAATAATCAAATAAGATTTCAAATTAGACTGACACTTCTTTTAACTTTCTGAAAAATTATTTTGTACCTTAAATTAGGTTTATATTTCATATTTGGCTCAATCTCGAATAATAGTACACAGAATATCATTTAGCCTGTTCCAGACATATTATTCAAGATGTACATCACTGATTTAGTTAATATAACATTTCAGATGTGAGCTATTTCATAAACTTGAAATCTTTAGTGAAGTTGGAAAAAGATTCTTATGGATCAACTAATATTGGTCCCAAAATTTTATGTTTATGAAGAATTTGTAATGTTTAGGTTATATTGTCAGATTGGTGATTGTTATGTTGAGGGAAAATGGTTAGTACTTGGACGTTGATGGACAGTATCTCTTCTCTTCATCTTTAAAATACCTTGCATTCACTGGAGAATGGTACTAAACTTTAGAAGATTGGTTTGAATAATTTACTGGATACTGTCAGATTAGAAGATTTTGTGTTATATGGGTAGGGATAACTCTTGTTTAATTGTTTGGAGTCCGTATTATATTGTTAAACTTTTCTTTTAATCATGTCAGTTGTATAAAATTACTAGATTTTCCCGTGGGCACGTGCCTACGGCACGTCTTCGGAACGATACAGCATATGAAAATCTTGTAAACAGTAAAATAACAATTATGTAGCTCAAGTTTGAATAGTAAAACAATAATTAGTTGTAAATAAAAGTCCATGTTTCCATTAGTATATGTTTAAAATAATTATAAATGGGGGTGTAAAATCAATTTCTTAGAACTTTGAGTGTGAAAAATGATAAAATTTAACTGTTGATGAGATATTTGCTATTTTCAATGTAACATGAGCAATAAAAAATACATAAAAAAACTGAAAATTTACAAACCTGAAATATGAAAATATAAATTTCTGAATAGAGAGAGAGAGAGAGAGAGAGAGATAAATAAATAAAGGAGTTGTTTTGGGGGGATTTGAATTTGAGTTTTGGGGGGAACTTTTGGGCGGGAAAATATGTTTTGTGAGGTTAGATCTGGACCATTGATTTCAACCCTATTAAAGGAAAGCCACTCGATAGCTTTCTTTGTGTTTTATTATATGGACTGATTTTATTGTTATAACATTTATAATAGCTTCCATTTAACTACATGTAAAACTTACCTCAGACCCTTCTGAAGTAGACTGATCTCTTGCTCCAGCATTGATACTTCTTCTTTGGGTTCCTACATATAGAATGAAAACGTTAAACATTAAAAATTTAATATTACAATATAGAATGCATATGCAACTGGCTTCTATTAATTTGATATTTCTTTCTTTGATCTGGATTCTAACGTAATTTACATTGATTCTCAGTTTACTTCGTCTTGATATTCATTGACGTATGGTTTTGTTCAAATATTGTTCTTATCATGTTTTACTAACAATTACCTTTTCCTTTGCTTGAATCAGAAATTGAAAAGTCTAGTAAGCCCCAAACCTAAAAACCTGATATGTTTCTATCATGGTTTTTACAATGAAAAATTTATACAGGGGTGATGGAATTCTTTTGCGCAACTGTTAATAAACAAATGGCATGCGGATGGCCTATATCTACACAAAAAATAGAAATAAAAAGACATACTCCTAGGATTATCTCCCAAATCTTTCTTTTTAGAAACAGAGGATCAACTCTTCTGTATTGCTGCTCAAACCTACAATGTTCAGTTCTGTAGAACAATTAGGGCCAATATGTGCAGGATAGAAAACCCTTCACATTTTACTCGTATATGTATGTCAGCCACAGAACTGAACTGCTATGACTTTTCAAACAGAGAAAATAAAATGTTTAAGACGTACCTGGGGTGTGTTCTCATTACTCCCTTCAGTTTTATCTTCACCCTGTGCCATTGTGTACCTCTCAATCAAATCTTGCATATTCCTTCAACAAATAAAGCCCAAACCTCATTAACTATTTATTCATGTCAAACTAAGTTAAGCAACTAAGGTAAGCAAACTTCTGAAGTGAGGAACAATTGTGCCTATCATTACTTCATATTGAGTAATTGTGAAGGAATATGCAATTACTCAATATGAAGTGCCTATCAAAAACCTTTTGGTATATAAGTATTCACGGATTAAGTGCTTAAACAAGCTATGAATGAATTGATTAATGAAGAGGGAAGAGTGAAGAATTAGCCTGAGAAATAAAACTTTAAAAAGAATTTTGATTCACTTTAAAAAAAATTCCAATTATGGAATATATGTTCCATGCTTTCCACATGGACTGCACAGAGAGTGCACTTCGTACATACACACATACCCTTTTGTGGTAAGTTCGTAAAGCTTTCCATGGGAGGAGAATATGACAATTCCGATGTCGGCATCACACAACACAGAGAGCTCCTTGGCCTTCTTGAGCAGCCCTGCTCGACGTTTGCAGAAGGTGACCTGGCGATGGACTGGGTTCTCGATCCTTCTCATCTGAATTTTTCCGCGTGCCATTTCTATCTGCACACAACCTCCCACTAGTTTGAACTAGCTTCGAGGTTGATGCTTCTGCCTCTGAGCTCACTCTTCCTTTGACTTTCTCTTGCAAGACAAAGCTAGGGGGGGTGAAACCTCCATTTAAATGCCCATTCAAGGTGCAACTGGTGGATGAACATTCTCCTCTTTTGCATTAGTGGGTCTTTTGGGGCCCAGGATTCTCCCAGGCGAGTATAATTCAATGAGCATCCCTTCTCTAAGACTTTTCCTCATCATGTAAATTATGAAACAATACTGTTAGACAGAATAGTTGAGCAGAGTTATTCTAAATTGATATAATTTTGGTATATTTTCTCTGCTTGGTTGGATCTTTCTATATACAGAGCTGTTGAATTAGTTGGCATCTTCAGATGTAGAATTACATTTTATGTGCAATTCCATTCCATTGTTTGTTAATTTGGAAGAACAGAGTTTATATTAAGGCCTTTGTTTGTTCAGTCCTGTCCTCTCTTGTCGCATGCCTTCAAAATTTTTGAAACATCTTGTTAGGAGTTCATTGGCAAATATCTAGTCATACTTCCTCAGGTTTATTTATTTGTGTGTGTGTGTGTGCTTGTACGATAAGGAATCTTGTCAAATCACCAAGTAAAGCTAATGAGTGGAATGTTTTTATTCCCCCAAACTCATTTTAAAAATAAGTCCACTTTCATGGCTAGGGTTTGGGTATAGATACTTGAGGGGCCTTTGAACATGGTGAGACATGTCTATGTGGATGCTTCATTGATTATCATTGTTTTAGGACTTAATTTTTTTTTAAAGATTCCAATCTCTTTTGCTTGATGAATTGAAAAAAAACAAAGGAGTGGGAAGGCTTTATTGGCCTCGTCAGCTTAAAGAAGTCCCCTAGGTGTTCTTTCTTGCATGCTCTTCACTGTATATCCTTGGTAGTGAGGTATTTTATTATATTATTTTATGGAGTAGTGAGAAGCTAATGGTGTCTTTCTTTCTTGGCCAGCCAATGGGTCCGCTGCTGATCCAAGGAGCATTGAAGCCAGTTACATCAACTCAGCTATTCAGGTCAGGTGAGTTCATTTTATCGTATTACAAACTGGTCATTAGCTAGCTGATTTTATGTGAGGTGGTACATTCATTTAATATTGAGGTGCTTTGGATTTTTTTCATTTAAAATCCTACACGTATGATAGATGTCTACATAAATTTAGGTTTTTTTTATGAGTACCTTATAATGAAGCTAATTGCGCACCTGTTATGCTGAAGATATTCGTTAAATAATAAATTTATGGATGGAGAAGGGAACCAAAAGGGACGGAACAAGGATGACCCTATCTAATTTGCATGGATGTTAACATTAGCCTTAGACTCATATGAAAAGTTCCATATGGAATTTACATGGCTCTAGGAATACACCGTTTATATCTTTCAACATGTATATCAGTATCTGACATTAGTGATTGCCTGCATTTTAAGAAAATGAGTGTCACGGTTACTTGAGCAATAGTGTTACAGAGACAAAAGACATAAGATTTGTACGAAGGGGGCTAATTTATCAAGACGTCCTTGTCAACAACAATTTTAACATTCGTTAGCGGTTTATGTAGATATGATATTCAAAAAAGACCCAAAGAAAGTAGGCATTAGAAATTTTTATCTTGCATCAAGTAAACTTTTACAGCATTTTACAGTTTGGCTCAAGTTCTAAGTCCAATGAGGTTTTTATCAGTGCTATTATGATATAATTTTTGGGGACCATGTTGAAAATTTACAAAATTTTAAGGGTAGTCGACACATTATTTCAAAAAACGTATACAGAACTTGAAAGTGACTTTGTTGGAATCCTTCCAGCTAGGGCATGTTTGCTAGCTTTGAATCTGATGATTCTCAACTCTAGACATTGTATGGATGATAACATTAGATCTTTCTTTCAAAGATCATAAGAGATCGCTTTCTGTTTTGAATAATTTAGCAGAGGCCAGTACCATAAGGTGAAGCATCTTTTAGATATTGTAATTGTCACTGTTCAGTTCTTTGCTCAGTATTCGGACAAGTTTGTATCGCCTTGAAGATGTATCTTTGATTCTTGTTGTACCTTGTGTGCAGGGCCGGTCCTGAGATTGATAGGGCTTGTGCGGAAAGAAAAAAAAATGGGCATTTTAAAAATATTCTAATACTAATTTTATTTTATTTTATTTTGAATATATATATATATATAGAGAGAGAGAGAGAGAGAGAGGTTTCTCCCATTGCAAACGCAAATGTTTGTGCAAACCACTTAATCCGTCATTGGCAATGATAGATTAAGGTAAAATATAAATTTTTGCCTTAAGCCTTAACCCGTCATTGCCAATGACGGGTTAAGTGGTGTGCACGCGTTTGCACAACATTTGCGTTTGGAATGGAAGAAATCCCATATATATATATATATATATATATATATATATATATATATATATATAGGGAAAAAGGGGTATGGGCAACTTGCTCATTTAGTAAATAAGTAATTGATGATGTGGCATACATGTGATTGGAAAATCCTTAAAAGGGTTAGTTATCCAATGTATCATATGCATGCCACATAATCAATTGCTCATTTACTAAATGAGCAAGTTGCTCATATCCCTTTTACCCATATATATATATATATATATATATATATATATATATATATATATATGTTTCTTCCATTGAAAACGGGTCTGTTTGCACAGATCCGTTGCGAACGACGATCTGAGCCGTTGGATCAAGATCCAATGACTCAGATCTGTTATGGTTGTTTTGGGGGAAAATTTTGCCTTAGCTCGTCGTTGGCAACGACGGGCTAAGGTAAAGTAGTTTTTTTTTTCAACTCTATTTTCTCTCTCTCACTCTCTCCTTACTCTATGTATCTTCTTCACCGAACTCAAACCTAATCCCAACCGAAACCGATCCCCTCTCACTTCAGTGATTCCTCCTCTCTCACTCAGCATCGTTCCCTCGTTGACACTCTTTCTCTCATCCGAAGCACCTTCCGCAACCAAAAAACCCTAACCCTAACCCACACCCAAACTCCTCCCCCCCCCCCTTTCGTACACTGCTACTCCATTCACACACTCTCTCACTTCCAATCTCTCCTCCAATCTTCGAACGCAAATCGAGAAGTCAAAACTCTAGTTTGGCGACAACACCTACATTGGGGAAATTCGTAGTTGTGCAAGGTAGTGACTTAATCCTTGATTTCGTAGCTGTATATTTTTGTTTTTTCAAAATGTTTTTTATGTCTCTTTCTAATTACTTGAACTGATTATTGTTATACGTAATTTTGTAGCTGTAGTAGTTTGTATGTAGTATTTTGATGATTTTAGACGGTAAAATTGTAGTCGTAGTTGTTGTTGTCTGTCCAAAATGTTGATTGAGTTGTATTTATAATTGTTCGATATTGATAAAACCGTGTAAACGGTAAAAATAAATTCCAAAACATTGCGAGTGGGTCGGAATCACGACACATAAGCTAACAGAACTTGTAGGAGTGAGTTTCGACTCACGATTTGCAAGATACGTCCGTGTATCACTTGTGGTCAAGAAAAACCAAAATAAAGTGATACACAGCCATATCTCGCAAACCGTTAGGCAAAACTTAACTCTACCAGTTGCATTGAATTGTTTTACGTGATTAAGACAAACTGGCAAAGTTTCGTAATTTTTTGATGCCGTTTGTGCAGTTTTCTCACGTATCTCGAACAACAACAACTAAACTTTGAAAGTCATTAGTATGGTTACACTAGAAAACCCTACAAATGACATCCAAAAATTATGAAACTTTGCGAGTGGGTCGGGCTCACCTAACACAAGCCAACGCAACTAGTAGAAGTGATTTTCGACTCACGGTTTGTGAGATACGACCGTGTATCGCTTTTGGTTAACAAAAATCAGGAATAAAGCGATACACGACCTTATCTCGCAAACTGCAAGTCGAAACTCACTTCTACAAGTTGCGTTGACTTGTGTTAGGTGAGCCCGACCCACTCGCAATGTTTCGAAATTTTCATTGTCATTTGTGTACGTTGTCTTGTGTCTTTATATATGCAAATATTATAATTAGGTCTATATGATTAGTGTACTGATAATTGTTCTATTATTTTTTGTTAGATATGGACAATGTTGAAGGAAGTTCCGTTGCCGGCGAAAAATTTGTTCGTGCACAAGAAAGTGGTGAATCTCGGCCGCAAGTTGACGAGTACCTAAAACCAAAGATAGGGATGACGTTTCATACTTTAGATGAAGCAGAGAAATTTTATGCATCATATTTTAGATGTGCGGGTTTTGCTATACGTAAAAGTGAGAATAAATACAAGGGAACCGATGTAATCGATAAATCATATGTATGTAATAAAGTCGGGGAGTCACCGAGTCAACCTAATGATGCTAGACGGAGAACTACTTCTAGAACTTGTTGCAAAGCTTTCGTTCGTGTAAAACTAAACAAACAAAGTAATAAATGAGTTATTTATTCATTTAATGAATCACACAATTACGAATTTACTTCACCCGGTAGAAGTTATTTGGTGCATCGAACCCGTAAAATGTCAAAATCCGATAAAAGAGTGATTAGTCAACTTACCGAAGCTAATGTTCTTATATGCAAATAAATGCTTTTCTTCAAAAGTGCAAGTGGAGGTCATGATAAAATTGGATTCACTGAAACCGATATTAGAAATCCAAGGAGAGACTCAACGGAAGGTATGAAAGGATGCGACGGGCAAATGTTCATTGAGTTCTTTGAATCGACAAAGCAGACTGATCAAATTTTTTTTTTATGCTTACCAATTAGATCCCGAAGGTTGATTGTCTCTTTCTATTTGGGTGGATGGTATCACTAGGATGAATGTAGAAGTATCTGAGGATGTTAGTTTGCTTTGATGCCACCTACAACACAAACTGATACAGAATGTTATTCATACCATTTGTTGGAGTGAACCATCATTGTCAGTCAACGCTTTTAGGTTATGGGTTCATTCCAAATGAGAAGGCATCCTCATTTGAGTGGTTCTTTGAAAAGTGGTGATTTGTAATGGTAAGTGAGCCGATCGGCATTGTGAAGGATGAGAATCGTGGAATCGGTGCTGCATTGAAGAAAGTTTTTCCTGTGACTGAGCATAGATATTGCATTTGACATATTTTAGATAAGTTACCACATGAGGTGCGTATATCGAATAATATCAATGCGAGAGATGCTTTGAAGAGTATCATCTATACGGAAGAATATAAAATTGATTTTGAAGAGAAGTGAAAATTATTACTTTTGCAATTCAAAGTTGAGAATAACTAATGGTTGAACGATAAATTTGAAATTTGTGAGAAATGAGCTCCTGTCTATGCAAGAGTCATTTTGGACTAACATGTTGAGTACCCAACAGAGCGAGACTCTGCATTCATCCTTAAAGCAACATACCCATAAGAAGTACTCCTTACATGAATTTGTCGTCATCTTCGACCGAGTCTTAGTGAAATAAAGACACGAGAAACTTAAAGAAACTCATCGTAATCGTGAGGAAAGACCAAAATTGAAGACTGAATGGGCGATGGAGGAACAAATGGCGCGAACATACACATTGAAGATTTTCTACAAATTCCAACAAGAAGTGTAAAACGGCCTATTATTTTATGTGAGTTTCATTACCGATATGGATACACCGGATAGTTCAGCATTCTTTGTGACGCTTTGTGGAAATTCAGAATCGGGGAGGGTGATTTTTTTTTGCAGACACCGTTAAATGACTAAATATCCTTGTTGCCTCTATGAATTCGTAGGCATTCCATGCAAATATATTTTGGCGGTTTTTCGGTTCACCAATTACACCGTACTACTGAAGCAATATATTTGTAAACGATGGACTCCTGATCAGTTGAGAAAAAGCTATACATCCGTTTTCAATAGTATTGACGACAATTTTGCCTCTCGATATTGTGAATTGAGTCGGCACTCAAGACAATTGGTCTATCTTGGTTGTTCTTTCGAAAAAACTTACAAGTTCGTGCTCGACCACATGTTTAAGGGCATTGAAGGCATTTCTCACATGCAACCCAGAATTAGCGCACATCACGAAGGTAGTGCACAACCTGAGAGTGGTGAACATGCACATGCACCGGTGGGGAACCCTCGACAATGCAATACAAAGGAAAGGCTTAGAGGGAAGAGATTGAAGTCGATAAGGAAGCAAAAATCGAAGAAAAAAACTAGACGGTGCAGGACATGCCTTCGTGTCGTACTACACGATTCAAGAAATTGTCCAAACAATTTGGCTAGGCAATATATCTACTTTTAGTTTATATTAATTTGACTCATTCAAACTTGACTTGTTCTTGTTGACTAACTCATTCTTCTCGTTTATTTAGCTGGTTGGAAGCATATGAAGAAGTGCTAAGCGGTGAAGAGAGTGATGGCGAAGAAGATGAAGAATCGTGCCGAGGTAAATTTCTTATTATGTACGTGAAATTTAACTTTCAAACCTTTATTACTAATTTCATAAGAAATTTATGAATTTCTACAAATTTTTTTTGTAGGTTTTGATTGGAACATGATCGCGTTGAAGTCAAGGCGTTTCTCTTCAAAAAGTTTTAAATTTCTGAATGTATATATATGCTCATGTTAAAGCATTTCTGGAATGGTTAAGGGTTGAGGATTATATTTGAAGTTATAAGTATATTTTTGTGTATGTAATTGTAAATTTGTGTATCACATTCTTGAGAATGTGAGGGATGGATGGTAATGTGAATGAGATGAGAATGTTGTTGCTGTAATTGCTCTGAGAATGTATATATATGCTGAAATTTGTGAACTTTGTGTACGTGTGCAACTAGCAGATGTTGTGTGTGTTTTGGTTTTTTTTATTTTTGTCAGCTTAACCCGTAATCTCCAATAACGGGTTAGGGTGAATGAAAATGTATACAAAATTCAACTTTTAAAGATTAAATTCTGCCAAAATCTTCCAACTTAACCCGTTGTTGGCGATGATGGGTTAAGCTTCCTTAACTCGTTATCACCAATAACGGGATAAGTTGAATGATTTGTTCAGTATATTTGCTCTTTGTGGATGTACAAAATTTAACTTCTGAAGACTAAGTTCTGCCAAAATCATCCAACTTAACCTGTTGTTGGCGATGACGGGTTAAGTTCACTTAATCAGTTATCGCCAATAACGGGTTAAGTTGGGTGATTTTTCCAATGTATTTGCTCTTTGTGGATGAAAAATTGTATAAAATTTAACTTCTTAAGATTAAGTTCTGCCAAAATCTTCCAACTTAACCGGTTATTGGCGATGACGGGTTAAGATCACTTAACATGTTATCGCCAATAATGGGGTATGTTGAATGATTTTTCCAGTGTATTTGTTCTTTGTGGATGAAAAATTGTCCAAAATTCAACTTCTGAAGATTAAGTTCTTCCATAATCTTCCAACTTAACCCATTGTTAGCGATGACGGATTGAGTTGAATGATTTTTGTACAAAAAAACCTGATTTTTTAAAAAAAATATCTTCATAAAAAAATATATAATGAAATATTCATACAAATTCAGATCTCCACTCTCTCCATATAATATCTTCATATAAAAATTATGAATTTATTATCATTCTCCATAAACATTGATTTCTTTTTACGGGTTAGAGTGTTAGAGGGTTATGGTTAGAGGGTTAGAGCTAGGGTTAGAGTTGGGTTAGAGGAAGGGCCACAATTGGAGTCTTAGATTTTCCTCAACATTATTTTTTTCTAAAATTGAATATATTTCCCTTTTTTTTGTGTTAAATTTCCTTTTTTAAATCTTATTTTTTCCCCAAATTCTAATATTTGTTTAAATTTTTTGTAGAAATGATTTTATAATTTAAACTGCAACAATTATTAGTAAAATTTTAGATTTTAGATTTTTTTATTTGGGTACCCATTTTTTTATTAATATTTTATTTAAAAGTTTTTTTAAAAAAAACTTTTTATTCTAACAACAAATTTTTTTAAAATGCATTAAATTTTTTTTTGATTTTTAAAATTTTGTTTAAGTTTTTTCGTCTAAATATCTATAACAATCTCTTCACTCTATCACGATCAAACCAAAAAATATTTCAAAAATTTAACATAGTTAATTTTTTTTTGTCAAAATTCAACTTCTGAAGATTAAGTTCTGCCAAAATCTTCCAACTTAACCCGTTGTTAGCGATGACGGATTAAGTTCACTTAACCCGTTATCGCCAATAACGGGTAAAGTTGAATGATTTTTGTACAAAAAAACTTAATTTTTAAAATAAAATCCCCTCATAAAAAAATATATATAATAAAATATAATAAAATATTCATACAAATTGAGATCTCCACTCTCTCCATATAATATCTTCATATAAAAATTATGAATTTATTATCATTCTTCATAAACATTGGTTTCTTTTTAAGAGTTAAATTGTTAAGATGGTTATGGTTAGGGTTAGAGGGTTAGGGTATGGTTGGAGGAAGGGCCAGAGTTGGAGTCTTAGATTTTCCTCAACATTATTTTTTTTCTAAAATTGAATATTTTTCCCAAAAATTTATTTTTGTTAATTTTCTTTTTTTAATTGTATATATTTTTAATTTTGTTAATTTTTATTATTTTTCCCAAATTCTAATATTTGTTTAATTTTTTTGTAGAAATGATTTTATTATTTATATTGCAACAATTATTAGCAAAATTTTAGATTTTTTTTATTTGGGTACCCATTTTTATTAATATTTTATTTGAACTTTTTTTTAAAAACTTTTTATTCTAACATAATATTTTTTAAAATGCATTGTTTTTTAAAACTAAATTTTGTTTAAGTTTTTTTTTATCTAAATATCTTTAACAATCTCTTCACTCTATCACGATATCAAACCAAACAATATTAAAAAAATTAACATAGTTAAAAAATTTTGTACAAAATTCAATTTCTGGAGACTAAATAAGTTCTGCCAAAATCTTCCAACTTAACCCGTTATTGGCGATCACGGGGTAAGCTCAGTTAACCCGTTATCGCCAATAACATGTTAAGTTGAATGATTTTTCCAGTGTATTTGCTCTTTGGGATGAAAAATTGTACAAAATTTAAGATCTGAAGATTAAGTTCTGCCTAAATCTTCCAACTTAACCCGTTGTTGGCGAAGATGGGTTAAGCTCACTTAACCCGTTATCGCTAATAACGGGTTAAGTTGAATGATTTTTCTAGAGTTTCTGTTTCACTTGCTTCACTTTTTTACAAATTCTAACCAAATAACCTAACCTGTTATTGGCGATGACAGACCAAGTTATGTTTTTAAAAAAATTATATAAAAAATTAACACAACAACTGTTTACTGGTTACATACACCAATATGATAATTCAAAACAATAACAACAATTATCACAACAATCATCATTCTCATTCGGTAACAACAATAGTAGCGCACAATAAAGCTTTCATACACAAACTATAATAAACAAAATCGAACTTAAATATATAAACCAAAGTTACACATTTATCGAATATGTACACAAATCTGGATCAATACATTAAATTCACAATAAGAAAACAATTACATACGTAGCCGACTTCCTCGCACAAGCTCTTCAATTCATCTGCATAATTGATAAAGGTAGAAAAAAAGATGTATTAGTCATTTAAGGAATGAATCATTAACTGAATACAAAACTAATAGTAAAGAAGGTGTGTAAGCTACTACCTCTTCCGACCACGCGTTTGCGTCCACTTGGTGTGTACTGATCCGGTTTGTTCCTCTTTCATTGGGGATTTTTCCATTTAACTTGTGTCTCGGGGGATGGGGGTCATCAAACCCTTGCTCCTCTTCACCTACATCCACTGAATCTTGCTATTGCGGTTGTTGTGGCCCGGCGATGTGAATTTTTCTCCTTGTCACGCTCTTTTGCCGAGAACTACTCACGTTAGCTTTTAAATATGAATCAAGTTTGGCCCCTTCACCTACATCTTCAAGAGTGCAGCGGCACGGTTTAAGGATCTTTCACATTATCTCCTTCATTCTCTCGGGTACCGTACTTTTCAACGTACAAGCAGCTATCTGGACTGTGTCCCATGTGTTTTCAATCTACATTAGGTTGAAATATATAAATTAAACAATATTATCTATATTAATATCAAGTGTTCACATAACAATACATGCATACGTATGTAAAGTTAGATTAACCATGTTTCGATACGTCGATGCCTTCGGTTGATACATTGGTTGCGAAGAGGAATATGTCGGTGGTGGTTCCTCCTCGGTTGGGGGAATCGGTATTTGGACTCCAACTGATACAGCAGATTTCAGAGATACATTATACACTACTTGGAATGAGCCATCGTAAGGTATAGCAACATACAATATATTGGGTCTCATATGATATTGTAAGGTATTCCAATTTACCACATGTACCCGATGAAAATCCCCCCAGTCAAAATTAGGCACGCGACCCGTTCCTTTCGCCTCGTACAATTGTTTGTCGTACGAGCGGGCTTCAGGAATCTTTTGCTAATATCCGAATTACTGCATTACTCTATCCGGATATTGGAATTTTACAACAAAAAAGTTGACGAGTGGAGCAGTCGTCAACCAAAGCTCGCTAGCCAAACACACTGGTAGAACTCGTTACAACCTGTCGGGGTGTACGGAACCCAATTGACGAACTCGTCGCACAAAGCATCCAACTCATCTCTATAGTACGCGAGAGATGTGCGTGGGTAATCGACCCACGTGTGCCGCCCTGCCCAATATACTCCTAAAGGAGGCAACATCTTTGCATTTGGTGCTTCGGCCAACCAATCTGGTGTTGCCTCAATAATACGAGGACGATCGATGTGGATACGCTCCCAACTCCATATTTGCAACAAAACCATCAGCCCACCCATCTGTACGGAACCCAATGCACAGGTGCATAAGTTCCTATACAATGACGCTAAGGCCGCACTTGCCCAACTGTAACGGCCGGCCCTACTGAATTGTTTTAACAACCGTAAATACATGAGTGGCATGCTCGCACCGGAGGAGTTTGGGAGGATCACACCCCCCATCAAACTGAATATGTACGCATGCGCATAGTACCGTACGGCTTTCTCATCCGAATCATTCTTAAAATAATCTTCGAATTGGTATTTAAACCAATAAAGTCGGAGTGATTTACCATTGAATACTTTATCCCAAAAAGCTTTTTCGGCTTCACTTCTACCTTGGTCTATGGCTTGCTTTACTTCATCTTCATCATGATATGATGGAATATCTTTTACGATTTCATCTTCAACGTCATCTTTCCTTTTATCCAACGTCACCTCTAAGTCGATACCGAGAAAATCACGTACAACTTTCACTCGGTCGAAGTCCATGTTCCTCGTCATAGCATCCCCTTCTTTAGGTAGTTCAGTAATCATTGCTACATCTTGGAGAGTGACGGTCATTTCTCCTACCGGTAGGTGGAATGTGCGGGTCTCTGACCTCCATCGCTCTACAAAAGCTGTAAGAAAGTACGATCAAGATTCACACCCCCATAAATCGAGCTCTGTAAAAACCTACTTCGAACTAGTACGGAGCAATACAGGAGTCCATAGGAAGAACCGTGTGCTTCCAAAAGTTACACTTCTTTGCGGACCCATCCCACACGGCTTCGGATCTATGTATGGAGTGCAACGCAAATACGCTTGAGTCCACCGGTCCTGGAGGTGTAAGTCCAACCGAAGACGACGGATCGACATCGACAGATGAAGAATGGCGGCCACCAACCTACAAGAACAAATACAAATCTTGGTATTAAAAATACATGTTACATATTCGTATTTAAACTAATATTCTAATAATAATAATAATCAATCTTACTTCTGTAAATGGTACACCACTAGCACTACCATAAGGGTTCTAGTCATTTTCTCTATCAACAATAAACAAAGGTTAATTGATAAGTCATTTCTCTTTCAACAATAAACAAAGCGAAAATGTGGAAAAACACACAAACGACAAAGAAAAATTCCAAAACTTTTTCGAGTGGGTCGGGCTAACCCCACACAAGCCAATGCAACTTGTAGACGTGATTTTTGACAAACGGTTTGCTAGATACGGCCGTGTATCGCTTTTGATCAAGAAAAACCAAAATAAAGCGGTACACGGTCGTATCTCGCAAACCGTGAGTCGAAACTCTTTTCTACAATTTGCGTTGGCTTGTGTGGGGTGAGTCCAACCTACTCGCAAAGTTTTGGAAGTTTTGGTTATCGTTCGTGAGGTTTTCTATGTTCTCGTACTCAAAATTTCAAAAATTAGTTGTTTAAATTGTTCTGGTTATGATGAATGATGTAAAAACGCACAAACGATATCAACAAATTCTGAAACTTTGCGAGTGGGTCAGAATCACGACACAAGCTAACACAACTTTTAGGAGTGAGTTTAGACTTGCGGTTTGCGAGATACGGCCGTGTATCTCTTTTGGCCAAGAAAAACCAAAATAAAGCAGTACACGGCCAAAAACCAGAATAAAGCGGTATACGGCCGTATCTCGCAAACCGTGAGTTGAAAGTCATTTCTACAAGTTGCGTTGGCTTGTGTGGGGTGACTCCGACCAACTCGCGAAGTTTCGGAATTTTTTGATGCCATTTGTGCGGTTTTCTCACGTATCTCGAACAACAACAACGAAACTACAACATTTTTTAGTACGGTTACACTAGAAAACTCTACAAACGACATTCAAAAAATACGAAACTTTACGAGTAGGTTGAACTCAAGTAACACAAGCCAATGCAACTTGTAGAAGTGAGTTTCGACTCACGGTTTGCGAGATAAGGCCATGTACCGCTTTATTTTGGTTTTTATTGACCAAAAGCGATATACAGCTGTAACGCGCAAACCGTGAGTCGAAAATCACTTATACAAGTTGCGTTTGCTTGTGTGTGGTGAGTCCTACCTACTCGTAATGTTTTGGATTTTTTGGGCCGTTTACGCGGTTTTACTAATATCGAATAATTAAAATACGACTAAATCTACAATTTGAGCAAACAACAACTACTACAACTAAAATTTCACTGTCTAAAATAATTAAAATACTAAATACAAACTACTATATTTACAAAATTATTGGACAACTTTAATCAATTCAAATAATTAGAAAGAGACATAACAAACTTAAAAAACAACACAAATACAACTACGAAGTCAATTATTTAGTCATTACCTTACTCTACTACGAATTTTCCCAATGTAGATGTTGTCGCAGAACTTGGGTTTCGACTTCACGATTTGCTTTCGAGAATTGGAGGATGAGGGATTTCGAATATTGGAGGAGATATTGGGAGCGAGAGAGTGTTTGAATGGAGGAGCACCAGCAGTGGACGGAGGAGGAGGGGGAGTTTGGGTGTGGGTTAGGTTAAAATTTTTTGGGTTGGGGGAGGTGCTTCGGAAGAGAGAGTTAGTGCTAGCGAGGGAACGTTGCTGAGTGAGAGAGTTAAGTGAGAGAGGCGGAGTCGCCGAAGTGAGAGGGGATCGGTTTCAGTTGGGATTGGGTTCGGGTTCGGGTTCGGGTTCGGGGAAAAAGATAGATAAAGTGAGAGAGTGAGAGAAAGAAGATAGAGTTTTAAAAAAATCTACTTTGCCTTAGCCCATTGTTGCCAACAACGGGCTAAGGCAATTTTTTTTATTTTTTTTATTTTAACTTAGCCCATTGTTGCCAACGACGGGCCAAGGCAAAATTTTTCCAAACAAAACCATAATAGATCTGAGCAATTGTATCTTGATCCACCGGCTCAGATGGCCGTTCACAACGGGTCTGTGCAAACAGACCCGTTTGCAATGGAAGAAACCTCATATATATATATATATATATATATATATATATATATATATCACTGTTTTAAATTTCCTCCGATATGGCCGAAATTTTGTTTCGGTTAGCTTGCCAATACGAAATCACATATCTTATACTTTTCATTGTTTTGGACCGAAATGTGTTGATTCAGCCGAAATTACCGAAATATCGGCCGAAATATTGCCGAAATTGGCGAAATATCAGTTGAAATAGACGCAAATGTTATTGAATATATTATAAAAATTTGTTTTACTTTTTGCATATATGTCTTTCAATATAGGGTCTTAAGCTAAAATAATGTGAAGATTTTGTATCGCTATTGTTTGTATATATGCAAAGTCAAGTAAGTTTATTAACTAATATATGTTTTCTAATCAATTCAAATTCAATTTAGTTATATACTTATATTACATTCTCTTCTATATTATTGTTAAATTATGCGAAGAGTTACCGTAATTGATTTATATCATTAATTATATTATACAATATTTTATATGATAAATGACATGTAGGACATAATATCTTATTTAGTAACAAATTTTTTTTATTGAGTATAGGAAATGAACATCCGATACGATCACATTTTCCCGATATCTCCGATATCTCCAATCCGAGACGAAACACCCCTTACCGAGACGAGTCCGAAATCCGAGATTTAAAACCATGATATATATATATATATATATATATATATATATATATATATATATACATACATACATAATACAGATTCAATTGAAAAATATGAGTAGGGTGAATTCATTTGTAAAATACGTTTCAAATTTTATATCATTGGAGGCTCCAATACCTGAGATGACTTAATCGATATCTTGAATTAGTCGTCTCCTCAATTAAGACGAAATAGTATAAATGTGGCTAAGGATCTTCATATTCTTGCAATGTAGGAAATACACGATTAAAAAAAGCTTCACGTATAATGTCAATCGCAACAATTAACGAAAGAAACAACATATAAATCATTAAAAGATTCCTATAAAAGTGTGCATATATATATATATATATATATATATATATGGGAAAAAGGGGTATGAGCAACTTGCTCATTTAGTAAATAAGCAATTGATGATGTGGCAAACATGTGATTGGAAATTCCTTAAAAGGGTTAGTTGTCCAATGTATCATATGCATGCCACATAATCGACTGCTTATTTACTAAATAAGCAAGTTGCTCATATCCCTTTTACCCTATATATATATATATATATATATATATATATATATATATATATATATATAATGAAAAAAGAAATCATCGATAGCAAGGTTCGAACTTGCGCGCGAAGCCCATCAGATTTAAAGTCTATCCCCTTAACCACTCATATACAGACCGACTTTTGTGCTAAAATTAGAAGAAAAACTCCATTAATTACATCTGATGTCGAACGGGCCTCCTGATTTGTGGGCCCTGTGCGATCGCACAGGTCGCACAGGCCTAGGGTCGGCCCTGCTTGTGTGTATTCGTGCAGTATAGCTCTCTTTCCATCCAATCAATTGCTTTTATGTATTTTAGCCAATGCTTCCTAGTTTAAGGGGGATCTACGTCATCTTTTTTATCCTTTTAGGTTCTTGATTGAATGGAAGCATTACGGCAGGGCTTGGTTTGTAAGGAAGTGAGGGAAAAGAGGGAGATGGAAATCTGCTTTCCTTTCTTTGGTTCTAATGGAGGGTGGGAGGGAAAAGAAAGAAGATAAAAGTAAGAGTAATTTATGCTTAATAGTCAATATTATTCGGGTACTAAGAGCTTCATGAATTTATGTGGAACATTCTCCAAGCAATATGTACTTATTCTAGTCTAGGATTTATAGGGGGTACTGAGAATGCACCACATTATTAGTTGAGCACCTGTAGTATGCACATCTTTTCCCCTCGTTGTTCTCCATTCTTATAGACGTGAACCAGGCACTGAAGAAGAAGAAGAAAAACAATAACAATACAACCTTTTTCCCAACTAGTTGGGTTCGGCTGTATGAATCGTGGTTTTTGATTCTGCTCGGTTTATCGCAATATCTTTTGTAATGCCACAAGCTATCATATATTTTCTTACAGTTTCCACCCAAGTAAGTTTAGGTCTTTCCCTACCCCTAACTACCCTCAATATTTATCAAATTACTCTTTCTAACGGGAGCACTACTAGGTCTACGTGTGAAATTTCCAAACTACCTGAGGCGATTATTTCGTACTTTATTTTGGATATGAGCTACCTTTATCATATCTTGTATATGCTTGTTTATAATTCCATCCTTTCTAGTTTTACCACACATCCGTCTTCGCATCATTTCTGCTACACTCATTTTTTGGATATGTTGTTTCTTTATTGTCCAAGACTTTTCTCCATACATCATTGCTGATCTAACAGTCGTCTTATAAAAAAAAATCAACTTCAAATGTATATGTTTGTCACACAAACACTACTAATGCTTCTCCACTTAAGCCACCCTGCTTGAATCCTATGTATAACATCTTCATAAATCTCCAAATCTCTTTATATAATAGAGCCTAAATATCGGGAACTGTCTGTCTTAGGTATCTCTTAGCCATCAAGCTTTACTGCTTCCTCATTTGTGTTTTGAATATCGCTAAAATTACACTCTATATACTTTGTTGTAGTTCTGCTTATTCAAAAGCCTTGAACTTCCATTTTTTTCTTCATAATTCTAATTTAGCATTGATTTCTGCTATAGTCTCGTCCAGTAAGACGACATTATCGGCAAAAAGCATACACCTCCTCCCGTCAATTCATCCATCACCAAAGCAATGAGGTAAGAGATTAAAGCCGAACCTTGGTGTAAACCTCCTTTAATAGAGAATTCACTACTCTCTACTGTGGTTGTTCTAATTGTGGTCATTGTCCTTTCATATATATCCTTAATTACCTCAATATATCGAATAGTTACTCTTTTGTTATTTAACACTCCCCCTATTGTGTCTCTAGGAACTTTATCATAAGCTTTTTTTAGATCTATAAACACCATATGTAGATCTTTCTTATTCTCTCTATATTTTTTCATAAGCCTTCTCAGTACATAAATTGTTTCCATTGTCGACCTTTCAGGCATAAATTTAAATTGATTCTCAGACACTATTGTTTCTAGTCTCAGTCTATGTTCGATCACTCTCTTCCAAATTTTCATCGTATGACTCATTAATTTAATCTCTCGGTAGTTGGAGCAACTTGGTATATCTCCTTTATTTTTATATATAAGTACTAAAATATTCTTCATCCATTCATTGGGCATCTTCTTGTTCCTCAAAATCTCATAAAACAATCATGTTAGCCAGCCTACTCTTACATCCCCAAGACACTTCCAAACTTCAATGGGTATACCATCCGGTTCTAAAGTTTTTCATATTTTCATTATTCCTAGAGAATTTCGAACATCTGAGAGACTGAGATCCTAATTCTACGGAAAAATATATGCTCTCGACTCTCTCGTTTCTTCTATATTTAAGTTGCTTATAACTTTTTCACTTAATAACTTCTCAAAGTATCTTTGTCATCTTTCCTTAATTTTCTTGTCTTTTACTAAGACTCTTGAATCCTCGCTCTTTATACACGTAATTGTATCCAATTTTTTTGTTTTTCTATCCATTTGTTTAGCTAGTTTATAGATGTTATTTTCTTCTTCTTTTGTTCCTAATTTTGTGTATAAATTATTGTAAGCTTCTACTTTGGCATCTTTTATTGCTTTCTTAATTTCTTTTCTAACGGTTTTATATATCTTCAAATCCTTCTCATTTCTATTATTTTGCCATATTTTAAAGAAACTAGGTACCTAAGAAGAATGTGATAATTGTTAATATGAAGGACATGATACTTAAGTGCTTGAGAAAAATAACTCTTGTTGCTGACCTCATAGATTTAGGGTAAAGGTTTTGCTATTTTTGTTGTGCCAACCTAGTGAAATTGAGCATGGTAAGAGTGCAGAATACAACTCAATACCATCCACTCGAGTAACGATGAACATCATAGATCATCGTGTAAGGTTTAACTTTAGAGTCAGGGCTTCAGATTTTGCAATTTTTCTGCAACAACTGCCATAACTGACATAAACCTCGCAGGCAGTTGTTCGAGTTTTAGCAAACTCCCCAACCGTATGAACTTTAGGACTCCTGTCTGGCCAGCCATGATTACTTGTTTTGTTTGTGTTTATAGGTATTCTATTTTGAAAACACGCAGTTTTAGAACAAATCCTTCATATATAAGGATTTGTTAATTATATGCATTTTTTTTTAGTGAAGCGTATACTTATTATGTGCCACATATTATTGCAATTGGATTCAGATCCAAATTTTGTTAGGGTTATATTGGTTGCTTTTCATCCAAGAGGAGGATTATGCTTTATGACCAGAGATTTAAGTAATTTAACCACAATAATACATGTGACCATGCTAGACACAATATTCAACTTTGATCATTTTCATTTTTTTTAGTTGATTCAAAAGTCATTCATTATGGAAACTCCTGTATTTCACATACTTCTAGACGTTTTAAAAAAATTTATCGAGTTTTTTTTCTCTCTGATTTTCTAACATTTAAACCCTTTTCCTTTTTTTTAATTTTCTTTAAAAAAATTCTGGAATCTGCTTTTATGCGACATATATGATATATGAAGGATTATCTCACATTGTCTGCATATCGCTGTATTATTCATTATGTAACATTTGTTTTTTTGGAGGTACCAAAAAGAAAATAATTTTCCCCCTTATTATTGTTCCGCGCTTTTCTCTAATGAAGGACAGATGCTGAAGAGGAAAAGAACTTTGGTGGCACATTTATCATCAGTTAATAAATAAACTTATCACCAGTGATTAAGACTGCTGGAAAGAGTTTCCAACATCTTTTGCAAGTTTCGGTGGATTCCCATTTCCAACATCTGTATATATTATGTTAAGACTCCTTTCTTCCAAGCTCAAAGGGTTTTCTTAACCCCAAAACACAAACACATATCAGTGGAGGCCAGATGTCTATAAAGCAAGGGTTCTAGGATCTCAACCCCACCACAAAATGATTCTTTCATGACTAACTTCAAAAGTTGATCAATGCAATCTTTTTAACCAATTAATTGCCAAAGTTTGGTGGAATAATGAGAGATATTATCTAGATTGTGTCGGAGTTTAATTGGATTGTTAATGAACTCGAATCTTATATCTGATAATGATTATTGTAACTGATGAATCACTTTTTCTGCAGCTAGTCATTGTTTAAATTCAGCTAGTCATTGTTTCAACAACTTATATATTTTAAATTCTCTAATGCTCAAAGTATACATTCATATTTTTAGTGTGGAAAAGATTGTTTGAGAAGAGAAAGAATGACAACCTGCTTAATTTAAACGCATTATTTTTATGTTTTGTATGTTCGAACCTGGTCAGTGATTTATTATCTCGATGATCAATTTGTTTCGCTGGGTTTAGTCATCATATTGTGAAATAATTCTTGTTTTTTTTTTATCAATGGTAACAATATTTAATTAAGACCACAAGTATAGTTTGCATTTCTCTGAATCTGCATGTTGCATCAGAGGATTGTGAATCTGAAGCTGGTGAATGAATGAAATGGGTGATCTGAACTATATTATTATAATAAAACTAAAAAAACCGACTGATATCTTACAGATATGTTGAAGCTGATATTCCATGTTATTTACTTAGCAGCATAAACAAAGTTAACATGCATTGTATAAGTGTCAAATCTCTGAGTGGGACAACCCCCTGCTTTGGTGAGTCACTAGATTATCTGCATTTTGTTTATTGTATAATTTGATTCTTACAAATGTATGCAGTATGATTTTAAAATCTTGAGCAGTCATATATCATATGGAATATGGAAACATTTTTAATTCCTTCATTGACAGCTTAACAAGGGCACAGGGCATGAGGCTTGTCAAAGAAAATGTTTAGAATCTTTTTTGCCTACGTGGTAGTCTAAGTTGAACATAAGTAAGGCAATCGTTTTGGCTAATCAACAATAGTACCATAGTAACAAGGTTGATCAAGGGTAGACCTAGTTGAAATTAAGTAGATGCAAAGATGTGAAAAAGGAAATGAGTAAGAATACTAATGTCTCGTCTGCTTTAGCGATATTTTATATATTATGTAACTCTAACCTAAGCAGTTAAAATCGGAAAAAATTGGCGATTAATTGCTAATCGGACCTAAGGTGATTAATTTTCTCGTGATTTATAATATTTCTATCGGTAGTGGTTTTATCGGAAATAATCGCCGATTAAGTTGGTAATTGGCCGATTAACTGGTAAATCTGTTCTAGGTTTGTTTCACTTTATTTGTCTTTTGCGGTTTGGTATTAAACATGACAATGGGTGAAAAACTAGAAATATTATTTATCATTTTGGTATGTGACATTAAACATGAATTATGAATATGTAGATGGGTGTGGATATGACATTAAACATGAATTATGAATATAAGGATGGGTGTGGATCGCTTACTATTTATTTATATTTTGAATGTGTTTTCTCTAAGTTTTATGGTATGCTTAATTAATTAGTGCTATTAAACTTGATATTTCACGTGTTAACTTGTTTTTCAAAACTTAAGATCCTCTTGATCATATACTTCGGAAGATGATGGATCATTTTATTAAAAAAAATTATATATATATACCTCTTAAGGCCCAGTTCTGTAAAGATTTGTTGGAGTTATATTCTCTCCATTCCAGGACCTCGAACAATAGCTAACCCAATCCCCCTACTGACCCATCCACAACATCTACAATATAACTCCTTGTTGGAGTTATATTGTAATTGGCTGTGGTTAGTAAAGTGGATTGTTTGTTATGGCTTATCCGATATTATGGCTGTTGCTGTATATTTTGGTGTGGGACTGTGTTGGATACTTTAGCTGGAGTGGTGGGGATTTCAACAATTTGGAACCTCTCATTATTTAAAATGGAAGTTATAAATCTATTCCTTCTCAATATATATCATTACATATATAGATGCTTTAATTGAATGCACACTCAGGAGTATAAACCTCTCAAATCTTTGATGAAAAGATTCATCATTTGCAATGTAGATGTGTGCTTAACTTTTTGTTTCGCGGAGATTAACTAAATCGACATATACCTTTGGGATCCGTCGTCGATATAAAGATTGTTGAAACTTTCTGGGTTTTTTTTTTTTTTTGATAAAAGATGACCGCAGTCATCGTTTTATTAATGATAATTAAGGAAACAAAGCAATACAAGTAACATCTTAAAAGACAAACCTACGAATCAAAAGTACAACAACCAAAGCGAAATACAAAAGTGAAGACATGAAAATAGGACATAAAAAGCAAACATCAAAAGTAGACTGGCACGGACACCCCTAGTCTGCCTTAGAGAAGTCCCTCTCTACGCTGCACTCCCTGGCTATTCCCCTTCGTTGATCTTCATCTTCTTCGCCGCCTCTGCAGCTCCTGCCCAATCATGAATAAGAAGGAAAATTTTATGCATTGAGTTTGGGAATCTGTATGAACTATTGCGGAAAATCAAATCATTTCGTTCTAGCCAAAAGTTCCACATTGATGTTGCGATTGCAATATTCCAAGCCCTTTTATCTTCTAGTCTAATATGATCTTCTCTTAGAACTCCCCAGATGTCAATGGTTGAGTTAGGAACAAGATTACACCCAAATCCCCTACAGTTTGAATTTTACCATGCTATATTTTGGCGGTTCAATCAAAGATGCTTGATATAAAAAATAATTAATTATACATGTAGTTTGAATTTTATTTTAAAATTTTACGTGCAAACATGGAAGGACTTGTAGAAGAGGTGGAGGAAGGGCCTAGAGACTAGGGATCGCAAACGGGTCGGGTCGACCCACAAACCGCCCGTGACCCGCCTGTTTAACCTGGCCCGCGAAACCCCGATTCGGGTTCGGGTTGAACCCGTTAACGTTAACGGGTCGACCTGGGTCGCGAAAACACCGAAGCCAACCCGTATAACCCGGCCCGGTAGCCTGCGAAAAAGAGGCCAACCCGCCCGCCAACTTGCGGGTTGCGAACCGTTTCAAACGGTCGACTCGCTCCGGGTTGACCGTTGACCCGCGGGTCCAACGGTCGCAAGACCGCTACTGTTCACCAGAGCCGTTGGCAACAACTCTTCTAGCCGTTTTTGGTGGTTTTGTGTTTTTTTTTTTAACCCTATAAATATCCCCAAAACTCAAACAAAAAATTCACACCTTACTCTCTTGCTCTCTCTACTATTATTACTCAATTCATTTCAATTTGTGAACAATTGAATAAACAAGGTAGCAAGACATATACACGATCAAATTCCTATCGTATCGAACTCAAAATTCAACAACGTCTTCAAGTCTTCAACTCTCCTCCAACTCCAAGTGATCAAGTCTTCAACTCTCCTCCAAGCTCTCATCGAGTCTTCAATTCCGGATTTCTACTTCTACTTCTATTCTTATTTTCACGGGTTTTTTTATATACGAGTATCCACGGTGAACGGTATCAAAATTTCCTATCCCTTTTCTTCAATTTTTATTATTTTTGTAGTTATAATTTTTGGTATCTTGTTTGTTTGTTGGTTTTTTGATCTTCTCTCTCACAACCCTCTTGTTTTCTAGATTTTTTTTTGTAACTTATCGCCCCTACATTGTGTAGTTTTTTTTTTACATACACTACTACATATAAACATGTCTAGATCACGCGGTAGCGGTCGTAACCAAAGTGAGCAAGATTCCACCCGCACTTTTCGTAGGCCACCAATTGTCCCACATAATGAGCCCGCTGAAGAGTACCATGATTCTCCTACCCAACAATGGGGTACACGTACACGATGAGTTTGTAGCAGACATACAATTAGAAGAAGAACCACAACAACAAGCAACCAAAACAACACAACCCCCTAGTGGTAGGAAAACTAAAGGGAAAAGTAGCGATTGGCATAAATTTTACTATTATATCCCGGACGAAGAAATTGTGGGTGTAGGTTTCAAAGTTTGTAAAACATGTTCTAAGCAATACAAATGGAAGAGGGGTGAGGGCACGGGTACAATTAAGCGACACATTCTAAGTGTGCATAAAGAACTTGTTGACCTACCCGGCCATCAAAAAATCTACCCTAGGACCGGTCTAGTTGATAGCCACCCTTATGATCCCGATCTTGTTCGTCGGGAAATGGACCGATTAGTAATAAAGGAAGAGTTACCATTTTCCTATCCCGAGAATAGGGACTTGGAAAATTTTAATCAAACTGCCTTAAACCCTCATTTTAGAAGAATCCCTAGAAATACTTGCAAATCGGATTGTTTTAAAATGTACAATGAAATGAAGGACGCTTTGATTGCAATTTTATGGAGTTTAACTTGTAGAGTTAGTTTAACTTCGGATTATTGGACGGGTTGCAACAATATTTCAATGATGGGAATAACCTGTCACTGGATCGACAATGATTGGATTCTTCAAAAAAGAATCATATCACTTGCCGCGTTGCCCGATCCCCATAGTGACGTTGAAATAGCAAACCGTATTTTAGAAATTTGTGATGCTTTTCATATTCGCGATAAAATTATGTGTATTAGTTTTGATAATGCATCTAACAACAATGCATCAATTAGTATTTTAAAATCCGCATTAAACCCTCAATCTGACAATATTTTTCATGTTAGATGTGTATGTCATATTTTAAATTTATGTGTTCAAGATGCATTAAAAATAGCCGATCCATATATACTTAAAATTAGAAATTGTGTACATTTTATTGCATTAAGTGGCACCGTATTTCAAGAATGGAAAAATTGGTGTAGGATTTCAAATGTACCTTTTAGAAAATTTTCAAAGGATGTTAAACACCAATGGAACTCTACTTTTGATTTACTACATGTTGTTACCGAATATAAAGCATGTATAAATAATTTTTGTATCGCAAAAAAATATGCCAAATTTTGAAATGACTACCCCGATTGGTATTTTGCCGAATCTTTGTTGAAATTTTTAGAACCTTTTAAAACCGCAAATTTCAAATTTTCAAAATCATATGAATCTACTTCTAGTAGCATTTTTATTTCAATAGTTACTATGATGCAAACTTTTAACGAAATGTTAAATGATGCTTTTGTTGGTGAATGTCAAACCTGCTACACAAAATTTTTGAAGTATTTTAATCATCCTCCTATGTTGTATTGTGTTGCTACTGTTATGGATCCTCGTATCAAATTAGAAGGTACGAAGAGTTTGATTGAAATGTTTTTTAATTTACTTGGGGATGAAGAAACTGAAATTGATTGCGCTTCTTTTTAGTTAAATTTGAATATACATTAAATAACTTGTATGATTACTATTATAGATCTTTTACTTCTAGTAGTACAACTTCTGTAGTTAGTTCTTCTTCTGCTACTTCTAAAGGTAAGGGTAAGAGTAAATTTGATGATAGAATATTTAATTTACTTGCACAAATTCAATCCAAAAAACCTAAGACTAATTAACCAAATGAATTAAATTGGTATAACCAACAAGATTCTTAGTCTTTTAGTTCTTCACTAGATATTTTACAATGGTGGAAAGACCATGAACACACTTATAGTATTCTTAAATATATGGCTAAATATCTACTAACTCCTCCTGTCTCTGCAGTTGCTTATGAAAGTGCATTTTCTACAAGTGGCAGGGTTCTAACTGATTACAGGAATCGCTTGAAGTCCCAATCCTTAGAGATGATCGTTTGCACAGAAGACTGGTTGAAGGCTAAAGATAGGACACAAGGAAAAGCATTATCTACGTCCACAAGTGGGAGCAACTTGCCGGAAAAACAACAACAACAACAACAATAGCAACCAAAATGAAGAATTCAAGATCAACAACAACAAGTCAACAACAACAAATTGAAGGCCATCAAATTGAAGACAATTGTAAATAGATAAAAAAATTGTATTCAATCTTTGCTTTTTATTTAAAATTAGGAAAATTGAAGTAAACTGAAATTGTATATAAGAAATTTGTTATTATATAAAACAAATTTGTAGAAAATCTTTATTTCTTATTACAAATTGAGAAACTTGTATAACTTGAAATCATATGAATAATATATCATTTTTTTTGGCAATTTAACTCTTTCAATCTTATTATTATTACTATAATTTTTTAATGTTATTATTGTTAGGACTTTCAATCTTATTATTATTATTATTAAAATTACTTTTTTAAAAGTAAAAAAAAAATTAGTTAAGTCTCTAATAGGGCCAACCCGCGACCCGACCCGGGTTGGGCCCGAAAGGGTTCACGGGTTGGGCGGGTCGCGATTTCAACTCCTCGACCCGGCCCGGCCCGGTTAACCCTCCGACCCGACCCGAACCCGCCCAAGTCAGCTTTCAACCCGGGCGGGTCCGACCCGACCCGGCCTGGTAGACCCGAATGCCAACCCTACTAGAGACCCTCGACAGAAATTAGGAAGTTTGGCTTCTTACTCTGGCATATTTCAAACCCCTCCCAGATCGGAATCCTTGGAGCTAGATTTAAGCTGCATTTCATAGTTATTTCTGTTTGGGGGATTTTTGGTTGATTTCTTTTGTTCTTGTGAGAAAGTTCCTAGTTAGTGAAGGTGATAATCAACTGTTCTTATAGTGTAATTGTCATGTAAAATGACATTTTTTTATTCATGGAAGAGATAATAACTGAAGGTCCAATTTAATATCATAAAAGATTGGTGAGATTTCTTATAGGTGATTACTTAAGGATGAGGTCCGCAATTCTGAGAGTAAGGTAGTATGCATATTTAGAGAGGAAACTGAATAGTACTATTTTGAAGGGAGAGGACAAGGTACCATAGTTTCTGCTTTGTTATACTCTATTTAAGACCTTCATTAAATAATATTGTTTATCCTTTGATTTATCTGGAAATTTTCTTCAGCACTTAATATTTTGTTTACAACTTCCCTGTATTATCTCTACCACTGTAGATTTGGAGTAACCGGAGTACAATATCAATTGGTGGGATACACTCTATCATTTACATTTTGTTTTCTTCTTGCATAATTATTTCTTTGAATTTTGTTTCGTTATTTCTCATTAACGAAACATATGATGTTTGATGTTTTGTCGTCTTTGAGTCCGAACGTCAACAAACAAACTTTGAGTCCGAACGTAAACAAACTAAGCTGATGAGGAAACGAGGAATGGATAATCCGTGTAGCCAACAACCGAACCGGATCTTGGGTGTAAAATGTAAACCTATCGTACTTATTCAACTCTGCATTCACCTCAAACCTCTTACGCAAGTCCGGGTTAGCCAAGAACAACCTCCAAAATGCAACCAAATCCGTGTACCCCTCACACAGCACTTTGTTTCCTTCTTCTCTATCATACCCTCCTCCATTCGCAATAAATGCCTTCCTCATCTCTGACAACTGCTGAGGGATCTGCCTCTGGCCGTTCATGGTCGACATTCGGGACTCCACCAAGTGGAGGTAGAGGGACGTTATCGCTGAAGATGTTGTTGAGGGAGTTCGACTACATGGAGCCCAAGGGCTTCGGGGTTGGAATCGTAGCAGTCCATGTAGTCTGAAAATTAAGGGTGAGAGGTGAATGCCAATGCGGTTTGCTCCGATTGCGTCAACTATGGCTGATATTACTTGGAGGGGGAAGCGACAACGGCTGTCGAAGCTACCACCGTATTGGTCACTCCGGTCATTGGTGCTGTCCTTCATGAATTGGTCTACGAGGTAACCGTTGCCACTGTTGATTTCTACTCCGTCAAAGCCTGTACGTGAATACATTATAATAAAGAATAATCTTAATGAAAATTAGTGCATCTTAATAGACAACTACATTACATTTTTATATTTTCAAGGACAACTTTTTTGTAATGGAAATGCTAGTGCTAGTTATTTTAAATGTTCGATGTCACTTGGGTGAGGTTGCTGCTTATTTCTGTGTGGGAGTAGACAGATACGTGGATTTTTTAAATAAAAATAGTAAAGATCGGACCTTCGCTATTCGTCGATTTTGACCGCAACAAAACTGCAATTGACCCCAAGATCTGATCGTTAGGAACAACTGAAATCGCTCATGTGGACCTGCAAACAAGTCTGAAACACCGGGGGTGACCCCGACGACGGACCCTCCGATGCTCAAATCAGAAACTCGAAGTTATGGTGGGTTGTGAGAGTAGAATTTTTAGTTACTTGGTTTCTGAGGAGGTCTCGAGTTATATATAGTCGTCAAGGGGAGCCAGTTTCAAGATATTCATCTAACTCTACTTCTCGGTGTTTGGATAAAGTCGGTTATGTCATCCATATGAAGAGATCAAGTCTGGACTCTTCTCTCGCTGAAGAGATAGAGTTTTCAAATTTGTGCTTGGATTGATAGAATCGGTTACCGCCTAGGAATAAGGGGTATAAACTGGGTTCGATGAATCTGAAATCTTTTGCGTTAAGGCTGTTGTAATAGTCTCTATTACAGGTTGGATCGGATCACTGGGCTTGAAAACAGCCCAGTTTATCTTGTCGGACCTGTTTATACTAAAAATTACCGTCTTACCCTTGAGAGCATTAAGATCTGTGTCCAATTTGAACAGTCTCAATTTTTTTCTATTTTTACCCATATCACAAGCCCCCCCCCCCCCCCCCCCCCCCCCCCCCCCACTCACGAAGACTGAGTTTTATAGCCTTATGGGAGTAGTTTGCCCGTTTTTAATGGTTAGCAGAACTTATCAGATTCTTCGGGAACGTTTGAATCTTGCTCGGGGTGTAATGGCATTGTTCTGACTTCATAGAGTATCCAGAATTATTTTTATAATTTTCTGGTTTTTTATGATTTTTCCTGATTTTTTGGGAATTTTCTGGATTTTTAATTAATTAAATCCGAATTTTAAATTAATTTATGGAATTTATAAATAATTTCTCTCGGTTCAGATCGATGGATTGGTTCAGGTGATGTTCTGCTGTCACGCCCCGCTTCCCACTATACAGAAATACAGGCACGCAACTGAGGTCCAGCGAATGATATACATCACCCATAAGCTGTACAATTATAAGCTCAACAAGATATTTATAACACATTTACGCAGACAAATATAATGATCACATGAGCTGAAAATAAAATAACCATCATCCAGATAATACATCAACATCGGGTCAAAATGTCCGGGAATACAAGGTGCCATAATTAAAATAATATGATAAGCAGTTCGTTATAACAACTAGATAAAATAGCGACTGAAAGAAAAACAACATGAAGTAGTAACAAAGCAGCAACGATCATCTAGAGAGTCTGCTCGTCGGGTCCATCAGTACCTGTATAATTATTAACTCAAAGAAAAATAGAAAAGTTCCCGTTAGAGCAAGTTTCGGGCAGCAAACATCAACAAGCAGAAAAATGGGTAATATAACAAGATATAACATGGAAGAAACAAGAAGTAGAAGTACAAATACAATATGAAAGTAAGTAAGGAACTGGGACAATATGATCATGTAAGTAATAACGGTAACCATTGTATTCTAGACTTCAAGATATAAGCAATTGATAACCTAGGCTCAGTTAATCGATAATCATGTAATCAAGGATCGAGAGTCATGTAATCAAGAGTCATGTATTCAAGAATCATATAATCAAGAGTCATGTAATCAAGAATCATGTAATCAAGAATCATATAATCAAGAGTCATGTAATCAAGAATCATGTAATCAAGAGTCTTGTAATCAAGAGTCATGTAATCAAGAATCATATAATCAAGAATCTTGTAATCAAAAATCATGCTTAGTGGAAATCTCAAGTTTATCTGTTTTATTAACTTATCTAATGCACGCAATCTTGTGTCCCATACCACAAGTTCGGCGCATATCAATCATGTGACGTTTAGACTTAAGTAGTAAATTCTATAGGATTATGCACTCGGGTCTTTCAGTGATAGTATCAAGATATATAATCATGAATCATGTAATCGAAAATTATGTAATCAAGAATCGTGTAATCAAGAATCAAGAATCAAGAATCACTATTTCGGGAAACACGGGCCCCCTTCCGAGTATACTCCCCTATATTGTCCATTACTAAGACGTACCCTTATAACCCCGGCTTGTTATTCTTTTATAATTAATTATGAACATGCAGTTGGTACGACTAGTGGAACAGTGTAATCAAATAGTTTAGTCAAGAAAAATATCAAGGGCAGTAATCATGGACATGTGACGTAAAACGAGTACATGTATCTAGAGTAGTTATTATAGAATTATCAAGTGGTATAAAATGCATTCTATCAACCTATTATATCTATGCAAGTTATTATTACAAGAACAATAATATATTCAGTTCATTAAATATGAAAAAATAACGGGTTTATATGAAAAAATGTATAGATGAATTTTCAGACAACTTGACATATCTGCATTCAAATTCACTTTTTCGTTGTTACAGAAAAGCAAATCCGATTCCGTCAGACATTCTAGAAAGTAGACTCTCTTTCGGTTCCAACACATATTCACACGATACATTCTAAAGACAGTAGCTATGCGTACAAATTCATTCTTCGCTGGTTTCGATGTTTCGCGCGCATTCTAGAAATTCGGAGTCACAATACTAAAACTGCGATATCTCACAATCTATACATCAGATTGAGAAACTGTAGGATGTTTCGGATATCTAGACTCGAAGGGCTACGATTTTCATGTAGAAAGTTTTTCGATATAGTATCGAGAACATGGTCAAATTCTCAGTACGAGAGACCGGTTAGTGATCCCGTGCAGTTTCAGAAATTCACAATATGACAGTACTAAAATCGCGATATCTCACAATCTATACATCCGATTGAGAAACCATCAGATGTTCTGAATTCGGGACTCGATGGGCTACGATTTCCATGTAGAAAATCTTCAATCCAGTATTGGGAACATGGTCGAATTTTTAGTGCAAGGTCAAGAAATTTTAGAGATAGTAAGGTTGAATATTCGATATTCGATAACACGATTCGAAATGTGTTATCGGTTCACTCTTCAGTTGATATAGCATGGAACAAGTGACTAGAATAGAGTTTGACAAAAAAATATGATGATAACTGGACTACTTGCCACGAGTCAAAGGAAAATGCTTGTACGAGAACAAAAAGAGTGTACAAGGTACTTGCCTTATAACGTGACGATTTTGGTGGTGGTGTTAACCACGGAAAAAAGAAGCGACGTCGGCAATGGACGGCAGCACAATGGCGGCAAGACGGTAGCTATCGAGTAACGGTAGCAACGGTGAGCGACGACAACAACAAGGTGGCGCGGCGTCGGGTTGTTTTTCGGGATTCACGGGATCGTAGAAGCGGAGTCATTGGCTCGAAGGTGAAAGGTAAAGTGGAGCTTGGGTGTTGCTTGAGCTCTCGGGTGTGAAGAAGGCAGAGGAAGGGAAGGAGAAGGGCTCTCGGGTGTGAAGAAGGCAAAGGAAGAGAAGGAGAAGTGAAGAATGAGATGTGTTATGCATGTGTGTGAGTGCATGCATATATATAGAAAGAAAGGCATAGGAGTGCTGCATGTGGGGGTGTAGAAAAATGAGAGTGTAGGGTGAAAATGAGAACAAGGTGTGGAAAAATGAACAAGGAGGAGAAGTCAGGAGTTAGGCGTAGAATTAGGCAGTAGGAGAAAAATGGAAGTGAGTGATTAGCGGGAGTGGGTTAGGATTAGGATTAGGATTAAGATTAATCAGGGTTTAAAATTTGTATTTAAACTCCAATCGAAAAATCACAAAATTATAGAATTGATCAGAAAAATATTCTGGCTTTAGATAAAGAGTCCAAAGAGAAAAATAAAACTGATCTAAAAATTGAAGTATAAAAATTCACATAATAAAATACGTACAACTGGAATAGGGAGTTGCAATCCTATCCACCTTACAAAAAAAATTTCGTCCTCAAAATTTACTTAGGCGAGATATAGGATAGCTAAGAATGCAATACTCTTCAATCGAGAGTTCAACAAAAGATAAAAGAAACAAAGAGTATAAAGGCACGAAAACAACTAAAGACAAATTGTGCACCCTCAACTGAAGGACTCAACAATTTAATATCTAGGCTCAGAATCTGAACCACCGACATCGCTAACATCCCAGTTCAGCTGAGTCACAAGCTCATCTCCTCTGGCACATACTCCTCCAATTTTCTGAGTAACTCCTTATGCGATGGAGCTGAAATCAAGATGTGTCTGGCCTTAGTGGATATAAACTCCTCAGCCATAGCTGAATCTATGAAGGACAGAAGTGAGTCGTAATATCCATCAACATTTAAAAGTCCCACCGGTTTACTGTGGATCCCTAGTTGAGCCCATGTGATTACTTCAAACAACTCCTCAAGTGTTCTATAACCACTGGGTAAGGCTATGAAAGCATCAGCAGCATGAGCCATTTCAGCCTTCCTCCCGTGCATGTTAGAGACAACTCTAACATCTCCCATAGTTTCCCCAGTAATCTCTTTCGGCATCAGCGACTTGGGAATCACTCCCAAAACGTGTCGACCACCAGCACGAACAACGTCGAAAACTAGGCCCATTAATCCTATGCTCCTACCACCATAGACGAGATCGATATTCCTTTCTACAAGCTCCTTGCCGAGCTCGATCGCGGCTTCCTGGTAGCTAGCTCTTTTGCCAGAGCTACTGCCACAAAATACACAAATCCTACCAAATCTCGATAAAGATGAAGAAAGCTTCATCTTCTTCCCTGCTTCACTTTCTTCTTCCACCGATTTTCTCTTCATCCCCGCTACCGATTCTTGATCTCTTCTTTCCATTTGCCAAGAAAATTCGAGCTCCTACTCTCTCTTTTTTTCTTGCTCCCGCCTCTACTACTGGATTCTCACTCTTTCTCTTCACCGAAGTTTGCTCCCGAGTTGCCTTTTTCTTTCTCTTCTTCCCTTTCTTCCCCGACTTCTCTCTCTCTTTCTTTCTTCTCTGACTTCTCTCTCTTTCTTCTTCCTTCTCCGACTTCTCTCTCTTTCTTCTTCCTCTTTATTTCTCTTTTTCTTTCTTTCTCTTTTTCTTTCTTCTTTCTTTGACCTCTCTCTCTTTCTTTCTATTCTTTTTATTTCTTCTTCTTCTTGTCATTTCTTCATTAATGCACCGCCCCCTATAATCGGCCTATGGCCAATATTTGCACTTTGTTCCCTATCCATTCTAAATATAACATCGAACCCTGAGATGTTGATGACGATTTGCTTTGAAATTCATTCCACGAATCAATAAGGAACTCTGTTATGCTTCCGCTGCACCACTCTGATGGTGATGCTTCTAGATGCTGATATCACGTGATAGCGATCGATGAATTGAGCAGAATTAAGAAATTGGTAACACGAAGATGTTGGTTGTCAAACTTATTTGGTAAAGTGGGCCCCACCCACCAAACAATGTTGAAAAATTATGGCAAGATTGGTGCCGCAAAGAAAAATGGAAGAAACGGGAATGAATAATTTGTCAGTTACTCATTTCTCATTCCTATAAATGAGAGGTTTAGGAAGAAGAAAAAAATTAAGCAAGATAAGAATAAGAAACAAGCAGAAAAGAATAGAGTGTATATTTGTAAGGTGTAGTAATAGCAGTTTTAGAAAATAGTAAAGGGTCTTCTTATTGGTATTCCAGTTTTCAATTTGTTTGCCATTTAGACCAACAAAATTCCTACTCCTTCGAACAGAAGATTCAAGAAAAATAGGGATAGAAAGAAATAACTAGTATGATACTCAATATTGGATTGATCGATGAGAATGAATGCAATGTACAGAAGGTAACAAACGACGCAGGAACTGAAGCATGACTAGATCGAAATATACCAGCAATTGTTTCTTTAGTGGTCTCTTCCTCCTCTGTAATCAGGTTATGAGCCCGATTACACTCTCCAGTATGTCCTCCACTGGGATTTGATCCTCCTATTAGTGTGACACTCTTTCTCTTCAGGCAATCCCGAACCTTGTGATCATTCGCTCCACATGCAAGACACAGGTTGTGGGCTTTCCAGCAGTTCTTGCGTATGTGTCCAACTCGACGGCAATAATAGCACTTCTGATCCTTCTTCGGAGTCGCCGATGAGTAGGGTAATGCTCTAGTAGTCGGGGTCTGAACTGGCCTCTGTATCGGTCCACCTGTAGACTATGCGACAGTAAGGAGATGTAATGCCCCCTGAACGACATTCCACCCTCTACGGATTTGCTCCTGGGTATCGAGCATGGCGGTGTAACTCTTATGCTGGTGCACAAACAAGTCCCATTGAATGGAGTTTGCGACATCCTGTACCCTATCCAGATTAGCTCTCACCAGTTCATTTTGCTCTTGCTGTAGGTCCATCATTCGTTGCATCTCCTGGAGAATGGCGACGATCTCCGATAGTTCATCCCTGGGTGTAGAAGTCGAAGAGCCTCCGTGAACCATAGTCTGAAATGCATATTCGAATGAGGTAAATCTCCAGATGGCAAGTTGGTTATTAACAATCATGTGATCCACGTGGTGTATATATTGTTGAGCTTAGCATGGTTTGAGTCTAGGCTCTGATACCACTAAAAACCTGTCACGCCCCGCTTCCCACTATACGGAAATACAAGCACGCAACTGAGGTCCAGCGAATGATATACATCATCCATAAGCTATATAATTATAAGCTCAACAAGATATTTATAACACATTTACGCAGACAAATATAATAATCACATGAGCTGAAAATAAAATAACCATCATCCAGATAATATATCAACATCGGGTCAAAATGTCCGGGAATACAAGGTTCCATAATTAAAATAATATGATAAGCAGTTCGTTATAACAACTAGATAAAATAGCGACTGAAAGAAAAACAACATGAAGTAGTAACAAAGCAGCAACGATCATGTAGAGAGTCTGCTTGTCGGGTCCATCAGTACCTGTATAATTATAAACTCAAAGAAAAATAGAAAAGTTCCCGTTAGAGCAAGTTTCGGGCAGCAAGTAGCAACAAGCAGAAAAATGGGTAATATAACAAGATATAACATGGAAGAAACAAGAAGTAGAAGTACAGATACAATATGGAAGTAAGCAAGGAACTGGGACAATATGATCATGTAAGTAATAACGGTAACCAGTGTATTCTAGACTTCAAGATATAAGCAATTGATAACCTAGGCTCAGTTAATTGATAATCATGTAATCAAGGATCGAGAGTCATGTAATCAAGAGTCATGTAATCAAGAATCATGTAATCAAGAGTCATGTAATCAAGAGTCTTGTAATCAAGAGTCATGTAATCAAGAATCATATAATCAAGAATCTTGTAATCAAGAATCATGCTTAGTGGAAATCTCATGTTTATCTGTTTTATTAACTTATCTAATGCACGCAATCTTGTATCCCATACCACAATTTCGGCACATATCAATCATGTGACGTTTAGACTTAAGTAGTGAATTCTATAGGATTATGCACTCGGGTCTTCCAGTGATAGTATCAAGACATATAATCATGAATCATGTAATCGAGAATTATGTAATCAAGAATCGTGTAATCAAGAATCAAGAATCAAGAATCACTATTTCGGGAAACACGGGCCCCCTTCCGAGTATACTCCCCTATATTGTCCATTACTAAGTCGTACCCTTATAACCCCGGCTTGTTATTCTTTTATAATTAATTATGAACATGCAGTTGGTACGACTAGTGGAACGGTGTAATCAAATAGTTTAGTCAAGGAAAATATCAAGGGTAGTAATCATGGACATGAGACGTAAAACGAGTACATGTATCTAGAGTAGTTATTATAGAATTATCAAGTGGTATAAAATGCATTCTATCAACCTATTATATCTATGCAAGTTATTATTACAAGAACAATAATACATTCAGTTCATTAAATATGAAAAAATAACGGGTTTATATGAAAAAATGTATAGATGAATTTTCAGACAACTTGACATATCTGCATTCAAATTCAATTTTCCGTTGTTACAGAAAAGCAAATCCGATTCTGTCAGACATTCTAGAAAGTAGACTCTCTTTCGGTTCTAACGCATATTCACACGATACATTCTAAAGACAGTAGCTATACGTACAAATTCATTCTTCGCTAGTTTCGATGTTTCGCGCTCATTCTAGAAATTCGGAGTCACAATACTAAAACTGCGATATCTCACAATCGATACATCAGATTGAGAAACTATAGGATGTTTCGGATATCTAGACTCGAAGGGCTACGATTTTCATGAGAAAGCTTTTCGATCTAGTATCGAGAACATGGTCAAATTCTCAGTACAAGAGACCGGTTAGTGATCCCGTGCAGGTTCAGAAATTCACAATATGACAGTACTAAAATCGCGATATCTCACAATCTATACATCCGATTAAGAAACCGTCAGATGTTCTGGATTCGGGACTCGATGGGCTACGATTTCCATGTAGAAAATCTTCAATCCAGTATTGGGAACATGGTCGAATTCTTAGTGCAAGGTCAAGAAATTTTAGAGATAGTAAGGTTGAATATTCGATATTCGATAACACGATTCGAAATGTGTTAACGGTTCACTCTTTAGTTGATATAGCATGGAACAAGTGATTAGAACATAGTTTGACAATAAAATATGATGATAACTGGACTACTTGCCACGAGTCAAAGGAAAATGCTTGTACGAGAACAAAAAGAGTGTACAAGGTACTTGCCTTATAACGTGACGATTTTGGTGGTGGTGTTAACCACGGAAAGAAGAAGCGACGTCGATAATAGACGGCAGCACAACGGCGGTAAAAATGGCGGCAAGACGGTAGCTAGCAAGCAACGGTAGCAACGGTGAGCGACGACAACAGCAAGGTGGCGCGGCGTCGGGTTGTTTTTCGGGGTTCACGGGATCGTAGAAGCGGAGTCGTTGGCTCGAAGGTGGAAGGTAAAGTGGAGCTTGGGTGTTGCTTGAGCTCTCGGGTGTGAAGAAGGTAGAGGAAGGGAAGGAGAAGGGCTCTCGGGTGTGAAGAAGGCAAAGGAAGAGAAGGAGAAGTGAAGAATGAGATGTGTTATGCATGTGTGTGAGTGCATGCATATATATAGAAAGAAAGGCATAGGAGTGCTGCATGTGGGGGTGTAGAAAAATGGGAGTGTAGGGTGGAAAATGAGAACAAGGTGTGGAAAAATGAACAAGGAGGGAGAAGTCAGGAGTTAGGCATAGAATTAGGCAGTAGGAGAAAAATGGGAGTGAGTGATTAGCGGGAGTGGGTTAGGATTAGGATTAGGATTAAGATTAATCAGGGTTTAAAATTTGTATTTAAACTCCGATCGAAAAATCACAAAATTATAGAATTGATCAGAAAAATATTCTGGCTTTAGATAAAGAGTCCAAAGAGAAAAATAAAACTGATCTAAAAATTGAAGTACAAAAATTCACGTAATAAAATACGTACAACTGGAATAGGGAGTTACATCTGCGTTGGTCCCGTCTTTTGTGGTTTTGATGTGCTTCGGGTTTTACTCTCCTCTGGTTTCTCGTCTGTAATAGAATGTTTCTTAAGTTTTTTGTTCTTTTGAGGTTAAAGCCGGACCATGTTCAATGGTGTGTAGTTTGGTCGTTCAGTGCGCTGTATATTGATTTCTTAGTGTACCTTTTTGTGGCCGGTAGCTTAGTAGGGCACCAGGCCGTTTTAGTGTGAAAATTCCTCTCCTTTCTGTGGAAGATTGTTGTTTGTTATTCTGTGTTAGTGCTGCTTTTGTGCTGGTCTTGTGCTTCTTTTATTGGAGTTTCGGTGGTTTCCTCCCTTGTGGTTTTGTTTTGCTTTGGGATGGAGCTCGCTCGACCTCCCTTATAGAGATTTAGCTCACAATCTTTGTTGTCATCTTGTTGTACGACTTTGTATAAGTTGATTGTTGAGGATTCTAGCTTCTTTGCTCTTTGTTCTCTCCAGCTTGGCTGGAGGTTTTTGGTTGTTGTTTGCATGGCTTGGTTGGGCTTGTTGGCTCGTTTTAGCCTGCTCCCTTTGGCTGTGGTGTGGCCCTTTCGTCGTCTTGCTGGCTTTGCATCTGGATGGTTTGCCCTCCCTTGCTGGCCCCGTCTTCTGGCGTGGATTTTCATCGGGTCCTTCCATGAGTCTCAGCTCGAAGGTGGCCATGTTCGGATTGTTTTGCTGCCTCCTCGTTGCGGTCTGAGTGGGGTTCTGTTTTCGGTGTTCCTTCTTCGTGCAGGGCTTTTCGGCAATTTTCTCAATTGCATTTGTTGCGCTTTGTAGTTGTTGTTTAGTGCTCCGTGTGTTTACACTTTATAAATTTACCTCTTTCATTGTAACCTCATTTTTATCTATTGATTGGGCCGGAATCTTAGGATTCTATCCGCGTTATCAAAAAATAAATAATTTCTCTAAAATAATTATTATTTTTTCTAGATTTAAAAGTAATATTCCAAATTTTTAATTATTTTTTAGAAATTTTAAATAATTTACCAGACTTTTAAAGTAAATTTTCTAAAATAATAATTATTTTTTAGATTTTAAAAATATTTTCTAGATTTTTAAAAATAATTTTCTGATTTTTTAATTATTTTTCTGGAATCTTATAATAAAAGAATGAATTTTAAAATAAATAATACCTAAATTAATTTGGATCATTGATCGTGAGAAGCACACTATCTGAGGAGATCTAATGGTCTGAATTCCCCAAAGCAACTCACCTCCTCGGTTTGCCTTTTGCACCGAGGAGGGTGTGGGTTCCACATGTCAGAGAAACAATGCTAACATGTGGGCCCAATCTCCTTTTTTTAAAAATTATGCACGTGCATCGTGCATAAGGAGAAATGGTGAGATCCTGGCCTTGGATCACTCATCGCTCGATTCTACAAGCGATCGAACGGTGCACGAGCGATGAAGCAAGCCGCCTCCTCAATTTCGCTTTTGCATCGAGGAGAATGGTGGGGCCCACATGCCACGTGGCCGCTTGTGAGGGTGCCACATAGCAAAGCTGTTGGTCAGAGGAGAGATGTGTGGGACCTAATGCCACATGGGTGCTCGAGGGCTCACCACGTGGCGGACGTTGTCAGGAAGGGGGTAGATATGTGGGGCCCATGGCCACATGGGCGCTCAAGGGCTCGCCATGTGGTGGGCATTGTTAAGAGGGGGCAGAGGTGTGGCGCTCATTGCCGTGTAGGCGTTCGAGGGCTTGCCACGTGGCTGACGTTGTCAGGAGGGGGTAGAGGTGTGCAGGCCCACGTGGCGTGCGCTGGTTGGCTGCAGTGCATGGAGCATAGCTGCAGCCGCTGTCTCCCTCCTTTTGATTTTTAACGTGCTTAGCGCGTTAATTCTTTTTTCTCTTCATATACTGCATATTTGTACGCGGTAACGCATATTTTAACACGTTTTTTGGTATGCATTTTGAACACGTTTTTACCGTTGGTTTGTCCTCCATAAATTCAGAAGTTCTTCAACCCCTCACTTCACTGTTCATTCCTCACTTCCAAATTGGCTCTTATTCTCCTAAATTGAGTGCAAGCATTCACTTCTCGACTCCAAATTTTGGGGTGGGCAGTGTCTTTGTGATCTTTGATGACATGTATTCTTCATGTTGTTTTTCTCTTTAGATAGCCATGTATAGGACCAAGTCGGATATCTCCTCTTCTTCCTTCTCTAGTAGTGGGGGAGTAGAGGTGTTATCAAGCTCTTGCTCTCCCAAGAAAATGGCCAGTTCCTCAACTACAGTCGAAGAGATAGACCAAACTAGGGTTGACAATGATTGTTCTCTTTCCCGGTTTCATTCCCCTATCGTCCCCCTCTTAGTTCGCCAATATCCTAAGGAAGTAGTTGAGGTAGTACAGTATGGGCCCATATATGATGAACCCGACAACTACCCATTTTCTACGCTGATCATGTCAAGTCAATTCTTACAAGGGAGGAGATAAGGGAGATTAGAGTCTGTTTCGGGATCCCCATTGAATACGAGGTGTTTCTCCCTGGTTCCGGAGTTATAGCTTTCTCTAGGATGTCGGGAGAGTACTGTATGTTTCCTTTCGACGCATTCTGTTGTGATGTCTAGCTACCTAAATAAATAGATAAACTAGACACAAATTAAAAACCTCGCAAGTGTACGAATCGTTTATAGAAGCGTAGCAATAGCAAGGGTCGATCCCACAGAGATTGTAGAAATTAACTTACTAATCAATAGAAAATGTGAGAATGATAAAGAGTTGTTCTAAAGGTCTAAAAGAAATGAAAAGATTAAGATATACTGAATCACAAATATTTAATAAGTAGTTGGGTTTAGATCTCCACCGATAGTCAATAATGCTAAGTTACCTTCTGAACTTCTTCTTATTACTCATGTTTGTTCTCTTCAAGGGCATGGTATCTACTCCTTAAAGTAATGTTTCCCTAAGCCAAGAATTAGGCATGGTATCTACTCTAATTCATTTCTTTCATTAAGTATTTAGCATGGTATCTACTAAGTTGCACTTAAAGAAAACATAAGAACAGTGAAAACGAACAAACACTCAAGGTTCTAGAAATTGGTATCAGATCTAGATCCCTTAAGTTGATTAAACCAAGAACCCCTAAGGATTCCCTTGTTACAAGTTATGAACACGAGATACGGGTCGTCTCAATATGCTCATATAACAGATTCAGATAGATGGTAATGCAAACTTGATATTCTCAAGTTCTGTATGTCAGTCGACTGGCTGTCACCTCAGTCGACTGCTCTTAGAACTTGAGAACAAGTTTGATTATCATCAATCTATACCAATTCAATCAGATTCAATCAATAAGTAAAGTAGAAGGATTCAGAAGAATATAGCACTACATAACTACGGCTTCAATCTACCCAACTATGAAATTAGTTCCACATAATAATATTTTTATTGATCAACAAGTTCGATACATGGTTAACATAAAAGAATTAGAAAGAGAAGGAATAAACTGATGTAGTTAGGCTAGATGACTCGGCTGGCTGTCACACAGTCGATCGGCCGTTCCTTTCCTTATGCTTGATCTCCTCTCTCCTTCTTCAATGCTGATACCGTACTGCTCTTTACTTGATGATTCAGAAAGTTGTGTGATTTTGTGATTCGGGAGCCTCCACGTATATCCTCAGAATAATGCTTCTTGGTTGGTATTTATAGAACACGGCTAGAGAATTAGGGTTTGCACTCTTCTTTTTTATAGAAAAGTCCTTTTCTTTTATTTATTTCCTCCCTTGTTGCTCTGCGTGTTCTTTCTTTCTCTTTTCTTCTATTCTTCCTTTTCTGTTCTGATTTGGATTAGATTTGGACGAATCTTCAAATATCTTATCTTTCAACTCTGCCGCCTACCAGTCGACTTGTCAGCGAACCAGTCGACTGTGCCGAGACTTCTGAAGATTTCATAATTGATCATACAAGTTGACTGTGCTTTGGAATAAGTCGGCTGCAACGAGCGGCTGTGGAAAATCAACTTCTCTGTCCAGTCGACTGCTGTGGGGAACCAGTCGACCGATGATCTGCAGTTTTCTGTGTATCATCCTTAAAATCCTGAATCTGCTTCGTTTCTCCGTTTTAGGCTGTTTCCTACGGAAAAGAGAAAATAAGAGTTAAATACCACATATAGAGCTTTTAAATGTCTAATTGCATTAAGATTATTGCTCTAAAATGTGAATAATATTGTGTTCATCAAATACCCCCAAACTTAGCTTTTGCTTGTCCTCAAGCAAAAAGTGAATTTATGAACAAGGGAATAATAATAATAATAGACTCAACCACCAAGAATTCTTATTATGCAAGCATCAAAATTTCGATATAAACAATTTCAAATAAAGTAAAAACAAGTATACTCACTTTCTCCAGTGCAATTGTTTAGTCATAATCCCCAAACCCAATCATATTTGTCATGCAATTAATTTTAATTATAGTATGTAACAACTCCATCTGTGATTATCCCTTTTCTCCACTACAAACCGAGTAGCAAACTAGAGTTTTTTTTTTTTTTTTTTTTTTTTTTTAAGTCTCTTCTTTAAAGTTGTCACTTGCCTTTTTACGTGAATGCAAAACATTTGTGATGAATCCACCCGGTTACTCAGCAAGTCACAAACTTTAAAGTGCTTTGCATACTCATATTTCAAGTTGCCGTTTGACGTAAAGGTAAACATTGATGATGAATACCCCTAGTTACTAAGCACCCAAAACATTGGAGTAGATTGACTTTATTCAAATATATATATATATATATATATATATATATATATATATATATATATATATATATATATATATATTTTATCACTCTATTTACTTAAACTCAATTTAGGACTAGATCTAAAGGGAATAATCACCAGAAAAAGTATCACATTTGTTTATTATGTATAATCGCATGACTCATATAATTTTGTAAGGCAGTATGAAACTTAACAATCCTAAAGTAAATAAGTATCCTTACTATTACTTTATAAGAATTTGTTTATCCTAAAAAAAAATTTCAAAAGACTCCAAATATAACTAACTAATACCCCCAAACTTAGATGGAACATTGTCCTCAATGTTCGCGCAAAGCTTAAAATATAGGCATGTGTTACCATCTAGTAAGAAGGAGAGACTAAAAATAAAAAGATGAATAACGAAAAGAAAATGAAAGGAAAGTGTAAATACTCCCCTGAAAATTGGGTTGCCTCCCAATAAGCGCTGTGTTTTCTGTCTTCAGCTAGACCTGATGAGGTCATGCCATGTATTGAATGGTTTGAAGATTCACATCTTCCTCTTGCGGTTCTATGCTCATCACTATGTATGGCTTCGCTCTATGCCCATTCACCTTAAATGTTTGATTCTTCTCTTTGCTGTGAACCTCCAATGCACCATGTGGAAAGACTCTTGTGACAATGTATGGCCCATACCATCTTGACATGAGCTTGCCTGGAAAAAGTCTTAATCTTGAGTTGTATATCAGTACCTTCTGTCCTTCATAAAACTCCTTCCTTGCTAGCTGTTTGTCATGGTACAACTTGGTCCTTTCCTTGTACAATTTTGCATTTTCATATGCGTCGTGCCTCAACTCTTCAAGCTAAATTTAGTTGCAATCTTTTTTTGTCACTTGCTTGTTTCATATCAAAATTGAACCTTTTAATGGCCCAATAAGCTTTGTGTTCCAACTCCACTGGTAGATGACAGGCTTTTCAAAAAACCAAATGGTATGGTGACATGACGATGGGTGTTTTGTAAGCTGTTCGGTAGGCCCATAATGCATCATTCAAGCGCAGCGACCAATCCTTCCTTCTTGTGTTGACTGTCTTTTCCAAAATGCTCTTGATTTCTCTGTTGCTAATCTCCACCTGCCCACTAGTTTGAGGGTGATATGGGGTGCCCACTCTATGTGTGATACCATATTTCTTCATCAAAGAAGCAAATGGAAAGTTATTGAAGTGGCTCCCTCCATCACTAATTATTGCCCGTGGTGTACCAAACCTAGTGAAAATGTTCTCCTGCAAAAACTTAACAACAACCTTGTGATCATTAGTTTTTGAGGGGACAGCCTCGACCCATTTAGACACATAATCCACACCCACAAGAATATATAAATAACCAAATGAGTTAGGAAAGGGACCCATGAAGTCGATTCCCCAAACGTCAAAAAGCTCGATTACTTGGATGTTTTGCAGTGGCATCTGATTTCTAGAAAAGATGTTGTCTGTCCTTTGGCATTTGTCACAAGTCCTGCAAAAAGAAAAAGCATCTTTGAATACTTTAGGCCAATAAAATCCATATTGTAATACCTTGAGTGCTGTTCTTTTTGGTCCAAAATGTCCTCCACATGCATATTGGTGGCAATGTTGTAGAATACTTATTTGCTCTTCTTCTGCCCCACATCTTCTTATAATTTGATCAGGGCAAAATTTGAACAAATAAGGATCATCCCAATAATAGTGCTTGCACATAGCCACCAGTCGCTTTCTTTCTTGACTTGTCATACCTGGAGGGAAAACATGAGCAGTGAGATAATTTACAATATCTGCAAACCATGGAAAATATGAGCAGTGAGATACCAGTCGACTGGTCCTGTTACCAGTCGACTGTCCCGGTGATATGTTTATTTCAAATAGGTGTTCATCCGGGAAATTTTCATTAAGTGGGAGAATTCGTTCTTCCTCATGCAGTAGTCTGGACATGTGATCTGCCACAACATTGTCACTTCCTTTCTTGTCTCTAATCTTAAGATCGAATTCTTGTAGCAACAGCACCCATCTGATCAACCTAGGCTTAGCATCCTTTTTGGCAAACAAATATCTCAAAGCAGCATGGTCAGTGAAAACAATAACTTTAGAACCAATTAAATATGATCTAAACTTCTCTACAGCAAAAATAACAGCTAACATTTCTTTTTCAGTAGTGGAATAATTTAGCTGTGCATCGTTTAAAGTTCGAGAAGCATAGTAAATAACATGGGGTGTCTTATTGATTCTTTGACCTAAAACAGCCCTTAAAGCATAATCACTTGCATCACACATGAGCTCGAAAGGATGGCTCCAATCTGGTGCCATGACAATAGGTGCAGAAATGAGAAGATTTTTCAATGTAATAAAAGCATTTGTGCATTCTTCTTTCCATGCAAACTCAACATCCTTAGTCAACAAGTCACAAAGGGGTTTGGAGATTTTTGAGAAATCTTTTATAAATCTTCTATAGAACCCTGCATGTCCAAGAAAACTCCTAACACCCTTAACTGTAGTGGGAGGGGGTAGTTTTGATATTATATCGATTTTCGCTTTGTCTACCTCTATACCTCTTTTTGACACCACATGTCCTAAGACAATACCTTGTTGTACCATAAAATGGCACTTTTCCCAATTCAGCACTAAATTGCATTCTTCACATCTTTTAAGCACAAGCTGCAAATGGTTAAGGCATTCATCAAAACAAGATCCAAAAATGCTAAAATCATCCATAAATACCTCGATGAACCTTTCCACCATGTCTGAAAATATACTCATCATGCACCTCTGAAATGTAGCTGGTGCATTGCACAATCCAAAGGGCATCCTCCTGTATGCAAAAGTACCAAAAGGACATGTAAAAGTGGTTTTTTCTTGATCTTCTGGAGCAATAGCAATTTGATTATAGCCACTATAACCATCTAAAAAGCAATAATGACTATATCCTGCTAATCTTTCTAACATTTGATCAATAAAAGGAAGAGGGAAGTGATCTTTCCTGGTTTCGTTATTCAGCTTCCTATAGTCTATGCATACCCTCCATCCTGTAGTCACTCTAGTAGGGATAAGCTCATTTTCTTCATTCTTCACCACTGTGACTCCACTTTTCTTAGGCACTACATGTATAGGACTCACCCACTTGCTATCTGAGAATGGGTAAATGATTCCAACATCTAGTAGCTTCAAAATCTCTGCTCTTACCACTTCCTTCATGTTTGGATTAAGCCTTCTCTGTGCTTCCCTACTTGGTTTTGCGTTGTCTTCAAGAAGTATTCTATGCATGCATTTGGATGGACTTATTCCCTTGATATCTGCAATGGTCCATCCTATTGCACCTTTGTGTTCTCGTAGTACCCTCAGCAACTTATCTTCTTACTGTGCACTCAGGTTCGCAGCAATTATCACAGGTAGCGTTTGGTTCTCGCCCAAGTATGCATGCTTCAAATGGTCGGGCAGCTGCTTAAGCTCTTCGTCTGGAAGTCTCGGTGCAGTCGACTAGTTCTGTCCACCAGTCGACTTGTCTGCAGAAACAAAAATGTCATCAGTCACCAATTTTTGAAATACAGGTGCAAAGTTACCTGAATATGACTTTGGAGTTTCAAGGTGATGTACTGTCTCTGCAATCCCCCAGTCATCGTATTCCTGTTCAACATTAGATAAAGTTAGAGATTGTGTAATCGTGGCCTGTAGTGGTTCGACGCTATGTACCTGAAATGTTTGATCAACAATCTCCTGAGCCACATCAACATTATAGCATTCATGATCATCATGTGGTAATTTAAGCGTATCAAACATTTTAAACTCAACTTTTTCTCCGTTTATCTTCATACTTATAGTACCCTTTTTAACACAAATTTTTATATCAGCTGTACTCATAAAGGGCCTACCTAGGATAATCGGTAGGGACGATGGCATTGAAGATTCTTCCATATCTAACACAACAAAATCAGCAGGCAAAATAAAATCGTTTACCTGAACTAGGACATCTTCCAAAATACCTCTAGGTCTTTTGATGCTGCGATCTGCCAACTGCAAAGTGATGGATGTTGGTTTAAGTTCCCCCAATCCTAGCTTTTCATAAACAGAGTAAGGAAGAAGATTGATGCTTGCCCCCAAGTCTAGCAGTGCCTTTTCAAAGAAGTGCTCACCAACCCTGCAAGGAATGGTAAAACTACCTGGGTCCTTCAATTTAGGAGGTAGTTTTCTTAATAATACAGCGCTTACTTCCTCTGTCAAAGCCACATCCTCCTTAACCTGAAATGTTCTTTTGTGAGTACAGCAGTCCTTCAAAAATTTGGCATAAGAAGAAATTTGTTTAATAGCATCAAGTAAGGGGATATTAATTTCTACCTTTCTGAGAGTTTCAAAGATGTCAAATAAATGTTGTTCTTTCTTTTGCTTGACTAACCTTTGAGGGAATGGTGGCACAACTGTTCTTTCTTTTTCACTTACCTTGTTGGAACCCAAAACTTTTGATGGTTGTGTTTCTGCTTCTTCTGTGTGTGTTCCAACTTTGTTGTCAATTATTTTACCATTTCTTAATGTTGTCACTGCCTTGAGCTGTTCTTGGCCTCCAGGGTTTGGTATAGTTTGTGATGGGAGTTCACCTGCCTTTCGTTCGCTTAATTCTTTCGCAATTTGACCAATTTGCGTTTCCAACTTCTGAATTGCTTGCCCTTGTTGGTTGCTTGTTTGATGTTGTTGTTGGAGCAATTGAAGAACGGTGGATTCAAAATCCCACTTCTTCTGTTCTTGAACTGGCCTATCAAACCCACTTTCCATTTGGAAGTTCCGTGCATGTCCTTGTGTGAATTGAGTCCCTTGATTATTCTGATTATTGCTCCAGGAGAAGTTTGGATGGTTCCTCCACCCTGGGTTGTATGTGTTCGAGAAGGGATTATTCTTTTGTGGAAACACTCCTCGACCTACATAGTTTGCATGCTCCTGATCTGTGAAAGAAGACATGGGACATGTATCAGTGGTATGATCTACATGAGAACAAATTGCACAAATTTCGTTTGTTTTATTTTTAACTCCACCCATCATCGATATTGCATTAACAAGCATATCAATTTTCTTGTTCATGTTTACCATTTCTAATTGAATGTTATTGCTATTAGAAATTTCGTAAACTCCCTGTTTTTTGGAAGGGCCCCTCCTTGTTGAGAATTGTTGTGAATTCTCGCTGAGTTCTTCAAATAGTTCAATGGCCTCTTCACCGCTTTTCCTCATTAAGATCCCGTTGCAAGCTGAATCCACAATTGCCTTGTTAGTATCATTTAAACCTTCATAAAATGCTTGTACCTGATCATCTTTAGGCATGTTGTGTGTAGGACATTTGAGAAGTTTGTTCTTGAAATCCTTCCATGCTTCGAAGAATAAATCTCCATCTTTTTGTTAGAAGAGTTGAATCTCCCTTTTCAGCTGTTTGGTCTTTTGGGCTGGAAAGAATTCTTTCAAGAATTTTGTCGCCAATTGCTCCCATGAGTTTATTGATCCTGGTTCCAAAGAATTATACCATAGTTTAGCGTTAAGTTTTAAGGAAAAAGGAAACAAGATTAACCTGATTTGTTCAGGGGTAAGCCCTTGAACGCTTTGTGTCCTGCAAAGATCAAAGAAATCTTGTAGAAGGAGATGAGGCTCTTCATCTGGCCTGCCACTAAAGTGGGGAACCATGCTAAGTAATTGAGGAGATAGATGCATGTTTCCTGTGACATTAGGCTGATACGCAATGCAGGAAGGTTGCTCGATATTCTTATGCGTGAACTTGTCCTGCATTGGCACTCGATTTGGCATTTCCTCACCCATTGTTGTATGTGAGCTGGGTCTCTAAGCAGTCGACTGGTTTGTAGAGACAGTCGACTGGTTTGCTGCAACCCGCTTACCTAGTCTGTGCAAAGTGCGTTCTGTTTCTGCGTCAATAGGTAGAAGTTCTGGACGAAGTGATCTCCTTCCGTGCATCCACCAAAATCCTGTAACCTAAAAGAAAAATACTTATTAATAAAATTAAAAGAAAGAAAATAAAAACTTTCTACTGATCTGTAAGTTAAAATACTAGACAATCCCCGGCAGCGGCGCCAAAAACTTGTTGTGGTGTCTAGCTACCTAAATAAATAGATAAACTAGACACAAATTAAAAACCTCACAAGTTACGAATCGTTTATAGAAGCGTAGCAATAGCAAGGGTCGATCCCACAGAGATTGTAGAAATTAACTTACTAATCAATAGAAAATGTGAGAATGATAAAGAGTTGTTCTAAAGGTCTAAAAGAAATGAAAAGATTAAGATATACTGAATCACAAATATTTAATAAGTAGTTGGGTTTAGATCTCCACCGATAGTCAATAATGCTAAGTTACCTTCTGAACTTCTTCTTATTACTCATGTTTGTTCTCTTCAAGGGCATGGTATCTACTCCTTAAAGTAATGTTTCCCTAAGCCAAGAATTATGCATGGTATCTACTCTAATTCATTTCTTTCATTAAGTATTTAGCATGGTATCTACTAAGTTGCACTTAAAGAAAACATAAGAACAGTGAAAACGAACAAACACTCAAGGTTCTAGAAATTGGTATCAGATCTAGATCCCTTAAGTTGATTAAACCAAGAACCCCTAAGGATTCCCTTGTTACAAGTTATAAACACGAGATACGGGTCGTCTCAATATGCTCATATAACAGATTCAGATAGATGGTAATGCAAACTTGATATTCTCAAGTTCTGTATGTCAGTCGACTGGCTGTCACCTCAGTCGACTGCTCTTAGAACTTGAGAACAAGTTTGATTATCATCAATCTATACCAATTCAATCAGATTCAATCAATAAGTAAAGTAGAAGAATTCAGAAGAATATAGCACTACATAACTACGGCTTCAATCTACCCAACTATGAAATTAGTTCCACATAATAATATTTTTATTGATCAACAAGTTCGATACATGGTTAACATAAAAGAATTAGAAAGAGAAGGAATAAACTGATGTAGTTAGGCTAGATGACTCGGCTGGCTGTCACACAGTCGATCGGCCGTTCCTTTCCTTATGCTTGATCTCCTCTCTCCTTCTTCAATGCTGATACCGTACTGCTCTTTACTTGATGATTCAGAAAGTTGTGTGATTTTGTGATTCGGGAGCCTCTGCGTATATCCTCAGAATAATGCATCTTGGTTGGTATTTATAGAACACGGCTAGAGAATTAGGGTTTGCACTCTTCTTTTTTATAAAAAAGTCCTTTTCTTTTATTTATTTCCTCCCTTGTTGCTCTGCGTGTTCTTTCTTTCTCTTTTCTTCTATTCTTCCTTTTCTATTCTGATTTGGATTAGATTTGGACGAATCTTCAAATATCTTATCTTTCAACTCTGCCGCCTACCAGTCGACTTGTCAGCGAACCAGTCGACTGTACCGAGACTTCTGAAGATTTCATAATTGATCATACAAGTCGACTGTGCTTTGGAATAAGTCGGCTGCAACGAGCGGCTGTGGAAAATCAACTTCTCTGTCCAGTCGACTGCTGTGGGGAACCAGTCGACCGTTGATCTGCAGTTTTCTGTGTATCATCCTTAAAATCCTGAATCTGCTTCGTTTCTCCGTTTTAGGCTGTTTCCTACGGAAAAGAGAAAATAAGAGTTAAATACCACATATAGAGCTTTTAAATGTCTAATTGCATTAAGATTATTGCTCTAAAATGTGAATAATATTGTGTTCATCACATTCTATGTCGGGTTGCGTCTCCCTATGCCACATTTCTTTGTAGCCGTTCTCAACTGGTATATGCTTAGTCTGATCCAGTATGTGCCCAACTTTTGGAGGAACCTTACTGGATTTATTTTGCAGTGCCAGGAGATTTGCACCAATCCTACCTTGAGGCAGTAGATGAGGCATTTTAGGCTTCATAAGCAACGTGTATGCGACAATTGGTACTATATCTCTCCCGGTCCTAAAAGGGGGGTGATCGCCACTCCTAATTCTATCAAGAATTGGAAGTGCAAGTACTCCATTGTTAAGAGTTCTAGGCCATGGAGATTCCCTACTAGGTGGGAGAGTAATGTACCAAGGAAGTTGACAATAGAGCCGAAACTGACAAATGAAGAGTTGAAGGTTAATGATGCTCTTCTTGCTAGAGGTGAGATGAAGTGGAGGGATGTCACAGAGGGGGTTCTTCATTCAGCGGGACCGAGTCTGATTAACCCTAGTATGGCTCTCGGATCCTTGCATTTAATTCTCGCATTTCAATTTCAGCACTTTTAGATTTTCCTTTATGTTAATTCCTTATTCTAAAGCCTCCTCTTGTTTTTTCTTTGCAAAAGCGATCGGTATGAATTTTCCGGCTTTCCTTGCTACTAGGGTTGTCATACACAATAAGGGCCCAGATGATAAGAAGAGGAAGGGAACGTCGAGAGGGATCTCAAGGCCGCTAGAGGTTCCCCTGTTCCTACTCTGACAGTGATGAGCCCTATCAGGGGGAGATCATGCTTCGATACTGCCTTGGTCCTCCAACAGGCTCCTCTTACTCTTACGGCCGATGAGGTATTCACTGAGGAAGAAAAGAAGGTGTTCAGTCCATACTGAGGGGTGAAGCGGTGCGATGCCATCTTGGGGGACTCTATGAAATGCCTTGACGTGGTTCAACATCTCACACCTCCTCGAGACCAAAAGGTTCTGTAGAGAGAGACGACCGATGACACCATGATGGAGCTTTCTCAATGTCTTGTTTTGGTGAGTTGTTTGTCTTTCAGTCTTTTAAATTCGGTCTGTAGGCTTCACCTTCGAGCCTTAAATTTTTCTAAGTCATTTTCTTTTCTTTGTAGGCTGCTTGCCGGACCGGAAATCTGATCAAGCTGATACAAGCCGAGGAGAAAGAGTGGAGGCATGAGGCTGTTAAGGCCGATAGACTGTGGAAGAAAGCCGTTCTAGAGTTGGAGGCAGTAAAGGGTGAGAAAGATGCCCTCCTCGCTGGCTTTAAAGAGGAGCAAAAGAGGCTGGAGGAGAAGGCTGCGAAGGATCATAAGCGGCAGTAGCAGCGGCGATAGCTGAGACGAAGGCAAAGGCATTGGTTCATCTCAATGAGGTGATGGGTAAGCCGTATGTCAAGGTCATTGCTGATGTGGTGGATGGCGTCCCCAACTTCGATGGGAAGGGGTATCATCCCGAGCTTCTTCCAGGAATGAAACCATTAGTTAAGGGGATCGACGAAGAGGAAGGGAACGGCGCGACTGGGGGTTGGTACCCCTTTGGCTTCGTCTGATGATGAGGGACCTGATCTGGCAGCCTTTATAGTTTTTCTTACTTATTTTGATGTATTTCCCTTTGCATTTAGTATGACATATTTTGTAGTAGCCTAACAGCGAACTAGCCACCGCTTGTTGTTTCTTCGTATCTGAATGAATGAGAAATTAGAAAACTTTTGTGTTGAAGTATCATACCTGTTTATATCTCATGATGGATATTTCTATTTGGAGATGGACTGGAAATTCGTTCATCTTTAGGGTCGGATTCTAATGGTAGTGTTTGGATCCGAATCTGCCTGCTCATGTACCCCCGGTGTAACACCCCGCAAAATTGGAAATGACAATTTTGCCCTCGTGTGTTACGCACGTGTATTTTATAACGTGTTTTCACTACGTATTTTGACTACCGACTATTTATGCATTTCCCATATTGATTTTTACCCTACTTTGAGTCAACAAAAATATAATATTTCAATCTCCGTATTTTTACGTGCTTTTTATGTGTTTTCAATGCACGTATCAATTACGTATTTTTCCATCTCTAAGTGTGATATTTCTATGTGTATTGATTATTTATTTTACATGTTCGAACTTTTTTTATAAAATGAAAATTTATTTTTCCCTATTTTGATTAAAGTGCATTTTTCAATTTTTGCACATATGATGCACGTGCTAGTTTTCTATCTCCATTTTCTTACTCTCATTTCTTATTTTAGCATGCATAAGTTTTTATATTAGCCTTCTTTTGATCCATGGACCTAAAGGTAAATTTCTAGCCCATTAGATTAATTAAAAGGAGAGCCCACTAGGATAATTAAATTAATTAATTAGAAATGAGCCCATGTAGCAAGCCCACTAGATAATCAAATTAATTAGAAATGAGCAAGCCCACTATTAAAATCACAAATTAAGTTATACATGACAAGTTACAAATATTAGTACACATTTAGAGTTATAGAAATGTATTCATATTTGTTTGTGCATGTGTGCATGCACACACAAATGTATTTGGACCATTTTGTGGGCTAGGGGGTGGCCAGTCATGGAGTGAGGAGGAGAAGGGTTTTTGAGTTAAGTTAGTGGAGAGTGGGGAGATGAAGAGATAGGGGTTTTAGGAGTTAGGAAAGTGGAGAGTTGTAGAATAAATTTGAAGAGTTATTAGGGTGGAATTTTTGCACTTTAGACCCTCCCAAAATTCTATAAATAGAGCCCCATTTTCTGCCTTTATCTTGCACCAAAAACATTATCAAAAGAAAGGAAAGAAAGAAAAGAAAGAGAGTGAGGGTCCTTTTGCTTGGAGGAATTGCTAGAGAGAGGAAGCCATTGCTAGGAAAAGGGAGTTTTGCTAGGAGGAAGAGCCATTGCTAGGAGTTTGTCTTGGAGCTAGAAGAAGTGTCCCATCCTTCCCTTCAATTGTTCAAGCTTCAATAAGGTGGGTGTTCTCCTACTTTCTAATTTTTTTTGAATGTACATGCTAATAAAAGTGAATGAGTAGTTTTGATAAAATAGAATAACTATACCATGATTGTGGTGAGATTGATAGTGAATCATGCTATGTTGACAAATAGATTAACATTGTGTTAGTGGGTGATTTCATTATTTTCTAGTGTAGGATATGCATACAAAAAAGAGTAGTATAAGAAGATATTGTTTGAGAATTATAAGATAAAATTTATGCTAGTATATCATGTTTTGAATGAGGATGATTTTATTGTGATATCATGCTAATTAAAAAGAAGAATTTCTTTATACCATGAATCATGTTAATGTGATTGCAATTTTTGTACTTGTTGAGTATGTGAGAATTTTAGTGATGAATATCATATGATAAACATGCTTTATGATTTATTGACTAAGAAAGAAGAAAGTAAAATTTTGTTATTATTGACATATGTATATTTTTTACTGTTACATTTGGAAAATAATAATTTGTTCATGAAAGAGATTTTGTAAAATTCTTATGATTTGAGACTTGTTGGCATGCTATAAATTTCCAATTTGTATAAGAGAAATTAAACAATTTTCGTAAATCTAGGTATGTCAAATGTGTGATATGTATGAGAAATTGTTAAAGAATGCTATATTTCGACATATGATTAGGGATATGATGAAAAATAAAAGAGAAGGAAATAATTTTTATGTTGACATATGTCAAAAAAAAAAATACAATTTTTTTTTTGTATGAAAGGAATTCCTTTGAGACATCCATAATCGATTAAAAGATATGTTTGATTCTTAACACAAAATTTTATTTGTAGGATGTTGGGCATAAACTAGTTTTTAGAAAAGCATGATTTTAATTTTCGAGTTTGAAAAGAAATGTAAATTTTGTAAAGAAAGGAAATAATCTTTTTTTTAAATGAGATATATGCTAAAAAAATAAGTTTGGACTTGTTGATTATTATTTAAGATTTCCTTTTAGTCCAAAGAGAAGTTTATTCCAATATCCTAAAGGATTGGATTATTGGGTAAACAAGTTTTGTTAAAAAGAAACAATTTCAGAAAAGTATGAACAAAAGTATACAAATACAACTCTTAGAAAAAAATCACATTAGGACTTATTGGTTAGCCAGTGAGCACCTCTTATAATAGATCTTGGGTTCAAATCTTGATAGCCATCTTTTATATTTTTTTTTCTTCATTCAATTAAATTACCAAATCTGTACTAATGTATGAAAGGAATTTCGGTTGCTATATTTGACAAAAGTCCACATGGAGTAAATGGCTAGTGGGCTCGGGTTAGGTGCTGGCTATGTTTGCCGTAGGTCTGGGGTTCAAAACCCATGCCTCACATTTGTTTTTTTTGGGGTTTTTACTCATGAATGTTTATTTTTAATTGGAATTAAACTTTAGCATTAATATAAAATGAAGTGGAAATATTAAGAGATAGTTTCCTTGTATATTTTTGAAGTATAAAAAGAAATAAATTTTGAGAATAGCACTTTGTGGTGAAGAAAAGGAAAGTAGTATTTTGTGAATTGATCTTCTAAAAGAAATTACTCTTGTATCTTATTTAAGAAATTTTTATGATGAATTGAAACATTGTGACAACTTAGATTTGTTATAACAATTCATGTGGTGAAATTTGTGTTCTTGAAATGCATGTTTGTTTAAAAAGAACATGAATCAATAAATAGATCATGAATAGTGTCGAGACTATGTTTATTTCGTGAATAAGTTGAAAGATGAAAATATCTAGGTTTAAGACATGTTTACTAAAGGGTATGTGTACCCATGTTTCATGTACATGAAATTTTATGATTTAGAGTTAGTAAGACCTCGGTACCGGCATTATTAAAAGAAAAGATTTGAGAAATGATTCGGAGATATGGCTAAGGAGCCATCTCGTATTTGTTGATTAAGTCTGGTAGGAGGTAACAACTAATTCTACGTGTGGAAATTATTTATGTCTTGAACTTAAGAAAATTTAGGCACATAAGTGAAGATGTAGTAAACTTAGGGAAACGTAAGTGGGGTGCTCTATATAGTCGGCGGTGGACTCCAAGACTATAGACCCAGTTGGTGGACTGAGGTTGCCCTGTGGGAGACGGATTATTATATTTTAATCCGGGACTATGAGGACGGGTCGGCGGTGGACTCCAAGATCTTGAGTAGTCGGACGGATGAGTTTTTGTGTTTACCGTCTCCAATGTATATATATATATACTGGGCTAGAGGGTCACATACGGGACGATTCGCACGATGTGGATACTGTTATAACAGCCGGCGGTGGACTCCAAGGCTGGGATTCAAATTCGTGGAATAGTCTGAACTTTGTTTTGCTACCGGGTAGTTTTCATGGCGAGGGATCGAGCCCTTTATTGTGGAGAACGTAGGCGCTTGCCCTCGGACCTATGTAGTATGGGATGCATAGAATCCGAACAAGTGTGCATTAGTGTCATCCTAGTGTAGAATTGTGTGCATTAGGCATTAAGGCATGACATACACTTATGTTTAGAATAATCACCTTTGACACTTTACTTGTTCATTCAAACTTTTTGTGATTTGTTAAAGTATGAGATCGTTATACTATTCCCGGCATAGAGAGGATAGCCATGTATAACATTTCGTCAGTTGTAAATAACTGACGTGTCTACAGATTGACATGCAGGTAATGGACTATTCATGGAGTTATAAAGTGGATATGCTGTTACTGTTTAGAAGTTAAAGATGTTGCAAATGATGTTAAAGTTATACAAGTTGTATTTCATTGTTGTAATCTTTTATTCTTCCGCTGTGTAAAGGAACTCTGATGTATTATGATTGAAAAGTTTTAAATTCCTTGTAAAATTGTACGAAGTGAAGTAAGGATCCTGTGAAATCTCGAATTTATCCTTATATGTAAATTTGGGGCGTTACACCCGGTGTTGTTGCGGTGTAGCGCATATTCCTAGAGTTGTAGAGATCTGATTTGGGTGTTTGACCTATCGTTTCGACGAGGACTTGAAGTCCTACAAGTTCTATTTAGAAATGGACCGAGGATTCGTCTATCTTGTGGGTCGAAATTGGTCTGCAGCATCTCCATCTCTCGGGGGCTCACAAACTACACCTTTTGTGGAGTTATTGAGCGGTTCAACAAGTTGTAGGAGCATATCCGAATGGTGAGCTACTCTGCACTTGCTTGTTTGCTAGGATGCTAAAGCGGCGTCGAACTAAGTGTTGGACTTCCCAACTTGTTGTTTGGGAGTTTCAACAAGTTGTAGGAGCAATTTTGAATTGTGAGCTACCCGCACTTGCTTGTTTGTAAGCGACTAAAGTGGCGTCGAACCAAGTGTTGGACTCCAAACTTGTTGTTTGAGGGTTTCAATAAGTTGCAGGAGCAATTCCGAATGACGAGCTGCTCTGTACTGTTGGTATTTGCCCTAGAGGTCAGTTGTGTATTGACATTACTATTTTACATTGTATCATGAAATTTATTTTATATATGAGGCATTTCGTTTATTGTGTTGTTTATTGTGATTAAGGAAGTGTTTAGTTGGAGAGGAATGAGGGGAGGGGAGGGATTTTTTAAAACTTTTCATGTTTGGTTCATGTTTTAGGAGGGGAGGGGAGGGGAGGGGAGGGAAATTGTGGGGGGGGGGGGTGCAAAACCCCTCCTGAGCCAATTTTGGCTCCCCTCCAATATTGGGGAGATTTGGAGGGGAGAGAAATTAGATTTAATTTTTTAAAGTGATTGGACTAAATTGCCCTTTTAAATCAAAATCCTAATAAAAAACCTAATATTTCTCTGTCTGCTTCTTGGGTTTTTTCTTACAGATATATGTGGGCACACGCACACTGACACACCTTATTCGCCATCTGATATATAGGCTTCAGATTTTATGTCTAATTAGTTTTGTCTCCCTGCATATATGGCACAGCTACATACAGTAGCAAAAATGGCTGGGATGCATAACAGTAGTGATTGGGTGGAAAATGCAGATCGTTGGGTTGCAGGTTTTCTAGAGAAATTTGAGGAAGGGTGTCACATAATGGTGAGTTGTTGCATCACTTGTATATCTTTGCACTGAAACCATCAATTCTTGTTGGTAATGACATTATGAGCTACCATCTGAAAATGGTGAGGAAGGGTGTCACATAATGGTGAGTTGAATTCTTTTTACTCTTTAGTTTGAAGCAGCTGAAAATGCTCTAATTTTACAAGTCGCAAGTTCTACTGTAGCACAATGTTACTCGGGATTCCAGGCAAGAGCTATGATTGTCAACAATCTGCAATCTTGTCACCTCTGTTATTCTTTCTCAGTATACATATTATGCTTCTACGCACGAATTCTTTCTCAGTATACGTATTAACAATATCAATGAATTCCTGTATTTCTTTGAAGCACGAATGGTCAGAGTATCGAACCGAATAGAAATTCTGCTCTGTAGAAGTATTATCAAAACTGGGGTCCAACCATGGAAGTCCAAAAGGCAGAATTCCAATTGTAGGATGTAATGAATTAAGGGCCTCAAGGGTGTTGAAGGTGAGATTGTACCGAGGAACAACTCTTACTCTTGTAAGACATGTCTTTGTTATAAACTCAAATGTAAAAGAATATAAAAGTAATTTTATTATAAAATCCATTCCCTCCCTTTGTGAACCAAACAAGAAGATAATTATTTTCCCTTCCATCCCCTCCTTTGAACCAAACAGAGTCTTTATTAAATCCTTCCCCTCCCTTTCCCTCCCCTCCCCCCCTCCATTAAAATCCCTCCCCTCCCCTCCCCTCCCCTCCCCTCCTTTGAACCAAACAGAGAAAACGAACATAATAAAGTTCTTAGAATAGTAGGTTCAATACCATGGGATATCAAGTACATGACTTGATTGTGAGATCCTGTTAGTTGTAATCTGAACACTATTCTTAAATGTTCCTAGTCAAGTAATATTGTGAATTAGGACAACAATAATACATAGAGACTAGTATGTGTGTAGACTGATGACCATATCTCACGGGTCAGAGATATGAGATATCAAGTCTTCACATGGGTACATATTAGAGTAATAATGTACTGGACTGACCCACCATGAGAATGCTACATGGATCGTTACATGAGTGTCAAATACGGTTCTCATAGTGAACATGGTGTATGTAGTCCTTTGACTTGAAGTCACTCTGGTTCCCTACATGAGAATTTATATATTTTAATGTCGTCAAAAGTTGCCTGTAATAAATTGATTATAAAGTCGATTATTGGATATACTACAAATCATGCGGCGGGGGGGAGGGGGTGTTGAGTACTTAGATAGGATTTGTCCCTCTTACATAACATGAGCGATATCTATGGGCTCCTTGATTAAGTGAGACTGCAAAATACATGGTCATGCTCAAATGAGTCAATATAAAATATTAAGCTCATTTGTTTTAGTAAGTCTACTCGGACATCAAGAAACAAAAGATTGAACTATACAAGGGTGACATGTTCTATGCCTTGTGGTCAATTAAGATATTTAGACAAAAGGACTAGACTACATGGTAATATTGGTCACGGATAGGTTATGTCAAATCACTGACATCCCTGTTTTGAGTAGCAGTGATGTATTGCTAGATACCGCTCACTGTTTGTAATACTAAAATATGATTTTAGTATTATTGTCAACATAATGGGAACCTACAGGGTCACACACTTAGAATGGATCGAAATTGGATTTAAATTTATGAGATGAATTTAATTGGGAATCCTTGTAAGACTTGGACTCCTGACATGGTTAGGCGATTAATTAGATTAAATGGGTCAACTAAAGTTCAAAGGCCCACACCCAGGTCAGATTGTGAGCCCAACAGCCTCATTACACTCTTACGGTTGATTTTCCGCATCTATATATATGATATGTATTTGTGGAAAAGATAGAGTTGAGAAAACCCTAACTGTCACAGAAATTGTGAGAAAGAGAGAGATCATGAGGAACATCCCCTTCACGTAGCTAGCACCGCGGCGTGAGGAAAAGCTTGATTTGATCCGACCGTGTGGATACCGTAGAGGCACCGCAATATTGCAGTGCTGTGATCGGCATACTGTGGAGACAGCAGGTTCATCTTTAAGGTATAACTCCTAAACACGATTTATGGTTTTTGCATGGATCCATGGCTAGGTTTCGATTTTTTTTTGTAATTTTTTCGCTGTGTATTTATTCTGAGATTATCCTCGAAATCTAATACGTACTTGCTTGTTTGCAAGTGACTAAAGCGGCATTGAGCCATGTGTTGGACTCCCAAACTTGTTGTTTGGAAGTTTCAACGAGTTGTAGGAGCAATTCCGAATGGTGAGATTCTCCGCACTTGCTTGTTTGTAAGCAACTAAAGCAGCGTCGAACCAAGTGTTGGACTCCAAACTTGTTGTTTGCGGATTTCAACGAGTTGCAGGAGCAATTCTGAATGGCGAGCTGCTCCGCACTTGCTTGTTTACAAGTGGCTAAAGCGGCATCGAGCCAAGTGTTGGACTCCAAACTTGTTGTTTGAGTGCTAGCTAGTTGTGGGAGCAGCCCTTAGAGAGGCGATGGACTCCAAACTAGCTATTATAGTTTAGACATGGTCGTGGCTTAAGTGAACAGGTTTGAGGACCACGCAATGATTTTTGCGAGAAACAAAATGTAAAGGAAAAATAAACTAAGTTTTATTGAAAGAAAAACTAAGTGGTTGCTTCAATAGTGCAAGCCTTTATTACATACTTTGGTCGTACCAGAAGTGTCGGCCTTATTGAAAATAGAGAAACTAACTCTTCTAGATGGTGTTAAGCTGTAATGCCCCGAATTCCAAATAAGACCGAATTCGAGATTCTGCAGGATCTTTACACTTAACTTCGTACAATTTTACAAGGAAATTTGAACTTTTTATCATAATCAGAATTCTTTACAATCATTACACAGCGGAAGATAAAAATGAATTACAACAATGAAAATAATATACAACTTGCAACATCTTTAACATGTAATTAATCAACATCATCATATCAACTTTATATCTTCATGAAATCCAAATTCGTGCATAATAAACTGTGGGCACGTCAGTTGCTTACAACCGACGAAAATGTTATACATGACTATCCTCTCTATACCGGATATATAACGATCTCAATACTTTAACAAACCACAAAACTTGAATGCAATTAAAGTGTTAAATGTGACCACACTAAATATGTAAGTGTATGCCATGCCTTAATGCCTAATGTAGATATTTTATACTAAGATGATACTAATGCATACTTGTTCGGTATCTATGCATCTCATACTACATAGGTCCGAGGGCAAGCACCTACGTACTTCACATTAAAAGGGTTCGATTCCTCTCCATGAAAACTATCCAGTAATAAAAGCAAGGTTTAGGCATTCCACAAGTACGGATCCCAGTCCCAGAGTACACTACCCGACTGTTATACAGACTCCTCGTCGTGCGAACCTCCCGCAAGTGTCCCTCTAGTCCTGGTATACGTATATACACTGGAGTACGGCAAACTATCCGTCCGACTACGCATAGTCTCGGATTTCAAATAAAATTTTGTCTCCATCGAAGCAACCTCAGTCCCAGAGTACACCGCTCGACTGGATCTATAGTCCCGGAGTACACCGCCCGACTATATAGAGTGCCCCAATTACGTTTGCCCGAGTTTTACTACATCTTCACTTATGTGCCTAGTTCTTAAGTTCAAGACATGAATAAATTATCATACCTAGAGTTAGTCTTACCCCCTACCGGACTTAATCACAAATACCGAGATAGCTCTATGGCCATATCTCAAAAATATAACTCAAATCAACAATGCTGGTAACCGGGGTCTCACTAAACTCTAAATCACAACCTTTCATGTACAAGAATCCATGGGTACTCACACCCTTCAATAATCATGTATTAAACTCAATGTGTTCATATCTTCAACTTATTCACAATGTCTCATTTTAGCACTACTCATGATTCTTTTATTCATTCACAATTCAAAATAATACAATACTTCTTTTCATGAACATAGATTCATCACTTTAAATTTCATTAGCAATTTAAGCTCATATAACAAATTCATATATCAACCCATATCAAGCATTTCTTACACCAAATAAGTGTATAATTTTCTTCAAAAGAAATCCATTTACACAACAATATTTTACTTTTCCTTTAAAAGAAATAGTTGTCACACTCTTAAAGGAATAATCTTGAAGTTATCAATTCATTTTCTATCTCAAATCCTCTTTTATTTTCTCAAAAATATACATGAAAATTTATGAAACTAATTTTAATAAACTCTACATCTTTTTAGAGAAATATTAGAATTTTCCCTTTTTTTTATTGTATTTAAACTTCTCATTTTGATTAAAACAAAACCCAAAAAATTTATCTGAAGCCAACATGCTTCGAACCAAGCTCCCCCGCCCCACTCTGTGAACGCCCAAAGCCCACACCGAAAACCACTAAAGCCCAAGTGGCTTAGCTGTTATAAGGCCATCTAACAAGTTTCGAATCCAAGACCTCCGCAAGCTACAGTTCCGGCTTGCAGTGCAAAGACTAACCAGTAAGTCCAAATGCAATTACTGATACCAAGTAATACTGTTTGGCTTTTGTTCAATTTTTCTGTTAATCAATTATCTTCACAAACTCTATTTTTTCATTCGATCTAACCTTTCTTTAGGCTACAATTAGTTCATCTAGACTGAAATTTACTTTTAAACAACAACTCACAGATTTATAATGGATGTTTTAAACATTATATCTAAATTTCAATTTATTTGTTCTCTCTAATGAACATAAAATTTCATTTCTTCAATTTATTCAAAAGTAGTAATTTTTATCTCTATGTGTACCAAATTGTCTTCACAAAATTCATTTTAAGCACAAGGAACAATTTATCATACAATTACATATTTCTACATTTGTAAATTAATAAGCATATGTGTTCATGACAAATATTCATTATTTCTTTTTCTCATTTCCAATTAACATGATGACAAGTAATTCCTTAATCATAACATAAATTTACTACCATTCATAGCATATACAATAATATGGATTCTATTCTTCATTTAACACATCAAATTTAATCTATACTACTCATTAATCATTTCTAGCATGCATGTCTTATATTTTAGAAAGCACAAGATCACCCATATCACATCAATTTGATCTACATTACTAATGTCATATTTTAACATGCTCAACCTATGAATTAGAAAGCATAAAGACCACCCACCTCTTATGAAGAACTTGAAACCAAAGATGAGACACAACTCCTAGCTCCAACAAGCAATCTCTTAGCCTTCTCTTCCTAGTAAGAGAACTCCAATGCCTCCAATGCACATGAACACTCTCTACTCTCTTTCTTTTTCCTCTCTCTAATTTCTTTTATTTTTTTGGTGTGAAATGAGAAGAAAAGTGAGGGTATTTATAGGACAAGTGAATGGCTAAATTGCAAAACTAACCACCTAATAACTCCCCACAAAATTCTCCACTTTCCTAACTCCTCCATTACTCCAACTCTTCATCTCCTTAAACCCCCGGCCCCTCACTCTTCATAACTGACCAAGCACAGAGAAGCCCAACACCAACATCATGTGTGCAATTATATTGACCATATATACATATGTACAAATGATTATAGGTATAGTTGTTGTAGCCTGGTAGGTAATTTAGGCCACAGTGGAAAGGGGGACACTATTCGGATGTAGACAGAGCAAAGAAAAAAAGAAGGGAATTAGGGATATAGGTGTAAGCATATGTATATATATATATACATAATACGTACGTAAAAAAAATTAGTTTAATTAAAAATTATAATGTTCCATGCACAAATAAAATAAATACACACACTCCGAATTTTATTTTGAAAACAAATACGCTTAAATACGCGCACCGAAAAACACGTACTTCGCACGTAAAACATAAAAATACGAAATTTGGTTTTATCTATGAAAAAATATTAAAGATAATAAAAAATACAATATAAGAAAATATATTTATTAATTTTATAGATTCCACGACGTAATTGCTACGTACGTAGAAAACACGTGCATTATACGTATAATAATATTTTAATCAAAATAAGGGAAAATGAATTTTTACTTATAAAAGTAGATTTGAATACCTAAAATAAATAATTTAAACACAAAGAAAATATTACACGTAGCGGTGGAAACACATAATCGATCCGTGCATCAAAAACACGTAAAAAGTACGTAAAAATACAGAGATTGAAATTTAATATTTTAGTTGATTTAAATAGGATAAAATATATGGGGAACGCGTAAATAGTCAGAAATCACAATACATAATGAAAACACGTTACAAATATTATCAGTAACGGTACAAAATACACGTGCGTAACACACGAGGACAAAATTGTCATTTCCAGTTTTGCGGGGTGTTACATAAGCATCCTCTTGATACTTCATCAAGTATTTAGCATTCCAGGTCCTTGGGGATTCGTCGAGTCTTTTCTTGAGGCCAACGAGGATTTGTCTATTTGCATTCTCTGCTTGGCCGTTGGACTGAGGGTGGGAGATGGAGGAGAATCGTTGCTGGATACCTAGGTCGATGCAGAACTTGCAAAATGCCTTAGCCGCAAACTGAGCCACTGTTGTCTGTTACTAGAACTCGGGGGATGCCGAACCGAAAGACGATGTTCTTCCAGAAGAACTGTTGGACCTTGTTCTCTGTGATGGTTGCTAGTGGTTCTGCCTCGATCCACTTGAAGAAGTAGTTAATGGCCACCACAAAGAAGCTTCTTTGACCAGTTGTATTAGGAAAAGGCCCGAGTAGGTCCATCCCCCTCATGGTGAAGGGAATTTGACTGGACATGGAACTGAGCTGGGCATGAGGTGTCCGTCTGATTGATGAGAACCTTTGGCATGTGGCGCATTGACGGTCGTACTGCTGGGCTTTGCTGACGAGGGTAAGCCAAAAATAACCATGGTTTAGGATCTTGCGGGCAAGGGAGCTGGCTCCCATATGGGCTCCTCTAATCCCTTCATGAACTTCCTTCAAAGCATAATGGGCCTCCTCAGGAGAGAGGCACCGTAGATAGGGTTTGCCATCCACTGATGTATAAGAACGTTTGTACATGATCCCCTCGATGAGTGTGTACCGCCTTGCCCTTACTCAAATTTTTCTGGCCTCTCTGGGGTCAATAGGGAGGATTTCCTTGTCGAGGAAGTCATACAATGGTTTCATCCAATTATTCTCATGTTCCGGAGGTGGGATCACCATGAGCTCTGAGGTTTCTTCTTCGATGCTAGGCCTGAGCAAGACTTCAATCAGAACAGTGTGGTTAAGTCCTCTGATGGAGGAGGAAGCAAGCTTGGAGAAGGCATCCGCTTGCTCATTCTCTTCGCGGGGAATGTGGGTGACTTCTGTTTCCTAGAAAGTAGCTAATAGTTTCTTGATGTGTGCTCGGTACTTGATCATACGGTCATCTTTGGCTTCGTAGTCCCCCTGAACTTGGTTTACTACCAATTGGGAGTCACTGAACACTTTGACATGATGAGCTCCGGCTTTGCAGGCTAAGAGAAGACCTGCAATTAATGCTTCATACTCTGCTTCATTGTTGGAGGCTCGGAAGTTGAAGCGAAGAGAGTATTGGAGGGTAAACTCATCTGGGCCTGTCAAGATAACTCCAACTCGGCTCCCCCCGATGCATAAGGATCCATCGACGTAGACACTACAGAACGGAGGGTTTTCACCTTTTTTAGGGGGGTCAAGAATAGTGCTCTCCATAATGAATTCGGCTAAAATCTGGGCTTCAATGGTCGTCCTCGGCCGATAGCTAATATGAAACTGGCTTAATTCGATGGACCATTTCATAAGTAGCCCCGAGCTCTCTGGTTTGTGTAGGACCTGCTTAAGGGGTTAGTCAGTGAGGACCACTACTGAATGTGACTGAAAATAAGGGCGGAGCTTGCGGGCGGCCATGATCAGAGCGTAGGCCATCTTCTCCATCTTTGAATAACGGAGTTCTGCATTATGGAGGACTTTACTTACATAGTAGATAGGCTTTGGGTCCTATCATCCTCTCTTACCAGGACGGCACAGAGGGTTTGATCTGACGTGGCTAAGTAGATGTATAGCGTATCTCCTGGCTCAAGCTTGCTCAGGAACAACGGGTTAACTAGATAAGTTTTGAGCTGCTCAAAGGCTACCTGTTGTGACTGTCCCCACTCAAAACTCTTTGCCCCTCTGAGTGCCGTGAAGAACAGGAAGCACTTATCCCTTGACTTTGAGAGGAAGTGTCCGATGGCGGCGAGGCGCTCTGTAAGCCTTTGAACTTCCTAACACTAGAAAGGGGAGTCATGTCTAATATGGCTTTGATCTTCTCTGGATTGACCTCGATTCCCCTCTGGCTAACCATAACCCCCAGGATTTTTCCAGATGACACCCCAAAGACACATTTAGAGGAGTTAAGCCTCATATTTGTGCTCCAACAAGACATTGAAGGCTTCTTAGAGTTCGCTCACATGGTCTCTTTGGCTGATGCTCTTCACCAACATGTCATCCACATAGATTTCCATGTTCTTGCCGATCTGACACTTAAAAGACCTTGTTGAAAAAATGTTGATAAATGGCTTTGGCATTCTTCAGCCCGAAGGGCATAACTCGGTAATAATAAAGGCCTTGGTTTGTGATAAAATATGTCTTCGGAATGTCGGGGGGAAACATTCTGATCTGATTATACCATGAGAAAGCATCCATAAAACTTAAGAGTTTGTGGCTGGACGTGGGTCGATCAGGGCGTCGATGCTGGGAAGGGGAAACGGATCTTTCGGGCATGCTTTGTTCAAGTCTATGAAGTCGATGCATATTCTCCATTTGCCATTGGCTTTCTTTACCATCACCACGTTTGCTAGCCATTCAGAGTAGCTGACTTCTTGGATGAAACGTGCAGCTAGGGGTTTATCCACTTCTTTCTTAATAGCTTGCTGTCGATCAGAGACAAACTTGCGGCATTTTTTATGGACCCGTCTTAACTTCAGGGTTAACACTGAGATGGTGCATGATCAATTCCTATGAGAAACCGGGCATGTCGGCAGGTCCAAGCGAACATGTCTTTGTTCCCTCTAATGCATTCGATGATCTCTTCCTTGACCTGGTGGGGGAGGACATTGATCCCTAGGAATGTCTTGGTCGAGTCCTCTTTAGAAAAGAGGAATTCTTCTAGTTCATCCACCGGCTCCGAGATGGCTTGGCTGATTGCTTGGGGGAGTTCTAGCACTTCAAGTGAAAGGACCGGACCTCCCATCGAGGTCATATAGCATTTTCGAGTAGTCTCTTGGCTTTCCTTGACTTCTCCCACCCCTGTCGTGGTTGAGAATTTCATTTTCATGTGAAAGGACGATGGTACGGCATGAAGTGCTACTAGGCTGGGTCGGCCGAGGATGACATTGTAAACGGCTTTCACATTGACGACCATGAAGTCCATCAGCTCTGTTTCGGGTTATCAGAGCTTTTCCAGCGATCACATCAAGAGTGGATACTCCTTCGATTGTTATTGGCACACCTGAGAACCCATAGAGAGTGTATCTGGCAGGTTTTAGGGATCTCGGGAGAGCTTGAGGCCCTCAAATGCTTCTAGAAAGAGGATATTGACGGAACTACCATTGTTGACCAGGATCCGGCATACTTTGTGATTGACTATGCTGAGACGGATGATGAGGGCATTACAATGGGGCATTCGAATGCCTTCTCGATCCCTGCCCGAGAATGTCACAGGAATCCTGAGGCTCTTGGGCGGTGAGAAATTTTGTACTGAGTTAACTTGTCGAATGAAGGCATTTCGGGAGGTATTCGACTCTCCCCCCATTGGACCCCGATGGATAAAATGGAGGATGGTCTTAGGTTCGGAGTCTTGGGACTTGGGGGGCCTTTCGGTTCTCTTTTTAGCTCCTTAGGGTGGAGGAGGATTGGCCATGTCCTTACTATTGAACTTGGCTAATTGCCCTTGCTGAATGAGGGCTTCAATCTCCTCCTTAAGGGCCCGACAATCATTCATGTCGTGGCTATGGTTCCTGTGAAAGTGGCACCACTTGTCTCTGTTCCTTCTCTTACCAGGGCTATTCATCTTCGGGGGAGGTTGGAGCACTCCTTCATTATCTAGACAGCCGAGATACTGGCAATGAGGGGAGTGAAATTTTCAAAGTGAGGAGGAGGGTGACACTTCTCTGAAGCTTCTTGAGACCTTCTTCATCTGCACCCTTCCGTTTGTTCCTAGATGGGGGCTCCTTCTGATCATGGGGATATAGGGCCTCTTCAGCCTGGATGTACTTCTCTCTCTTCAGCAGAAGTTCCAAGAAGTCATGAGGATGCTTCTTAGCGAGGAATGCCTTTAGATTAGCATGGTTGATGTTGTATCTGAATGGTGCAGAGGCTACTGATTGGTCGCGAGAGGTAATAAACCAAGATTCGGTGGTAAAGTGCCGAACATAATCTTTCAGGCATTTTCCTTTTCTCTGGCTAAGGGATAACAAGAATGCGCTTGTTTTCTTGGCTCGGTGGCTGTTGATAAAATGGGTGAGGAAAAGTTCTTCAAACTGATCGAATGAGGAGACTGGAGATTGGCAGGAGTACCACTCCTTTGCTGGGCCTTTCAACATGGCAGGAAATGTTTTGCAGAGAAATGCGTCTGAGGCTTAATGGATCATCATGATAGTTTTAAAACTCTCAATATGCTCAGCCGGGTCAGACTCCCCACTGTAGGAGTCAAAGTGAGGCAGCTTGAAGGTTTTGGGGACCGAGGCTTCCATGATGGTCTTGGAGAATGGGGGTCTGCTCGATAGAAAAATCTTGGCTTGATGATCCTCTTCCCGGTTGATGTTGTTAAGACGGTCTTCCATTTCTCGGAGGCGGCGAAGAATCGAGTCATCTGTTTGGTCAGATCTTGTCGACCCAGGGGACTGTCCTTCATGTACAGTTGCGAGACGGCGATCGTTTGTTTGTCGGACTCTGTTTGAGGCGACGTTGAGGGCTTTGAGGATTTGATTTTTGAAATTATTAAACTCTTCTTTGGTGATGGGTGCCTGCTCATCTCTGTTGGCCCCCTGAATTAATCGACTGGCCGCGGTCTGACTCCTTTGCTGTCGAGAGGGAGTTGACCTACTTCGTCCCCTGGGAGAGGGGGTTCTTTTGCGCCCCCTTGGAGAGGGGGTTCTTCTGCGCCTTTGCCTTTGAGGATAGAAACTTTTCCTGTTTTCCTGATGTTCTGGACTAGGGGGCTCGTCACGAGTTCGCCTCTCGTTTAAATAGATTTGGAGGTCGGTTCCCTGCTAGCGGTTGACGACAACTTGAAGAAGATCTGGTTACGATTGGGGCCTTATTGAAGGGGTCACAGTGCGAACTGAACCTCTATTTTCGACAAACGGCCGTGCAGGTGGTTGTTCGGGATGACCTCGACGGGAGCCCCCCGGTGCTGCTCCTCTGGACGGAGGCTGGATCTGCTAAAGAAGGGGTTGCTCGAGTCAAGGTTGTTGATCTGCTTGAGATTGCTGAACCTGTTGAAGTTGTTGAGGTGGGTCCTCCGCGAGCGGAGGAGGTGAAGGAAGGTAGCTGGCTCGTCGGCGGGTAGCCGTCGTCCTCGCCTTCCTTCGTGGAGGCATGATTGAGAAGGTAGTTTCAGATTGAAGAGGTTGGATCGGTGATCTTTTTTGTTTCCCATTGATGGTGCCAATCTGTTGCTTCTTATTTATATGTTGGAGCAAACAGATACGTGAATTTTTTAAATAAAAATAGTAAAGATCGAACAATCGCTATTCATCGATTTTGACCGCCAAAAACTGCAATTGACTTCAAGATCTGGTCGTTATGAACGGCTGAAATCGCTCTCGTGGACCTGCAAACAAGTCTGAAACATCGAGGATGGCCCCGGGGACAGACCCTCCAACGCCCAAGTTAGAAACTCGAAGTTATGGTTGGTTTTGAGAGCGGAGTTTTTAGTTACTTGGTTTCTGAGGAGGTCTCGAGGTATATATAGTCGCCAAGGGGGGCAGTTTCAACATATTCATCTATCTCTACTTTTCGGTGTTTGGATACAGTCGGTTATGTCATCCATATGAAGATATCAACTCTGGACTCTTCTCTCGATGAAGAGATAGAGTTTTCAAACTCTCTTTTGTGCCTGGATGGATAGAATCGGCTACCCCTAGAAATATGGGGTTTAAACTGGGTTCGATGAATCTGGACTCCTTTGCTTTAGGGCTATTGTAACAGTCCATATTACAGGCTGGATCAGGTCATTAGGCTTGAAAACGGCCCATCTTATCTTGTCGGGCCTGTTTATACTGAAAATTACTGTTTTACCCATGAGAGCTTTAAGATTTGTGCCCGATTTGAACGATCCCGATTTTATTCTATTTTTATGCATATTAGGTGAGTGTGTAAAATGACTTAATTGATAGATGAATAGGAATAACATTCAGCGTGCACACCTAGATGCATACCAGCTTCAATGGCATTTCTCGCAGTGAGTCTGAAATCCTGGACGATTTGAGGGATCTCATCGGCATTCAATCTTCGGGGAGGTGAGTATTCTTCGACGGTGCCATCAAGGAGTGTTTGCGGTGGAATCCCCTTGTTAGTACAATAGTACTCGTGATAGGAGCTTGACCATTCGGCTGATAACCTATCATATGTACATGTCAAATAGAAACTTATTAGGCTCTGCATATTTCTGCTGCAATATATGTTAGAAATGTTCGGTTTTTCCGGTAACAGCAGCGTCACTTAGGAATTAGGATGATTGTCCTTTAATAAGTACCTAGTAATTTTACACGTGCGATGTACGTCTTAATAAATATATATTTTTTAAACTAAAATTTCGACGTAATTTGGTCTTAAACCTGAGACATATTTTATATTAGTTTTGCATGATCAATGTACGTCTTAATAATTAAAAAAAAAAAACTCTGACATAACCTAGTGAGGACTCAAACCTGAAACCTCCTTCATATTAGTTATTTACGTGCATCACACGCGTTAATAAATTGACAAATGACACTAAGACCTTCTTCCATTATAATATTAGAGATTTATTCAATGTCATTTCATACTTTTCTTTCAGGTTAGAAGGGTTCAGAGTAATAACGTAGTGTAATTGGAGACTCCCTACAATCTTCATGCCAAAGTTGGCACATGAAGATCCCACCCTTGTCATGCACTGCTTTCACAATTGGCTTCCAAGCCTCTACCTGCTCTTCTGTCCAAATGCCCGGAGTTTCTGGATATCTATGTATATACATTCACTACAACATGTAAGGTTCAGATCATTTAAATTGAAGTAGCTATTATATGTATCAATCAAATTAATCAGATATGAAGTATCAATATACCCTCCTTGTTCGGTATCATTAACCCCCGTAGCTTCGCTTGAGGCACATTTCCGCGTATGATCTTGATCTCGTCAGTGGTGCCAACACAATCCTTGAAACCAATATTAATTAGAAAAGAAACTTACTGTTATTAAATTTTAATTAAGGTATCAAATTGAACTGTGAAATATGGGGATGACTACACATACACGAGTTTTTATCTCAAACATACATTATAAATACATTGAGGCTCACTTTTTTACTAAAAGACAAGGTTTATAATATACGTTTGGAGTGAAAACCCATATATATCTAGCATTTGGCTTACTTGTAATGCTTTCTTCTTCTTACTTTAAGAACTTGTAAATAAAAACACGTGTAAAACACGCAAAATTAAACCGGAACTTAATGCACCAGCTAACAACGCTTCAAACCCATTTGCTTAGTTTCCCCCCTGGCTTGTTCCTGCCATCTCAGTTTCCCTGGGCTTCTACTTGTTTGTGCTTGAGTTTTCCCCGTTGCGCGCTAGTGCTCTGGTACCGGCCGGTCGCTGGTGCCCTCAGGCCTGCTCTCTCCCTTTGGTCGTGAGGTTCGTCCGCCGCTGGGACCAGGCCTCCCCTTCTTGCTGCCGGCGTTCTACCGGGGTGCAGTTTTGTGGCGGCGAGCGGTTTTGTTCCCTTCCAGCTCATTTCCAGTCGTCCGCGATTCTCTCTCCCGTTTTGATCTCCCGCATCATCCGCCCTCTCCTGTTGAACTACGCATTTCACCCTCGAGATCCGGGCTTCTCCCGCTGCAGTCTCCCCCACCTTCGCAGATTGGAGTCTTCCCCTCATCTTCACGCTCTGTGAGTTTCCTTTTTAGTCGATTCTCCGTTTATATTTTTTTCTCATTTCATCAGGTTGTACTTCATTTCGATATTGCTTCTGTACTTTTACATCCCTTTCTCTAGTCCTTGTCTCTCTGGTTTGGTGGTGTTCGGCCCCGCGCACTCCTAGAGCGAGCCGTTGCTCTGAGTTGCTCTTTCGGCCTTAAATTTATTTCTGGTGTTTCTTAATTTCATTTTTCGTCCCTCTGTTGCATTTTATGTTTTAGTTATTTCAGTATATAGTTTCGTTCTAACCTCTCTGTAGCGGTTTAGCTACTCTCTCCGTGATTTGGATCTTCCTGATCCTCTGTTTCTTAATTGTAGTTTTTTCGACTGCGTTATTCTTCTTTGTGTTATTTGGTGCTGGATCTGTTGTGATCCTTTAGCCTGTCTCTTCAGCATCCTTGGCAGTGACTGATCCTCTCTATATCAGTCTCCACTGCCCTTCTATGGTCTTGAGCCATGGTCTCTTTATGTCCGTCCTGGATCGAGGACGATAAAAAATATAAGCCTACTAATCTGGGTCGCTCTCTCTTCTCTCCCTCTTCGCCGTTAGCCCAGTCGTCTTGTCAGCCCGCACCTCTCTTGGTTTGTTTCAGGTGCCATCTGCCTGGACATTTCCAACGAGAGTGCGTCAATAAAATTAAGTGTTTCTTTTGTGATAAGCATGGGCACTCTCGCAGGCGATGTTTTACCCTTCAAAAACTTCTTGGATTACCCAGAGGGATACCATTACCGGCAAAACTTCTCTTATTTCTTAACTATCCTCTCTTAAAAGACAAGTTTAATGCTTGTTTGGTGAGGGACTCTCGTATTGAGTCTAAAAAGATTATTGTCCCCACGGCGGAAGTTTCTTATTCAGATTCGAATTCTTTCGATGTTCTCTCGGACTGTGATGCTTATCCTGGCACTCTTCAGCTTACCAATATTTCTAGCCTGTTTAAGGATCGAAAGTTTCAATCGAAACTTGTTTCCTTCCCTCGATTTGGTTTTTATCGGACTCACCCCCTTTCTAAAGTGGTGGGGCAATCGCGTTTTAGGAGTCTGGATAAGGACCATGTTTTGGCTAGAATGTTTCCGGCTGCTCGTCTCTTCCTCCTTATTTTTCCTCTCTTTAAGAGCATGCTTTATACTTGCCTTGCGACGAAGAGTAGTCGTGAGCCTGGAAAGGATTTGGGTGCCTCTGTTGTGGTGCCTAATCCACCTACTACCCCCACTCCCTCCCTTGTTGCTCATGATGCTCTTCTTGCGCCTCGCCAGTTTCCTAAATTAGCTTCCACGTTTATAGCTCGTTCGGAGTTCACGAAACTCGTTTTCCATCCTCGGTCAGGCCGTTCTCTGATTAGTCCCCTTTTTAGTGCAGCGACGCCTTCGATGCGTTGGTATCGGGATAAGAAACCTCATTTAGGTTCTCCTTTTAGGGCTTGCCACTCTTGGATCCGTTGTTCGATTGGGCTGGTGCGCCAATCGACTCGTGGTGTCCCCTTCTTCTATCGTCATTCTCCTCTAATTAAGTTCACTCCTTTATATTCGCCAGTTTCGCCTAGCCTCCTTTCTCTCCCTAAGTGCCCTAACGTTTTCAACTCTGCTGGGACTGTCCTTTGCGGCTCCGCGCCTCCTCTGATGGAAGTCGATCCTCCCCCCGCTAAGAGGATTTACAAAAAGAAACTTTTTTCTAACTTGCCTATTCGCGTGAGTGCGCGTTTATTAGCTAAAAAAGTATCTTCAGGATCGGCGCTTCCTCTTGAGCGCAACTGAGTTTTGGCATTTCTCCTTCGACTCGGATTTGCCTATCCGGTTTTCTCATTGCAGAGGTGACTCTGGCGTCTTGTTTGCTGGCGGTTTCGTTGGATCCTGCGTGTGATAGCCTTTGTGGGTGTTACTTTTCCATCTTGGAGTGGCAGGACGTCTTCCGCATCTGTGCGTCGTTTTTCTTGGGGTCTTTCGAGCGCGACGGTTTGGCTTTGGTCTCCTTCTCTTTGCTCGCTTCTCAGGGCCGTGGCTCCGCCCTAGGATTTCGGCGTGGTGCTTCGTGCTGTGGCTCCTCGATCTGCTTTGCTAAAGTTGTGTCTGTCGTTGTATTTATTATCTACTTGCTTTTTGTATATCCATCTTATATCTGTTTTACTTCTTGTAAAACCCTTCAATCCTGTATTGTTTATTAACTGTTTTATTGATTAATATATATTTTTTGATGGCTGGAGCCTTATGGCTCTATCCGATTCATCAAAAAAAAAACACAACGCAACAACTCGTACCATACCGGCAGCAACAGCATCCTATCAGTTTCATGCACTCGCATTCCTTTTTGTACTATTCGCATCTCTTCTCTCTCTTCTTCTACTTCTTTCCTCTCTCTCTCTCTTCCTACATCGTAATCGAAACCCTAGAGAGAGAAAGACGATGACTAGAGAGAGAATTACGCGATCTCTGATCCTCTTCGCCTTCATCTCTCTGCAACTTGTTCAAGGTAACCCCCTTCAAGATCTGTTAGGGTTTCGTAGATCTGTTAGGGTTTCGCTAACTCTTTTTTTTTATTGTGATGCAATCAACGATTGAACCCCAAAGTTAATGAATTGATAATCTTAGGAATTGCGGTAGTTCAATTTTGTAGGTTAACTTTGATGCTGGATTTTTGAGATATTCTTTAAGTTTGTTAGGTTTGATTTGGTAGTTGATATGATCCATGGTTATTTATGGCTAGATCCTGGTTACTGCACTTTAGGGCTGTATTGTTTGGTTGGTGTCTCGTTGTATGTGTTGAATTAAACACTGGGGGTGATGTTGAAGTCGAGTTGCTCATGGTTTAATTTGACATCTTTATGCAAACTCAACTGAGGTAGATTGTTTGTGTTTTGCGGGTGGTTTGATTAATCGATTCTCTTTCGCTTTTCAGTTCCAAATTTGAGCAATCAAAATGGACCGAGTAGTTTGGCCCATTCTTGAATACTAGTATTTTATGATTCATTTTGTCCATTTTCCTCGGAGCAAGTTGTCTCTGCGTATGCGTGTTACACTCATTTGAATGTAAATTTGAGTCAAGCTTTATGTATATGAGTGTGTAAAACTGTATATGGGTACGTGATTTATGTGTGTTCACAATATACGGGTAGCAAGTGTTTTAATGTCCCGAGTGTTGGACATGGAGAATTCAGTTAGGGACATCTGTATGTATATTTGACAGGCAATAGTAGATTATCTTAATACTCAATTTATATTTCATTTTCTTCTTTGCTCTCTGTCCGCAATATTTGAGTCCGGATTTGTTATCTTGTTTAAGCTGAAAGGGTTAGAGTGTTAGTTGCTTGAAGTTAGGAAATATTAGTTTAAGGGAGGGATTGAAAGGGTCAGAGTGTTAGTTGCTTGAAGTTAGGAAGTATTAGTTTTTCTGTTTAATAAGTCCTAGTTTCTAGGAGAGAGAGCTGTTTGTTGATCACGTAGCTAATCTGTAGCAATACGTGAGTTTTTCTGTTTTCAGTTGCTGTGTAAAAGGCTATTTAAAGCCTAGTATGAGATTCAATAAGATGGTGGCATTTCAATCCATATTGTGTAGATTGTGTTCTTGTATTCACAGTTCATATTCTTAACAATTTAGTATCAGAGCTCCCACTGGGCCTGAGAAACTAGTGAGATATGCAGCAGCTTAGAGAGAAACACAGGGAGATGCGTGAAGAAAAGGGATTGACTAAGATTCCCCACTTCAATGGTCATTATGAACACTGGAGTGAACTCATGGTGAACTTGCTTCGAGCAAAAGGTTTGTGGAGTTTGGTGGAGAATGGTTTCGAGGAACCAAGAGCAGGAACCTTGCTGACAGACGCAGAGCAGACACAACTCGATGATGCCAGGACCAAGGATTATCAAGTCAAGCATTACCTTTTTCAAGCCATTGACAGAACTATCTTTGAGCAGATTTTGGATCGCTGTTCTGCCAAAATTGTTTGGGACTCTATGAAGCGGAAATTTGGTGGGAATGACAAGGTGAAGAAATCTCACCTTCAGACACTCAAAAGGGAGTTCGAGTTACGAGAGATGAAGAATGAAGAAACCATCACGGAATACTTTGCAAGAGTGATGGCTATCTCCAACCAGATGCGAAGTTATGGTGAAGATCTGACAGATGAAAAGATTGTGGAAAAGATCTTGAGAACCTTAGTAGAAAGATTTTTCCCTGTTGTAGTATCAATTGAAGTAGCAAAGGATACCTCGACTATGTCCATTGATGAGCTGCAGAGCTCTCTTGTAGTTCATGAGCAGAAATTCAAGAGAGTGATCAACCGTGAAAGTGATCAAGCTCTCAAGGTGGAAGATCGAGCAGGAGGCAGAGGGCGTGGATCAACGTCATCACGAGGAAGAGGTCGTGGAAGAGGGCGTCAATCTTTCACCAAAGCAACAGTGGAGTGCTACAAGTGTCATAACCTAGGGCATTTTCAGTATGAGTGTCCTCAGTGGAATAGAGAAGCCAATTATGTTCAACTAAGTGAAAAGGAGTTGCTATTGATGGCGTATGTCGAAGAGCATGATGCAAAGAGGAGTGATGCCTGGTTTATCGACTCAGGTTGTTCAAATCACATGTGTGGTGATAAAGATGTGTTTATAAGTTTAGCAGATGAATTGGAACATTCTGTGAAGTGTGGAAACAACACTAGGATGACAGTGGCTGGCAAGGGGTGTGTAAAACTGGTGTTTAATGATACAAGCTTTGTTATCAGAGATGTCTACTATGTGCCTGAGCTTCAAAACAACTTCTTAAGTGTAGGACAACTACAGGAGAAGGGTCTTGCAATCCTCATTAACAATAGGGTCTGCAACATGTATCATCCAGACAAAGGCCTTATTGCACACACAAGGATGAGTGCAAATCGTATGTTTGTGCTCTTGTAGAAAGGCTCATCAACCTCTAAGCCACAAACAGATCAATGCTTACTCACCAGTGCCTCAGACCTTACGTATCTTTGGCACCAACGATATGGACATCTAAGTCACAAGGGGTTGAGAACTCTGCAATCTAAGAAGATGGTACGAGGACTGCCACAACTAGAAGATTCAAAGATAGTGTGTACTGATTGCTTTACTGGAAAGCAACATCCAAATGCAATCTCCAAAAGGAGTGAATGGAGAGCTAGCAAGGTGTTGGAGCTTATTCATACAGATGTTTGTGGTCCCATTGATTCCATATCTAATAGTAGGAAGAGGTACATTTTATGTTTCATTGATGATTACAGTCGTAAAGCATGGGTTTACTTGTTACTTGAGAAATCAGAAGCTTTGGAGAGTTTCAAGAACTTCAAAAAATTGGTGGAAAAAGAACCAGAAGAATCCATCAAGTGCTTGAGGACAGATAGAGGAGGGGAGTTCACTTCATCCAAGTTCAAAGAATTTTGTGAAGAACAAGGGATCAAACGACAACTTACTACAGCCTACATACCACAACAAAACGGTGTTGCTGAGAGAAAGAATATGACTGTAATGAACATGGTGCGCTGCATGCTCACTGCCAAGAAGGTGCCTAAACTCTTCTGGATTGAAGCTGTAAATTGGACGTTCTACTTGCTGAACCGATGTCCTGCGCTTGCAGTAAAGAATATCACTCCTTAGGAAGCATGGAGTGGAGTGAAACCATCTGTTGATCACTTTCGAGTATGGGGTTGTGTAGCACATGTGCACATTCCAGAAGCAAAGAGGTAAATTAGATGATAAAAGTTTCCCTTGTATATTTTTAGGTGTCAGTGAAGAGTTGAAAGGGTATAGATTGTTTGATCCTAAGACTAAAATAATTGTGGTTAGCAAAGATGTGTTTGAAGAAAGGAGCTGGGAGTGGGAACAAAATTATCAGGAGCAAATTGAGGCAGAGTTAATATGGGGGGATGATGACTTTGGGGTTGGAGAGAGTGAGGGAGAAAACAGAAGCGAGGAAAATAGTGATGGTGGTGAGTTAGATAGTGATATGGAGTCTGATAGCATTGGTGAGAGTAGTGAAGCTAGGAATGGTGGGGGCAGTTTTCAAGCTGTTATAGCTCAAGGAAGAGAAAGAAGACAACCTCCTTGGATGGGAGACTATGTCAGTGGAGAAGGACTAAGTGAAGATGAAGAAGCAGCCTACATGATACAAGATGTTGCAGCTGAACATCCCATTGAATTTGAAGAAGCCAGGAGAGAAGAAAAATGGAGAAAGGCTATGGATGATGAGATAAATTCCATCCAAAAGAATCAAACTTGGAAGCTCATGGACCTACCTGTTGGAGCTAGAACCATTGGTGTTAAGTGGATCTACAAGACAACTGAATGAACATGGTGAAGTGGACAAGTACAAAGCTCAACTAGTGGCAAAGGGATACTCACAGCGACAGGGAATTGATTTCACTGAAGTATTTGCTCCAGTAGCTCGAATGGATACAGTGAGAATGATTGTGGCAGTTGCAGCATTCAGAGGGTGGAATATTCTCCAGTTAGATGTTAAATCTGCATTTCTCCATGGGAAACTCAATGAGGACGTGTACATTGAGCAACCAAAGGGCTATGTGAAGGAGGGAAGTGAGCACAAAGTGTACAAGCTGCACAAGGCTCTTTACGGCTTAAAACAGGCTCCAAGATTTTGGTTTAGTCGAATTGAGTCTCATTTCATTGAAGAAGGTTCCGAGAAGTGTCCAAATGAGCAAACTTTGTTCTGTAAGAGAAGCAGTGAAGGTAAAGTGCTTATTGTTAGCATATATGTGGATGACTTGATCTACACTGGTGAGGATGAAGGTATGATGATTAACTTCAAAAACTCCATGATGAAAGCTTTTGATATGACTGATTTAGGGAAGATGAGGTTCTTCCTTGGGATTGAAGTATTGTAGAAACCAGATGGGATTTTCGTGTGTCAAAGGAAATATGCTAATGATGTGTTGAAGCGGTTTGGAATGTCAGAAAGCAAGCCTGTAAGTAGTCCAATAGTTCCCGGATTCAAAATTAGTGGGGATGTTAATGGAGCTATTGTGGATGACACATACTACAAACAGATTGTTGGAAGCCTAATGTATCTTACAGCTACACGTCCAGACATCATGTTTAGTGTGAGTTTAAATCAGCAGGTACTTGTCAAAACCCACTGAACTACATTTGCAAGCTGCTAAAAGGATTCTGCGTTATTTGAGAGGAATGACTGGTTATGGTATACTTTACAAGAAGGGAGGGGGAGAAGATTTGCTTGCTTTCACAGACTCAGATTATGCTGGTGATGAAGAAGATTCCAAAAGCACATCAGGTTATGTTTACTTGTTAAGTTCAGGTGCTGTGTCATGGATGTCGAAAAAATAGCCAATTGTCACACTTTCAACTACAGAAGCAGAATTTGTGGCAGCTGCAGCATGTGCAGGGTGCAGGACAGGCTTTATGAATGAGAAGAGTATTGAAGAATCTGAGTCATGTTCAAGAAGGGAGCACCACCATATTGTGTGACAACACTTCCACAATCAAACTCTCAAAGAATCCAGTGATGCATGGGAGGAGCAAGCACATCAGGGTGCGTTTTCATTTTCTGAGAGATCTTGTCGAAGAAGGGAAGATTAAGTTGGTTCATTGTGGAACACAAGATCAAGTTGCAGATGTGGTGACCAAAGCATTAAAGCTCGAAACTTTCCAGAGACTTAGAGAGAAGATGGGAATGTGTGATATTGCAGATATAAACTAACTGCATTCTGCAGCTAGTTTATGGGAGGGATTGAAAGGGTGAGAGTGTTAGTTGTTTGAAGTTAGGAAGTATTAGTTTTTCTGTTTATAAGTCCTAGTTTCTAGGAGAGATAGCTGTTTGTTGATCACGTAGCTAATATGTAGCAATACGTGAGAGTTTTTCTGTTTTCAGTTGCTGTGTAAAAGGCTATTTAAAGCCTAGTATGAGATTCAATAAGATGGTGGCATTTCAATCCATATTGTGCAGATTGTGTTCTTGTTTTCACAGTTCATATTCTTAACATAAGCTTCGTCCAGAACCAATTAGCCTTTTCGATCAGCTGCACCTCTTTGTCCAGTGTTGGAGAGAAGTTCCCCTTCCCTTCTTTTCCTATCATTCCATTTTCCTTGAGATCCATGTAAGAGAGGAAGAGTTGAAGGATGGAATTTTTTGGACCCTCTCACTCACTTTTGGACCAACAATCTTCTGTGTGGGAGAACAAACGAGAGTTTTAGCAAGAGTTTTTTTAGACATTGGCAAGAGGATTCATATCATCACTTGAGATAATGTCCTCAAGAAATGTTGAGGAAGTGATTGTTGGAGATGTTTATGTCGTTTTGTCTACTAAACATGGATCATGGATGTGAAGCTTGTATGCTTTGGATGTTGATGGTCTTGATTCTTGATAGAGAATTCAGTGGAGAATTCCCTGATTATTGTGTACAAGGGTGATATCTAGCGTACAACACATGGAGTTGGTGGAAGTGCTCCAGAGCCCTGGATAATATAAAGGTTGACCGAGGTTGAGTGATTGTGCCTACATCAAGTGAGGACACTTACGGAACACCATACCTTTGGTGTGGGGGAAGTGGAATAAAAATTAGTTGTACCTCAGGTGGCAGTTTACTTGGGGTTTCCTACCTAAATCATGAAATTGTAGTGTGGGAATAACCTCCAAGAGTTTTTAGTCCAAGGATGCCTATGTAGAAATCAATTATAGATCCAGATGATACATTCTGCATTGTCAAAGAATTCATAAATGGATCTGAAGCACATCGTTGTGATTACCATTCTGCCAACAGATGGTATTCACTATTCATTCATGTCCTTGGTGAGATTGACAGGATGACAAGTATGCTGGATATTTTGGTGATATTTAGCGGTAATATCAACTTTAGATTGTGGCAAGTTAAACACATTTTATTTGCTGGTACGGAGGCAGATAACTGCTCTTGATGATTATGGATTTGATCATCATGATCCATCTTTGTTTGGCTGATGAGGCAGGGATACCAAGTCAGTATTTGACGGCAAAATGAACTTGTAATGTTAAGAAACAGGGAAGGCTATTAAGAGTACCATTAACAGAACTTTGGAAGAAAGTTTGCAAAAAACTGCAAACAGTAGGATTTGGAGACTAATCTAAACGGCTATGTTCTGTAGTCGGTAGATGAAGTTATATCCTGAAAGCATGATTCATGGTTTAAGTGGTGATGTTATTACTGTATGTTAATTAGTAAGGAAGGTTTATAAAGGTAACTTCTATATAAATTCTTTTATCGTTAAATAATATACTAGCTCCTTCATTGGCTGTTAAAACTATCAAAATTGTTTATGATGATGGGAACAGTTTATGATTTGTTATATGATAAATTTTAAGAAAATAATTAGTAAGGCTTATAAAGGTAACTTCTATATAAATTCTTTTATCGTTAAATAATATACTAGCTCCTTCATTGGCTGTTAAAACTATCAAAATTGTTTATGATGATGGGAACAGTTTATGATTTGTTATATGATAAATTAGTTCTATTAATGAATTTTTTAAGAAAATATTTATCTTACATGTTTTTGAGAAGAAAATGGATACCAGATTGTGGAATTGATTTTATTCTAGAATGCCCATTATTTTTCACCAAGATTTATTTTATAAGTAGGAACCTACTGCCTAAAATTGATCAGCTGTATTCCATTGTACTTATTGAAGTTAGGAATAATCTATTTCTACTCTATGTTATCATTCCTTAATGCCTTCCTTTTCAGTGCAAAAATTATATTTATATCATGGTACTTTATCAGGGTTGGGTGGTGATCCGTCCAAAGATGGTACTGAGGCCAAGGCTCCTAATTCTAGTAAAAGCACAGGGAGTAAGGTACTGTTAATATTCCTGGTTGTGGCTGCACTAGTGGGACTCGGCTTTTTGGCTTTCAAGCTTTGGCAGAAAAGAAAGAGGGAAGAACAGCATGCTCGCCTCCTAAGGCTGTTCGAAGAAGATGATGAGCTTGAAGTTGAACTTGGACTTCGAGATTGAGAGTCTTCCCATTCATCATTGAAGTGTAATATATGCTGAGGTACTATCTCTCAATAGTTTTATATTCTTTAATCTGAAATAGGTTATCCTTGAGTAACTTGTAAATGTGTCTGCCCATCATAAATGCTATTAGCTAAAAGTTGACAGACTAAGATTTCACGACAATTAGATATCTTCATTCTTGTAGGGTTTTTTCCTTAAGATATTTCAAAGTACAAGATATGTAAGGATATTCATATTTGCATATCCTTGTGATGATGAGTAGGAAGTGAACATTAATATAGTTTTCCTCACAGGTTTATAACTAAATGAAAGATATATTGTTCTATATATTTTCAAACTATTTTTGATGATCTGATTACAAACTTGTAGTTACTCTGACATTGGGGTAGTTTACCTATGTGGAAATTAAAAATCCTTTCCAATTGCTTAAACTTAGAAATTTATTTGTACAATTGAAGTGCTTTTGATTAATAATATATTAATATAAACATGTTATTCCTGTGAAATGTAAAGGAAAATGGCTCCATCTTTTCATTCGAATTCATTTTTTGACTCGAATCATTAGACATTAATCCTAAGTTCTAATGTCCAATCATCTCCATAGTATATATTTCTAATTAATAGCTTCCAATATATAAAAATGAATGCCTTCTAGAAGAATACAAAATAGTAAAGATTGTTTTATTTCAGTACCTAATGTTGATTTTGCAAATGTCATCTTGTTTCTTTTTGCTGCCAAAAGATTTTGGTATGAAGGTATTGTTGTCACTGATTCCTGTTTTCTCTAAGTAATCTCTTTCTTATTTTATGCCAAGATTGTCTAGATTGGATCATAGTTATTTCTCTTATTTTGTGTAAATGGAACCACAAACAAGAAAGTGATGAAGGTGAGGCTTACCAAATTAATCCATATTAGAGTATTATAAAATTTACTTTTTATAGTCCTATATAGAGAGGAGAGCGTGTAGTCTCTCCTATTGCACTAATATAATAAGTCTATTATCTCCCAGTTCAATGTAATATTTCTCTCCATTTCCGATTTATTATAAATGGCTCCTACCTTCCCTCACAAAACCTAGGTACCAACTCTTGAACATTCTGCCTTCTTTTTCGCTCTTGCTCATCTCCATTTGCATCACCTTTGCCTATACTTTTATCTTCCTTCGACTTGTCACAATCATCTGTTACTGGTCTCACTTATGCCCACCACACCTGCTTCCACTTGTCTTGACTCCTCTTTGTCAAACTGAACCGCTGCATTCCATTATTACTCTCTCCCCTAACAACTATAACAGTGTAGGAAGCTTTCTTATGCATATCTGGGTTATTGGGATTTATTGTTTTGTAGTTAATCAGTTGTTTCTCAGTTTTTCTTGTTACAATGAGCATTGATCCCAGTCGTATGCCCCACCCAATACTACCAATAAATAAATGGTCTTGGCGCATACCTTCTAGTTTCACCTTGATCTGAGTTTTACCTCTCTTTTGAATTAGAGCATCCACTATCGTTGGTGCTATAATTTGCATATATAGCATTTGTAAAATAGCATTTGAAGGAGAGTGCGGCAGTGGTTTAGAGGCAATTTTGGAAGAGGCGGAAGATGATCTTCCGTCTAACCATTTTTTAATAATGAAAATGGCATTTTCGTAATTCCGCAATGGTATTTTAGTAATATTTGAAAGGTTTTTAAAAAAGGAAGTTGTCGGACGGATCTTCTTCCGTTCGAGACTTCCATCCTAGATTATTTTTTAATATTTAATTTTTTAACGGCATTTTCGTAATTTTTGGGGAAATTTATGAAGAAGTTGGCAGACGGAAGATCATCTAACATAGTAACGTCCATCCTATTAAAAAATTTAAAAAAATTAATAGACGGAACATCATCCCCCGTCTTCTATATTTAGCAATTGCTAAACCCCACTGCTATATTTGGACGTGCACTGTTCATTGCAATTGCTATATATGCATATTTAGCAAACGATAGTGGGGCTCCGTTTGCTAAAAAATGCATATTTTGCATATTTAAGCAAACGATAGTGGATGCTCTTAGATAGGTCTAATCTGAGCTGGTATGACCATACATGGCTGATACCAAGCTGATATGTGAGAGCTTGTGCTTACAGTTTCTGTACTCAATTTCCAGCAAATTTAGTTTTATTTCCATGTAAATATCAGCTTTGGGTTGAAGATGATTTTTTCGGTTAAGTTAGAGATGGTGAGGGATGACTGAGCAATCTGACCGGAGTTTGCTTGACTGCTTTTCTAACCATCTGGTAATAATCAATGAAGCACAAATTTATTATCCTGAATAAAAGTGCACATCTTGTTGTCCATGTTAAAAATCAGAACCTTACCGCCCATGATTCAAATTAGCAGCATATTGCGTTGTGTCCCGTATCTAATGATCTGTTTCCGCGGTTCTTTAACATGTACTGTTTGTCTGTTAAACAGCATTCTCGACCCAGTTTATTTGCTTCCTTATTTCCAGTTTCCATCAGTAGAGCATTATTAAGCTACTTCTTTGACTTATTCTCTGAGATCTACCTATATTTTACTTATCAAATTGACCCCTTGACATCATTATTTTGTGTAAAAATTGTTCTTACTCTATGGTAGATCAAGTCCATCTGATACCAAGTTAGTAAAATCCTGTCCTCATTCCTGCAAGCAAATCTGCTGCCGGTCTAAATCTGGTTGAATATGGTAGGGGTGGCAACCGGGCTGGCCGGGCCGGGCCGGGCCGAAAACCCGCGGATTTGACCCGGTCTCGCGCTGGCACGGGCCAGACCGGGCTGGGGAGGAGGGGGCCCGAACGTAGCCCCTGGCTCGGGGGTCGGGTCGGGTGTTCGCGGGTTTGGGGTTATTTTTCACTTGGTTTTTTTAATAGAGTACAAAGATAAAGGAAAATAGTGGATTAAGACAACAATTGTAAGAACATATAGATCAAGGGAAAGATTCATATATTAAATTGTTTTAATGAATTACAAAATTTTAAATATAATCAAATAGATAAGTAACATATCATACAAATTTTATCAAATTACAATATGAGTGGAATATTTGTATTTAGAGTTCGAGATGGCCTCTATTTAGATTGAAGAGGAGGCATTGGACTATTATCATGCACTTCTACTTACCCAAATATAGAATCTTATCACCCTAAAATTTTTAATTATTTACAATACATAATCCATAGTGCACTTCTACTAGTTCTTCATTCTGCACTTCTACTAGTTCTTTATTCGTCGCTACTTGTTGAGCCATTTTGTAGTAAATCTTGGGATCTTTCTTCCGCTTTCAACTAATCGTCCGTGCAAACTAGCATTTTAAAATTCTTCGAAATCAAGCGATTTCTGTTCGGGCTCATTATCCTGCTACCAAGAGAAAGAACACTATTCGATGCAACAGTTGACACTGGTGGAGTTAGCAAATCTTTAGGCTGCGTTTGGTTCGTTGTTTTGAAAACACATTTTAAACTTAGGTTTGTAAAAAAAACTTATAAATGAGTTTTTTGAGATTTTAAACAAGGGTTTGTTTGGATAACTGTTTTTAGAAAACAGTTTTTTGAAAATGAGAAGAAAGAGAACATGATTTTTTGGGAGAGATGAAGAAAAGGAGAATTTTTTTTATAAAACTGTTTTTTGGAGTTTTCTAAAAACGGGTTTTAAAATGAGAATTTTCCAAAAAAAAATTTAGAAACGATTTTCCGAAAACACCTATACAAACACGATTTTTAGATTTTAAAATTTAAAAAATTGAAAACAGGTTTTAAAAACCTAAACAAATTAGCCATTCGAGAAAGAATAGAAAAAAATATTTTCATTGTTTTTCCAAAAATTTAACACAAACTATATCATCGATGGGAGGTTGTACATTATACCAATTCAACTCATTTGGTCCATTTGTTCTTGGTTTTTTTGATTTAATGATATTTAAAATACCACTAATTGAAAATACAAGACCCTTTTCCTTTGATATAGAAGAACTGACATTTTGTGTTTATGTAGTATTAGATGCATCAAGCCTATTGTAACTATCTTATAAATTATTCAAAACATGCTCAAATTGTGTAGTAAAAAACATGATCAAAATCTTGTATTTCATTGTGTGGAGCATATGAATAAAAAATCTTAATTAAATTCTTTATGCCCCCTAACTTAATTATGAGATTCATTATACTAGCAACACTATATAATATAGGAAGTGGATGAAAATATTTTAAATATTTTAGATATGCGGCATAAAACATTGTTCCAATATAAGGGTCACTTATCAAATCTTTAATTGTGGTCATTATAGTGACAATTGTAAGTAAAATACTGCTAGAAGTAGATGAATATGTTTTCAAAATTTGTACAATAACATCATTAAAATGTTCTAAAAAATTGAACAAACTATCGGCAAAAAAACCAAAAATCATCATCTATCATACAATCTTGCATACCAATTGCAACACAATTTTTTTTAATTGGTTCGATAATGAAGAACTACACCTAAAAGATCATATGTAGAATTCCAACGATGTTTAACATCTTTACGAATTTTTTATTATAATTTTCTTAAGTTGACACCAATCTTGAAAAGCTTGATATGTTGGACTACTCAAAGTAATAAAATTAACACAATCTCTCATTGCATTAATTTTATCGTGTCCGTATTTTAGTGCGTCTTGTATACAAAGATTTAAAATATAACAAGCACACCTAACATGAAAATTATCAGGCTTTCTATAGGATTTAAAGTAATTTTTAAACTAGTAATTGTCTTAATATTATTAGGGGCGTTATCAAAATCAATAGCAAAAACTTTATCATAAATGCTGAAATTATTACATGCTTTCATCATGTGTGTCGCAATTACTTCACCCTTATGTGGTTACCTAACAAATCCGAATGAGATAATCCTCTTTTGGATTAACCAATCGGAATTTATCCAGTGACATGTTACACACATCATTGGTACGCTCTCAACTCCTACTCAACCAGATATCAAAGAAACTCTAGTGTTTAGTGATGTTAGTGTTGCAACTAACATATCCTTAGCCTCATTGTATACTAATTTACAATCACCCTTAACCACATTTCTTGCAATTTTTTGATAATGGGGGTTTAATGTGATTTGGTTAAAAGTCTCTACATTCCTACTTTCGGCAAACAAATAAGGTAATTCATGTCTAATTACTAATTTAGTCATTTCCCTACGAACGATATCGTGATCGTAGCTATGGCTATCCACTTGACTGGTCCTCGGGTGTTTTTTTTGTTGTGTGAGGGTGTCTTTAGAAATTTTGGGTTGGCATTTTTCTAAGTGACGTTTAAGTGTACCCGTTCCCGATCGTATTTTAAACTTATATGACGTTTGATACTTCTTACAAATTTTAAGTCCTACATTTTTATCATTTTGTGATGGGACAATAGTAAAATATTGGTGTGCTTCGGAAGTGCGTCCTCGTATTTTACGGGATTGAGAAGGTGCTTGTTCCGTGTTTTGTGATTGTATGTCTTCTACTACTACATCTTCCGTGTGTGTGTGAATATCATGAAAATCGGAATGCTATCAAAATTAACAAATGTTTCTTCACTATCTATTTGTGAAATTAAAAGCATTGGAAGGAATGCGACGAGATGAACTTGATTCTTGGCTACTATGTCTACCGCGTGATCGCTTAGATGTCATCTAATTAATAACAGGTGTATGTATGTTTGGAGAAAAAAATTTAGAAATAAGAGAGAATTCAAAAAAATCAACAAAATTCAAATTATGAAATAGTGTATGTTCTAAAAAAATTCTACTAGTGTATGTTAATAAACAAAATCTTAAAAACATGATGAGAAAGTTCTATAAAACAACAACAATTAAGAGATTAACTAGTGTATGTTTACAAAAAATGAAATCTAAAAAGGAGTACAACAAAACACAAAATTTAAATGATGAACTAGTAATATATTTACTACTACAATCTAATAAAGAGAGAGATATGAGAACAATGCTAATTCTAAAAATTAAACAAATACAAAAAAACCGTATGAGTGTAGAATGTAAATTGAAGAATGAGAGTAGAGAGAGTTTTGTGCTTGTTGTTGATTGTTGTTGATGTTGATCCTTGCAAGAGAGTTGTTGATTTGTTGAGAGAGTTAAATGAATTTTGAAGATAAATGAATGAAATGGGGTTGTATATATAGATTATGTATATTTTCGAATGTCCCAAAATACTCCCCAAAAACTATTTAGTATAGATCCGTTGGGGGGTAGTTTGGTAATTATATAAATCTATTTTTTAATTAAAAAAATTTTAGAAAAAAAATTCAAAAAAGCCCAACCAACAGTAGGCCTGCGGTTCAAGCCGTGGCGGGCTTATGAGTGGAAAAGTGGGGCCTGGCCCAGACTGAAAAGGGGGGGGGGGGGGGGGGGGTTGGGGCCGGTTTCGAACTGGTTTGGGGCAGGCCGGGCCGGGTTGAGGCCCGTGTGGGCCGGTCCCGGGCCAACCCGGAGATGATGCCACCCCTACAATATGGTCTATTTCATCTTTGCTTATCCTTGGATATGCAGGTTTTAGGATGAGCACATTCTTGTGGAATACAATTGCTTGATTTCAGTTATCTGGAATTTCCATGTGTTATAATTGCAATTTATATTTTTCCTGTTGAACTGATATCTATATCAGACAAATTCACACCGTCTTTGCTTGTACTTGGAAATGCAGATTTTAGGATTAGCACATTCTTGCGGAATACAATTGTTTGATTTTATTTATCTGGAATTTTCATTTGTTGTTATTGCAATTTATACTGTTGAACTGATATATATTTCAGACAAATTCTGTACACCGATATTGCCATATATATATTTGACAATTTGCACATTACTATCATTGATAAAAAAGGCCTGAAATTCCAAATAGGTCTTTTTTTTGTTGGGAACAAGATTGTAGCCCCAAACCCACCTCCCCATCCCATACACAGACAGGTTCCCATCCCATAATAGGGGATGAATCCTCTCTAGTGGGCAAAATTTTAATATTGGAATTAAGCAGTACTGGTTGCAACCAAAATGAACCCTTACTGGAAATAGTGTCTATGTAAACTGAAACTGAGTTCCTCATCATTTTTAACAAGAGCCAAATTCTCTTTAGCTATCGCCCTAAATAGATTTGCGTACACCATATGAAGTTGATTTTATTTAACTTACTGAACTCATGATATCTCAAATATTGGTACTTTCTGTAGATAATAACGTGGTTATTGTTGAAATTCTGTGCAGGTTCTGGAGGCTTCGCTCAACTGCAGTATGATACTTTTGCATGTTTGTATGAATATAGATTTCTATCTCACAATATGATCAAATGCAGCTGAGCTGAGTTTCAGATATAATTCTTGTTTCTAATCTGTAGTTAATGTACTGATGTTAAAGAACCAAGTAGCTTACCCCTAGGGGATCTTCTCTTTTGTTTCTATATGATAGCCAGCTGATTCGTCGGCATGTATGTTCATTTCAGTTACACTATACAAGGTTCAGTGTTTGAATATCAATCATTCATTCATATTTCTGTGATTGGGTTTGGGGGAGAATGTGGAAATGTCTGATAACCTGAAAGTTTCGGAATTTGACTATTGCAAGAGAAGCATTCAAGAGTGAGTTTGGTTGCAATTCTAGAGTGACTGTGGTTGCAAAGTTAAAATCTATTGTTTGTTGGTAATGCCATTAGTGTTGAATTGTATTCAGTTTTCTTTGTATCATCTGATAAAATAAAATAAGAAGAAAAAAGAAGAAGATAGACTCAAAATTGATGTTGCAAATTTCTCGGCCGCTAATAAATCTCTTAAACCAGCTTTTCTTTTTCGCCTTGCATAAGATTCTTGATACAGTTCGCTAAAGAACTGTATCTGAAGAAATGGGCTGCAGGGTTGCATATCAGTCCCTAGGGTTCGCATATCTGCCCCTGGAGGATTTTCTTTCTTTTATGTGTGTTTTTGCAAAAGGGCCAGAAGTTTCGCAATAAACCCCCTCCAAGCAACGTCTTCCGTGATCTGCAAGGCCAGCTGGTGCATCTTGAGAGGTGGGTGCTTTAGCAGTGGGCCCCACTCACAGTAAGGTCGTTAGGTGCTGAGTGGTGTCTGTTTTTACTGTCGTAGCACGCGCGTTATGCACGTTATCTGACAGCAGGCGTAGATCCCTTCTAGAGCGTCTCTGTCCTTCTCATTTTTACTCTATATATATCTACATTGCAACCCAAGAAAGTTTTATGTTAAAGAAATAGTAGTTTTCTTCCTCCGCTCTCACTGCTGTTCGTGTGATTGTTGTTTCTTATTTTCGATCCATGGTGGTTGCAACTCGTAGCAACCGTGATAATCCTCAAATTAGATTTGGGGATGTATCATTGGTATCAGAGCAAGTCGCTCCCGAGAAAACGATCGAGCGCTCACCGATCCTTGAGTCTGGATCTAACTATGAACTCGGATCTCCAGGCCAGTCAGCGCGAGCGTCCCCCCTTGGGGGGTGTTCATGCTCAAAAGCTGACTGATCTCGAACGGCGAATGGAGGGTATTGAGATCTCAATGGGGAACTTCGCAGATCACGTCAAGGCGATGGGAACCCAAATGCAAACCAAAATGGAGCAGCTCCAGGGCTTGGTGGAGCGAATGGCCAGGGGAAAAGAACATGGAGGAGCTGACGGGGCAAGTCCTGCTTCGAGTCCCACAGGAGTTCGTCCACCTCCCTTCAACCCTGTGACAGAACAAGCATCATCAGGACGATGGGGAAGGTCAGATGATTGGCGATGGGGTAGAAGAGGCGATGATGAGCATGACAGGTATAGCTTCATGTATCCCAAGCATACTAAGCTAGAGATCCCTATCTTTGACGGCACTGGAAATATCTTAAACTGCTTCTTCCACTTGGAGCACCACTATGAAACTCAGGGCATCGACTCTCGGCACCAAGTTGATTTTAGTGTATATTTCTTGAGGGAGGAAGCGCTGATGTGGTGGAGGTGGTTCAAAAGGCAATATGGCATGGATGTTGTGTGGGAGACTCTCAAAAGAGAGATGTCATTGCAGTTCGGACCTGCGGAGCTGCATAATCCAACAGCGACCTTACTGAAATTGCAGCAAACTACTAGTGTGCACGATTATCACAGAGAGTTCATTATATACAGTCACCTGAGCAAGCCTATGACTATGGCTGTGCTTGTCGATTGCTTTGTTTCTGGCCTTAAGGAAGAGATCCAACAGGAGGTGTTTCTCAAACACCCCCTAACTATCACCACGACATACAGGGAGGCTAAGGCAGAAAGACCATCTTAATGTGCCAACGGAAGGCGACCAAATACCACGGTGGAGGAGCTAAGCCAGGGTATGCACCCAGGGTGAAGACTGCAATAGAAGGTGCCAAGCTGCCAGCGGTGGAGCCCAAGGGAGTTCCCACTTTCAGGGAGACCCAATTTGATAAGTTTGTCTCTGATAGGAAGGCTAAGGGATTATGCTTTAGGTGCGATGAGAAGTGGGTTAAAGGCCACCGCTGCAAGGGCAGATCAGTGATGTTAAGGGGAGTTGGGTGATGCAGAGACAGGGGATGAGTTAACAGATGAAGGGGAAGAAACTGATAGCCACCCTGAGATTACTCTCCATCAAATGTAGGCTGAGGTGAACATCCAGACCAACCCAACCATCTCTTTACATGCCATCACCGGAGCAGATGCTCCCCAAACCCTCAAGTTCAAAGGAACCATTGCGAAGAAGGAAGTGTATGCACTTTTTGACACGGGATCAACCTTCAATTTTGTGGACTTTCATCTAGCTAGAAGAGTTAAGCTACCAATGAGAAGAGGAGTGAGCTTCAATGTCATAGTAGCAGGAGGGAAAAAGCTGCACTGCGAAGGGGTGGGTCAAGGAGTAGAGTTTGAGTGCCAGGGGGTACGACTTGTAACTGATTTTTACATTCTTCCTCTTGGTACTAACCAACTAATTTTGGGCACTCAATGGCTTAAGACCTTGGAGGGAATGTGGTTGAGCTTCAAGGACTATTCCCTTCACTTTGAACAGGATGGGGAGATCAAAATCTTGAGGGGAGTTAATAGCAAAGAGGTGGATGTCGCTGTAACAAAATCACTGCTCAAGACCTTGAGGGTTGTTAAACGAGGCTTGATACTACAGGTCACCGCAATACCCTTAGCAGAGCCATCCCTACTTTCCACTCCTCCTGAGTTGGCTCCCTTGCTAGAGGAGTATGCCGATTTCTTCAGAGAAAGGAACACCCTCCCACCATCGAGGCCTCATGATCACAGAATCACTCTACAAAGCAATGCCCAACCTGTGAGCTTGAGACCATACAAGCACCCCTGGCATCAAAAGAACGAGATCGAGAAGCTAGTCAAGGAGATGCTACAATCCGGAGTCATTCGACCTAGCACTAGCTCTTACGCATCCCCTGTGGTGATGGTCAAGAAGCATGATGGGTCGTGGAGAATGTGCATCGACTATAGGGCGCTTAACAAGATGACCATAAAGGACAAGTTCCCCATGCCTATCATCAATGAACTCCTGGATGAGCTCTACGGAGCCCAAGGCTGCGTTTGGATAGCATTTTTTAAAAAAATGTTTTCAGTTATTTGAATATTAAAAATGAAAAAAAATGTTTAAATAGGTGTTTTTGCAAAAGTGGTTTCGAAATGTGTAAAATGCATTTTTAGAAACCCCACAACACGTCACTTGTACTTCTCCATTTCAGTCCCAATCTAAAGCCCTAGCTCCCCAAACCTAATGGCGCTATCCCTCCGTGTTAACAGCTCCAGCCAATTGCTACTTCGAACAACCCATTAATGGCGATTACAGGAAATGAGAAAAAGGGAAATTGGAGAAGATGACTAGATATTGAATTCTTGATATCTTCTCATTCATCTATTGAGCTATTTATAGGTTGTTACAATTTTGTTACAAATCAAAAGAACATGTGCAGAATTACATTGGATATTTTCTGTAGCTTGGCGCCAAACTAAAAAAACAGAGAGTTTTCTCGCCAAGAGTTTACATGAATTATTTGTGCGCTATGCACATGAAAAACTAATACATTGACTGATACACCCTTCTTCAGCTGCAGTTACCACTCAACAGTTGAACCCCTTCTCCTCAGCAACACTTCAACAATTGAATACCTTCTTCACAACACTGATACACAGATTAGTCCCTAATACTCCGCCTTCGCCGCGCCCTCACTCTCTGCTCCTCGCTCCTCAACCGCCACCTCTCCCCCATCTCGCCCTCACTCGCCTCACTCATCCCACACCCTGACACTAATTCCTTCGTCAGACCCCGGTCCTTCCGCCATTGTTTTAAATTTAGTTTACACAGCTCAATATGTTATATCATTTTTAGTAAGATAATGTAATGAATCCAACTAACTTCTATAATAGTATTAGTCGGTAATAAACCTTCAACTTTGGTAGCTGAGGGTTTATTACCGTAAAAATCTCATAGTCTGCCAATATATTTGCTCTGCTTCTTGTTCTTCTTCTTCGTCCAAAACTGAGAACTCCTTCTCTTCTTCTTTTTCTTCTTCTTCTTCTTCTTCTTCTTCTTCTTCGTCAAAAATGGCATTACCTTCAATGTTCATCCTGCAAGCCCTCCGCAACGGCGACGACGATCACGACCATCACCATTAAGTAGGTGCCATCACTTTGGTCATTGCGCTCGTCACCGTTCTGATTTTCTGCTTATCCACTGAGATCTACATGTGGGTAACCGAACGACGTGCCACGATAGGCCTGAATCCAGCTCAACTTGCGAGCTTGCCCATCTCTGTGCACAGACAGGCTGACGATGGTTTAGATAGCGGGGGAGGCCAAAGTGGCAATGAAGGGTGTTGTATTTGCCTGGAGGACGTTTACCTGGACGGAGAGTTGGTGAAGCACCTTCCGAGCTGCGGCCACTCCTTCCACTCCGACTGCATCGACAAGTGGCTGGTGAGGAAAAACACTTGTCCCCTTTGTCGCGCTTCCGTTGTCTGAAATCCTGGTGGGGTGGTGGCATGCAGTTAGGAATCGTCTTGTCAGCTTAGGTTCAAGGCCGGCCCTAAGTTCCCGGGGGCCCGAGGCAAACTCCTAAAATGAGGCCCCCTATACAAAAAAATAAAATAAAATAAAATAAAATAAAATAATTTAAAATAAAAAACATTTGTACAAAAATTTGCACATTGTTCATAGCAAAATGTGCAAAATATATATCATCGAATAACTAAGAAGAAAGAGCCAAAGAGAGTTTGTTTTAAATGTGCAAAATGTGCAAAATATTTAACTCGAAACTCGAAACCCACATTTAAAACAAACTTTCTTTGGCTCTTTCTTCTTAGTTATTCGATGATATATATTTTGCACATTTTGCTATGAACAATGTGCAAATTTTTGTATACATGTTTTTTATTTTATTTTATTTTATTTTATTTTATTTTTTTGTATGGGGGGCTCATTTTGGGAGTTTGCCTCGGGCCCCCGGGAACTCAGGGCCAGCCTTGAACCTAAGTTGACGAGACGATCCCTAACTGCATGCCACCACCCCAGCAAGATTTCAGACGACGGAAGTGCGACAAAGGGGACAAGTGTTTTTCCTCACTAGCCACTTGTCGATGCAGTCGGAGTGGAAGGAGTGGCCGCAGCTCGAAAGGTGCCTCACCAACTCTCCGTTTAGGTAAATGTCCTCCAGGAAAATACAACACCCTTCATTGCCACTTTGGCCTCCCCCGCTATCTGAACCACCGTCAGCCTGTCTGTGCACAGAGACGGGCAAGCTCGCAAGTTGAGCTGGATTCAAGCCTGTCGTGGCCCGCTGTTCGGTTACCCACATGTAGATCTCAGTGGATAAGCAGAAAATCAGAACGGTGACGAGCGCGATGACCAAAGTGATGGCAACTACTTGATGGTGATGGTCGTGGTCGTTGTCGCCGTCGCGGAGGGCTTGCTGGATGAACATTGAAGGTAATGCCATTTTTGACGAAGAAGAAGAAGAAGAAGAAGAAGAAGAAGAAGAAGAAGAAGAAGAAGAAGAGAAGGAGTTCTCAGTTTTGGACGAAGAAGAAGAACAAGAAGCAGAGCAAATATATTGGCAGACTGAGATTTTTACGTTAATAAACCCTCAGCTACCAAAGCTGAAGGTTTATTACCAACTAATACTATTATAGAAGTTAGTTGGAGTCATTACATTATCTTACTAAAAATGATATAACATACTGAGCTGTGTAAACTAAATTTAAAACAATGGCAGTTTACAAAACACCTATTTTCCATACCTTCCAAAAACCTGAGGGTGACGGCGACGATCGGAAGGACCGAGGTCTGATGAGGGAGTTAGTGTCAGGGTGTGGGATGAGTGAGGCGGGTGAGGGCGAGATGGGGGAGAGGTGGCGGTTGAGGAGGGAGGAGGAGAGAGTGAGGGTGCGGCGAAGGCGGAGGGATAGCGCCATTAGGTTTGGGGAGCTAGGGTTTTAGATTGGGACTGAAATGGAGAAGTACAAGTGAAGTGTTTTGGGGTTTCTAAAAACACATTTTACACATTTCGGAACAACTTTTGCAAAAACACCTATTTAAACATGTTTTTTTTTTCCATTTTTAATATTCAAAAAAACTAAAAACATTTTTTTAAAAAAATGCTATCCAAACGCAGCCCAAGTGTTTAGCAAATTGGATTTGAGGAGCAGCTACCATCAAATCAGAATGACGGAAGCTGACATACCCTAGACAACATTCAAAACCCACGAGGGTCATTACGAATACTTGGTTATGCCCTTTGGCTTAACTAACGCTCCGTCAACCTTTCAATCTCTAATGAACGAGGTGTTTAAGCCCTATCTGAGGAAATTTGTACTAGTTTTCTTTGATGATATCCTCGTCTACAGCAAGTCATGGCATGAACATCAGCAGCATTTGAAGCTTGTGCTGCAGTTATTGGGTGCCCACTCGCTATCTGCGAAGAAAAGTAACTGTGTGTTTGGGGTGAGAGAAGTTGCCTATTTTGGGCATATAGTATCCGACAAAGGAGTCACTGTGGATCCAGACAAGGTGGAAGCTGTGAGTGCTTGGCCAACTCCTCATAGCCTCAGGGCCTTAAGAGGATTCCTAGGCCTAACGGGGTATTATCGCAAGTTCATAGAGAAGTATGCTACCATCGCTTCGCCGGTGGTGGCACTCACCAAGAAGGGAGCTTTCAAATGGTCAGAAGTTGCTCATATTGCCTTTGAGAAGTTGAAGAAAACCCTCACCACTACCCCTGTACTCCAACTACCCAATTACAATCTCCCCTTTGTGCTAAAGTGTGACGCGGCAGGTACTGGAATTGGCACAATTTTGACACAACTCAAACACCCCTTAGCTTATCTAAGCCTTGAACTCAATGGGAGGAACAAGCACTTGTCGACATACGAGAAAGAGATGTTGGCTATCCTGCTCGCAGTAAAGAAATGGCGCCACTACTTATTGGGAAGGGAATTTGTGATTAGAACAGATCACAAACCGTTGAAGCACCTTCTTGAGCAGAGATTAGACACCGAAGCGCAACACACGTGGTTATGGAAGCTCCATGGGTATCAATACAAGGTTGAATACAAGAAGGGGGTGGACAATGTGGGTGCCGATAGTCTATCAAGACGCTTTGAAGAACCAACTCTCCAAGCTGTTACAATCGTGCAACCGACATGGCTGGAGGAGCTGAGACAGGAAGTGAAGGAGGACCCATTTTACCATGAAGTAACTCACAAGATAATGAATGAAGAGTTAGACACTGTCAAGTACATCACTCAACATGGCCTTGTGTATTACAAGGGGAAAGTCTTACTGAACCCAACTTCTCCTACCATCAGAAAGCTTATAACACACTATCATGACTCACCCCAAGGTGGGCACTCTGGCTATGAGAAGACATGGCTCAAATTGAAGCAAATTGCTCACTGGAGGGGAATGAAACATGTGATTCGACAGTATATTAGAGAATGTGAAGTGTGCCAGCGTAGTAAATACTTGAGTCAATCTTCTGCAGGCCTCCTCCAACCCCTACCAATACCCACGGCAGTATGGGAAGACGTGAGTATGGATTTTGTAGAAGGGCTCCCCAAAAGCGCAGGCAAGACCACCATACTAGTAGTGGTCGACCGTCTCTCCAAATATAGTCACTTCATTGGTGTGCAGCACCCCTACACTACGAAGCAAGTGGCTGAAATCTTCCTAAGTCAAGTCATTAAGCTCTATGGAGTGCCCAAAACTATAGTCAGTGATCGCGACGCCATCTTCACAAGTTCATTTTGGAAAGAAATCTTCAAGTCGCAGGGTACCCAAGTGTGTATGAGCACCTCCTTTCACCCACAAACGGACGGCCAAACTGAGGTAACCAACAGGGTGTTAGAAACTTACCTTCGATGCTTTTGCGCCTACTAGCCTAGTAGCTGGATGAGCATGCTACCATGGGCAGAATACTGGCACAACACCAACCCCCACAGCTCAACCAAGTACTCCCCTTATCAAATTCTCTATGGCAAACCACCCCCCACTCTTTTATCATATGTCCCCCACACTGCCAAGTCATAAGAAGTGGAGGAGTGTCTGTTAGAGCACGACATCACCCTGCAGATCCTGAGGGATAATTTGAAGAGGGCCAGGGATAGGTTGAAGAAGCTTGCAGATCGCCACAGGGTGGACAAGGAGTTTGAAGTAGGCGAATATGTGTACTTAAAGTTACAGCCATACCGCCAAATTTCTGTGGGGAAGATACGAGTTCATAAGCTTTCCCACTTATACTATGGTCCCTACGCCATTATGGAGAAGATTGGTCCCGTGGCATACAGACTGCATCTTGTAGGATAATGGCTCGATTCTGGTTCAGATTGTTTTGGAGTATCTGCAGCAAATGAAAGTTACAGTATCAGGCGACTGATAGAAGGATCAGGCGACTGTCCAGAGAGTTTTCGAAGGCTAAAGATACAAGCAGCAGCAGAGGATCAGGCGACTGATCGGTCGACTGCCAGAAGGATAGCCAGTCGACTGGTAAGTCGACCAGTCGACTGTCGACGGGATTTTGAACTAGATCAGGCCCAATTTGAAAAGGCCCAATAGTTTCCCTATAAATACACTTGTTAGGGTTTTGTAATCGGTGACGAAAATTAGAGATCCCTAATTCGGTTTTGCAGCCGTCATTATTTGTAAGGGTTTGTTTTCGCCCATTGGTGATAATTTGAAGAAGAAGAAACCCCAACCGCCCCGTGGATGTAGGCATGAATTTTGCCGAACCACATTAAATCTGTGCGTCCTTTTGTGTTGGTTTGTTTTTGTGTTTTCTCGCTGGTTCTCTCTTTGTTTCCGCATTAGTTCGTTTGATTGTTGGTTTGTTTGTACCGCGCACAACAAGTGGTATCAGAGCAGTTGGTTCGACCTAGAGGGAGATGGCGGGTGATGCAGATGCAACCAAGGATGTTGTGGGATCAAGTTCGTCAAGAACAACGATTCACAATGCAAAATTTGAAGTTGAAAAATTTGATGGGACAAACAATTTCGGGATGTGGCAATGTGAGGTTTTGGATGTTCTTGTTCAACAAGAACAAGATGTTGCTTTGGAAGTTGAAAAACCTAAGGATATGTCCGAAGCAGATTGGAAGAAGTTGAATAGAGTTGCGTGTGGGACTATTCGGCTCTTTATTGAGAAGGCTCAGAAGTACGATTTGATGAGGGATACCATTGCTGCGGTGTTGTGGAAGAAACTCGAAGACAAATACATGAGGAAAAGTTTGGAGAATAGGCTGTATTTGAAGAAGAGACTTTTTCGCTTCACCTATACGGAAGGTATGTCTATGAATGCTCATGTTGAATCATTTAATAAATTGTTGGCTGATTTGTTAAATTTGGATGAGCAAATTAAGGATGAGGATAAAGCCCTAATTCTGTTGAATTCATTACCTGAAAGTTATGATCATTTAGCAACTACTTTATTATATGGAAAAGATACTGTAAAATATGAAGATGTTGCAAATGCTTTGTTGAATAATGAAACTAGGAGAAGGGATAAAATGGTTGATAGAGAAACTTCTGAAGCTTTGATTGTAAGGGGCAGGACTGAGACCAGATCTGAGTCCAAATCTGGGAAAAAGGGAAACAAATCTCGTTCCAAATCGAGAGGAGTTTCGAAGGACAGGAAAATACCGGCCAAAGATGAATGTGCTTTCTGTCATGAAAGGGGGCATTGGAAAAAGGATTGTCCAAAGCTACGAAATAAGGGAAATTCGACTGCAAATGTGACTGTTGATAATTTAGAAAGTGGCGAGGATTTTTCTTTTGCACTTGCTTCTAGTCCCTCACTTTATCAAGAAGTATGGTTTCTTGATACAGCAGCCTCCTATCATATGTCTTGGAAAAAGAAGTGGTTTACTTTTTTGGAGTATATGGATGGTGGTGTAGTTTTGATGGGAAATGATGCACCTTGTAAGAAGGTAGGAATCGGGAAGATTGAATTGCTAATGCACGATGGTCTTATTAGGGAGCTTTCAGATGTATGGTATGTTCCATATTTGAAAAAGAATCTGATTTCACTAGGTGCTTTGGAGGCCAGTGGATTGAAATTTGCTAGTGAAGGTGGCGTTCTGAAAGTGACTAGTGGATCACTTGTGGTGATGAAAGGGCATAGAAAGAGGAACTTGTTTTTCTTGCAGGGAAAAACATATTTGGGTCAGGCTGCCAGTGTAACTGAGAAGCCTAAACAGGTTGTTCCCGACTCTACTAGGTTGTGGCATATGCGACTCGGGCATGCAGGAGAAAAGGCCTTGCAGGGGCTTGTGAAGCAAGGGTTGCTTAAAGATGCTAAAGGGTGCAAGTTGGAATTTTGTGAACATTGTGTTTTGGGTAAGCAAACTAGGGTGAAATTTGGTACAGCTGTACATCAGACAAAGGGTATCCTCGATTATGTGCACACAGATGTTTGGAGCCCTACTCAGACACCTTCTATGAGTGGAAGACATTGGTTTGTTACTTTTGTTGATGATTACTCCAGACGAGTTTGGGTATATACTATGAAGCACAAAGATAAAGTTTTGACATTGTTCACAAGTTGGAAGAAGAAAGTTGAAAATCAGACTGGTAGGAAGATTAAGGTTCTGAGGTCAGATAATGGAGGGGAATACAAGAACGATCCGTTTCTGAAATTGTGTGAAGATGAAGGGATCCAGAGGCACTTCACAGTTAGGAAGACTCCACAGCAAAATGGGGTTGCAGAAAGGATGAACAGAACCTTACTTGAGAAGGTGAGATGTATGTTAGCACAGTCTGGGTTGAAGAAGACATTTTGGGCAGAAGCTGTTATATATGCAAGCCACATTGTCAACCGTTTACCATCAGCAGCACTTGAAGGCAAGACGCCTATTGAGGTATGGAGTGGTAAACCTGCATCTGATTATAGTTTTTTGCATATATTTGGTTGTCCTGCTTATTTTCATGTAACTGAAACTAAACTTGATGCAAGAGCCAAGAAGGCTATATTTGTTGGTTTTAGTACTGGTGTCAAAGGTTACAGGTTGTGGTGTCCAGAACAGAAGAAGTTAGTAATCAGCAGAGATGTCACTTTTGATGAGACCAGCATGATCAGCTCGGGACAGTCGACTGGTGGTATAGGACAGTCGACTGGTGAGCAGCAGAAGAGCGGGACAGTTCTCCAACAGGTGAGTGGTAGAACCTCGGGACAGTCGACTGATGAACAGGAGCAGTCGACTGGTGGTCTAGAACAGCAGAAGAGTAGGAGCTCTGGTCAGTCGACTGTTGGCAATTATCAGTCGACTGATAGGAGAGTTCTCCAACAGGTGGAGTTAAAAAAGTTGTCAGTTGAAAATCCTGTTCCTGTCCAAGATGAAGATGATGTGGTTGATACTGAGAATGATGAAGAAGTTCCTATCCAGCAGGAAGAATCAATTGCAGTAAGAAGGCAAAGAAGAGATATCAAACGACCGTCTCGTTTTACAGACACAGTTGCATTTGCTCTTCCCATTGTGGATGATGAAGTTCCCTCCAACTTCAAAGAAGCCACTAGAAGTTCAGAAAATGCAGATTGGAAAGTTGCTATGGATGAAGAGATGAACTCTCTTCATAAGAATAAGACTTGGGATCTAGTGCAACTACCAAAGGGGAAGAAAGCAATTGGTTGCAAGTGGGTGTATACGAAGAAAGAAGGTCCAAAAGACAGTGTTCGGTTCAAGGCTAGACTAGTTGCAAAGGGGTATGCTCAACAGGAAGGTATTGACTATAATGAAGTGTTCTCTCCAGTTGTGAAGCATCCTTCTATTCGGATTTTGTTAGCTTTGGTAGCACAGTTTGATCTTGAATTGACACAGATGGATGTGAAGACTGCGTTCTTACATGGGGATCTAGATGAAGAAATTTATATGTTGCAGCCAGATGGGTTTAAGACAGCTGGGAAGGAAAATTGTGTTTGCAGGTTGAAGAAGTCTCTCTATGGGTTGAAGCAATCTCCAAGGCAGTGGTATTTGAGGTTTGATCAGTTTATGAAGGTGCAGAGATATTCCAGAAGTGAGTTTGATCATTGTGTTTACTTCAGGAAGTTGCAGGATGGTTCTTTCATATATCTGTTATTATATGTGGATGACATGTTGATTGCCTCTAAAAATGCTAAGGAGATTCAAAATTTGAAGAATCAGCTGAGTTCTGAATTCGAGATGAAGGATCTTGGTGAAGCCAAGAAGATACTTGGGATGGAGATAGCTAGAGACAGGGCAAAGGGCATAGTGAGTTTGACACAGAAGCAATATCTTTTGAAGGTGCTGAAACGGTTCGGTATAGATGAGAAGACTAAACCAGTAAGTACACCCTTAGCCAGTCATTTCAGAATTAGTGCTTCTCAGTCTCCAAGTACAGATGAAGAGAGACAGTATATGGCAAATGTACCTTACACTAGTGTGGTTGGCAGTTTGATGTATGCCATGGTTTGTACTCGACCAGACATCTCTCAGGCGGTGAGTATGGTTAGTCGATATATGCATGATCCAGGAAAAGAGCATTGGCAAGCAGCTAAATGGATTTTGAGGTACATAAGTGGCACCACAGATGTGGGTTTGAAATTTGAAAGGGATGACAATATTAGCAGGTTATTGGTTGGATATGTTGATTCAGACTATGCAGGTGATCTAGATAAGAGGCGGTCTACTACAGGCTATTTGTTTACTATGGCTAGGGCACCTATAAGTTGGAGGTCAAATTTGCAGTCCACTGTAGCGTTGTCTACTACTGAGGCTGAATACATGGCGGTTGCTGAGGCCATGAAGGAAGCCATTTGGATTCATGGACTTTTGAAGAGCTTTGGAATTCATCGGGAGAAGGTGGAGGTACACTGTGACAGTCAGAGTGCTATTCATTTAGCGAAGAACCAAGTTCATCATTCGAGGACCAAACATATTGATGTCCGTTATCATTTTGTGCGTGATTTGATAAAGGATGGTGATATTCATTTGGTGAAGATTGGGACAGCTGATAATCCTGCTGATATGTTAACCAAAGTTGTTGGAGCAGCCAAGTTCAAGCATTGCATGAACCTGACTAATATTTTGCATGTTTGATGATTTGGAATGGGGGGTTGGAATAGTGCTTCGCTATTTGTTCGCCTAGTATGTGATATCATACTAAGGTGGAGTTTGGATTTGTTGTTACATTTGATGATGAGCATTTGGAGTATTTGTGGAGATTGCTTGGGCTACTTGGAAGATCTTGCCAAGGTGGAGATTGTTGGATACTTGGTGGAAGATCTCGCCAAGGTGGAGATTGTAGGATAATGGCTCGATTCTGGTTCAGATTGTTTTGGAGTATCTGCAGCAAATGAAAGTTACAGTATCAGGCGACTGATAGAAGGATCAGGCGACTGTCCAGAGAGTTTTCGAAGGCTAAAGATACAAGCAGCAGCAGAGGATCAGGCGACTGATCGGTCGACTGCCAGAAGGATAGCCAGTCGACTGGTAAGTCGACCAGTCGATTGTCGACGGGATTTTGAACTAGATCAGGCCCAATTTGAAAAGGCCCAATAGTTTTCCTATAAATACACTTGTTAGGGTTTTGTAATCGGTGACGAAAATTAGAGATCCCTAATTCGGTTTTGCAGCCGTCATTATTTGTAAGGGTTTGTTTTCGCCCATTGGTGATAATTTGAAGAAGAAGAAACCCCAACCGCCCCGTGGATGTAGGCATGAATTTTGCCGAACCACATTAAATCTGTGCGTCCTTTTGTGTTGGTTTGTTTTTGTGTTTTCTCGCTGGTTCTCTCTTTGTTTCCGCATTAGTTCGTTTGATTGTTGGTTTGATTCGTATTCCGCACAACACATCTTCCCCAAACGGCCAGAATTCATGATGTAATTCATGTTTCACAATTGAAGAGGCACATTAGAAGTTCAGAATAGCTGCAGCAAACCCATCCTGTTTACTTTCACGAGGATCAGGTTGTGCCTGAAGAAGTTTTGAACCACAGAATGGTTGGAAGAAGGGGGAAGGCTGTAACCGAGATATTAGTCAAGTGGAAGGGAGGAGATGAAGACGATGCTACCTGGGAGGAGTATTGGGACATGTATGATCGCTTCCCTCAATTTCGAGACATCTTGGAAGCTCCTTTTCAACAAGGGAGGAATGATACAGTTCCCTAAAGAACCGTATCTGAAGAAATGGGCTGCAGGGTTGCGTATCAGTCCCTAGGGTTCGCATATCTGCCCCTGGGGGATTTTCTTTCTTTTATGTTTTTGCAAAAGGGACAGAAGTTTCGCAATAAACCCCCTCCAAGCAACATCTTCCGTGATCCGCAAGGCCAGCTAGCGCGTCTTGAGAGGTGGGTGCTTTAGCAGTGGGCCCCACGCACAGTAAGGTCGTTAGGCGCTGAGTGGAGTCTGTTTTTACTATCGCAGCATGCGCGTTATGCACGTTATCTGACAGTAGGCGTAGATCCCTTCTAGAGCGTCTCCATCCTTCTTTTTTTTACTCTATATATATCTGCATTGTAACCCATGAAAGTTTTATGTTAATGAAATAGTAGTTTTCTTCCTCCGCTCTCACTGCTGTTCGTGTGATTGTTGTTTCTTATTATCGATCCATGGTGGTTGCAACTCGTAGCAACCGCGATAATCCCCAAATTAGATTTGGGATGTATCAATTCCATTCATTCTTAGTTGATTTTTTGGTGTCCGTTTGAGTTTGTTAATGTTTCTGATTCTTTCTATTGTAGTATATTGAGTTTGCTGATCTTGATCGTTTCAAACTTCATTACACTATAATGGACTTCTTATTGATTATCTCTAATCTCTAATATTATAATGGGAGAAGCCCTTAGTGTCATTTGTAAATATACCACTTTATTTGTAAATCGACCACTTTACGTGTATTGCACGTGCAACTCAAACTCTCCCATTATATACTTTATTTAAAGGGAAATGCTCAGTAGAAAACGCAAATGTTGTGGAAAACATGAAAACAAGCCTAGGCCGTTGTTGGAACAATGGCCTAGGTTATAATGCATTATAACCTAGGCCGTTGTTTCCAACAACGGCCTAAGTGGTTTTCCACGTTTTCACAGACATTTGCATTTTCAACTGAGCATTTCCCTTATTTAAATCTACCAATTTATGTGCATTATACTTATAACTCAAACTCTCTCATTATACTTTTTATATTACTTTAAAAAATATGTATTTATTAACACGTGCTATATTATATTACTTTAAAAACTATATATTAATTAAAACGCGCATTGCACGTGTTAACTACTAGTAGGTTTATAACTAGAGAAGTATGTTAAAAGGATGAACCGATAGGAATTTACTTTTTCCTCAAAAAGTTTGTCAATGCTTGTGTTTGGACTTAAATTAGAAAGTTGATTTTATTGAAGTTGTTATCTTAAACATTTTTGTGGATAGTACTTTGTTCTTAGGGGGCATTTGGTACAAGGAATTTTTTTTTTTTTTGTTCCCAAGAATCATAAATCCTGGAAATCATAAAACATGTTTGGTAGGTTTTAAACATCTCTGGGAATCTTAGTTGGAAACTTAATTTCCTATGTTTGGTTGAGCTAAATATTTTCTGGGAATCTTAATCTTATTGTTCAAAATACCCCTCTCATTCTCAAATAACAAAACAAACTATTTGATTAAATACCCGAGTAAAAAAAATGATGCAAATCTGGGCCACAAAATACAAACAATTTTAAGTGGTAACATGACTTAAAATTGAAAGAGGACAATATATTTGCAGGATATCAAAATTATTTGCAAGTCTATATATTTCTAATTCTACACACCGTGGTTTAATTAGCATCGAAAGCCTTCTTCATATACCTATACAAATGCTAATTTCTTTTTCACAGCATATGGCGATAGAATATCTTCGCAAGCATAAGCCAGTATATCTCTTGAAACTATACAATAGATGCGGTTGATGTATGTCTCTTGTTAAATCATGTATCACTTCAGTTTTACAGATTCTTCTCGATAAACTGCAAAAAGAAGTTGAAATTTTTACAGGTCATCATTCTTGAAGTGCAAAGAATGAGTACAACTTGTACATCAACATCAGGTTTGATACGAAATGACTGAATTGAAAAAAACAGTTTTAAAAAAAATGCACGCTGAAATGGTAGGGTCGTGATGCTTTACCGGTTCACTCTTTAGTTATCTCCTGAAGTATCTGGTTCTCTGGTTAGGAGAAGAATTGCTTGGCATTGCGTGCAACATCGGCTTCCAGTATTGCTTCACGCACAATATCTGATCCACTCGGTTCACCTGGAAATATGAAGAGCAGGTTTAGGGATTTTTTTATTTTAAGGGCAAAATTATAATTTTAAAAAAATAACATTTTTCCAAGCACTTGGGAATCTAAGAATCCCCCTCCTTCCATAGAAAATTTTTTTGTGGGAATTGTGGCAAAAAACAATCCCAGAAAACTTAGTTTCCTGGAAATCTGAATTTAAAAGCTAGCATACCAAACATGGAAAACTAGATTCTCAAGTTATGATTCTCAGGAAACAAAAAATAATCCCCCTATGGTACCAAACGCCCCCTTATTGAAATCCTGTTCAGGTACTGCAATATGTTCAGGTACTTGTGCATGTTTGTACGAGTATACCTCATTAGTCACTATAAGATCAATGCAGCTGTGTTTCAGTTATAATTCTAGTTTCTAATTATTGTGTTAACTTTAATTTAAGAAAAGATATAGTAAATCACCGTTCAATAAAGAGCCTGTTGGGTTTTGATGTGAACCGAGTGCTCATTGGTGGACTCCAAGCTGAATTAGGACTTTTAGGATTTTTAGGAGTCATAATTGGATGAAGATTGTTTTTCTTATTTCATTCAATAAGAACTAGTGTTACCTGTGTAAAGTACACAGGCTAAATTATAGAAAGCATATAGAACTCATAAAATTATATGACACCCAAAAAAAATGTGACAGAATTAAATTTATGAGGAACTCATAAAATTTTATAGAACTCCCAAAAAATATGAGTTAAATAGAAAATCCTACTTTTATTTTGTTTTTTTTTTTAAAATAAAAAACATACGTCGTGCACGTGTTAGTTAAATAAGAATCCCTACTTTTATTCTTTTTTTCTATTTCAAAATTAAAAAAAAGAGAAATGGGGTAAACTCCCTCTCCTATTAGTATAAAATATAGATATAATATAATTAAGATCTCTTTTTGCTAATAAAAACTAGTGTTACCTAGGGGTGGCATCCAGTTCCACCAGGCCGGATCGAAAACCCGCGGTTTTGACCCAATCCCAGGCCACGACGGGCCGGTTCGAGGGGAGAAGCAGGTTGGGCCAGGCCGGGGGAGGGGAAGGGGGGCCCGGACCTGGACCCCGACCCCTTGGTTGGGGGCCGGGCCGATGCAGGTTCGCGGGTTCGCGAGCTCGCATGGTTTTGAGTTTGTTTTTTTAACTTCTTTTTAAAATTTTTTAATTATATTTTTTTTTTATTACAAAGATAAAAGGGAAGATGTTAATTAAGACAACAACTGTAAGAACATATAGATTAAAGAGAGATTTATAAATTAAATTGTTTTAATGAAATACAAAATCTCAAATATAATCAAATAGATAAGTATCATTTCATACAAATATTATCAAATTACAATATGAGGGGAATATTTGTATTTAGAGATCGAAATGGTCTCTATTTAGATTGAAGAGAATGCATTGGACTATTGCCGTGCACTTCTACTTAACCTAAATATAGAATCTCATCCCCTTAAATTTTCTAATTATTTACAATACATGATTCGTAGTGCACTTCTAGTAGATCTTCTATCTTCGCTACTTGTTGAGCCGGTTTGTGCTTCTTATAGTAAATCTTGGGTCATCTCTTCCGTTTTCATCCAATTTTCAGTGCATACAAGCATCTCCAAATTCTTCTATGTCAAACGATTCCTGTTCGGGCTCATTATCCTGCCATCAAGAGAAAAACACTTTCCGATGCAACAGTTGACACTGGTGGAATTAGCAAATCTTTAGCCATACGAGAAAGAATAGAAAAAATATTTTCATTGTTTTTCCAAAAAATTAACACATCAACTATATCATCAATGGGAGGTTGTGCATTATACCAATTCAACTCATTTGGTGAATTAGTCATTCGTTTTTTTTTAATTATTGAGATTTAAAATACTACTAGTTGTAAGACTCTTTCCCTTTAATATAGAAGAAGAAGAACTAACATTATGTGTTTGTGTAGTATTAGATGAAAAAAGCCTATCGTAACTATCATATAAATTATTCAAAACATGCTCAAATTGTGTAGTAAAAAAACATAATCAAAATCATGTATTTCTACGTATGGAGCATATGAATAAAAAATCTCAATTAAATTCTTTGTGCCTTCTAATTTAATTATGAGATTCATTACACTAGAAACACAATATAACATTGGAATTGGATGAAAATATTTTAAATTTTTTAGATAAGCGGCATAAACCATTATTCCAATATAAGAGTCGCTTACTAAATCTTTAATTGTTGTCATCATAGTGACAATTTTAAGTAAAATACCACTAGATGTAGATGAATATGTTTTAAAAAATTGTAAAGTAGCATCATTAAAAGGTTATAAAAATTTGTACAAAATATAGGCAAAAGCCCAAAAATCATCATCTAATGTATAATCTTGGATACCCATTGCAACACAAAATTCTTTTAAATGAGTTCGATAATGAAGAACAACACATAATAGATCATATGTAGAATTTCAACCATGTCTAACATCTTTAGAAAAACGTTCAAATACAATACTTCTAAGTGACACCAATCATGAAAAACTTGATATATTGGACCACTCAAAGTAATAAATTGAATACAATCTCTCATTGCATTAATTTTATCGTGTCTGTATTTTAGTGCGTCTTGTACACAAAGATTTAAAATATGACAAGCACACCTAATATGAAAAATATCGGACACTCCATAGGATATAAAGTAATTTTCAAACTAGTAATTGCCTTAGTATTATTAGAGACGTTATCAAAACCAACAGCAAAAACTTTATCATAAATACCGAAATTATTGCATGCTTCCATTATGTGTGTCACAATTACTTCACCCTTATGTGTGCACCTAACAAATCCGAATAAGATAATCCTCTTTTGGATTAACCAATCAGTATCTATCCAAATGACATGTTACACACATCACTGGTACGCCGTTAATTCATACTCAACCATCTGATGTCAAAAAAACTCTAGTGTTTAGTGATGTTAGTGTTGCAACTAACATATCATTGGCCTCATTGTATACTAATTTACAATCACCCTTAACCACATTTCTAGCAATTTTTTTTTATAATGGGGGTTTAATGCGGTTTGGTTAAAAGTCTCTACAGTCCAACTTTCGCCAAACGAATAAGGTAATTCATCCCAAATTACTAATTTAGTCTTTTCCCTACGAACGATATCGTGATCGTAGCTATGGCTATCTACTTGATCGGTCCTTTAGTGTATTTTTTGTTGTGTGAAGGTGTCTTTAGAAATTTTAGGTTGACATTTTTCTAAGTGACGCTTAAGTGTATCCGTTCCCGATCCTATTTTAAACTTATATGGCGTTGACACTTCTTACAAATTTTAAGTCATACATTTTTATCATTTTGTGATGGGACAATAGTAAAATATTGGTGTACTTCGGAAGTGGGTCCTCATATTTTACGGGATTGAGAAGGGGCTTGTTTTATGTTTTGTGATTGTATGTTTTCCACTACTACATCTTTCATGTTTGTGTGTGAAATATCATGCAAATTGGGAATACTATCAAACTTAACAAATGTTTCTTCACTATTTATTTGTGGAATTAAAGGAATGGAAGGAATGCAACTAGATGAGATTGATTCTTGGCTACTATGTCTACCACGTGATCGGTCAGATGTCATCTAATTAATAACAAGTGTATGTATGTTTGGAGAAAAAATCTAGAAATAAGAAGAGAGAATTCAAAAAAAAACAACAACAACAACAAGATTCAAATTATGAAATAGTATATGTTCTAAAAAAAATTCTACAAAACATTTAAAGATAACTACACAATTCTACAAAACATGTAAAGATAACTAAACAATAATACAAAACAAGTACGAACTAGTGTATGTTATTAAACAAAATCTAAAAAATTTGATGAGAGAGTTCTATAAGACAACAATAATTAAGAGATTAACTAGTATATGTTTTTTATAAAAAAAAAATCTTTACTACTACAATCTAATAAAGAGAAAGATATGAGAATAATGCTAATTCTAAAAATTAAACAAATACAAAAATACCGTATGAGTGTAGAATGTATGTTTGAAGAGTGAAAGTAGAGAGTGTTGAGAACTTGTTGTTGATTGTTGTTGATTATTGTTGAAGTACTGATCCTTGCAATTCTTGTTGTTGATATTGTTGAAGTTGTTGATGTTGATCCTTGCAATTCTTGTTGTTATTTGTTGTTGATTTGTTGAGAGAGAATAGAGAGAGTTGAGTGAATCTGTTAAGAGAAATGAATAAAATGGGGTTGTATATATATATATATTATGTGTTTTTCCAGATTTCCCAAAACACCCCTCAAAACTTGCTAGTATTGATCCGTTGGGGGGTATTTTGGTAATTATATAAATCTGTTTTTCTTTAAAAGAAAATTCCCACAATGGCCGGGCCTGTTGCGAGTTTTCGAGTAATAAGTGGGGCCCAGCCAAGCCCGGGTTCCCAAGCGGCTTCGGGTCGGGTTGGCCCGGTTTCGGTGCGGGCCGAGCCGGTCCCGGGCTGAATCGGCCGTGATGCCACCCCTAGTGTTGCCTTGTGCAAATTGCACCGACAAAAAAAATTTCGAGGGACTCATAAAATTGTATGAAATTTAAAATTAGTGATGTCTATTAACTATTTCAATCACAATATAATCAAAAGATGACAAATCTATAGATTAACCAATTCACATTTTCAAACCAACTTTCCAAACTAACCAATCATTCTATATTTCTATCCAATTGAAAGAAAATGAAAAAAAAAAGTCAAATAATTATGGAAGTTGGCTTGTGGCTCTTCTCGGACTCCTTGATGTACTCCGCTATCTCCTTCTCCACTGCGTGCTTCTCAACAACCTTCCCTCTTAAATCAAACATAATCAACATTAGAAACACACGGAGGAAACAATAATTGATAATTAGCTATATCAAAAGATGACAAATATATAGATTAACCAATTCACATTACCAAACCAACATCATTCTATTTTATATTCTATTGAAAGGAAACCCCAAAATTCTCGAGGTGTGTAACTTTCCAACAATTCCAGCACCAAGACATAGGTAAACCCTAGGTTACTAAATTTAGAGATGCCCCTTATTCTTTAATGCAACATTATCCACACATTTTTTTTGCGAACATCGTAATCAGCATTCATGACCACTCATAATCAGTGAGAGTAACAATATCTTGCATAATAAATTGGTAAAGTTGTTACGACGTCATCTTAGGTTCAGATAGTAATTGAAAATCACAACTAACAATAACAACTAACTATTCTCAAAAGAAACACTAAAAGTCAACAAACGCACTAACCCAAACAAAATCAACAAACAACTAATCTGCTAAAAAAGCACAATGAATCAAACAAATCACTCGCAACTTCTTTTCCGGTGATGGTAGTAACGAAGAACGACTGATCAGTTTGAAATCCATGTACAAAAGATCTGGAATAAAAACACCCAAAAATGAATCAAATTAGTCTAAAAAATCACCCTAAAATTTTGAAAAATTGCAAAAAAAAGGGGAAAATGATCAGACAACAGGCGGCGTGTGGCATGCAGCGTAGGGCGATTTGCAATGAGCGAAATGGTTTGAAGAGGTTGGGGGTTGGGTATGAGGAAGGGTTTTGAAAGTGGGGGAAGATGAGTATGCGGTGTTGTTTGTTTTTATCTTTTTTTTCCCCCCTTTTTGTGTGCATATTGAACATGTGTTAGTCTCTACTTTTGCTCTCTTTACTCTATTTCAAAATAGAGGATGGGGATATGGGGTAGACATATTAGTGTAATATATAGGTAAAATAAGGATAATGTTCAACTGTAATGAACTCTGTAAAATCATATGAGAGAGTGTGTGTGTGTGAGAGAGAGAGAGAGAGAGAGAGAGAGAGCGCCAGACCATATAGTTGTATCATCTTCTTTCACAAATCTCATTCACCTCATCATCATTTTCATAGTTCTTCGCATCCAAATGCCGATACAGAATCCCAATTTATGTAGGAAAATAGAGAGATCCATATGTTCTCCAAGTAAATTAACATTATTTCAAACCAACTTATAAATTTTTTTTTTTTTTTTTTTTTTTTTTTGATTATACTGGGTATCCATCCCCTTCTATGGTCAGACTAATCCCAGTCCCGTGGCGAGGATCCCAACATTTGTTGGGTTTGTGCACTACCCTTTTTGGATAGAGGTCACTGGCCACCCAGAGGTATTTAATCCCCATCTATGGGAACCATAGGGCTCGAACCCAGGATCTTGGAGGAGCAAACTCCAAGTCCCATCGCTCTTACCACTAGGCCACTTGAAACTCCAACCAACTTATAAATTACATTGTACATCCAGTACTAATACAATTCAACAACTAAAATGATGTATACAATCATTGAAAGGAATATTATCAATAAATTACAGAAAATGATGTATACCATCATTAAAAGGATTATTATCAATAAATTATAGACTATAATGAACTTTATAGCATCATATGTGTGTGTGTGTGAGAGAGAGAGAGAGAGAGAGAGAGAGAGAGAATCAGACCATATAATTGTATCATCTTCTTTAGAAATTGATTCCTACAAACTAGGGCTAACTAACAACGAGAAACTTCAAAAACTTCTCAGTTGAAGTTTCTTCATTCACTATTGGGCATGAAACCGAATATTATGAACCAATTTTCTTCTTTCTAATCATGCATTGGTAACATCATTCAATTCATCATGTCTAATAATAATGATAAATTCTTAAAATGTCTGTGAAATTTTCCACAGCAAGAAAGCATGTCCATATAAATTTAGTGCTGATAGTTAAAATATGTTTTCAGAATTGTCACTGCGAAAAGCATGTCTATATAAACTAAGTAAAGATAACACCAAGCTTATCCAGGGTTGAAGGAAGAGTTTTATAAAATTAAATGCCTATTTCTTTCGATATCTTAATTCTATATTTAGATAGATTTAAAAAGATCTTCAACCTCTATAATTAGGAAGGATGGATTGTCTATAATGTGTAAAGACGATAAATGCATCAACAAAATCAAATCTTACAAATCGATGCTATTATACTATCTTTATCGTGTAGATGTCGCTACATTTATTGAGGCTTTTACCATGAATAATACCACAAAAGAAAGATTAAAACGAAGAAAAGCAAGAAAGCAGTGGCGGAGGCAGATGCAAGCCTGGGACACCAGAAAACTTGCAAAACCCCCCTTTTTATACCTAATTTTCTAATTTGCCTCCCCCAATTAAATAATTTTTGGGACCCCCAAACATAATCTGTCCAAGCCCAAGTCCAAAAGCCCAAATAAAAAAATCAGTCCAAATTTTTGGTTATAAATTTATGGGATTTATGAATATATGTGATCCAATAATTTTTGGAATTTTTTTGGCAACACTGATGATGAATGCCGAAAAGAATGGGACCCCCATTTTGAATAGTCTGGCTCCGCCACTGCAAGAAAGTCCCATCCTCTTGTTTTGGTTTGACCGATGCGATACTTGTAGGACCCACTCTCTCGCAAAAGTCACCACGAAAATGTTGGATATATAGGTATATTCTCACTATATGAATAATATTATGTATAATATTATTCTATGGGTAACACATGTGTTATACGTACTAATTGTATGAAAATCGGAATGCAGGTTGAGTGGGTTGAGAACCCAGTACCCAAACCAATATTGATTCTATAAATACTGGCTTGTGATAGTACTCTAGATATTCCAATCTTGATACCTAGGGTAAATATCTCATGCACCTTAGTCTAGGATATTAACCCTAATTTTCATTGTTATAATCTCTCATAATCTCTAACAATCTTGAGATATTTAGTAAAATTAATTTTGTGAGATTAAGAGAGATTGAGTTCTGTTCGTTGGAAACTCACCTCGTCATTGGTCGCTGTCTCACATCTGTCACAGTCGACGATGCTGCTCTGGTCGCTGATGTCGCCACACGCCGCCGCCGCACCCACCGCAGGTCACCGACCCCTGCCTCCTTCTTCCCCTGTCGCCTTCTTCTCCAGATTGAGCAAAATCGAAGCGGGTTGGGGAAGAGATCAGATCCAAAAGATCTAATTTTTCTATTGGGTTGTTGAGTTTAGGGAGATGGGTTCATGGTTTTGAGGAGTTTGATTTGGAGCTCTCTGAATTTGAATCTGTGAATGTTGCTGCTGCTTGTAGTGCTGGGAATGTGAGCAACCCACTGATGGTTCCTCTGACTCTCATTCAATGGATCTTAGTTAATTGAGTTGTGCCCAGACATGGATCTTGGTTATAAGAGTTTGGATCTATTTTCATGTGGGTGTATTTGAAATGAAGGTGTAGGAAGCCTCAGAGGAGCTTGCAGTTTAGACACACACAAGGTGTTCGATGCTGGGTCTCTTTGGCACAGAATGGTTTGTTGTTTGGATTTGTTCCCAAACAGACACGAGTCTAATCAATTAAAGGGGAAGAGATGGTAAAAGATAAATTCCTTACTTTCCTCGTATTAAATTTTTGTTAAATATTTTGCTATGCGCTGGAAGTTCAAAACATTCGTTTTAAGTTTATGTTTTGAATTATAGAATTACTATGATGCTAAGTGGTTAAGTTCAAAGCTGTATTAATCATTTGTTTAATTGAATACAAGTTGAACAGTTGTTTTGGCTATGTGATAAAATCAAATATCTATTTTTTGATAAGTTAAACTATATGTTTTGACTATAAAGTTTGGATCTCCAATTAAATTGTTGCTAGAATTAAACAATGCCAATAATTTGTTTAATTGGCTAATCTTTAACAATTTGATGAATGTAAGAACTTCAAAGTTGCTTACAAGTGTCTGTTGGAAACGATGGATATGCATCACGGATGAATAAGTCTGCACTACACGGGCTTCTCCATCAAATTTGGAAAACACTTCTAACTTGAAGTGTCGGTATGATCTACTCTAAGCTTTCTTAATATTTTTTATGTGATGAATGTGTTAACGTTTTGTGCGTTTGATCACATGATTGAGAGTTTTAAATCATAGTTATTATCGCTTTGAAAACTAGCATGTTTAAGGTTGTTAAGTGCTTTATCATACTATGTGTATAGATATTTTGACAAATTCATTGTTTACAGTTTGTGTGAGATTATATATTTGTTTCTCAAATAAAATAAAATATAAATTTTTGATGTATAAGATGTATAACAAATATCTGTAACTTAGGAGATGGTATCTCTTAATGTAGGATATGACTCCATTAGTTACGTTTTGTTCTTTCTCGTTCATTGTACTGTATGTGCAAAGTTGAATTATAACATGTTAGTCATTATCTCATTTAGCGTTATGAAAATGATAAAGAACGAATTAAGGAAAGAACTCTTTGCTCAATGTGTTTGAGCAAGTGGACATTGTTAGAACCATTAGAGAAAGCAAACAATTTTGTAAAATGTGATAGAGTAATTTTGTATTAACTCTTATAATATGCATATATTGTCAATCGCATGTATAAGTTGAGTTTAACAAATGAGATAATTAATAATAATAGTTCTAATTGTGTATAGTTTCTGAACATAGCATAATTGGCTAGGATTTGAGGACTATATATTAAATTGTTTGTTCTTGTTAAAACTTATAACTCTACTAAATGATACTTCATTAAATATGACAAATGCGAAGTTTGAATTTAGATTTTGATCACTAGAAAATTATTTTGTATGGTCTCTAGGAGTTCACAACTTTTTGAATCAATACATTCTCATATTTGTGATCTCAGTAGCTTTGTGACTATGTGAGATAATTGTTGGTCAGAAGTATTTAATCGCTTTTGTAGATGATTAATATAAATCTGTCATATATATGAAGAATGTTCTTAATGTATTAAAAATTATAGTTAAATGCTAAAAATCAAGGGTTCAGATTTGATAGAGGTGGTGAATATGTTTTAACAATTTTAAGAGAAGTTTGCATTTGGCATAATCTCTAGTGCACTCTATTTACAACAGTTAAAACGAAATTGATAAAAGTTAGAATCAAACACTTAGTGAAATGTTGAATTTTATATTATTTGAGTTTGTGTAACTGTGGGTGATATTATATTGTTAATCATATTTCCAATATGTTACCACACTCTAAATTATTTACACCATGTAGACTATGGCATGAAAACACAAATAATTTTGTTAAAGTGAAAATTTATGTTGTGATACATTTGTTAGAATACATTTGTTACAACAAATATTTGTGTGTGTTTAGAAAGTGCAGAATGTAGTTCCGTGGACAGATGTTGTATCTATCTAATTTATGTTAGAATAATCTAAACTTGCAGAGTTCTTTGAGGATGTGTTCATCAAAGATAAATGTATGAAATAATCTAGTCCTACAGACACAGTCAATAATTCACAGTTGGAAACAAGAACTAGCCTTACTGACACAAAAACTTGAATGACAAATGAGCTAAGAAGAGTCTTCAGTAGACAATGAGATAGTTTTGTGTCATACAATAATACTTTAATTTAGTTGATCTGCCGAAAGGGGCTAAAACTATAGTAAGTTAGTGAGGTTTTGTAGAAGAAACTTAATTTTGATTGTTCATTATCAAATTTAATGCATTTTAGTAGCTAACGGATTGACTGAGAAAAATAGGGTAGATTTATTTGATGTCTACTCACATGTTTGTCATATTGCTACAATAAGTATTCTTCTTACCCTTACATCTATTGAAAATTTTGTTAGTCATAAAGGATATTTAAACAATTTTGTACTAAAAGTTTAGTACTTGATGTTTTGTACTGAACAGTTTTGTACTGGAAAGTTTTGAACTAATATGTTTAGTGAACAAGATTTACAATTTAGTAAAATCATTGTATGTTCTTAAAACATGTATAGCCGACGAATAAATAATTTGAAAATTTTCTTAAAGGGCCTAGTATATGAATCAAGTAATTCAGATCAGTAGCCTTTAACTTTATGGTGTGTCAAATATAATGACTATTATTTACTTGTGTTGTTGACGAGCTTGTTCTTGGAAGTGACATCTCTATTACAAATGAAGTTAAAATTGTGCTATCCAAAGAATTCAACATGAAAAACATAGGTATTGTGGACACCATAGGTATAAGGGTGAGTTTCGGTTGGCAAGGGATAACTCTTAGTCAAACTCATCAAATTAAAATATGTTTCAAAAGTGGGGATATAATGATTGAAAGTGTGTTTTGAAACACCTTATGATTATGATAAAAGGTTGACACCTAATGATGGTGCAACTATGAGACAGGAAGATCATTCTAAAGAAATTGAAAGTCTCATGTATACAAAGATCTGCACTAGAATAGACATAGCCTTTGAGGTAGGTATGATCTGTAGATTCAATAATAATCCTATACACATTTGAGTACCCTAAGAGGCTAATGAGATACCTGAGTGGTACTCAAAAGTTTGCTTTGTGCTACTCTAGTCATTCTTTGAATGCATGGCTGATCTGATGCATTATGATGCTCAGAATTTAGTAAAAGTCAATAACTAGTGGATATGTGTTTACACTAGGAGAAACAGACATGTTATGGAAATTAAAAGGAAAACAGGCACTGTGCTACATCCATGAAATCAGACCTCTATGTGTTATCCTCTGCAGGAAAAAGACTGAGTGGATTGAAGAATTTGTTGTTAATCATCCATTAAGAAGTTTAAGTAACTCTCTAATTCTGTTATGCGACTATCAAGCTACAATGCACTGTAGCTCATAACTCACTCTATAATAGTAAGAGAAGTATATTAAGGCTGAAAGAAGCCTAGTTGAACTTTCCCATAGATAAAGTGCAATTGCGACAAGTATGGCTAATGCTCTTGCTAAGAGACTTGAAACTGGTATAATTATCAAAACTGTGGAAAAAATGGAGTTAAAAGCTATTGAGTCAAAGCTTTAACATCCTAATTGTTTTGAAATTAAGAATCCAATTGGAGCCATAGAGAAGTTCAAATTTAAGCATCAATTGTAGGCAGTTGATATGTTTTAAATAATTTTGATGATTCCACATAAATTTCACAAATATATAATATTGTTCTAACTTTGATGGTATTATATATCGAGAGAATTTACTTAGAATAATCATATTATTCTAATGCGAAACATGAAAACTTGTTGATGTGTTTCCGATGTTTAGAATTGTCATTATATCATTCCAATTTTGATAATATATATCTTTTATGGATTCTTGTTTCATTTCAATTTTGATGATTCAGAATTAACCATAATTGATTTGACTATTCTATCATTCCAATATGAGACATAGTATAGTTCTTGTGTAGAAACTATAATAGTTCTTATTATTTATTTAGTTAATGGCACTTGATTGTGATGCTTGCGTTACATTTTTGCTAAGCTAATTATGAATTGTGCTAAGTTCTTTTGTGAAACTTGATACTTTGTGAAATTCGTTGGAATTCTTAGAGATGTGTCTTTTGATATTCTTGTTTTCAATAAGCTAGCAAAGATGGAAGAGTTGAATCTGTCAACAGATTTCAAAATAATGATTTGCTTAAAATGGAGGAGTAAACATAAAGCAGTGTGCAAGGATAGAGTTTCAGTTTATTTCTTTCGAGAATAAATTAGTCACTTGCCTGGTAAAACTTCTGTTCAGTTTAAGACTCTTGTGTTCATTGAGCTTAAAACTCTTATTTTGTTCTTGAAGTTTATTTGCTTTGTTTGATTTTGAAACTATGATTGATTACTCCAGTTGGTTTAGTCATTGTGAACTATTTAATTATTTTGGTTTAGTCTTTTTTAACTATTTGGATTTATAATTGATTTAGTCTTTATGAACTGTACATTGAGTGATGCATTTCTTCTATTTAAAGATTGCTATCAGCCAGTCAGCTTCATGTTGAACTAATGAGATAATCCAGTACGTTTATATATTAAGAATATAGTAGGAGATTGTTGGATATATAGGTATATTTTCACTATATGAATAATATTATGTGTAATATTATTCGATGAGTAACACGTGTGTTACACGTACTAATTGTATGGATATCGGAAGGCGGGTTGAGTGGGTTAAGAACTCAGTACCCAAACCAGTATTTATTCTATACAAACTGGCTTATGATAGTAGTCTAGATACACCTCTTGTTTTGGTTTGACCGACGCGACACTTGTGGGACCCACTCTCCCGCAAAAGTCACCACGAAAATACATACATAAAAACAAAGTGATGAGTCCAAAATTAAATTGGATAGGACGAACCGATCATCTCAGTCGACAAACTAATTACGTAGGTAGTAGAATACAAGCATCAAGAAAGAATGCTTAATTGATGTTCCCAGAGTAGCATTCTTAATCTTTTTACTATTTAATTAATCATGACAAATGATGGGTTTCCACCAAATTTTCTATGGAAAAATTTATTCCAATCACTAATAAATAAACTAATCAAAATCTATTATATTCAGCTAGGGCTGCAATCGAGCCGAGCCGAATATCTTCAGGCTCGAGCTCGGCTCGTTAAGGAATCGAGCTCAGTTTTGAGCTCGAGATCGTCTCGAGTCGAGCTTTGACCAAGCTCGAGCCGAATAGCTCGCGAATAGCTCGATTCGTTTGCAGCCCTATATTCAGCATGGAAATTCATAATATAAACCAAAATTAATTCCCTAAAATAAATCTTACCTCATAACTGAAAGAAGTAAAATCACTCAGCAAATCCGAATGGAGAAAGAAAACTGATGCGGAACAATCCGTAAATAAATCAAAGATCATTAGTTTCTACTAGATGTAAGTGATGGTAGTAGGTTGGGCGGCGAGGACAGGATCAAGTCGGTCGAGGGTGGTGGCGGGTCGGTTCGTGTAGGATGGGCGGCGAGGATTGGTGGTGGGGGGGTGGGGGGGGGGGGGGGGGCGAGTGTGGTGGAGGGTCGGTTCGTGTGGGGCGGCGAGGATGGGGTCAGGTCGACCGAGAATGTTGGTGGGTCGGGTCGCGTGGCGGGTTGGTCGCGTGGACGGCCTGGGCGTCGGATTGGTGGCGCGCTGACCGAGGATGGGGCAAGGGAGGGCATACTAATGAGGGAGAGGAGACCGAAGAATGAGGAGCGAGTTTGGATGAAAGTGGAATGAGATGAGAAGGAAGATGAACAATTTTTGAAAGTGGATGAGAAGATGAGTTTTTTTTTCTTCTTCTTCTTTATTTACTCTAATATTTTATACGCGCTGAGCACGTGTTAGTCCCTACTTTGTCTCTCCTTTCTCTATTTCAAAATGGAGCAAAGAGATAGGGGGTAGACCTATTTGTATTATATATATGGAAATGCTCCATTGAAAACACAAATGTCTGTGAAAACGTGAAAAATCACCTAGGCCGTTGTTGGAAACAACGGCCCCAACAACGACCTAAGTTATAATGCATTATCAACAATGGCCTAGGTTGTTTTCACGGGTTTTCACAATATTTGCGTTTTTAACTGGCCTAGGTTGTTTTCACAGGTTTTCACAACATTTGCGTTTTTAACTGAGCATTATATATATATATATATATATATATATATATATATATATATATATATATATATATGGGTAAAAGGGATATGAGCAACTTGCTCATTTAGTAAATGAGCAAGTGATGAGGTGGCATGCATGTGATTGGGAAATCCTAAAAGTGGTTAGATACTCAATGTATCACATGCATGCCACCTCATCACTTGCTCATTTACTAAATGAGCAAGTTGCTCATATCCCTTTTATCCTATATATATATATATATATATATATATATATATATATAGCCATCTTCCGTTGCAAACACAAATATTGTGCAAACGTGTGCAAATGCCTTAACCCGTCATTGGGGATGATAGGTTAAGGCAAAACACATAACCCGTAAGTTGGACCAAAAGTTGTTTAGCATAACTAGTAATTTACACGTGAGATGCACGTTTTAATAAATAAATATTTTTAAAGTAAAAATTTCGATGTAGTCTTGCCTCGAATATGAGATCTCTGTTATATTAGTTATGCACAGACAATGCACGTCTTAATAATTTTTTTCAAAAAAGAAAAACTCTACTTAGTTAAAACTTGAACCTGAAACCTCATTCATATTAATTATGTACATGCATCACACGCGCGTTGATAGATTGACAAATGAAACTAAGACCCATATCCCATATTAGATAGATTAGATATAGATATATATTGTATAGAGATAAATAGAGAAAGATACAGTGAATTAAAGCCATCTACAAATAGATGATAGGATTAGATTCAATTCATAAAAATTGAAAAATTGAATCAACTTCTTAAATCTCGAACTACTATATATATTTCAATCAATCAATTCCCGATCGAACAAAATTTCTTTCAATTCTACAATTTTGTAAGAGCAATCTTTTTTCCAACAACAGTGAAGATGAAAAGAATCTGATAGAAGAAGACAGTGAAGATGAAAAGAATGTGGAGATAATTTAGTTTTTTTTCCTCACAAAAGTGCAGAATTAGAAGAATTTCATTCCGAAATATACATGGTAAAATATAGTAGTTGGAGATAATTTAGGAGGAAGTTGGCCCACTTCACAAGTAAAGTTTTATCTGATCGTCTGTTTTCAGATGAACGGTCTAGGTTAATTCACAAAAAGCCTCTTCTTATTTATTTATTTATTTATTTATTTATTTATTTTATAAAAGGAAGGAGAAATCTAAATCCATCAAATAAGGTTGTTTAAATTTTTTTGATAGAAAACGGTGGATGCTAGTCCCCCTGTGCTTCATTAAAAAGATTTTAACAAGGCATACAACCAAGGAGGGGCGATGATATTCATGCGTCCCAACATTGGGCCATGATACTCATCCCCCGATCAAAAAGAGAGCACCCATCCCATATACATGAGTCTCCCACCCCAAACACGAATTAATTACAGATGAAACAAAAAGTTCCTAACACCGGAACATTCCCAAAAAATTCCAAAATCCTCCACCACCTCCGCTAATCACTCCCCAGTTGGTGTCCCCCCTTCCTCCTGTGAGTCTGCCTCGTTGTTCGATGTACCGACGTCTGCATAAAAATCTTTAATCTTCTTTGTCGTATCATCACCTGCCGTTTTGGACCAGAATTTAATATTAGCAATAATACTGACTAAAAGGTGGTGATGCATGATGTGTTTGTGCGACTGTCTGAAAATTCTATTATTCCTTTCTAACCAAATTCCCTAACAAATCGCTGCCACCCCGATTTCCCATATGGCTAATTGGTCCTTACAAACATTGATGTCCTTAACAGCTTCCTCTTCAGCAGCAACATTGTCAATGTCAAAAAGTATATAGGGGTACACGAAAAAATGAAAGAGCTCCTACCAACTCCCACCTTCTCCCCTTCCTCACCACCAGTCAACATCTCCGACCTCCTTCCCGGCCTTCCTCCTCCTCCTCTCCAACTCCTCACCCTCTCTTGCACCTTTCCTCTACTTTAATTTTGATCCCCACCTTCCTCCTCTTAACTTTTAATCCTTCCTCTTGTTTGTGCTCGCTGACCTTTGCTACGGCTGGCCGCTAAGCTAGCTTCTTACCTTGGACCTTCTAACTTCATTCCAGTATGTTATCGAAATTGGAACTCAGTGGATGCGGACCCAATGAGAGGGTCCGCCACACCACGACCGCCCCAACACACCCTCCTCCAACGGCCGATACCCCTGAACCTCAACCTCACAGACTTGACCCTACAAAAGCTTCTAATACAACACTGGTCCCAAACCCGATTCCAAATGCTACCCTACAGCCTCACTGTAACGCCCCAAATTTTTTTTTGACTCAAAAATCAATTCTTTCAATTTCTATATCACTTTAAACATAAACTAAGAAAGTTATATTTCAAAGAAAATTTTGGCAGAGTTCCCCATGAAATTTCTGCCCTGAAACACAAAAAGCTTACGAAATTCTGCTTTAAATTTCGTAGCTCACATCACAAGCAATAATATCACGGGCTCCCCAGGCCAAAATGAGCAGAAACACACAGGCAATATAATATCATGCTCTGGGGGCCAAACTCATAATAGAATATCAAATATCAAATAAAAACCATAAATTTCTTTGAAAACGAGATAAAAATTTTAGAAAAATCTTTGTAAAACATACCATAGGGCCCGGTACACCACAACGAGATGGGTACGGGTCACAAACACAACATACTACTCCACATTATACTCATCATCATCATATACATGCTTATACATCTAAAATACAGTTTAAACCATAAATTTCACGATTCACACAACTAAACTTATACATAAAATTTAAAGTAAATGACTTCACTCTACGAAATCTACGCCTCACCTCTGCACTACTGAGGACCAGTAACAGTAGGGGCCCAGGGTAATCCGGGGACTCCCTAACCCCCCAAACACTAAGGGGTTAGCCATTTCTGGTGTGAGTATAATTCACTAATCTAATAAATGAACCAAACTATATAAAGAAAATAAATTAAAGTTACAAATATCAAGGTAAGAAGATTCAACCTGAATCTGAATATTAAAGCATCAAGAATAAAACTTGTATCAAGTACTCGACAAATCTGCATCCGTCTACATATATCCATAACTTCACATCCTTCGCTAAATGCAACATATTAATATGTGACTGCATATATATAAATATATATATACAACTCCTTCAATTCATACTCCATTACAAAATAGCACATTAATTCGCATTCCATTACTTTTCATTTTGAATTCTCCAACACAAATACTCATCTTCATTCATAAACCTTTTCTTTCTCCTTCTCATGTCACATAACATCACACTCATCAATCTTGCAACACGCGGATACTTATTCCTATCATATTTATTCTCCTCTCGTAACTTCACATTTATTCCATCATAAATTATTGTATTTTATCACATAGAATTGTTCTACTGTAATTCGTTACATCCCTTTGCATTCAGGGCATTATGTCTACATGCGGTCAATCTCATAATACCACATTTAGTCATTTATTATAACACTTATCATAATATTTCGCAATACAACAACTTTCATTCTCGTATTACATACATCACATTCATACAATCAATAACATCACATATATCTTCATAACATCTCGTTACAGGTACTCATCTTATTGCAAATCATCACATGCGCCCATTTAATCGCATCTTATACATATGCATTCTCATTCCTTCATACAACTTTGGTTACTTCTCATTCTTGTTGGTAATAAATCTTACTATCATTTTCACTTACATCTCATGTTACAGTTAACTTCATTTTCATTCTCATAAATTTATACTCCACATCCCAAACATAGTTTGGGTAATAACCTATTGCACCCCGAAGTCGATAGCGTGGGTACTAATCACGGTATCCCAAGTAGATCTTGGATAATAACTCATCACATCTCAAGCCAATAGCTCAGTTATTAACTCACTTTACTTTTCTTTTCATCTTACAATTTACTTTACTCTTAAGTTCATTCCACAACACATCTATCATATCAACAACCCATCAACGCATCCAGGAAGTTGTGCCAAGGCAGGTAGTTCTCACAATTTCCACGAAATTAGTGGGCGAGTAGTTCCTCGACACAATTCCAAGGTACAACAAACTCATAACACAACATGTTTCTTTATAATAACCATTTTTCATAGCTATTCTCATATTACATTTGCTTCACTTCCATTCATATAATGAATAGGACATTTTCTTTACTTTCACATTTCAGTTCATAATACAATGTATTCTACTTCAATTTCCATCTCATAATACAATTCACTTTAACTTTCATTTTTTTAGATAATACACTGCACCCAAAACATAGTTTGGGTAATATACACCGCACCCCAAAGCCGATAGCTTGGGTAATAATCACTGCACCCCAAGTAGAACTTGGGTGATAACTCATCACATCTTAAGCCGAGAGCTCAATTATTAATTTACTTATTCATTTCCACCCATACACTTCATTTCATTTCATTTTACACTAAGTACTTTCTTCTCTTTCTCATTCACATTTCATATCCTATTCATTTTACCCTAGGTCTAGCCTGGAGTATCAATTCTCTCTCAGGTCTACCCTGAGGTATCAACTCTCTCTCCGGTCTATCCGGAGGTATCTGCTCTCCCAGGTCTATCCTGGGGTATCAACTCTCTCTCAGGTCTACCCTGAGGTGTCATCTCTCTCACCGGTCTATCCGGAGGTATCTGCTCTCCCAGGTCTATTCTGGGGTACCAACTCTCTCTCAGGTCTACCTTGAGGTATCATCTCTCTCTCCGGTCTATCCGGAGGTATCTGCTCTCCCAGGTCTATTTTGGGGTACCAACTCTCTCTCAGGTCTACCCTGAGGTATCATCTCTCTCTCCAGTCTATCCGGAGGTATCTGCTCTCCCAGGTCTATCCTGGGGTACCAACTCTCTCTCAGGTCTACCCTGAGGTATCATCTCTCTCTCCGATCTATCCGGAGGTATTTGCTCTCCCAGGTCTATCCTGGGGTACCAACACTCTCTCAGGTCTACCCTGAGGTATCATCTCTCTCTCCGGTCTATCCAGGGGTATCTGCTCTCCCAGGTCTATCCTGGGGTACCAACACTCTCTCAGGTCTACCCTAAGGTATCATCTCTTTCTCGGGTCTATCCGGAGGTATCTACTCTCCCAGGTCTATCCTGGGGTACCAACACTCTCTTAGGTCTACCCTGAGGTATCATCTCTCTCTCCGGTCTATCCGGAGGTATCTGCTCTCCCAGGTCTATCCTGGGGTACCAACTCTAGTCAACCAAAATTATTGTTATTAACATTTTCTTTTCATATTATCATCACTCTTTATCATCATAGCATCTCATCTTTTATTTGAACTTATTCACATAAACAATGATCACCATATCAAAGAAATATTACTGTAATTAACATATAGAATCATCACATCGTAGGATTGCACACCACAACTGTACTGTATTATTTATTATCTCATTCTCACATGTTTGCATACGCCCAGTAGATTAAAAAATCACCACACCATATATATATACTAGGTTTGCCCATTGACACGTGCCTACGGCACGTCTTCGGAACGGTGCACCTGATTTGATTATATAAAATAGTTTTGGAGGTCCAGTAAATTAATTGAAGCAGTAAACATATTATATGAGGAACCAGTATATCTACCTTTAAGCTCAATTATCGTCTTCCTGATTATTAGCTTGAACTTACCTGAAATGCATATAGTTTGTTAGAAACACTGCATAGAGTTTTTTTTAACTTCAGCATTAATTTTAGATACTTGTAGTAGTTATGCAAGGACATTATCATATAGGTTTTATAGAGCTTACTCTAATCCCATAACCACTATGAGCATGTCTAAATACAATGGTAATGCAAGTGCAGGTATGAAGGTATCTACAATACAAATAATCTAAACATTTATTTTTAAAATTTTAAAGTTTTATTTCTAAAATTTCAAAAAATTTTATTTTTTTTTAAATTTTAAATTAATAATTTTAATATTTTTAAATTTTTTTAAAGTTTTTGATTTTTAAAATTTTTTTGAATTATTTTTAAAGTTTTTAAAATTTTAAATTTTTTGGTTTTAAATTTTTTTTAAAATTAAATTTTTATTTTATGTATTTTTTGAATAGAAGAGAGAGAAAGAAAGAGAGAGAGAGAGAAAGAAATAATTAAATAAATAAAGGAGTTGTTTTAGGTGTGGATTTAAATTTGAATTTTGGGGGAAAAATTTTTGGGGGAAAATGTGTTTTTTGAGGTTAGATCTAAATTTTTTGGTTTTATTTTTTTTTTAAATTAAAATTTTTATTTTATGTATTTTTTGAATAGAAGAGAGAGAGAAAGAAAGAGAGAGAGAGAAAGAAATAATTAAATAAATAAAGGAGTTGTTTTAGGTGGGGATTTAAATTTGAATTTTGGGGAGAAACTTTTTGGGGGAAAATGTGTTTTTTGAGGTTAGATCTGGGCCTTTGATTTTGGAGGGGATTGAAGGATAGCCACTTGATAGCTTTCTTTGTGTTTTATTTTATATATATATATATATATATATATATATATATATATATATACAATACATTACCATCACACTGAATATTCAAAATCACATCAATTCACCATATACCGACATCCTTATATACATATAACTCATTCCCATATATATAACTAATCCATCGTCTATAAATTTATATCAATACACAAGAGACGAGTATTTAATCGTCATATTGCACACCAACATCGAACACTAATTCCCATTTACACATATACCTTATTCCGGAATTCATACCAATTATTCGGATTATACTAAAATTTTCTTAAAACAACAGATACATAAATACATTCATACTCGCCTAACAGCCCGGGAAGACTCGAAGCATCACTTCTCCATCCCGCACCCGAAGCCGTTAACATCTCCTATTATCAAGTTTCAAAGCAATTAAGGCTCAAAACATCCAAATCAACCACAGAAAATAACAACACTAATTCTAATATCACTCAAGCGTTTTATTGAACGTCTGGGATGCACACGTGCGTTGCACGTAATATTTAAATTCCTACGGGATGTTTATCCCCAAACAATTACTAAAATCACCCCCAACTTATTCTAATAGTTCTACTAAAATTCTACTACTATCAAGGAGATAATTCTCACATATATAATTCTCTTTTACAAACCCAAAATCCTAATTTATTAGCAACTTGTAAACTCTCCAATAATCTGCTAATTTCTCACCTCTACTATTCTCAACATCTTCTAATCTCCCCACCGTAATATTCCTACTCAACAGAAATTAACCACACTTAATTTTATACAAATAAATAAAATAGGGTATACCTTTCCGAAGCCCTCTCCAAAAACCGATGCTACCATGTTGTAGAGAACCCTTCAATTAGTCATCCCCTCATTAATTTGAAAACGACAAAGAAACAGGGTGGATTTGGGCGGAGAGAGAGAGACCGAAGTGGGTTCGGTTTTGGGGTCGGGGTGGAGACAGAACGGGAAAAAGACAAATGGAGGAGGAAGGGAATGGGGTGGGTTTTTTTATAAAATAAAATTATAATATAAATATATTTATAAAGGGATGTTTACAAATAGGCCCCTAGACCTCCAAAATATTTCAAATAAATCCCAACTCTTTTCTTTAATAATACCAACAATACAAAATACATTAAAATTATCTCATAATAATCCTTCAAAATTATAAAATAAAATAAACAATATTTATTCACATAAAGTCTCAACTCATGGCTCCAATATATCAATAATACCAATATACCACAAATATCCATACCAATATCAATATTTAAATAAAATACATCAAAGATAATTTTCACCACTCAAAATATATAAAAACAGATATTTTCGGCATTTTACAAATTCGAGGTGTTACACTCACCGCGTCGAGGGCGAACCCTCGGGGCTCAGAGATGCCATCTCCCCTCAACGGGCACATCGAAATGCACATCCTCGGCTTGAGGGGGGAGGCTCAATTCATCATCGCCCATTGGATGAGTTACATCCGAGAGGACGGGCCCAAAGAGAGGGTCCTCCTACAGGCTAGTATCGGCGTAAAAGAACCCCCCCCCCCCCCCCCCCCCCCCGTTGGGCCGGCATCATGCTCATCGTCAACCCTACAACTGTAACTCCTATTTCCCCGTATTTGTATTTTATACTGTATTTTGCCCCATTATACTCTTACATCTATTTGAGATCCTGTATTTTGTTTCAGATTGAATAAAACCATTAATTTAATTTCGACTAAAATTTTTGGTCCTTTCATCTAATTCAATTGTGTGTGCTCTTTGTGTCGTTCTTCATGAAGAATGAGCTACTCTATGTCAATCATCTCTTTATTCCCCATTTTAATACAATTTGACAAATTCTCCAGTTGGATCATATTCAATTCGGATACCCTAATACCCATTAAACCAAACCCTATACTATATAAACCCTAACCGTAACCCCTACCCTATACTGTTTAACCCTAACTAATACCGCCGCTACCTTCTCCATCTTCCTCTGTATCTTTCTCCGTATCCTTCTCCTTTCGTCCACTACCAAAACCCACGCCGTTCGTCCCCTTCACCCTCGCCTTCGACCTCGCACCCCCACAGCACCAATCCTCCGCCATCATCCCCACAGAATCACCACCACCGTCGTCTCCTCCTCCGAACCCAACTCCGCCATTTCCCGAACTCTCGACAACCACCCCATCGCCTCGCCATCTCCTCACCATTGCCGCACCATCACACTCTCCTCCTCCTCGCCTCGCGACACCTCCGAACACCCCGCTTCTCCTCGCTCCTCTGTTTCGAGCGCGAACAATAGAGCGACGCGTGCCACCCCCCATTGCTGACGCCCCTCGACGACAGCGCCGTCGCAGCCGTCGCCGCCCCTCCGTGGCTGTCGCAGTCACGCCGTCGCGTCGCCACATCGAAGACCCCGCCGTCGCCATCCTCTCTCTCGATCTCTGTTTCGACGAAGATAAGAAGGAAGAAGAAGCAGACATGGGTAGGAATTGATCTCAGGCATTGGATCGCATCAAGATCCGTGCAACTGGGTCTGATCTGATCGCTGTTTGGTGTTGTGCCCACAGCAGATCCCCGTTCGTTGTACGCTGTTCTGGCCCCGATCCGGTGTAAGGAAGGGATCTAATTGGGTTGGTTCGTTGTCCCGTGTTTTGACACGCCAGATCCCGATCTTGCTGTTTGCTGTTTTGGCCGATCCGGTGTGGGAAAATTCGATCTACTGTTGGATTTTCGCACGTGCTTCACACGGGCTTTTGGGAGACTTCATCCGAGAATTTTCGATCCCATTTTCTTCAACAATCGGATCTAATCGTCTTCAATCAAGGCAAGTATTCCTCTTGTACACAATGTTGTTCTAGTACAAGCATTCCCTTGAAAATACTACAAATAGTTAGAAATTGTGACTCCTTCTTGACTGTCGTTGTTGATCAAATATTAAGCCTCCTCAATTTCATAATCTTAAGAGTCACAATAATTTCATTGTATTACATTATAACTACTTGGACTCATTTTATCCCCTGAACACATGAACACATGAATTAAGGAGCACAAGATTTGTAGACATATGTTATATCTTGTATTTGATGATCTTACAACTATTTGGCTTGAAAAACAATTATTAGTTGCTGTTTTGACAACCATTATCCTGTATTTATATCACATATTAACCTAGACGCCTAATAACAAAATTTCATGTAACCTATACTAGTAAAATATTCCCACATGTTGCTGTCCTGAATCTTGTTTTGCTGTTTTGACCCCTTTAACATCATAATCTGAACCCGAGCCCTGAATAGAAAATGTAGTTCTAGATGTTTAGATGTCAATAGCCTCTGGAATTTTTGAATTTAGAGTTACGGTCTAGGAGTTATTGCAGTTTTACTTCAGCTGTGTCGGTAGATGCAGATTCGTAAAACTGTTGCACACCTACTTTACGAATTAATTTAACTATGTCAACAGCAAGCGTTTGACTTTAAATTTTATATACGGTTGCTGGACACCCTATAGGACATCCCCAATTTTTCTTAGAATTAATTAACAACATTTCAACACTATTTCACATGTATAAATACAAATACACAAATTCTGCCTGAACACTTTTGCCGTGTAATTCGCTGTTTTGACGCATGTTTCCCCCACTTTCTCGTACCTTGATTATATGCGTTGGAACCGGACAGAAGTCTAGTTTCTAGATCTCCTGACGGATCCACTTTTTCTATTTCGTAGCAACGGGAATCACAGTTTTGGTACAGCAACGTCGTGCTGTCCAGATTTGGAATTTTCGTTGTTCGTGTTACTTTTATTCGTGCTGGCCCTTGAATATGCTATATAAATATCTCAGACTTGTCCCATGTCCATGATTACGATTTCTTGACTTGTTTCACACACTTTCATGCTTGCTTGATAAAAATTAATAAATGTAACAAGCCGGGGTTTAAGGGAAAGACTATAGTAGTGGACAATATAGGTAAGTGTGCTCGGAAGGAGGCCCGTGTTTCCCAAATACTTGGTTCATGAACTTGTTGTATCTTGATCGATTCATGGAGTCAGTTACTTGGCTCATGAACTTGTTTGATTCATGAGCCCATTGTGCGGTTCTTGAACTTGTTAGTGGATTCGCGAACTTGCTTCGTGAACTTGTTATTTATTTTCCGATTCATGAACCATGACTTGCTTGATACTTGAGTACGCCGCCCTATAGACTCCATTACTAGGTCTAAACATAACTGATTTGACTGTAGCAACCATGTAGTAAAAGTATGGATGCATGAAGTGCTACCTAGATAGTAATAACTACAAGACTTGAACATAAAACTTGAACATGATACCTGTTACTTGATACTTGATGATACGATACATGAAACATGATACATGAAACTTGAAACATGAACCTTGAACTTGATACTTGTTCACTTGATACTTGAGACTTGATACTTGACAACTTGTTACTTGAGACTTGACACTTGAAATAAAATTTTGACACTAGACTTGGCACTTGTTACATGATACTAGACTTGAGACTTGTCACTTGATATTAGATACCCCTACAGGTTCACTTGTCATGTGTTTTACTATTAGAATTTGTTATCTAGCCTGGTTACTAAGATGTCCCTCTTGCTAGCTAGTTCTTAGTTTTCCACTACTTATTATATCTCTGTTACATTCTTGATTCCAATTCTTGTTCCCCATTACTTTACTCGTTTTTACAATTTGTGGCCCTAGCTTGCACTAATGGCATTTTCTCTTGTTTTTTCCTGTTTTGTCCTTTCATTGTTATTAAGCAGACTTTGGAGACGAGCTACCCGCTGGAATTGGTGAGCAAAGGTTCTAGCTTTCAAGTGGAGAAAGGACTTGATTAGAATACTTGTGTTCTTGAATTATTTGTTTTCTTGAATTATTATTTCTTGCCATTTAAGAACTTGTAACGGGCTGATGTTCCTGAGTTTTAACTTGATCCAGACTTGAAACTATTTGGATGTTATTATTATATTTTCAATTGTTTCTGTTGCTAATAAATTATTCATGCATGCTTGGTTATATATATATCTCTCTCTCTTGTTATATTCTTGTTGTGATGCTGAGTCGATCCTACAGCTTATGAATGATGTTAAGATCATTCGCTGGGCTTCGTCACGCACTTGTATTCCATATTTTGGGAAGTAGGGCGTGACAACAACACCGACGTGCTTCACAGGGACAATTACAGGGTCAATTATGCAAGAGAAAGAAACAGAAGCTATCGAGATACAACCCACAACCCCCCTCATCACAGAGACCCAAGAAAACGTCACAATGACCCTTACCAGCATCCACACAACCTCAGTGAGCAAGTTCGCTCAATCACCCCACCAAAACCAACTGTGTCAGGGCCACATCACCTACCTCCAAAATCTAACACTCCCCATATGGAACCCAACAAGCATCTCCATCCCTAACCTCCTGCTTCACCCCCCGTTAACCCTCACCAGCTACTGCCAAGGAAGCCGACCCCCGACCATCCAAGGTCCACCATTGTATGGGCCCAAGAAGGGGTCCAAACAGTGGAGCTGTGGAGGTTGAGAGTCTACCTCCGATTGGGGTAGAGGCGGAAAGTTGGCAAGAAGTAATTCACAAAAGAAAAAGAAAATCAAAATCCCCACCGCCAGCAACAAAGGAACTCAGAAAGCAACAGAGAAAGGGAAAGTGCAAATCGGTGTCGTGCTTCAACTGCGGTGAGTTGGGACACTACCGAACGGAGTGCACCAAAGAAGTGCGCTGTCTAAGGTGTATGATGTGGGGTCATATGTCTTACAATTGCACAAATGTCATCACTTCAAACAATGACGAAGAGAGGCGCGTATACCGGGGGCGATCCCCTGACAACCCAGCGACCATCAAGCTCGCCAACAGCCTTGCTACTATAAAGTCGGAGGAAAATGGCTGAGACAGTGGTGCGCAGTGGCACGAGTTACTACAGGCAGACCATCAGAGGCACACATTCTCCAAGCTTTGAAGTCGAGGTGGCCACTGAAGGTGGATCGTGATTGGGTTGTCAAGAGAATGTGTCCCCTCCAGTTTTTGGTCTCCTTCCCATCACCACAAAAGATGATAGAGATCACCGGAGTAGCTACAGTGGACTTTGAGCATTTTAAACTGGATTTTAAAGCATGGTCGCCGAGCTTTGGTGCTGAAAGACCGCAGGGGGATAGCTACTGTAATACCCCACAAAAATTGCATATGGCTATTTTGCATCGTAATCTGTGCGTAATTGAGAATTGCACGCGATTGTGTATTTTTCTAATAACAATTGATTGTTATTAGGAAATATCAGATATATTGTCTACCTTATTTTATGCTTTTGGAAGGTTATTATGAGACAATTTTATGTATTTTTGATTGTTAGTATTTTAAAGAGTGAGAGTTGGGGTTTATTTGAAATATATTGGGACTTGGGGGCTTATATGTAATATTCCCCTTATATTATTTATTTATTTATTTATTTATAAAAACCCCACCCCACCTCCTTCCTTCTCCATTTTCCTTCTCCTGTTTCTTTCCCAAACCGATGGAGAAGAAATCCCCCGGCCCTCCTTCTCCTTCTCCTCCTTCTTCCGTTCGCTCCCAGCCGAAAGGAAAACCCCACCACCTGCTTTCTCCTTCCTTCTCCTTCTTCTTTCCCTCCCGGTTTCCATTCCGACCAAAAAGAACCCAACCCAAAGCCCATTCGATGATTCTTCTCCACCCCAAATCCACCTCATTTCTCTGTGGATTTTAAATTAAATCGAGGGGTAGACTAAGTGAAGGGTTCTCTACATCGTGGTAGCCTCATATTTTCGAAATGATTTCGGAAAGGATATACTAGCGACTTTGGATGCGTGGTGGCGCTTCGAGTCTATGCAGGATATTCTGTGAGTATGATTATACTAAATATATGCTTACTGTTGTGATAAAATCTTAGGCGGTTTTGAAGAAATCCTTGTTTAATTCAGCCAAATGAAGTTTTAATTTAAAATACAGGAAGTTCTTATTTGTTAAAAGTTGTTATGTGGTAAATTGGTGTGTATATGATGAATTGATGTGATTTTAAATATTCAGTGCGATGGCGATGTATTGTGTAGGTATTTATACATGGTGTTGTGATGTGTATGTGAATTCTTAGCCTGTGGGAATGTTTGGAGAATCTTGATTATCATTGTATGATAAGTGGAAGGCTAAGAGAGATAGTTGTATGGTAAAGAACAACTCATTTTTAGAAGCTTGTTAAGAAGCATGTTTTTGGGTAAGTTTGGGAATTTCTTGCTCTGAAACGGTTAAGAATTTGGAAAATTGACCAACTAAAGAGTCGCAGTAGGGAGTCATAGCTTTCTAACCCATATGGAGTTTTGTAATTCCAGTTTATAGGTTAAGAGTTATAATTTTTCAAAGATGGAACTTGTGTTTTCGAAAACTCAAATGAGAGTGAAAGAGGTGTTCAACTAGGAAGTTGAAGTAGACATTCCCACCTTTCCATGGGACCCGGGATCGAGAATTTCTGATGAGTGAGCAAACCTTTATGATATTGGAAAGGACAGCAAGTGCAAGAAGAGTATACTATTGAGAGTATATAAGGTTTTCTAGTATCAAGAGGATTGGATTCGAGGAAATGGTTAGCTAGAGAGTTGTAGACCAGAGTCTTAGAGTTTCAGAATGGGTGGTGTCAAGTAAATTTGAGCTGTGTTAGAATTTGTGGTTGTGGTAAGTTTGGCACCCTGTTGTTGAGATTGACTTTAAGATTAAGTTAGCTTGGGGACTTGAGCTCTTAAATATTTGAGAGAGTCACCCACTAGGGGGTTTCTGCGGATCTCCATACCCTTCTAGAAGTCTGATTGTGTTGATTTCCGATCATTTTAGCTTGGGTCACAGCTACTGCTATGTCTTGAATTATTTTCTTCGGACAATTGAGGGGGAACCCTCTGCATGCCACAGTGTGGTGATCATGAGCTATCGAGTTTTAATGATGTTTTAGCATTTTCATTTGGGAACTTCGATAAGTTCCTGTGCTTAATACTCATGGTGGACATGAGTGAGTTGGGATATAGCTCTGGTCGATTGTGTTTGGTGTCTCGATACCTGAGTCTGTCAGTGATCAGAAATTGATGGTTATGGGTGTGCTTACCTTCATTTGATTTGTATTGTATCCTTGGGACGCCGTTGGACCACTCACTGAGGGTCATGGGCCAGGATTATTGGGTCGCGGACCTGTGAAGGTATTGGGAATCAGTGGATGTGATTCATGTGATGATTGTTGTCTGACAGACCGGACAGACTCGACATTGTTGATCGACACCGAGTATGATTTGGTAACAATTTGTTCCAATAAACTGCATTGATTAGGTTTTCTTTTATTGTTTCGCTTGAAGAACGAATTGGTGTTAGGGGTGATTCCCTATAATCCAACTCGTTCTGAGAGTTAGCACTAGGTTGTGATACTATGGGGTTGTCTCTTCATGTCATTAGGGATACGTGTTGCAGGCGTATCTTGCAATGTTGATTCCTGAGGTACCGTGGTACGAACGGTGGGATCGTTGACTGCCATACGGTGGGACCGTTGACTGCCATACGGTGCGACCGTATATCTTTAAGTTCATCACGGCTGTTGATTACAGAACGGTGGGACCGTTGACTGCCATACGGTGGGACCGTATATCTTTAAGTTCGTTACGACTGTTGACTGCAGAACAGTGGGACCGTTGACTGCCATACGGTGGGACCTTATATCTTTAAGTTCGTCATGGCTGTTGACTGCAGAACGGTGGGACCGTTGACTGCCATATGGTGGGACTGTATATCTTTATCGTCATGGCTGTTGAATGGGGTCCGGGCGCTGGGCACTAGTGGTAAACAAAGACACCACTAGGTGACTGCAGAACGGTGGGACCGTTGATCTGCAACCTTATTGCCACGATCTATCAGGAACAGGAAGTGGACTGAATTAGAATGCATTGCGTAGCGAGAGTTCGAATCCCTAAACTTGGAGACAACGACTTGATTTGGAAAGTATGTAGTATGGGATGCATACATTTCCAAGTCTCGCTTGCATTAGACTAAGTACGTTGGCTTGACCTGGGCCACATGTAGTATAGGATGCATGTGTGTCCAGAATCCTGCTGACATTAGATTAAGTGTAGATGTTCTATACTCTGCATTTTTGCATTAGACTCAGGTCACGGCATACACGAACACTAGGAAATCAGGATACACGTTTATTTTCCATTCAAGATAAATTATGAGTATGAAAGTGAGGTATGGCGAGACGTGATGATATATGTTGTAAGAAATGAATGAATGCGATGTTATGTGATGTGTGATTGGGAAAGAATATAAGTCGCGAGTTTGTAACTGCAAATGAATGATAAACGAGGTGTGGTTCGTGTGGAAATAGAGTTGTTGTGAATGTAAGGCTTTATGGGAAAATAAAGCTATAGGAATATTTGCATAAGGCGTAAAGTGATGGGCCTTAAGCGACTAATTTGGAAATGATTTCCAAATTAAAGATAAGTATGTTGTGAGCGGGCATGGATATACATATCGGTGATGACGCAGTGAGTATTTGATGTGAATTCCCTTTTATGATATTTACATATTCAGGTTTATTTTGGTATTCGTAAGTTCATTCTGTTTTACTTATAAAGTTTAATTTAGTTGCTTATTAATAAATTATACTCACACCAGAAATGGCTAACCCCTTAGTGTTTGGGGGGTTAGGGAGTCTCTGGACCACCCTAGGCCCCTACTGTTACAGGTCCTCAGCGGTGCAGAGGTGAGGTGTAGATTCTGTGGAGTGAAGCTTCCTTTTACAATTGTTGTTTAAGGGCTATTTATGTGAATAGTGAAATTTATGCTTTAAATTGTATTTTTGATGTATAAGTGCGTGGATGATGATGATGAGTAATAGTGTGGAGTGGCATGATATGTTTTGACCCGTACCCATCTCGTTGTGGAGTACCGGGCCCTGTGGTATGTTTTATAAGTTGTTTTCTAAAAACCTTACTACATTTCCAAAGGGATTTATGGTTTTTAATTGATATTTGATATTCTATTATGAGTTTGGCCCCCAGAGCATATGTATATATTGCCTGTGTGATTCTGCTCATTTTGGCCTGGGGAGCCCGTGATATTATTGCCTGTGATGTGAGCTACGGAATTTAGAGCAGAATTCCGTAAGCTTTTTGTGTTTCGGGGCAGAAATTTCAGGGAAAACTCTGCCGAAATTTTCTTAGAAATATAACTATCTTCGTTTATGTTTAAAGTGATATAGAAATTGAAAGAATTGAATTTGGAGTCAAAAGAGGGACGTTACAGTTTGCCTTGTTAAATTGATAGTTGTAACTATTGATGTACTAACTCTGATGGCAATAAAAGTGTTTTAAATTTTCGTGTTATTTACTGTGTTGAGTTGCATTTGAAGGCAAAGATCTTGGTGATGTCACGGATATCCGGTAATGGGGATCCGGGGCCCTACAGCTACTGGGTATGGATTCACAACGTACCGCTACTTTTTTGGAAGAAGGGGGCCTTGCAAGAGATAGTCTCCGACGTCGGCACTGTGGAAGAAATCGACGAGAAGACGGCTCGTCGATCGAAAATAGTATCGGCAAGGATACTGATAAGAAGCAGGGACATCGCACTAATGCCGAGATTTGCAAAAGTATACTCATGCGAGGACTCCTATCTCATACACTTTGTCCTCGACAAACACGCAGGCGAGGAGGCAGACCACACCTCCATCACTTCCCCAGTGCCTCCAGCCTCTCTCAGAGACGGTAGAAGCTACAAGCAAGTGACCTCGCCAACATGGGAGCTCACCATAGATAGGTCCCACGAGGTGGAGAGGGCCCATAGAGAGGTGATCAAGGCGGCGAGAGAGATGGAAGCGCACCAAGAGGCCACAGTGGAGGGATCAGTGAGACTTGGGGCAGGGCGGGACGCCGGTGGTCGACTTCAGGGTCAGACCAAGGGATCCAACGGCCAAGCTGTCCTAATCCCAGATCTGGTAAACATCTCGGCATTAAGGGCTTCTCAGAAAAAGGGCAAGGAACAGATTACCCAATTCGGCAAGCGAGCGCTGCAAAGTGGTCAAACTCTGCAGGCATCTGAAGAGGGACAGGCTGTGGAACTGGGAAGGGAGACAGGGCTTGCAGGCCCCCAAAATGGAAGTCACCAACCCCGCTGCAACAAGCACGCTTCGGGACGAGAGCCGGTGAGGGACAAGCCCAGCTTCGAGAAAGAGCCAAAAAAGAAAGCTCAATCCACCAGAGAGTGGGTAGAAAAGGTGTGGAAAGCACCAGAGGGGCAAAAAGTGGCTTCTTTGGAACCAGGGAGTCAGATCTCAGAGGCCAGTTTGGGGAAAGAGATGAGTGGAGTGCTGCTCGCTCACAGAGATGAGAGCTCAAAGGGAAGTGAGAAGTGAGGGGTTTCTGGTGCTCGAGATTTGAGATAGCCCAAAAATGGGAAAGAAGCCAACGAAGAAGGAGAAACCCAGCTCGTTGTGAGCCTTAAGGAGAAAGAGGACAGAGATTTGGCGCTCAAAGCATTGACTAAAGCGCCTTTCACTTCAATAAAGGCGAAGACTGCAGCTACCGCTGTTTCACCCACTCGGCAATCGCCACGTAGGAGGGTGGGTGGGGGGGTGAGATTACCGCCTGCGACAGTGGGGTTGACGCTTCGAAAATCGTGATGAGCGGTGTGCTGCACCGCGGTTTAGAAGAGACGAGTGGTGTGGTGCACCGCAGAGGAATAGTTCGTAATGTGGGTTTTTTATCCTATGCGGGTGGGGTAGGTGTGAACCCCATAGGATTTTATGGGCCTATAGAGGGGCCCAAGACGCTTCTTTTCGCCCCTACAACAAGTGACACTATTTTCTTGACCAAGCAGACGGAGTGTGGGCCCATTGAGGGGTCCACCAAAGGAAGCACCGCTACTCTTGAAGTGCCTTCGGCATTTTGTGGGCTCAATGAGGAGTCCACAATGAGAGAGTCCACTCTACAATTACAAAATCAGCATGCAGATAGTGATGAGGACCTAGAAGGGCGTCTGAACCTAGACGTTGACTTCTCATTTTTAAACGAGGAGTCAGAGGATTTATAATTTATTGCTGATACACAAAGGGAGCTTTCGCCAGAGATGGTACTGTCCACACTGCCAGAGACTGCTCCAGGATACAGTACTGGATCGTCTCACAGGACGGTTGGATTCATGGTGCAGCAGTCGCCTAAGAGGGCTCACGCGGAGTCCTTGGATGAATTTTTGGAGGTAGCAGCGGCAACCAAGGCGGCTAAACACGACGATGGAGGTACAAAATTTTTTTTAGCTAATATTTTAAATTTTATGTCAGACTCTGAAGTTTTTCTCTTAGCCAAAACCTGTGGTTTAGAAGTTTGTGATAAAGAACGCAACGCTTTACTTCTCAATAAAATTAGGGGTTGGGAAACTGAGAGGGTTAAATCTAGTGATAAAATGGAACTAGGAACCAACTCTAGGGGGATAGTGGTCTCTGAGGGCGAAACCCGTCCAAGTCCCTCACACACGGTCATCTCGGACATAGCTCCCCAATGAATACACTATTTTGGAATGTCCGGGGGCTGGGGGATAAAGGGAAAAGAGATATGGTTAGGGACGTCATCATTAAGTCCAAGGCGGAAGTGGTTGGGCTACAGGAGACCAAACTTGTGCACGGGGCCAAACTCAAGAGAATATGGGGGAACAGAATCAAGGAATGGGTGCTGCGCCCATCCGCGGGAGCCTCGGGGGGAATTGCCATTGGTTTCAACCCGGACCTGCTCACTTGTTCCGAGGTTTACAGTGGTACATTCTCCCTGACTATACGGCTGGAACGACGAGCTGATAAGTGGATGCAGACTATCTGTCACGCTCCGCTTCCCAAAAATACGGAATATGAGTACGTAATAAAAGTCCAGCGAATGATTTTCATCATCCATAAGCTGTTCAAGAAATCTTTACAACATATCACAGTTTAATCAGAGTCGGAAGCCAGTAAAAGTCAACCACATGCACATATGAACCAAATACCAGCAAGAATACTTGAAATAAAATATATTAATCTCAAATAGTCATGATCTGAAATACACAAATAATTCTGGGTCACATTGCCCAAATATAAGAATAATACAAGTCTCAAAATACAATTATTGTCCAAAATAAGCAACAAGAAAAATAATAGCAAAATTCCAGCATCTAGTACATCATGTCACCAATCTCGTCTGGAACCTGTCCTCCAAAATCTGCAATACAACGAATGCAGGAAAGAGAAAAAGAGAAAACACAAGTACCCGTCAATTGCATGTCGCTGATCACAAATAGAGTAGGATACAAGCACATGGAATGGGAAAAACTAACTAGCACATGGTATATGTATAATGTCAACCTAGACAAACTAGCATGGCAAAAGTGTCAAGTAAATAAGTATCTTATAAACATGCATCAAGTGTCAAGTGTCGTGTAATCTTGTATCAAGTATCATGTTTCAAGTCTCATGTTCGAGTATTAAGTTTAAGTCTTGAGTGATTACTATCTAGGTAGCACTTCATGCATCCATACTTTTACTACATGGTTGCTACAATCAATGCAATTTCGTTTTAGATTTCATAGGGGACCATGCAGGGCAGTGTACTCAGGTATTCACAGAATCACAGAACTTGGTCGGTAAACTTGATCGGTAACTTGGTCGGTAAACTTGATCGGTAACTTGATCGGTACTTGATCGGTAAACTTGATCGGTAACTTGATCGGTAAACTTGATCAGTAACTTGATCGGTAAACTTGATCGGTAACTTGATCGGTAAACTTGATTGGTAACTTGATCGGTAACTTGATCGGTAAACTTGATCGGTAAACTTGATCGGTAACAGAATATTAACTTGATCGGTAACATGTCATACAGGAAACACAAGTCTCCTTTCGAGTACACGTTTCTGCACTATCCACTACTAGATCTGTCCTATAAACCCCGGCTTGATTACTTATTATTATTGTTCTCAAACAGGCAGGTATAAGCATGAAATAGTGTCAAACTAACAGTGTGAAATCAGTATTAGGTTCAGGGAATCACATCAGTAAGTATAGGTAATATAGTCACACAAACGAGCAAAATAGCCTATGTTTATAATCAGGTCAGCAAGACCAATCAGTAGTAAAACAGAGATTCTGAGAGCTACAGACATGAAAATCAAGATCCGTCGAAGGATCTGGAAACTATACATCCACATGCATCCAAAGCATATAAATAAGTCACATACTAGTTCACAACATCTCAACTCAAAACTGGTTTGAATACAGATTTTATGTTCAGCCAGAAAACAGAGGATCAACTTCAAACACATGAAAACAGCATTAAAACATAGCCAATAATTCCACGAAAAATCTGGGGTAATCCCCTATAGATATAGACTCAAAATAACAAGTTTCATAATATTCCAGTAAGTATAGCTAAGTCATCAAAAATAAGAAGTAACACAAAATCGTGGTTTGACGAATTTGGAATTTCTCAACACTGCTGTACGAAAACAAGCATATCTCGCAATCAGTGAATCGAAATTCAATTCCGTCAAAACGAAGTGAAAATAGATAAAATTTCCCAACTTTCATATCTCACAAATAATTTTCATAAAACATAAAGAAATAGGGTGAAAACTGGGTTCAACATAGAACAACACACAATTTACAGCAAAAGTAGCTTTTAGAAAAGGATATGAAACATCGTGCAAAACTCATCTTTAAAATACACCAAAAATCTGGGAAGTCCCTAACATCATGAGAAAACACTGAAGAAAATATTATGGCAAGATATTATGTATAGCCTAGATCTTGAAAATAAATAGTTCACAAAATCTACACAAAACTGAATCTGAAAACTACCGACACGTCTGTACAAAAGTTATCATATCTCAGTCATACGAACTCCAAACGCAGTAAAACCAGTGGGAATTGAAAATAGACACAATTATCTACAATTCACTTTAAAATCTCCAAGTTGAGATTCGAACCCTAGCATAGGTGAAAACAACAAACAACACAGCACAGCCCGCAAATTCCAGATTTCACACTTCATCTTAAAAACGTCATAACTTCCACAATTTTGATCCAAACTTAATCAAACTTGAAACTCAACCTATCCATCATCTAAATATCATATTTAAGGGTTTCTAACATGTCAAACCCTAATAATTCTCACATGGGCAATCAATCAAACACATAGCATGCAACATGTCACATACACGATCAAAATCGAGTTTTGGGTAAACCTAGGTTATCAACCTATCAATTTTCATGTCATAAGTCATCTATGGCCTGATTTACATAATAAAGACAAAACTCACAAATAAAAATACAATTTTTGGCCGTCTCTAGACCCAACTACACTATATGTGAACTTTTTGACTTGTATCAACCTAATGAAATTATGTACAAGTTACTTGCCTCTAATGGAGTGAATAAGATGCCAACACACCTTAGGAACAAAACCCACGAGCAAAAATCCTTCCAATGCGATTCCAAGCGAACCCACGAACCAAAAATACCCTACGATCAATCTCCTTGATGCAACGAACGAAAGTGGGGATACCCACTTGGCAAATCAGCAAAGGAGAGGGTTTTGTGATGTTTTTAGATGGTGGTGGTGCTGGTTTGGAGATGCCGGCCACAAGGAAGGAGGGTGAGGGTTTGTAGGGTTTGTATGGAGAAGGGTTTTGTAGAGTTTTGTATGGAGATTTTGTATGGCCGATTGATGGATGGATGGAGGGGAGTGGGGCTCCGTTTTGGGAGGAAAAATGCAGTCCGGAAGTAATCTTGGAGAGGGAGGCCGGGATTGAGGAGAGAAAAAGAGAGAAAAATGACTAGGGTTAAGGTTTAAGGGGATTAGTGGTTATATATATGGGTTAATTGTGGGTTAATAGGTAGTGGGTATGAATATGTAGTAATAGGTATACAAATGGATAATGGTATTGGGTAGGTTTCAAATAGGAATACAATATATAGAGAATTATATGGCTCCTAAAAATCTCCTGAAGGGCCAAAAATCACAATTTGGACAAATTACCACCAAAAATCCATCTCATCACCAAAATAAATAATAATAATGAACGAAACCAAGAAAATGAGAAAAAGAACTCAAAATGGTGAAATCGACCAAAAATGCCGACAAACAACACTGGGAGCTCAAAAATGAAAGAAAAATAATATATATTGATAATAACTCCAATAAGAAAATTAATACAATAACTAATAAATATAATTTATAAAACAATATAATCTCAACAATAAAAATAAAATAAAATAATAATGCAAACAACCACACTAGCAAAATAATACGGATCGTAACAATATTATTAATCATAAAATGATAAAAATAATGAAGGTAATAATAACAATAATAAGAACTGTATTAAATACAAAATCTTAGAAAAATAGTTACAGCTAAAATTATGGATCAAAAATAGATTTTAAATGGAAAATCCAATAATACATTTTGACAAAAGAATTTGAAAACGGAAAAAATAATTTGAGAAAATTTTTAAAATACAGAAAATACAAAAAAAATACATTTTGGGGAAAACAGGGGTTACACTATCACTGTCGTTTATGGGCCGAACGTGGCTTCAGAGCGTGATGCCTTCTGGCAAGAGCTAGTCAATATTCGACTCCGTTGGCCGGGGGACCTGGATTGTCGGGGGGACTTCAATATTACCCGATTTGCTTTTGAGCACAAAGGTAGAGGTTCCGACGACAGGCACAGAGCAGAGTTCAATAGGGTGATCACGGACCTAGAGCTGATAGATATCCCTATTAATGATAGACTATTTACGTGGTCTAACATGCCATCTGCTCCGATAATGGCAAAAGTGGACAGGATATTAGTATCGATGGATTGGGAGGCTAAGTTCCCTCTAGCAACCGCTAGATCGATCCCTAGACCCATGTCAGATCATACTCCGATCCTTCTTGACACTGGGATACAAGGACCCCAAATGCATAGGAAATTCAGATTTGAGAAGGCCTGCCTAGAGATTCAGGGATTCCCCCACATGGTGATGGAAAACTGGGCGCTTCCAGTGACTGGCACGGATGCTGCAGGCCGATGGTGTGAAAAAATATGTAGATTAAGGAAGCGCCTGCGTAAATGGAATCGATCAAGGTTCTCGACCATCTGGGGCACAAAAGAGTCCTTTTTGGAAAGAATTGATGAACTAGAAAGAATGGAAGAAACGAGAATCCTATCACAGAAGGAAAGAAACAGACTTCTCAAGCTCCGAGAGAACATCGCCATTCTCTATAAACTGGAAGAAATCAAATGGCAACAAAGGTCAAGGATTTCGTGGCTCAAAGAGGGAGATGCGAACACGGCTTACTTCCACCGAGTGGCAAGCGCAAGACGCAGGTCCAACCTTATTCTGTCTTTAGAGACAAACTCGGGGACAGTGCAAGACGAACAAGTGATTTCCACAACCTTCCAAGGCTACTACAAGGATCTCTTGGGGAAGAAGAATGACTTTAGGATCCCACTCAGGAATAATTTCTGGCAGACATACCAGATCGAGTCATCGCCATCTTTATCCACACTGGAAGCTCCTTTCTCGGAGGAGGAAGTAAAAAAGGCCATCAGTCACATGGGAGCTGACAAGTCACCAGGGCCAGACGGCTTCCCAATGATGTTCTTCCAAATTTTTTGCGAAGAAATTAAAGGAGACTATATGGCACTGCTGGAAGACTTTTTTAACAACAATCTCAGATTGGGCATGTTCAATTTTGCGGAGGTTGTCCTGATACCCAAACGGGAGGAGTCGACGAGGGTGGGAGATTTTAGGCCGATTAGCCTCATAAACTGTTCGGCTAAGATTATCACAAAAGTCCTAGCCATCCGCCTAGGGAGTATTATGGATTGCCTAATCAACAAATCTCAATCGGGCTTCATCAAGGGCAGAAATATTCTAGACTGTGTGGCCACTGCTGAGCAAGTCATCCACCGCTGCCATACGAGCAACTCTAAGAACTTCCTCCTAAAATTGAACTTTGAGAAAGCTTATGACTTTGTCGATTGGGAGTACTTGCTAGAAGCTCTCAGGGGAAGGGGCTTCGAGAATAAATGGATATGCTGGATCAGACAGTGCTTGCAGACTAGCAAAACGGCAATATCAGTTAATGGACGGCCTGGGCAGCCGTTTCCTTGCAGGAAGGGACTCCGACAAGGGGACCCGCTATCACCACTCTTATTTACTATCGTAGCGGATGTGCTGAGGGGTATGCTGGAGAATGGTCAGAAAAAAGGTTGGATTACGCTGGTGGCCAGTAGCGCGTCTAATCATGGGTGCACGATCCTTCAATACGCAGATGACACCCTACTTTTTGGTAATGGGTCCAGACCAGAAACAGTCTGCTTTAAAGGGACCTTCTACTGTTTTAAGGCCTGGTCTGGCCTCAGAATAAATTTTCACAAGAGTGCGTTGATCCCTATTTCCCTATCCGATGATGAAACATGGGAACATGCTACCATATTGAACTGTATAACGGATATGTTCCCAATCAAATACCTAGGGCTCCCACTCAGACCAGGGAAACTAACTAAATCGGACTGGCTGCCTATCATAGACAGGGTGGAGGATAGACTATTAGGTTGGAAAGGTAAATCACTGTCACTCGGGGGCAGAGTGGTACTCATCAACTCAGTATTGTCTAATCTGCCAATCTACTACATGTCATTTTTTGAGCTTCCAAAATGGGTGATCCAGAGGATTGACAGGACCCGAAAAAGATTCCTTTGGAAGGGGGCAGATTCGAATGAGGGAGGTTACCACCTGATCAAATGGAATATCGCTTACATGAAGAAGAAGCATAGAGGGCTAAGCATCATCGACCTTAGAGATATGAACCTCGCCCTTCTGGGAAAATGGTGGTGGAAGGTTTTCCACAACAGTGGGGAAGGATGGCAGGATGGCAGGATTTCATTCAACCGTACCTACGGGGAAAAGGCACGAGAAGCCTAGGCTTCCGAGTAGGGGCTAAAGTTTCGCGACTATGGAAAGGAATTACCAAGGCTAGCAGACCCTTCAATTCAGCAGTTACGTCGACTATCGGCAATGGATGGTCCACCAGATTCCGGTAGGACAGGCGGTGTGGTGCCCATACCCTGAAGGACACATTTCCAGAGCTGTATGAGAAGTCAAGTCGACCGAATATGTCCGTAGCCGAGGGTTGGAAAAGGGAAAGTTGCAGGTCGTCGTTCCGAGGAACGCTTACCCCAGAACTACGTCAGCAATTGCTTGACATGCAAGCACAAATCACACGGGCAGGCGCAAGTTGTGCCCAAGGCCCAGATTAGATGCATTGGGGACTCGAGAGCAAGGGAGCTTTCACGGTCAGATCTCTGTATCATCGAATTCACTATCAAGGATGCAGACCCAGCTGGGCACAGGTGTTGTGGAAGGCGAAACCCCCCTTAAAGTCAGAGTATTCCTATGGCTAGTGATCAATAATGCTATTCTCACTAGACAGAACCTTGCCAAAAGACAACCACAGATTGTGGCCAACTGTGGTTTCTGCAACATGCATACGGAAGATCTAAATCACCTTTTTATTCACTGCCCAAGAAGTAAGGAAACTATGGTATAGGTACTCCGAGCCTTAGGAACAGGTGACTACCCCTGCGAATATGAGAATTTGTGGATTGGCCCCAAATTTGTCTCGATTCACCAAGAAATGAAGGATGCATGGTACATCGCAATTGCGGCAACAACATGGGTGTTATGGCTAGACAGAAATAATTTTTATTTTCGTGCTTCATGTAATAGTATTTCTGGTAACCTTACCCACATCATGCATCTAATCTCTTTTTGAGCCACAGCTAGCTGCGGCCACGAGGGGCAAGAGGAAGGATAGCCAGAGTATTCCAGGTGGAGGAGTTTGACGATGAGGAGGTAGAGTTCGGGCCGACACTGGACTGAGGGGCTGGTTTCACCAGTCATGTCAGAGCTTCTGCCACTTTGTGTTTTGTACCAACCTACTGTACTCTTTGGTTGCTTGATGTTTGGTTAGTTAGACCCACCCCCCAGGGTTTGTTAGGGGAGTATGTTTTTTTATTTCCTACATTGTACTTTTGTGTTCTCTCGGTACACCGGAGTTGTTTTATTAACCTCTTATTAATGAAACAGGGTGGCATTATTCCATCTTTATCCTTAAAAAAACATTGATGTCCTTCCAACCCCCCCCCCCCCCCCCCAGACGTCGTTAATCATCTCAGGAGCCTGCCCACTAATGCGTAACCTGAGTAGAAGGTCCCCCCAGATTTGCTTGGCATACTGGCACTGTATAAGGAGGTGATCTACAGTCTCGCACTCCATTCGGCACATGACGCATATACCTGGCCCCTGCCACTTTCGCTTCGCCAAGTTATCCCGAGTAAGAATTACTTTTCTACTAGCCAGCCAATTGAAGACTTTGACTTTGAGAGGAACTTTAACCCACCAAATCGGATCATGTGTCCGCACACCCCCATCATTTAACCACTCGTAGGTGGCTTTTACTGAGTATCCCCCTTCTTTCCCTCCAAACCCGGAGATCTTGTATACCCCGTATTTTTAAATATTATTTTTAAAGGTTTATAAATGAATTAAAATGATTTTTGGGGATTTAATAAATATTTTCAGAAAATTTATCCTTTTTACACGTGCGAAACACGTACAAATATTTTCTTGAGAAGTTCAAAAGCCAAAATTTCTTCATGGAAAATCATCATTTATTATTTGGGATTTATTTGTAATTTTTCTAGATTTTTCTGATATTTATTGGATCTATTTGCAAATATTTAAAAAAAAGAATGATCTTTTTGCAAAATTGTCATTTTGAGGGGTGAAAGTGCAAAACTATTTTTCTAAACTTTTCAAACAGTGCCGACAGGAAATAAGGAATTTATTTTGCTTTTAAATCTTAATTTAATTAATTTTATCAAGTTTCCAAGTATAGGGATCTATTTAGGTAAAGTTATATTTTTAAGGGGTTATTTTGCAAATGTGTTTAAAAATCCTAATTCTCCTATCCCTTGTATTTAAAAGAGGTGGAGTGCAGCCGTCTTTCGCTGCAAAAAATAAAGGTTCTATTATTTTTTGTAGGATTAAGGATAGGATATTGGATTTCTCCAAAGAAAGGTTTCTTATCAGATTTCTTCATTCGAGGTGAGTGATTTGTTGTGTTTTATTTTCTTTTCTACATGTTGTATGTGAGTGACTTGTTATCTTCTTTTATTTTGTGAATGTTGTATGCGAATGATATGAATGTTTTAATGGATCTTAGATGTTGAATTTTATTTGCTAGAAAGCATGTTTAGGGTTTGAATATGAATATGCACATTATGAATTGGATGGATGGATGAAAAATTGGATCTTGTGAAACTCTAGTGGTATGTGAATAAAAATTGTATGTGGGTAATTTGAGAGACCTTGGGTAGGCTATCTTCTTTTGGATTGATGTTGAATTGATCTTGATGCATGAACCTAATAAAAATGAGACTTTTATTTCTTTTGAGTATTGGTTGAATACAAATTTGATATGGTGATGTTATCAATTGATTATGGTTGTGAGTTGTGGTAGTAATTCAGTTTTGAGAAATTTGAATGGAAAGGTATGAATCAAGAGATCATGACATGAAAATCGAAATTGAGAATTTAGTGAGTTTGTAGAAATGAATCCAAATTTGGGATTTTCTTTTGAGATTTTGGTATTGATATGATTTGGATCTGAATACGAAGCAATTTCAATGAGTAATTGATTTTGAGAAACTCTATTTTTGACTATATGCACAATCCATGTTTTAATCGAAAGGAATCAACAAAATCTCTATTTTTTATAAATTCAAGTAGTTTTGGTTTAGTTTTATGGACTATTATGTATTCTACAAGTTGTATTTGATAATATAAGAAATATGATTTTCGTAGAAATCGTTTTCATAAAGTAAAACTACGTATCGGTTGAAATGTGCACAACCAAAGGTCTGCAGTCTGTAGGTCGACAGTCGACTGGTATGACTTCTCAGTCGACCGACACGACCCGGCTGTTATGTTCTTTAGTTTTCCTTGAAATTTCGTTCGGGACAGTCGACTGAAGGCTTTTATAGTCGACTGATACCACTTAGAATTATTTTCTCAAAGTTATTGTAATTTTCTCTCTGGACAGTCGACATATACCCTTTACAGTCGACTGCTACACTTAGGATTATTTTCTTAAAGATTATTGAATTTTTCTCTGGACAGTCGACCGATGGTTTTTATAAGTCGACTTATAACACTTAGATTATTTTCTTAAAACCATGGAATTCTCTTTCTGGACAGTCGACTTACGCTTGTTATTAGTCGACTGATACCGATGTATCCTTATATTTATGAATGTTCTTTCAAATGATTTATTCTCTAAATGCTCTAATCTATAACTTACTATTCTATACTTTATCTTCTATTGAACATACGTTTTCAAGTGGTTTAACTGAGCAATTTATGTTGGAAGGTTGGTTTGGATATTTGAGTGTGAGTCTCTAGAGGGTGTGTGTGACTCTAGTATACCGGCAGTTAAGATATTTATGTTTGGGCCTGTTAAGGCAATTTTAGTTGATCAGTTGTTGAGTTAAGTCCGGTAGGGTACACCAACTCTAGGAGATTCATTAAGCAATCAAATAACCTAAATAATAAGGACAAGCACTAGTGGTAATATGATGAATGAGAACATGGGTTATGGACCTCAGTATGGCTTGCGGTGTGAGATAATCCCCGGAATTATCCAGGTGTGAGTGAAATAGTCTCCGGAATTACCTGTGGTGTGGGATTGATCTCCAGAATTATCGGGGTCGAGACGATGCACATGTGGTATTCGTGTGATGAGGTGCCATCGCTTGAAGTGTGGGGTATTCTCGAAGATTCCCAGGTGTGAGTGAAATAGTCTTCGGAATTATCTGTTGGTAGAGATTGACCTCCGAAATTATCGAGGCATGGGCTAATACTCACAGTTTATCTTTATCTCATAGTAGTCATCGTGGTAGGATTAGTTGCATAGCGGAGGATTAAACCCTATAATGAGGAGACATTAAGGGCTTGCACCGGACCTATGTAGAGTGGGATGCATAGACTTCGACAAGTACACATTAGAGAGTTTGAATATGGAATTGTGTTTTCTTGACTTGGTTTCACGCATGTGGTTTTCCTGTTTTCTACACTTGACACTTAGTCTAGCTTCACTCGTGTTTTTCGCATTTGTGATTTCCTATATTCATTTACTCTTGTTATGTTCTGTTGTTGATAAATCCATACTTTATTTATGTTGCTTGTTTATATCACTCACACCTTTATGACTGACCCCTTTACTTTTGGGGGTTAGGGTTATCTCTAGCCTCGTATTTTACAGGTGATTTCTTAAGGCTCGGATTTGGAACCTTGAGTTCAATTGATGTAGTGACTTATGTAACTTATAAAATAAAGTGTTGTAAAGAAAAAAAGAATTGTGATTTAAGGTGTATTGTATTCCGCTGTGCTATGTAAATAATTATTGTAATGAAAGTTGAAAATTTTATTGGTGTTTGGTTATGTTTAATATTACATTGAAGTTGATGTTGGGAATTGTGCCATGTATTTTCTAAGATATTATATTAGAAATTCGGGGCGCTACAGAGATTGGTATCAGAGCATGCTTCAATAATAATAATGAACATGGTATAAAAATAACCTAGGTGTGGATACTAGAGCGTGAGTACCTAGGTGCGGACATTAGAGAGTGAGTATCACATAGAACTGAAACATGATGTTTTACTTTTGGGGTACAGTTGAGGTTTTGCCAAAGGGTATTGATGTGAATATGAGTGGTGTGTGGTGCTCTAATTTTTCCCTCATTTTGCAGAATTCAGTAGAATGACAGGACCCAGAACCAAGAATGGTAACAATGATGACGAAGCTGGAAGTTCCCAAGGAACTGGAGTTGATCTCGAGGCCGAATTGTCCAGGGTGTATCAGACTTTGAATGCGCTGATGGTAGCTAATTTGGCTCAGAATTAGAACCAGCATCAGAATCATAGAGCTGGACAAGGATTGGTTAATGCCAATCCCATCAAGCAGATTGAGTCCTTCAAGAGGATGAGGCCGCCAGTGTTTGAGGGGAAGTCTGATCCAAACGAAGCGGATGATTGGATCTTCGAGGTTTCGGAAACTCTGGCAGCCAATAAGGTGAAGTTGGCCACTATGCAATTGGAAAAGGATGCTGGTGTTTGGTGGCAAACGGTGAAGAGGATGTTGGGGGACCAGCAAATGACTTGGGAGGCTTTTTTGGAAGAATTCAGGGATCGTTTCTTTCCCCTGTATATTCAGGAGAAGAAGGCGACAGAATTCTTGAATCTACAGCAGGGCAGCATGACCGTGCGAGAGTATGAGACTAAGTTCGCTCAGCTGTCGAGGTATGCACCAGAGCTGATAGTTGATGAGGCGAAGAAGGCCAAGAAGTTTGAGCAGGGCTTGAGGCCAAACTTAAGGTCAAGAATAATTCCATTGGGCATAAGGAGGTTCAACAAGCTGGTCAGGAGATCAGCTATGACAGAGGAAGACATGGACCAGTTCCAGAAGAAGCAAGAGACCTAGAACAGGAACAAAAGGCCAGCATCAGGTCAGCGTGAGAAGGGTTTCCTAGCGAAGCAAGTCAAGTTCAGTGGTCCAGTGCAGAAGGCACCTGCAACTCAGGAGGTGACTTGTTATTACTGCAAGGAGGCAGGTCATTACAGGTCAGCGTGTCCTAAGTTGGCAAAGCAGACTTGTTTCCAATGTGGGCAGGTAGGACATTCTAAGCCTCATTGTCCACAGTTGAGGAAGGATGGTCCAGGTGGAAGTAAATTTCAGAGGCAAGGGCGAGTGTTCGCATTAACTGAGGAGGATGCGGGTAACTCGGAAGATGTGATCCAGGGTATGCAAGAGTTTTGATTTATTTTTAATCAATGTAATAAGTAAAACCATTATTTGAGAATAATTGGAGATTGAGTATCATTCTTCATGTAACAGGAATTGTTTTGATTAATGGAATAAAGGCAAATGTTTTATTTGATACTGGTTCTTCGCGTACTTTTGTGTCGCCAAGTTTTGCAAAGGTCTTAGGTGTGGAGCCTAAGTTGTTTCCAGGCAAGATTTTATCGGTGGCAATGCCGTCAGGTGAAGAATTGATTGCTGATCAATATTACGAGGGTTGTGATATCGAGATTGGCAGGAGATTATTCGGCATTAATTTGATTGAGCTGCAAGTCTTGGGAGTGGATGTGATCGTGGGCATTGATTGGATGGCAATATATGATGCCACAATTGAATGCAAGCAGAAAGAGGTGTTAGTGAAAGCACCAGGTGGTCCCGTAGTGACTTTCCAAGGGAAGAAGAAGATTCCGAAGGTGGCTACAATGGTATCCAAGATGGCGATTCCAGATGAAGTCAAAGGCATTTTGGTTATCAGAGATTTTCCTAAGGTGTTCTGGAAGATTTTCCAAGATTACCGCAGCAGAGAGATGTGGAGTATTGCATTAATGTTCAGCCGGGGAGTGCTCCGATTTCTAAGGCTCCATACAGGATGGCACATGTAGAGCAAGACGAAGTGAAGAAGCAGATTGAGGAGTTGTTGAGCAAGGGGCTTGTTAGGCCGAGTTCCTCACCGTGAGGTGCGCCAGTGTTGTTAGTCAAGAAGAAGGATGGGTCAATGAGAATGTGCATTGACTACCGGGAGTTGAATAGGGTGACTATTCAGAACAAGTATCCACTTCCGCAGATTGATGATTTGTTCGATAGGCTTCGGGGAGCAGCAGTGTTTTTCGAATATTGATTTGAGATCAGGGTATCATCAGGTTCGAGTCAAGGAGGAAGATGTGAGTAAGACAGCTTTCAGGACTCGTCATGGCTCTATGAGTTTTTGGTGATGCCATTCGGGTTGAAAAATGCGCCAGCAGTATTCATGGATATGATGAACCGGGTTTTGAGGCAATTTATTGATTCCTTTGTAGTGGTTTTCATCGACGATATTTTGGTGTATTCAAAGTCGGAGAAGGAGCATTCTATGCACTTGACAGCGGTATTGCAGAAATTGCAGGAGCATAGCTTGTATGCCAAGTTGTCGAAGTGTGAGTTTTAGAAGTTTGAGGTAGCTTTCCTTGGTCATATCCTTCTAAGGAGGGAGTGGCCACTGATCCTCAGAAGGTTGAAGCAGTAAAAGATTGGCCCAGGCCAACGTCTGTGAAGGAAGTCAGGAGTTTCTTGGGTTTGGCTGGTTACTACAGGAGATTCATCCAGGGTTATTCTCAGATTGCGGTTCCTTTGACAGGTTTGACCCGGAAGAATGTGGCATTTTCATGGACTGATAAGTGTGAGGCGAGTTTCCTTGATTTAAAGGAGAGGTTGACTACTGCACCTATCTTAGCTTTGCCACAAGCTGGGAAGGATTATGATATCTTCAGTGATGCGTCTCTCAGGGGTTTGGGTTGTGTCTTGATGCAAGATGGCAAGGTTATTGCTTACGGTTCAAGGCAATTGCTTCCGCATGAGAAGAATTATCCGACGCATGATTTGGAGCTAGCAGCTATTATCTTTGCCTTGAAGAAGTGGAGGCATTATGTTTATGGTGAGAAGGTCAATATGTACACTGACCACAAGAGCCTGAAGTACATTTATCAATAGAAGGATCTAAATCTTCGGCAGAGAAGGTGGTTAGAGGTATTGGAAAACATTCGTCTCGAGATCAAGTATCATCCAGGTAAGGCGAATGTGGTAGCTGATGGACTTAGCAGGAAGAGTAGTTTATCAAGTTTGATCACTACTCAAAGCGAGTTGGCAGTAGAGATTGATCGGGAAGGTATCGAGGTGGTGCTGCAAGGTTTAGGGGCATCTTTGGCTCAGTTGAGGCTGCAGCCTTCCTTGAGGGAGAGGATTGTGGAAGGTCAAAGATCAGATTCAGAGATTCAGAAGATGCTGCAACAGGTTTCAGAAGGCAAGCTATCAGAGTTTCGTGTCCAAGATGGAGTTCTTTGGATGGGTGAGAGGTTGTGTGTTCCGGAAAATGCAGATTTGAGAGAGAGTATCTTGCAGGAAGCACACAGTACCTTGTTGTCAGTACATCCTGGAGGCACGAAGATGTACAAGGACATCAAACAGCACTTTTGGTGGTCTGGTATGAAGAGGGATGTGGCAGATTTCGTGGCAAGGAGTCTACTTGTCAGCAGATCAAAGCAGAAAATCAGATACCTGGAGGTTTATTACAGCCGTTGCCTATTCCGAAGTGGAAATGGGAGAATATCAGTATGGATTTCATCACGGGTTTGCCGAGGAGTTCGAAGGGCAATGACTCGATTTGGGTTATTGTGGACCGTTTGACTAAGTCGACTCACTTTCTAGCCATGAAGATTACTTGGTCGTTGGAGAAATTGGCTGAGTTGTACATTGGTGAAATTGTGAGACTTCATGGAATTTCTGTGTCAATTGTTTCTGACAAAGATGCAAGGTTCACTTCAAGGTTTTGGAAGAGCCTACAAGCAGCTTTAGGCACCAGAACTGATTTCAGTACCGCTTTTCATCCACAGACCGATGATAAGACTGAGAGGGTGAATCGAGTGCTGGAAGATATGCTGAGGGCTTGTGTTATGGATTTCGGTGGTAGCTGGGAGAGATACTTGGCATTGGTTGAGTTTACTTATAACAACAGTTACCAGGCGAGTATCGGGATGGCGCCGTATGAGGCTTTGTACGGGCGGAGGTGCAGGACACCTGTTTGTTGGTACGAGGTTGGCAAGAGGCAAATGTTTGGTCCTGAGATCATGCAACAAACGTCAGAGCAGATTAAGCTGATTTGCAAGAGGTTGGTTGAGGCTCAGAGTCGGCAGAAGAGTTATGCTGATACTCGGCGAAGGGACTTGGAGTTTGAGGTTGGGGATGTAGTTTTCCTCAAGGTGTATCCGACCAAAGGAGTAATCAGGTTTGGTAAGGGAGGCAAGTTGGCCCCAAGGTATATTGGGCCATACAGGATCGTGGAGCGGATTGGTAAGACAACATATAGATTGAAGCTTCCAGAGGAGTTGGCACATGTGCATGATGTATTCCATATGTCATTGTTGAGGAAGTATGTGCCAGATCAGAATCATCAGTTGGTAGAGATTCCTGAAGGTCTACAGGTGAACTTGAGTTACAAAGAACAGCCTGTTGAGATCGTTGACCGTAGGGAGAAAGTTCTTAGGAGCAAAGTGATACCTATGGTCAAGGTGCAGTGGAGGAATCAGCAGTTCGAGGAGGCTACTTGGGAGCCAGAGGATCGCATGCAGAAAGATTACCCTGAGCTTTTTGTATGAATGTATTTTTCTTTTATGTGATTGTAACACTTTTGGATGATTGTACCTTTGAGTTGAGTTGTATTCCTTCTATTTTGATAATGTTCTCATATGCAATTGTTTGAACTATGTTTCAATTTATGAGATATTGTTTTCCTTGTTGGTATGTTGTTCGGACCCCATTAGTAGTAGTTCTGAGGACAGAACTCTTCTAAGGAGGGAGTGGTGTAGTACCCCGTATTTTTAAATATTATTTTTAAATATTTATAAATGAATTAAAATGATTTTTGGGGATTTAATAAATATTTTCAGAAAATTTATCTTTTTACACGTGCAAAACACATGCAAATATTTTCTTGAGAAGTTCAAAAGCCAAAATTTCTTTATGGAAAATCATCATTTATTATTTGGGATTTATTTGTAATTTTTCTAGATTTTTCTGATATTTATTGGATCTATTTACAAATATTAAGAAAAAGAATGATCTTTTTGCAAAATTGTCATTTTGAGGGGTGAAAGTGCAAAACTATTTTTCTGGACTTTTCAAATAGTGCCGACTGGAAATAAGGATTTTATTTTGCTTTTAAATCTCAAATTAATTGATTTTATCAAGTTTCCAAATATAGGAATATATTTAGGTAAAGTTATATTTTCAAGGGGTTATTTTGCAAATGTGTTTAAAAACCCTAATTTTCCTATCTCGGGTATTTAAAAGAGGTGAAGTGCAACCGTCTTTCGCTGCACAACACAAAGGTTCTATTGTTTTTTTGGAGGATTAAGGAGAGGATCTTGGATTTCGCCAAAGAAATGTTTTTTATTAGATTTCTTCATTCGAGGTGAGTGATTTGTTGTGTTTTATTTTCTTTTGTGCATGTTGTATGTGAGTGACTTGTTGTCTTCTTTTATTTTGTGAATGTTGTATGCGAATTATATGAATGTTTTAATGGATCTTGGATATTGAATTTTATTTGCTAGAAAGCATGTTTAGGGTTTAAATATGAATATGCACATTATGAATTGGATGAATGGATGAAAAATTGGATCTTGTGAAACCCGAGTGGTATGTGAATAAAAATTGTATGTGGGTAATTTGAGAGACCATGGGTAGGCTATCTTCTTTTGGATTGATGTTGAATTGATCTTGATGCATGAACCTAATAAAAATGAGACTTTTATTTCTTTTGAGTATTGGTTGAATACAAATTTGATATGGTGATGTTATCAATTGATTATGGTTTTGAGTTGTGGTAGTAATTCAGTTTTGAGAAATTTGAATGGAAAGGTATGAATCAAGAGATCATGACATGAAAATCGAAATTGAGAATTTAGTGAGTTTGTAGAATGAATCCAAATTGGGGATTTTCTTTTGAGATTTTGGTATTGATATGATTTGGATCTGAATACATAGCAATTTCAATGAGTAATTGATTTTGAGAAACTCTATTTTTGACTATATGCACAATCCATGTTTTAATCGAAAGGAATCAACAAAATCTCTATTTTTATAAATTCAAGTCGTTTTGGTTTAGTTTTATGGACTATTATGTATTCTACACGTTGTATTTGATCATATAAGAAATATGCTTTTCGTAGAAATCGTTTTCATAAAGTAAAACTACGTATCGGTTGAAACGTGCACAGCCAAAGGTCTGCAGTCTGTAAGTCGACAGTCGACTGGTATGACTTCTCAGTCGACCAACATGACCCGGCTGCTATGTTCTCTAGTTTTCCTTGAAATTTCGTTCGGGACAGTCAACTGAAGGCTTTTAAAGTCGAATGATACCACTTAGAATTATTTTCTCAAAGTTATTGTAATTTTCTCTCTGGACAGTCGACCTATACCCTTTACAGTTGACTGCTACACTTAGGATTATTTTCTTAAAGATTATTGAATTTTTCTCTGGACAGTCGACCGATGGTTTTTATAAGTCGACTTATAACACTTAGATTATTTTCTTAAAACCATGGAATTCTCTTTCTAGACAGTCGACTTACGCTTGTAATTAGTCAACTGATACTGATATATCCTTATATTTATGAATGTTCTTTCAAATGATTTATTCTCTAAATGCTCTAATCTATAACTTACTATTATATACTTTATCTTCTATTAAACATACATTTTCAAGTGGTTTAACTGAGCAATTTATGTTGGAATGTTGGTTTGGATATTTGAGTGTGAGTCTCTAGAGGGTGTGTGTGATCCTAGTATACTGGCAGTTAAGATATTTATGTTTGGGTTTGTTGAGGCAATTTTAGTTGATCAGTTGTTGAATTAAGTCTGGTAGGGTACACCAACTCTAGGAGATTCGTTAAGTAATTAAATAACCTAAATGATAAGGACAGGCACTAGTGGTGATATGATGAATGAGAACATGGGTTATGGACCTCGGTATGGCTTGCAGTGTGAGATAATCCACAGAATTATCCAGGTGTGAGTGAAATAGTCTCCGGAATTACCTGTGATGTGGGATTGATCTCCGGAATTATCGGGGTCGAGGCAACGCACATGTGGTATTCGTGTGATGAGGTGCCATCGCTTGCGGTGTGGGGTATTCTCGAAGATTTCCAGGTGTGAGTGAAATAGTCTCCGGAATTATCTGTGGATAGAGATTGACCTCCGGAATTATCGGGGCAAGGGCTAATACTACAGTTTATCTTTATATCGTAGTAGTCATCGTGATAGGATTAGTTGCATAGCGGGAGATTAAACCCTATAATGAGGAGACGTTAAGGGCTTGTACCGGACCTATGTAGAGTGAGATGCATAGACTTTGACAAGTACGCATTAGAGAGTTTGCATATGGAATTGTGTTTTCTTGACTTGGTTTCACGCATGTGGTTTTCCTGTTTTCTACACTTGACACTTAGTCTAGCTTCACTCGTTGTGTTTTTCGCGTTTGTGATTTCTTATATTCATTTACTCTTGTTATGTTCTGTTGTTGATAAATCCATGCTTTACTTATGTTGCTTGTTTATATCACTCACACCTTTATGACTGACCCCTTTAGTTTTGGGGGTTAGGGTTATCTTTAGCCTCGTATGTTACAGGTGAATACTTAAGGCTCGGATTTGGAAGCTTGAGTTCAATTGATGTAGTGACTTATGTAACTTGTAAAATAAAGTGTTGTAAAGAAAAGAGAATTGTGATTTAAGGTGTATTGTATTCCGTTGTGCTATGTAAATGATTATTGTAATGAAAAAAGTTGAAAATTTTTTTGGTATTTGGTTGTGTTTAATATTATATTGAAGTTGATGCTGGGAATTGTACCACGTATTTTCTAAGATATTATATTTGAAATTCGGGGCGCTACAGATCTTGTCTTCGCTGTCCTCTTCCGTCGGCTTCCAAACCTGTAAGAAACGGATTAGTTCCTCCTTTTGCCTTCTCTCTCTCGTTCTCAGTTTGCCCGTAATTCTCGGCCTCCATTCCCCATTTCTCCAGTTTCTGGCAACCCAATCGTTTTTATCCGTAGCCCTTTTATAGATCTCCGGGAATCTCCTTTTCAGCGTAATGGGACCGCACCACCTGTCTTTCCAGAAGCAAATAGATTTACCATTTCCAATCACGAAAGTCGCCCCCGCTAGAAATATTTCCCTGGTATGCAGAACCCGGACATCGACGCCAGATTCTTTGGTTTCTTATGCGTGCAGTCTTTCCTGATGTATGCTCTGTCTATGAGAGTCGCCCAATTAACCTTTGCCTTAACTTTGAGTTTCCACCACCATTTACCAAGTTGGGCTTGGTTCATTTGTCGGAGATTTAAAACCCCCAACCCACCAAATTCTTTTTGTCTACAGACCACCCCCCATTTGACTAAAGAGTACCCTTTTCCATCGGTACCTGATCCGTGCCAAAGAAATCGTCATCTGAGCCTGTCAATTTTTTTGATTACCCAGACCAGAATCTCGAAGAATGATAAGAAGTATAGAGGGATAGTGCCAATAACTGAATTTAGCAGCACTAGCCTACCTCAGAATGACAGCATTTTACCCTTCCAACCCTCCAGCCTAAGGTCTATTCTCTCAATAAGCCCATTCCAATCCACCCTTCTCGGTTTTGTAGCAGCAATCGGAAGGCCCAAATATTTAATAGGCAAGTCTTGAATCTTGCAGTTTAGAATATTTGCAACTGCACTCCCCGCCTCCCCCAAAAGGGTGATGGTGCTTTTATGGAAGTTGACTTTCAACCCCGTCCAATCTTTAAACAGATAAAGGTCCCACTTCAGAAGTGTAGCCTGGTTAATGTTGCACTCTCCAAAAATCAGTGTATCGTCTGCATATTAGACGTTCAACACCGCGGAAACCCCCCTCCTCATACCCAACCCCTTAATAAGGTCGTTCTCTCTATACAAATGAAGCATCTTATGTAACCCGTCTACCACTAGTGTGAAAAGCAATGGTGAAAGTGGATCCCCCTATCTAAGGCCCCGCCTACACCTTATTTCTTTACCAGGCTTTCCATTAACTAGTACCATAACCTTGGCCGTTCTAAGCTAGGTCTGGATCCAACCGATCCACCTCTCCCCAAACCCCCGCCTACCAAGAATCTCCAGTAAGCATTTCCACTCCACTTTGTCATAAGCCTTCTCGAAGTCTAGTTTCAGCATAAACTCCGGTTTGTTACGTCTCTTACAACCTTGTATCACCTCCTTAACCAAAGCCACCCCCTCTAGAATGTCCCTACCCATAATAAACCTCGTCTGATAGTCCTCAATGATCTTCCCTATCAGTGCTCTGAGCTTATGAGCCAGTGTCTTAGAAATGGTTTTTACCGAGCAATTGATTAAACTGATAGGTCTGAAGTCCCCTATCCCTGTGGCCTCCTTCTTCTTTGAGATAAGGCACACATTGGCATAATTCAACCTACCCATGTCTAGCGTCCCCTGATAAAACGCGTTCATTACATCCATGATATCATGCTTGAGAATCTCCTAGAATTCCTTATAGAAGATGTAACCCTCGTTCCCGTAAATATATAATTTCTGAATAATTTTCTGTATTTCGAATTATTTATAAATTTAGTTGTGTTAAATTCATTTTAAATTTTCTATTAAAATATTTTCTAATCGGGAATTATGGTTATTTCGAATAAGGGTATATTTAACTTTACTTTCTATTTTATAATTGATCGACTATTTATATTTTAGCCAAATCAAAAATATTCAGTTTTACTTTAATAAATTGTTAAACTAAAATTCCTATATTTTTATATAACCTCGTTCCATCATTTTATTATTTTGCTATTATTATTATTATTGTGAGTATTATTTTTATTACTATTATTATTATTATTATTATTGGTAGTACTATTATTGCTACTACCATTAATATTAATTTTCGTGTTTTCATTATTAGTGTTATTATTATTATTTTTGTTAAAATCCAGTTTTGATCTATATTAGATTATCTAATTATTTAAATTAAACTCCATTGATTTCATCTACATTGTATTATTTACTATTTAATTTGAAGCCCAAAATTTAACCCATCTCCTATTGGATTTTAACCCAAACCCATCTCTTATCGGATTCTCGCCAACTCTAAACCCAATACCCATAACCCAATTCCTCTCTTATTTGTGTGTTGACCAGATCAATTCTACTCCTAATCAATCCCCAAAATCTCTCCTGTAACCCCCCAATTTAATATCCCTAACAATCAGCCTAATTGTTGATTCCCGTAACCCCCTCCTCTCAATAACTCCCATCTTTATTACTATATCATTATTATTTTAATATATATAACCTCTCTCTTTCTCCAATCTCCTTCTCTCTCCCTGTCCCTCTATCTTCTTCTACCCAAACCAACAGAAAACCCAACTCAACCCATCTTCCCCCCTTCGTCTTCTCCTCCTCGTCGCACCGCCGCCAGAACCCATCCCTCCTCTCATTTCTCCCGCTTCCCCTGCTCCCGTTCCACCGTTGTGCACTCCAACTGCCTCCGTTCTCCCTCCTCTCCATGGTCAACGGCGCAGCCCAGTCACAGCCACTCCAGCCAGTCGCGATGCCACGAGTGCAGTGCCGCCTGTGTTGGCCTCCCCTCCTGCGTCGCGTGCCAGTTAGCGCCCTCTTCGACGAAGGCATCCGTTCTCCTCTCCCGACTACTACAACAGCGACGACCATCGTTGGTTTCCCCGGCACGCCGTCGCGCCAGCCAGCCCCCCGCCAGTCGTCAGCCACCCAGTCGCTCGCCGCTCGCTATTCTCCCATGCTCTCTCTTTCTCTCTCTGTTGTAATTTGGAAGAAGGAGAAGAAACACATGGTGCATTTTGGGTGTTTTCTATTGTATTGGGGATTAATTGAAGTTGCTATGTGGTTGGGGTTATTGAGTTGCCCATTGGGTTATTTTGGTGTAGGGTGAATTATTGTTGTTGGTGTTTGGGACTTTTGCTGTGTGGTGGGTTGGATCTAATTTTATTAGTGTGTTGGTGTTTGTGTTTGGAGTTTGGGATTAGATCCAGTGGGTTGCTGTTTTGTGAAGTGGGTATTTGTTTCTGTATTTTGCTGTTTTGGAGAAGGATTGGACTACTTTGTTGCTGCTTGGATTATTTGGTCGTTTGTTGCTAGTTGTTTCTTCGCCGCTCTTCGCACGTGTTTATTTGGGAGTTCGCCGGTTATTCTCTTTTTGAATCTTCAAATCAGGCAAGTATCTCTTGTATAAATTCGTTTGTTCTAGTACAAGCTCCTTTGCATAAATACCGCAAGTATATTTTTTTGACTCTAGTTCGCATTCATAAGTCGAATTAAATCTGTTACTATACAAAATCTGTCGATCCCGTATTCACATCCCGTATTCACATGTGATCGTGAATACTTTGTTGCCATATGAATGACATGAACACAAATTAATACACACATATGTACTCTTAGGACTATATATTATTATGTGCATGATTGTTTTGCCCGTGATAGTAGTTAAATATGGCATCTTGTTCTTGCCAATTAAAATTAATAAAAGTAACAAGTCGGGGTTTAAGGGAAAGACCATAGTAGTGGACAATATAGAAGAGCGTACTCGGAAGGGGGCCCATGTTTCCCATGATTACAAGTTATATGGAACTAAGTGCCACGTAGAACTAAGTGTCACGCCAGAGGTTGACGGGGACCAACTCTAGAATCTACGGGGGTCACCTCTAGAATCCATTACATGATTATATGTTTATATGTTTCACGCTACATGTTTACACTATGTTTGACTCGATATGTTTCACGTTATATGTTTGCACGTATCTCGATACAAGATACAAATGATATATTTTGTCCAAGTGCGTGACCTATAAACTCCACCACTAGGCCTAAACGTAACTGATTGTATGTAGCAACCATGTAGTAAAAAGATGGATGCATGAAGTGCTACCTAGATAAAATCAAACATTAGACTTAAGATTAACACGTGCACTTGCATGATCCAATTACATGTTACATGTTCATGTTGACTTGATATTCGTTTACTTGATTACTTGTTTACATGCCACTTGTTCCATAATGCCTTATTCATATCATGTTTACATATATATTGCATTTCCCCTATTTCATGACTCTCAATTCCTTGCTCTTTTCATGTTTTTCTTTTGTTTTGTTTTGTACCTATTTTCCTTAGCTTGTACCGCTTGCGGCCCGTGACTTGTATTAACGGACATCTCCTTGTTTCTTTTTCTCTTCTTTTTGCAATAATGTACTTGCAGGCCAGAATGGAGAATTACCAGAAGGTGTCGCTAATCAAGTATTTTAGCCTTATTGTTTATCATATTATTTTTAGTTTATGTTTTATTTCATGCTACTCCTTATTGTAATGCGGACTTGTTTGACCCGTAACTATTTGTATTTTCCAGTCGTTGGTTATGTTATGGACTATGTCTTGAACTTTCATTATCATATTGTGATTTTTACATGCCTGCGTGGTTTATTTTGTTATCTTGTTGTTGAGTACTTGTACAGCTTATGAATGGTGTTTTCACATCATTCGCTGGGCCTCGGTCATGTGCCCGTATTTCCGTATTTTGGGAAGCGGGGCGTGACAGAAGAAGACCAGAAAACCATCTGGTCCGCTCATACCCCATATTGCCATCTTGACCTCCTCCATTGTGAATGGGTCTTGCAGAGCTGATACGCGTTTCTGTATCTCCGGTATTAGTGGTTCCCAAAGCTCTTCCGTGGCCTGACACATACTCTCCCTGTTTTGCCCAAATAACTCTTTGAAATTCTCATGAATATGCATTTCTATCTAGCGGCCGTCAGAAATCCTGTTTAAATCTATACTATTATTAAGCAAAGCTTCATTTTGGTGGCTTTTTACTATTATGCCCCTATATACATAAAAAGCTAAAAAAAAATATATAAGGTTAATTTTGTAATTTTCACTTCCCATTTAAAGTCTTTATAAAATTTTGTTCCCTCAAAAATCGAAACCGTCTCTTCCTCTCCCTCCATCAAATCCGTGCATTGCATGTGCATATCCCCAGTGCAAATTGCATGTGCTAACCCATAAAACGTGCATTGCACGTGCGGATTACTAGTAAGACTTAGATAAAGATTTGTTTTTAATTTAAGTTATAAATTAATTAGGATTTCTATTCATTTTAGGATTAGCCTAGTAGATTATAAATTCTAGGCGTGGGCATTTTAAGGAAAAAGAAAGAGAAAATGAGAGGAAGAAAAGTAATCCTAAAGATACTGTAAACCCTAAACTTGAAAGAGAAGGTTTGAAATTAAGAAGATCTATTCTTGTTCTTAGGATTTCTTCAAGAATCAAAGTAAGCCTTGTTGTTCTGAGAGATTATCGAGTAAAATTCTGGTGTGGTTCCAAGTCCTATAATTAAATACTAGTATTTAGCACGTGTGATACACGTTTTACTAAATATATATTTTTTAAAGTAATATAATATAACACGTGTGAGACACATGTTAATAAATATATATCTAATCTCTAATATTATAATGGGAGAAGGCCTTAGTGTCATTTGTAAATGTTTTGTCATTCTACCAACCCGTGCAATGCACGGGCATAACTATTATAAAGGAGGTCCTAGGTTCAAATCAAGATTACATCTAAATTTTTATTTTAAAAAACTATATTTATTAAAACGTGTAAACTACTAGTATTTTTTAATGTGATATAAAGAGTATAATGAGAGAGTTGGAGTAGCACGTGTAATTCACGTAAAGTGATAGATTGACGCTAGGCCTTCTCCCATTATAAAATTAGAGATATTCTTGAATAGTGAAATATTGATTGTGATCGTCTGCTGCAACTCTTTTTGTTTGATAGTATTTGGTTTTTGTTTTTTCATCTCCTCGGTTCTTGACAATTTAAAGATGGTGAGAATTCGTTACCCTCCTGGATTAAGGTTTGTACCTACGGATTTCGAACTCGTCGACGAGTATTTGTCAAAGATGGCTAACAACATGCCTTTCTTTGAGAATGTGATTCTAAACTTTGATGTTTACGCTGTGGAGCCATGGAAACTCCCTAACAGTATGTATCCGATGGATCGATAACTTTTCCTTCCTTCATTTCCTACACAAATTTAGTTTCTTGCTTCTTATAGTAAGTAGTTGAGGAATTTTGGAAATTTTGCAGAGGACTTCAGGTATGGGGTTGGCAGTGAGGCATATTACTTCACGAAAAGACGCTGGAAGAAGAAGGGTCAGACGAGTAAAATTGATCGCACAGCAGGAGAGGGGGCATGGGTTAGTGAATACAAAAAACCAGTCAAGAACCCCAGAGGCGAGGCGGTGGGTGACATGAGGCAACTTATTTTCTGTCGAGCTAAGGCTAACGAGGAGGTTTCAACTGATTGGAACATGCAAGAGTACACCATAAGTACTGCAGAACCTCAGGTATATATATATATATATATACATTAAGTTTAATTACTTGCAGTTTCAAGATTTTGATCTAATTTGGTTTCTTACTTAATTTATCATATTTGAATAATATTATTGCAGTTGAAGGAATTAGTGTTGTGTCGAATCAAGATGAAGGCGAAGGCTGAGAAGATGAACAAGGAAGAGAATCATGTGGAGGACGCAGCTGAAGGAGTGAGTCCTTCTTCTTATCTTGATCTTGATGAATTAGCAGAGTATGAGAGGGATAACTTTCCCCCTGGATTCAAGTTTGTGCCTAATCATCTTGAACTTGTCGAAGAGTATTTGTTAAAGAAGGCCAAGAACATGATTTTCTTTGAGAGTTTCATCAGAGAATACGACGTCTACTCTACAGAACCATGGAATCTCCCCAATGGTAAATTAGCATTATTAGTTCAGAGAATTTATTTTATTTTATCTCCTTTATTTTTCTTTTGTGTTTTTGGGATTTGACAAAAGAATAATACCCATCAAGAACCTGGGCGTTTTTCCAACATTAATGTTTCTTATTTTTATTTTGTGTAGAAGAGTTCAAGTATGGGGTTCGCAGTGAAGCATACTACTTCACAAAGAGAAGCAGAAAGAAGTGGTCGGATATCCGCATTGATCGAACTGTGGGCAATGGAACATGGGTGGGGAATGGAAAAAGAATACCCATCAAGAACCAGCTGGGCCGCGAAGTTAAGGTGGTTGGCCACGTGACGCATTTATCCTTCCAGCGTGCCAACGAGAAGGCAGCCTCGAACTGGGTTATGGATGAATACACAAGTACAGACCCTGAGGTAATAGTAATTATTAATGTTTCAAGAACATGCATGCATGCATGTTTAAAATTCAACTGAATTTCTTAATTAATTACTTTGGGTGTAAATTTCTGAAATGCAGTGTAAGGAGTGGGTCGTATGTCGAATCAAGATGAATTCCAGGGGTGAGAAGAGAAAAAGGAAAGAGGACGAGGCTGCTCGGAAAACAGATCAGAATGTTGATGGAAAGTCTGATGACTCCAAAGTTTCAGAATTTCACCTTACTGCAACTGAAATAGTACATAGCATTCAAGAGTAGTGATTTTAATTTCCAGTAGTAAGGTTTAGATTTTATGGTTTGTTGGTAATGCAAAGGTGGTGAATTGTACTCATTTTTTTACTTCGCTGCATCTAAGAAGATAAATTCAGAATTGGATTTGAACCCTTTTTTTTCTTTTTCCTTTTCCGAATTTGTTGCCTGGTTATTGTTAAGATTAGTATGCTATCAAGTTCTTTGTTATTACAGGAGAAGGAACATAAATTTTTTTGGAGAAATATTGCCTATTTTAGAATTTTTTTCTTCTTCTTCTGTCAACTCTAATTATATAACTCTCAGTGCTCACCTTTGAGAAATGTTCTCTGCCTCCATGTGAAATCTTCTTTAGGACCCCTATTTGATCATGATTTTGCACTACACTTATTTCTGGGCTGTTATCGGGTCGGGTAGGGATCGGTTCCTACGCTACTCGGACCTGGACACGATACCTTCACGGGTAGGGATTTTGGGCCCCTGCCCTATCCCCATTGCAGTCGGGTCCGGATACAGGTCCTACGATAATTTTTATACCTGCTGCGACTCGGGTCTGGGTAATTGATAGGCTGCCCAACTCCTACCCAAACTCTTATTCTTAATGTGACTTTACTATTACAAAATCACGAATAAAATATTTGTTTCGTCCAGAGCAAATCTCAATCTTTTATTTGTTTGATTGATGTAATCGATTAGTGGTTAAATTGAATGATTTAAAGTAAACATAGATTGAATGCATGGTAGATAATATGTGTTTATAATATTAAAACAAAATAAATAATGGATATTATATATTTTTAAAAGGTAGTTGAAGTTTTGCCAAACTATAGTAGTTCAGGACTTTAGGGAACTATCCTTTTTTTTAAAAGGAAAAGGTAGAATATGGTTACCATGTTTCATTAATAAGAAATTAACCATATCTTAACTCAAAAAATAAGAAATTAACCAAACAAACCCAACGTACTGGGCCAAATTACAAACTATAAACAGAAAAATAGACCATGAAGCGACATGACCAGTACATACAATCAGAACTCACTCCAACAATCTTGGAGGGTGAGCAGACAAAACCAAAAAACAACAACCCACAATCGACTAGGTCGAACCGTCCACAGCTTGGCTCCAACTTCCACCAATATTGTACTGGACCACATCCCCCCCCCCCCCCCCCCCCCCCCCGACACATGCACACCCACCTAAAGTGAATCACGCGGGATTTAGATATTCGCAGCTCCCATCCTTCTCCTCCCCATCTCCCACTAACTCACCAAAACACTCACACTCGGCCCAGTCAAAGTCACAACCAAAAAGAGAGCCGTGGAGAGGATACCTTCACCTCTCTCACGCTTTAGCTCTCTCAAACGATTTCTCGCCAAACACAACTCTCACTCCCAACCACGGGCACAGACAAAGAGAGAGCCGTGAAGAGGATACCTTCACCTCTCTCACGCTTTTACTCTCTCAAGTGATTTCTCACAAACACAAACATATACCTGCATAGAATAGTGAGAAGCAATATCTTCACTCTCTCACTCTCTCAGTCTTTCTCTCACGCAAAAGCCCGAAAAAAATCACAACTAACTGAAGCATCACCTTCTCCTCTCGCCCATGTGGGTGGTGGACATTGTAGATTTCAGGATCAATGATGAGGGCGTAGTGGCGGTGTTGTCGCAGAGCCTGTGGCAGTTAGTTAAAGGAGGTCGAATTCAGAGTGTGACTCATAAACTGACAACCAAAAATTCCCTAATACCTCCATCTCTACATTTCCACTAAGCTCACCTCATGGGGGGACCCCGTCTGCGAGCCCAAGCCCCACAACTATGCTGCAACAAGTGGGCGCACCTTATTGGGAGACCCCATCTTCAGGCCCAAGCCCCACTACCGTACGTTGCCGCCTCCAACTCCAGCTCCGCCATCATCACAAACCTCATCTTCTTCGCACACTCAAATGTAGGGTAGCATCAGTCCTGATCAAAAGCATCGACCCCAGCGACGCTCCCACTGCATTCTTCGCGAGCTCCACAGCCAAGGCGCTCGCCATCACCTTAGCCCTCGACGGCGGAAAGGTCCCTCCTTCGTCGCTCGACCGAAGGAGCGACGGTAGGGACGACGACTGGAGTACAACAGGAAGCATCTGCGGCAGGCAGGACCCTTAATTGTCGCTCGATTGCCGGTGCGAAGGGATGGACTAATGATGGATGATGGGGAGTCGCTCGACGGGGGGGACGGCTAAGGCTCCCCCCATCATCTGAGATCTAGGTTTTTCCTTTTTTGGGGATTTTTGGGGAGTGTTTTTCTCTCTAGAAAATTAGAGAGAGAAACCCCTAATTTGGAGGAGTTCGTTGTTGGAGAGAAGGTGATAGTGGTGGTGGGTGTAGGGCGAACGGGGAGGGGGGGCGAAATCCTAGCCGCCACCCCCTCTAAACTCAGATCTAGATCTAGGGTTTCTTTTTTGGATTTTTTTGGGGTGAGCTTCTCTATCTAGAGAACTGGAAAGAGAAACCCCTGATTTGGAGGAGTTCATTGTTGGAGAGAAGGGGATAGTGGAGGTGGGTGTAGGGCGAACGGGGAGGGGGCGTGAAATCCTAGCCACCACCCCCTCCAAACTCAGATATAGATCTAGGGTTTTCTTTTTTGGGTTTTTTTGGGTGAGTTTCTCTCTCTAGATTGTCTAGAGAGAGAAACTCAACAGAGTAGAGAATAGAAGTTCTCAAGAAACAATTTTAATTGGCCGGTATATATAGGTTGAATATTGTTAGCGATTATGATAGATTACAACAATAGAAATTAGGGTTAATATCCTATACTAAGCTGCTTGAGATATTTATTCTAGGTATCAAAATTGGAATACCTAGACTACTATCACAAGCCATTATTTACAGGATAAATACTGGTTTGGATACTGGGTTCTCAACCCACTCAACCCGCGTTCCGAAATCCATACAATTAGTACGTGTAACGCACGTGTTACCCATAAAATAATATTATTCATAATATTATTCATATAATGAGAATATACCTATATATCCAACAATCTCCTCCTATTCTCAATATATAAACGAACTGGATTATCTCATCAGTTCAACATGAAGCTGAGTGACTGATAGTAGTCTTTAAATGGAAGAAATGCATCATTTAATGTACAGTTCATAAGGACTAAATCAATTATAAATCCGAATAGTTCAAAAAAGAACCAAAATAATTAAATAATTTCCAAACCATATCACAACAGAATAGTTCACAATGACTAAACCAACTGGAATAATCTGTCATAGTTTCAAAATCAAACAAAGCAAATAAACTTCAAGAACAAAATAAGAGTTTTAAGCTCGATGAACACAAGAGTCTAAAACTCAACAGAAGTTTTACCAAGCAAGTGACTAATTTATTCTCGATAAACTAAAACTCTATCCTTGCACACTGCTTTATGTTTACTCCTCCATTTTGAGCAAATCATTATTTTGAAATCTATGTTGACAGATTCAACTCCTCCATCTTTGCTAACTTATTGAAAACAAGAATATCAAGAGACAATCTCTAAGAATTTTAACGAATTTCACAAAGTATCTAGTTCCACAAAAGAACTTAGTACAATTTATAATTAGCTTAGCAAAATGTAATGCAAACGTCACAATCAAATTTTTTTAACAAAATAAAGAACAAAAACTATTATAGTTTTTACACAAAAACCATACTATATTTCATATTGGAATGAAAAAGCTGTCATTTCAATCATGGTTTAACACTGAATCACCAAAATTGGAATGAAACATGTATCCATAAAAGACATATCATCAAAATTGGAATGATATTTAAAGACAATTTAATCATTGGAAACACATTGACAAGTTTCATGTTTCGTATTGGAATAATATGATTATTCTAAGTAAATTATCTAGATATATAATACCATCAAAATTGGAATGACATTATATATTTGTGGAATTTATGTGGAATCATCAAAATTATCTAAAACATGTCAACTGCCTAAAATTGATGTTTAAGTTTGAACTTCTCTATGGCTCCAATTGGATTCTAAATTTCAAAACAATTTGGATGTTAAATCTTTTGACTCAATAACTTTTAACTCCATTTCCCCCCACAGTTTTGATAATTAGATCACTTTCAAATCTCTTAGTAAGAGCATTAGCCATACTTGTCGCAATTGCACTTTATCTATGAGAAGGTTCAACTAGGCTTCTTTCAGTCTTAATATACTCCTCTTACTATTATAGAGTGAGTTATGAGCTACAGTGCATTGTAGTTTGATAGTCGCAAATCAAAATTAGAGAGTTACTTAAACTTCTTAATGGATGACTAGCAACAAGTTCTTCAATCCACTCAGCCTCTTTTCCTGCAGAGGATAACATATACAGGTCTGATTTCATGGATAATAGCACAGTGCCGTTTTCCTTTTAATTTCCATAACATTTCTGTTCCTCCTAGTGTAAACACATATCCACTAGTTATCGACTTTCACTAAATTCTGAGCATCATAATGCATCAGATCAGCCATTCACTTGAAGAATGACTAGAGTAGCACAAAACAAACTCTTAAGTACCACTCAGGTATCTCATTGCCCTCTTAAGGACACTCAAATGTGTATGAGATTATTAGTGAATCTAGAGATCATACCTACCTCAAAGGCTATGTCTATTCTAGTACAGATCTTTGTATACATGAGACTTTCAATTCTTTTAGAATGATCTACTTGTCTCATAGTTGCACCATCAGTAGGTGTCAACCTTTTATTATCATAATCATAAGGTGTTTCAAAACACACTTTCAATCACTATATCCCCAATTTTGAAACACATTATTAATTTGATGAGTTTGACTAGGAGTTATTCCTTGCCAACCGAAACTCACCCTTATACCTATGATGTCCACAATACCTAGGTGTTTTATGCTGAATTCTTTGGATAGCACAATTTTAACTTTATTTGTAATAGAAATGTCACTTCCAAGAATAAGCATGTCAACAACACAAGTAAATAATAGCCATTATATTTAACAAACCACAAAGTTAAAGGCACTGATCTGAATTACTTGATTCATATACTATGCTCTTTTAAGAAATTTGTCAAATTATTATTCGTCGGCTATACATGTTTTAAGAACATACAATGATTTTACTAAATTGTATGTCTTGTTCACTAAACATTTTAGTTCAAAACTTTCCAGTACAAAACTGTTCAGTGCAAAACATCAAGTACAAAACCTTTAGTATAAAACCGTTTAAATATCCTTCATGACTAACAAAATTTTTAATAGATGTAAGGGTAAGAAGAATACTTATTGTAGCAATATGAGAAACATGTGAGTAGACATCAAACAAATCTACCTGATTTATCTCAGTCAATCCGTTAGCTACTAAAATACATTAAAATTGCTACTGAACAATCAAAATTAAGTTTCTTTAACAAAACCCCACTTACATACTATAGTTTTAGCCCATTTCGGCAGATCAACTAATAAAGTATTATTGTATGACACAAATTCATCTCATTGTCTACTAAAGACTCTTCTTGGCTCATTTTCCATTGAAGTTTTAAGTGTCAGTAAGGCTGGTTCTTGATTCCAACTATGAATCATTGACCGTGTTTGTAGGACTAGATCATTTCATACATTTATCTTTGATGAACACATCCTCAAAGAACTTTGCAAGTCTAGATTCTTCTGATACAAATTAGGTAGATCCAACATCTGTCCACAGAACTACATTCTGCACTTTCTAAACACACACAAATATTTGTTATAGGTCCTACTTTAGGTCTTCTAGGGTCATGTACTCTAACAAATGCATCACAATACATATTTTTACTTTAACAAAATTATTTGTGTTTTCATGCCATGATCTACAAGGTGTATTCAATTTAGAATGTAGTAACATATTTGGAATATGATTAACAATACAACATTACTCATAGTTACACAAAGTCAAAAACTGGCCAATAATATAGAGTTCAATATTTCACTAAGTATTTGATTCTAACTTTTATTAGTACCATTTTGAATATAGTAAATAGAGTGCACTGGAGATTATGCCAAATGCAAACTTCTCTAAAATTGTTAAAACATATTCATCATCTCTATCAAATCTAAAACAATTTGATCTTAGCATTTAACTAGATTATTAATTCATCAAAATAGCGAGTGCTGCATCCTCCATATATATGACAAATATTCAATAATCATCTACATAAGTGATTAAATACTTCTGGCCAATCATCGTCTCATCTAATCACAAAGCTACTGAGATCACAAATATCAGAATGTATTGACTTAAGAAGTTGTGTGCTCCTAGAGACCATACTAAATGATTTTCTAGTGATCATAATTTGAGCACTAATTTTACAATTGTCATATTTAATGAGGTCTCATTTAGCAGAATTATGAGTTTTAGCAATGGCAAATAATTTATATATAGTTCACATGTTCTTGCCTATTATGACGTGTTCAAGGATTACACAAATTAGAACTACTATTGTCAATTGCTTCGTTTGTTCAAATCAACTTACACATGCCATTGACTATGATTTGCACATTATAAACTATTAATAATATGAGTTAATACAAAATTACTCTACTACATTTTACCAAAAATGTTTACTCTCTCGTGGTTCTAACAATGTCTAATTGCCCAAACACATTGAGCAAAGAGTTCTTTCGTTTATTCATTCATCATCATCTTCATAACGCTAAATGAGATATTGTCTAATGGTTTTTAATTCAACTTTGCACACATAGTACAATGAACGAAAAAGAACAAAACGTAACTAATGGAGTCATATCTTACATAAAGAGATGCTTTCTCCTAAGTCATAGACATTTGTTATACATCTATATATCAATCTTTATTAGATAAGCATACATACAATTTCATCAAACTGCAAACGATGTGTCACCCAATATATATACACACATAGTATGCACACTAAATAATTTAAAACATGCTAGTTTCAAAATGAAAATAATTTTGATCTAAAACTCCCAATCCTGTGACCAAACGCACACAACGTTAACACATTCATCACATGAAAATACTAAGATAGATGAGTAGATCATATCGACACTTCAAGTTAAAAGTGGTTTCCAAATTCGATGGAGAAGCCTGCGTAGTGCAGACTTATTCTACCATAATGCAAATCCACCGTCTCCAACACACAGTTTGCAGGCACCTTTGAAGTTCCTTGATAAATCATATTAATTCAAGGTCATGGCCAAGCCTTCTTCAGTGGCATATTTTTGTGCCCTCATTTGACTCAAACAAGAGGACCCATGCTTCAGTTCAATTCATGCCCACAGGCCACAACTCAATTAATGCCCAACAACCCAAAAATCATTTAGGCTCCAATTCTTCAGTTGCATAATATTATAAAATAAAACAAAAAAACTCAATACCCTCTGCACATACTGCCCTAAACAACGGGGCATAAACCCATCATTTCCTTCTGCAAACACGTTGCCAAGGAATGGGGGTTTGAGATCGATGGATTAGGCTTCTTTTTGTGGGTTTTTGAGGTGGTATTTGGGGATGGATTTTGATGGGTAAACCCACTTTCTCAAGAAATGAAATTGATAAAGGTTCTTCTCCTTCTCTCTCTCAATCGCAGGATTAGTTGGGATTCGAACTGAAGGATTTCGGGCGCTGCCTTCTGGTTCCTCCATGCCCGTTTCAGGAGCTCGGCATCGGTCGTCGCCTCGATTGAGGATCGATCTTTGTCGTCTTCGTCTTGAGTAAACGGAAACGAACCCGACCCGAAACCTGAATACGACGCCATGGACGGAGGTGCTGCGATGGCGGAAGGTCGGCGCAAGGACGGCGACGACAGTTGACAGTGGCGAGGATCCCGACGTACGGTGTTATGATCCAAATTTAGTCCCACATCGGTTATATGGAGAACCAATGTTGGGTAGTTATAAACTTGGACTCCCTCCCTTTAACAGCTAGCTTTTAAGGGTGAGTTCTCCTAGGTTCCTAACAATTGGTATCAGAGCCAACCTCATGCTTCTTAATTCGCTTTAGAGGCTGGATTAAAATTACTGGTAGACCCGGGTTGGGCCAGTGTCGCTAGAGTGAAAGCCGCCGAAAGTCGGAAAGGGCTACCTAGAGGCTGGATTAAAATTACTGGTAGGTCCGGGCCGGGCCAGTGTCGCTAGAGTGACACCGCCGAGGGCGGCGGGTTACGGAAGCGTGGTGGAATGTTATGATCCAAATTTAGTTCCACATCGGTTATATGGGGAACCAATGTTGGGTAGTTATAAACTTGGGCTCCCTCCCTTTAACAGCTAGCTTTTAAGGGTGAGTTCTCATAGGTTCCTAACATACGGTGATCTCGACGACGACAACACCATCGACAGTTGACAGCGGCGAGTCTTGAGTATTACTACTATATATATATATATTTGAACTTAGCGGAGAGGGAGTCTTCGACTCCAGTCCAAACAATATATACAATATATACAATATATAGATTAACCAAAAGATACAATACAAAGGAGTTTTACGGGCTGTAAAACTCCCGCAGCCAGTAAAAAAACAACCAAAAAATCAAACAATACTATAAACACCCTCTCAACTCTCAATACAGGGAAATCAAAAGAGGCAGTCTAATACTCCTCAACAACAAGGAAGCCAGGAAGCCGCAACGCAGGCAAACCAAAACGTGCCTGTAGCCGAAGCGAACGTCCCCGAAAGCCACCTCCACCGAGAGTCAGATGCGAAGCCCAACTACAAGACAAGATGCATCACCGCACCGGGGCTCGAAAGCGACGCCAGCCAAAACAGAAACACACACCAAAAACAACACCAGGAAAGAATACCGCACCGAGAGACAGCACCTGAGGAGAAAAAGACACTCTAAACGAGGTCGAAAGGATCCCCAGAACCAATCGGTAAGGGACTCGAACAAAAGAAAAAGGGAAGAAACTAGAAAAATCTCTCCCCTATACTCAACAGTAGCACCACCAGCACAGTGCGGAGAAAAAGGACGCATCCAAAAAAGAACAGAGGAAAAGTAAATGCTAAAACCCACCAAAACGATAGATAAAGGGGACAGCAAGGGCTGAAAAAGGCCTCATTCCCAACCTCTAACGGCACACACCCGCTAGGAAAAATTTACGCACCAAAACACAAAGAAACACCAGACGCATCACCCAGGTCCAACCCGCAGTAACAGGCGCACAAGAAACAACCAAAAAGCCGTTACAGCTATAAATAACCAGCACCGCAACGGACCAAAGTCCAAAGCTAGAAGAAGAAAGTCACAGTCATTATAATCAGGTATTACAAAAAAGGTGCTCGGAGCGGCACAAACAAAATGTCAGTGAGGAGGAGGATAATACGATCAACCCCCAACAAAAAGAACGCTATATCAGCACTACAGGGAAAGAGAACGAAACAACACGATGGAGAGAGCTAGCAACACCCAAAAAGGACCTGGGAAAATAGAATACAGGCCAACACTTGGTGAGCAACACAGCCCCCCGCCAAAACCAAAAGCCCCAACAGACCACCAGGCGCCCCAAAAAGCAAAAACAAGAACAACAAAGCCACCACTTTACATCTGCAATAAGAATAAAAAGAACGCAAGTAAGAGATAAAAAGGATAAAGCTAGTCAATAAAACATTAGAACAAAGCAAAGCTAAACTTCTCATCTTTTAAAAAAAATGAAAAGATCCCACTACAAGCCAGAGAAAAGGTAAGCTGCCGAATAAAACTGAAATAAGGAATTTCAGGATAAGAAGCTCTAGCGGCGAGGAGGAGAAATAAGCGAAAAAACAAGCACCACAATCCATGCAAACGACCCTAAATTGGTAGTGGAGAAAGATAGAAGCCACGGAAAAACCCATGCCTTCCGAGAAAAAAATATTATAATCCAGGAGACACATTCGACTACATCAGCTAAGATGGAAATAGATGAGCTAAACAAAAGGCACTAAATAGAGCCATAAGAATGCCACCAATGACATGCTGTGTCGAGGCGATCAAGTTGCAAAGCGACCACTTTATCTGTCGGTAAAGTGGAGGGCCAAAATTTGGGGAAAAATACGAAATCATCGATCATATGCTCGATCGACACAGCAGTCTGCTCGAAAATATGCCTGTTTCGTTCAGACCAAATAACCCATATAATTGCCATGATCGAAAGGACCCAAGATCTACGAAGTTCTTTTCTGGGAGATTGGAACATCCAGCATGAAGAAAACACGACCGGGAAACTCTGTGGTTGCCAGGCTCTAACTACAATCATCCAGAGGGGCCTAATAAAGGGGTAGGAAAGGAAGAGATGCTCGGCGTCTTCATGGTAGGCTGAGCAAAACACACACAGCTGACCAATGGCCAAATTCATCTTGTTAGGAACATCATCCGTGAGAAGATTGTTATTCAAAGCAAGCCAAGTGAGGATTTTGGACTTGAGAGGAGCACAGTTACTCCATAAGAGCTTAGCACTCAGAGAGATAGTCCCCCCAAAATTCAGAAAATAGTAGAAGGATTTGACTGAGAAATGACCCGCTATGGTCCATCTCCAACTGTAGTCTTCCTTAGGGTGCCATTGATAACGATTAATACCGTCGAACAACTCTTGAAGTTGTGACATGAGCATCGTAGGGAGAGCGCTAGTGGACGGAATGGACCAGAATTTTTGGTTGTTGATATTGATCAGATAATCAGCCACCTTAGCTAAGGGGTTGGACGCCAATTGGAAAAGATAAGGAAAAGCATGGGCAAGTTTAATGTTCCCAAACCAAAGATCTAACCAGAATCTGGTCTTGGTGCCAAAAGCACACAGATGCACCAGACCGCATTGAAAAGGGTAGGCTAGTTTCCAGACCCCTTTCCAGAAAGAAGAGGATTTACGGGGGAGGCGAGGAAAGAAATCCGTCATATTGGACCTCTGAAAACAATTATCTGTAATCAAACGCGCCCAAGGAAGATGATCCTGTTTGAGAAACCTCCATAACCATTTTCCAAGGAGGGCCAGGTTCTGGTGCCTCAAATTAGGAACCGCTAAGCCTCCGGCAGCCTTGGACGTGCAAATCAGCTTCCAGTTGCACAGATGAGATCCGGCTTTATACACGTTAGCCCCAGACCAAAAGAAATTCCTTCTGATGCGGTCAATTACTATATATATATATATATATATATATATATATATATATATATATACATACTAGGTTTGCCCGTTGAAACGTGCCTACGGCACGTCTTCGGAACAGTGCATCTTGTTTGATCATAAAAAATAGTTTTGGATGTCCAACAAATTAATTGAAGTAGCAAATATATTATATGAGAAATTTTCGGGGGTCCAGTAAAAAACATATTATATGATTTTTTTGATTTTTTTTGAATTATTTTTAAGGTTTTTATAATTTTTTAAATAGAAGAGGGAGGGAGGGAGGGAGGGAGAGAGAGAGAGAGAGAGAGAGAGAGAGAGAGAGAGAGAGAGAGAATAATTATTAATTAAATAAATATAGGAGTTGTTTTGGGTGGGGGATTTAAATTTGAGTTTTGGGGGAAAACTTTTGGGAGGGAAAATATGTTTTATGAGATTAGATCTGGGCCTTTGATTTTTGGGGGGATTGAAGGAGAGCCACTTGATAGCTTTCTTTGTGTTTTATTATATAGATATATATATATTTAGTAGTACTCTATTACAAGTGATAAAAGTTTAATCATATGTTCCATATAATATCTGTAATAAGCAATACAATGTGTAGTAGTGAACAAGATGGAAAAAAACGAAAATAACAAGCTTTAGTAGCAGCAGCAGCTACATCTCTTTCTAAAAAAAAATTCCTTTTTAGTTTTATAAAAACAAACTAGTGAACAAGATGGAAAAAATAAAAATAACAAGCTTTTTAAAATATTACTCTATTACAAGTGATAAAAGTTTAATCATATGTTCTATATAATCTCTGTAATAAACCGTACAATGTGTAGTAGTGAACAAGATGGAAGAAAAAAAAAATAACAAGCTTTTTTAAATATTACTCTATTACAAGTGATAAAAGTTTAAGAGTAATGCTAGAGCCACTACCAATTTCACTACATTTTTCTTCATTATCTTAGGTGGCACACTCCAATAGGTAAAGGAAGATAGAATAGGTGGAAGAACTCTCCAATAGGAATATACCACCTAAGGTAGTGAAGATAATGGTAGTGAAATTGGTAGTGGATGAAGCATTACTCAAAGTTTAATAATAATAATCACTTTCTCGAGTCAGTTGATACAGGAAAGGGGAAGCATAGCTTGGTCAAGGAGGAGAGACCCAAGAGGAATAGAAAACAACCCAGATTTCTGAATGAGTTTGATACTGCATAGAGTGCACGTGCTTTGGCATTGGAAGTCGAAACAACCCAAGGCGGGAAAGGAACAAGGGCAGGTGTAGGGTTCAGAACTTCAGATGGGATATGAAAAGAGTATAAATAAGACAGATTGAAGAGGAAAAGTTAGTTGAGAAATTGTAATAACAAACTCTTATCATGTTCTCTTCTTCTTCTTGATCTCGCGGTTGTCTTCTTCCCCAAATCTTCAAATCCCTTAATGGATTAGTAACAACTCAATCCGATTTGTAGTTCAATTGATTAGTGCTTGTGAGTGCGTATCAATTGGTGCTTTCACTGATTCGAACTCTAATGGCGGAAAGTACGAGATGGAGATTGACGGTAGATGAATCAATTGCTGGATTGAAGGAGACGGTGGAGAAACACATCGATCAGTTGCAGGGTTTGTCGACATCCATGGCGGGGCAAAAGACATGAACATGGAACTAGAGGGCTGGTGTCGGAGCTAGTTCATAAGACAGTTTTCAATGGCAAGATCGATCAACAGCTCAACAGGAGACCAACAACTACTCAAGAATCTTCCAGTAATGTAAGAAATCTTCATAACTCTTCCTCTGAGATTCATGTCTATAACTCTATGTTGGATTTTCCAAGATTAATGCAACGGGGTGGTTGTTTCAAGGCAAATCAATTCTTTTCTTACCATAAAACCTCCGAAGAGTGACCATTGCATCCTTTCATATGGATGGCAAAGAATTATTTTGGTTTCAATACAAGTTTGATAATGGAGAGTTTTCGAATTGGTAAAATTTTTGTACAAGAATTGGATACCAGATTTGGTCCTTTGGCATATGTCGACTATGCAGGGATGTTGTTCAAATTGACCCAAACATCTTTGTTCGCTGAGTATTTGGATCCGTTTGAGTGTTAGTCAATAAGACTAAAGGATTGGGTGACAAATATGTTTTGACTTCTTTCATATCGGGCTTGAAACCTGAAATAAAGAGGGAAGTATTAGCACATAAGCCTAAGAATTTGGCTTTGGTTTATCCAAGTTGCAAGAGGAAAAGTGTATGGAGAAAAGATCAATAAGAGGAAGGGGTTCTTACTTTAAGAACCCTTGTCACCCTCCATCTAGTAGTTTACCTCCATTGTTACCCAATTCTAAGCTTAGTAATCAGCTTAATACACTGAAAAAGCCTTTTATTAGGAGAATTCCACCTGATGAATGGGTAATAAGGATGGAGAAAAGAAAGGGTTTTAATTGTGATGAAAAATATACACCAGGACACAAATGCAAGATGTAAAATTTCATGTTAATGGCTCATGAGGGAGAGGAGGAAATGGGTAGAACTGAAGAAACAGTACAGGCTTATGAGCAGAGGATCATCAGACACCAGAAAATTCATTTCAAGCCTTACCTGGTCATGCCTCTTTGGGAACATTGAGAGTCCAGGGGACTATTAATGGCCATGAGGTACATGTTCATTTACTCTGGGAGTACACACAACTTTATTTAAGAAAGATTGGTACAATATCTCAATTTACCAGTGCTTCCATGTCAGCAATTCAAAGTAGTTATGCCTAATGGTGAGTCTCTACAGTGTGGGGGAAGGTGTGTATCAGTCCCTATTATGTTGCAAGAGTATTCCTTCTTCATTGATTTATATATTCTACCTCTTCATGGAGTTGATGTGGTGTTAGGAATTCTATGATTGAGGCTACTAGGGAAGGTAGTCACTGGTTATAATGAATTAACCATGTCACAAGTTGCAGAGGGTCACTTTTAGGGGAGAATAGCAAGTGTCTCTGCCTACACAGCTGATTTCTTTGAGAAAAGAAGTTCATAGAGATAGCATTAGTTAGTATTTTCATTTGGCCGTATATATTATGACATACCCGAGCCAATGCATGATGTTTTGTAGCAATTTTCAACTGTTTTTTTTATGAACTAGTGGGCCTTCCTCGATCCAGAGAGTTTGATCATCCATTGCATTTACAGCCTCAAGCAAAGCCAACCAATGTCAAACCCTATATAATCCTCATTTCTAGACGGAAGAAATTGAGAAACAGGACACAAAAATGATGTTGTCTGAAGGTAAAATTCGACCAAGTATAAGTCATTTTTCTTCACCAGTGTTGCTAGTTAAGAAAAAAGATGGTACATGGAGATTTTGTGTGGATTATAGAGAATTAAATGTTGTTACTATCAAGTATAAATTTCCAGTTCCTACAACTAATGAGTTGCTTGATGAATTACATGAAAGACAGATATCTTCAAAGCTTAATCTAAGAGTTGGATATCACCAAATAAGAGTGCAAGTTCAAGACAATGGCAAGACTGCTTTTCGGACACATGGGGGGCATTATGAGTTTTTAGTGATACCCTTTGGCCTTACTAGTGCCCCTGCAACCTTTCAAGATGCCATGAATGCTATTTGAAAACCTTATTTGAGGATATTTGTGTTGTTGTAACCCTCATTCCCGTAAATACGTATTTTCTGAATATTTTCTGTATTTCGATATTATAAATTCATTATTTGTTAAAATCATTTTGGATTTTTTATTAAAGTGTTTTTCTAATCGAAAATTTATTCATTTCAAATAATGATGTGTTTTGATATTATTTTCTAGATCTTATTGATCAACTATTTGTATTTGAGTCCAAATATATATATATATATATATATATATATATATATATATATATATATATATATATATATTGGGTCATTTTAATAAATTGTTAAACCCGAATAATTATTTTATTGTATGGTTTTATTATTTTTATAATTATAACTATTAATTGTTATTCCTTGATTATTTAATTAAAGTACATTTAACGAATTATCTTGTTTTCGTACTTGATCTAATTTTCGTGGTGAATTCTAATTTAATTTCAAGCCAACTTATATTGTTTTCATTTGTATTATTTATCTATTTGTTTGGATTTCAATTTTTGTTCATGAAGTTCTTTGTTCTTTTGATTGAGCCTTTTTTGGCGATCCTATTGTTCTCTTATTTATTGTGGGAGCTTTTATTTGAACTCTATTGATTTGGATCTATCTCTTATTGAAGCTTAAAATCCAATTTCATTTGTTCTTGACCCAAATCTGCTTTTACTGGATCCTAAACCACTAACCTAATACCCTAATTGTACCCTATAAATACAACCATAATGCAAACCCTAAATTTTTGCACACAAATCGAAACCTAGCCGCCTATTCTCTTTCTTCTCTCTTTATCTCCTCACCGTTCTCTCTCTCCACTGTTTCCTACCCAAACCCACTGAAACCCCTCCGCATCGTCTTCTCCGGCGATCTACCCACCTCCGGCGACCCCCTTCATCGTCCCTCCTCTTGTTGACCAGCCCCAGCCCCACCAGAAATCCCCCTGTGCCTCCTTCCTCCGTTCTTGACATTAACAGGCGACCAAAACCCAAATCCCCAAACCCCTCTTCTCCGATCATCTTCTCCGGTGACCCCCATCGCCATCCCCCCTCCTGAGCGCCGCCCACCTCCTCCTCGACGCTCAGCCACCAGAACCCCCCCTAGCCTCGTCGACACCCAAATCGAAGCCCCCTGTCTTTCCCTTATTCTCATCGTGCCAGCATCAGCCCAATCCCGACAGCCCAGCGCGTCGTCGCCACCACGGACCGGTCCAAGCGTCTAGCCAGAATCTTGTATTTTCCCCATTTCCTACCCTACTCGGGGAGTGACAGTGGAACAAATTCCCCACCCTGTCGATTCCCCTCCAAATTGGGGAAATGCCTCTACGATTCTATCCCCCTCAAATTTGAATCGTCTTTACCTTCTATACCGAAACCAAACGGTACATTGGGCAGGGGTGCAACGGGAATGCATTTTCCACCACCATTTGCATAACAGAGCTTTGTTCATTTCTCGAATATTTAAGATTCCCAAACCTCCCAACTCTTTTTTCTGGCAAACAACGCTCCATCTGACTAGTGGCAGACCTTTACCATCCTCTCGACTCCCCTTCCACAAGAAGTCTCTACGAATTTTGTCAATCTTATTGATAACCCAATGGGGGAATTCATAGATGGACATCCAATAAATGGGAAGATTCGAGAGTACAGCGTTAATAAGTGTGATTCTGCCCCCCAGCGATAGATGATTCCTCTTCCATCCGGGAAATCATCTCTGGATTCTCTCTATAAGGATCATCCAATCATTCCTCTTGAGTTTACCTGGATGCAATGGGACTCCTAAGTAATTAATGGGAAACTTTCGGACTTTACAATCCAGAACAGTGGACAGACAAGTCGGAACCACCTCTTCACATCTGCCTAGACCAATGAGGTTGCTCTTATCATAATTAACTTTGAGCCCGCACCATGCCTCAAACAACACCAAAGTTCCTTTGTAAATGAGAACCTCGTTAATGTCAGACCTCCCAAAAAGAAGTGTATCGTCTGCGAACTGGAGAATGGGGATACTGTGGGTACCGTCCAAACTTCCAATGCCTCGAAGGAGATTTTGGTTGGAGCAATGCTGGGTCATTTCAGAAAGCACATCGGAAACCAAAGTGAATAAAAGATGGGACAACGGGTCACCCTGTCTAAGACCTCTTTTGCAAGCGATAAGGTTGTTAACAGTACCATTGACCACTACTGGCGATTTACCGCCCCTAATGCACTTATTAATCCACCCGATTCATTTGGGACCAAATCCTCTAGTCTCAAGTACATCTATAACACTGTTCCATTCCACCGAATCATAAGGCTTCTCAAAGTCCAGTTTAAGAAGGAAGCCCTCTACTCTGTCTCTATCGCATTGAAAGATTGTCTCATGGGCAATAGCAATACTATCTAGGATGTCGCACCCTTGAATGAACCCACTTTGAGCCGGATAGATGATATCACTAAGCCACGGATTCAGTCTTGTAGCCAAAACTTTAGTGATGATTTTAAAGGAGCAATTTAGAAGACTAATGGGTCTGAGGTTCCCAACCTCTTTAACCTCGTCCGTTTTGGGAATTAAAACAATGGCCGCATAATTGAGCTGATCAATCTGAGCGATGTTCTCAAAGAGTTCGTCAAAAATGCATAAGAGGTCCATCTTAATAATATCCCAAAACGTAGAATAAAAGAATACTGGAAAACCATCAGATCCAGGAGATTTATCCTGGCCTAAGTCTTTAATCGCCCTGATGATCTCACTCATCTCAAACAGTTTCTCTAACTCCTCTGGGCCGACGATATTAGGTCGGGACCAGAAGGTCTCATGGCAGTGGCACAAACACTCTCTAGACCGTCCAAGAAGGCCTCTAAAATGATCCTCGATATGAGAGCATACCGAGTTTTGATCTGACACCCATCTATTGTTAATGGTAAGCCCAGAAATAAAGTTGGATCTTCTCCGACCGTTGGCTATCCTATGAAAGTATGCCGTGTTGGCATCCCCATATTGAAGCCACTGGTCTCGTGATCTTTGCCTCCAATAATCATCCTCTTTTTGGAAAAGAACATCAAGGTCTGCCTGGCCTTCTGCATAACCTGTATCTCCCCAGTGGATAATCCTCTCTCCTCTTCTATAAGCTCTAGAGCATGAATCTGTCCCGCAAGCCTTTCTTTATCTCTCTTATTTTTCCTTCTCTCTTCCCCCGCCCATCGTCTCAGTCTACCTCTAAGTCTACTGATTTTAGCATTCCATATGGAAACAACACTCCTACGTATTCCCTCTCTACTGTCAATAGGCTCATTCCAAGAATTGTGAACAATGGAACGTAGGTCGCCGTTACTAGCCAAGCTTCCTCAAACCGGAACGGTTTAGTTTTGGGCCAACAATCCCCACCAGAGGAGAGGATCAGAGGTACGTGATCTGAAGTCCGTCTATGGGCTGCCCTAGCCGCAGCTAGGGGGAAGTGGACTTCCCAATTGCACAACACAAATATCTGATCTAATTTGGCCAAAATTGGACAGTCATGCATATTCAGCCAGGTAAATTTACGATCGGAGAAATGGATCTTGCGTAACTTTAACAAGTCGATGACTCTGTTGAAGATGGTTCTCTCAGCCTGGCTACACCCTCTACCTAAGTGTTCATCCTCAAAGCGAGTGATATTAAAGTCCCCCACCAATAATCCATGCATTTCCCCCAATAGAATCATATCGTTCTAGGAGCCATTTACATTGTATTTATAGATCTAGAGAAACCCTAGTTTGATACACTTGATACATTAACCATCCGATTACTACTTAAAAGATAACCTTGCATTGAGAGCTGTACGATCTGACTTGAAGACAAAGTTTGGCTTCTCACGAATCTCCAAGACCCAACCCAAATAACCCATCAGCGCTGCGGGCGGTCGACCGTACACAACTGACAGTCAACCGTTCCCCTCTCAGGAACTCTATACAGTCGGGGCGGTCGACCGACCCTAAGCGCGGTCGACCGCAACTCCACCTGTTTGCTTCTGTTGACTGCTTTCCTTCTTCTTCGATGCCTCACTTCGATCAGTCTCAATGCTTCACCATCTTCTTCATCGGACATGTGTATGCAAGACATACAAACCCAACAAATTCTCTCCATTTTTTTCATTTAAATTATGTTTCGACAATTCAATTCTGATTTGGTTTTTTCTGGCATGCCTTTTTATGAGTTTGGTAATCTTTTTAATTCTTTTTTATTTTAGAATAATGAGTACGCTAATCTCGATCCCTCTCAAATTCATAAAACTGATATAATGAACTTCTTACTGATGATAGCTGCAGTGTGTTAAAAGGATCAACTGATATGGATTTATTTTTCATCGAGAAGTTCTTTTATGCTCGTGTTTGGACTTAAATCAGAAACACTAAGTCATTTCTCATAACCATGGTATCTAAGATGGCCAAATATAAATAGATAATAACTAAGAGCATCCACTATCGTTTCTTCTAAATTTTCTATTTTTAGCATTTAGGATTTAGAAACGATTGAGAAGGGTTACTATCGTTAATTGCTAAATATGCAAAACAAAAAAATAAAATAATAGGACGGATGATCTTCCTCCGTCTAATGCAATTTGAAATTTTTTTAATTAAAAAATGGAGGGACGGAGGATGAACCTCCGTTTGGGATTTTTTTTTAAATTCAGAAAAACCCCGAACGGAGCTTCTTCATCCGTCCTAGGGAAGAATCTTTTTTTTTTATTTGTCGCGACGAAAAAGGAAAAAAAACAGACTGAGGATCTTCTTCCGTCTTGTGGTTTTGTTTCTTTTTTTGTTTTTGTTTTTGTTTTTGGAAAAGTGGATGTTAAATGTATCATCCCCCCATAATCCCCCCCCCCCCCCCCCCACCCCCCCCCCCCCCCCCCCCTCCTCCTCCCTTCATCTAAGCCTATTTAAATGCATGTCTCCCTCTCTCTAAAACTCATCTCATCCATCTTCTGATTATAAATCTCAAGTCATCACACTACTATTTTTGCATCTTCATTCCTCTAACAAAAAAATATGTGATCCGAAGATATATCGGCAGAATAAAATCCACTATTCAAGGCGGATCTTATCATGTCAACACAAGTATGGAGATCGAACCGATGTTGAAATCTCATGATTTTGTAAATCCAAGTTTGTGGGAATTAGTAGTTGATGACCGCCTACATCTATATCAGCTTATTAAAGATCAGCCTACATGTGGATTTTGTAAATTTAGGGGAAATTGGAATGGTCCAATAAAAGCATACGAGCGATGATCTCGTATTCCAGTTGTGAAGCAATTAATCGATCATACAGGCTGGCAACACTTTTTCACAATAAATACGCAGAAATCATCCATGAGGCTTGTGGAGGTCTTGGTTGAAAGATGGTGGGATACTACACACACTTTTCACCTACTGAGTGGTGAGTTGGGATTCACCTCGTTAGATTGGACAATGCTAACGGGATTATCCATCGGATCCGGTGAAGCCCCTCGTGTAATGACGTGGATTATCCCTTCGAAATTGTACAAACTCATTTTTTTCCTGAGATTACTTAAACTGATTGAAAATCTTCAGGAATACGCAGCTTTTTCCTGAAGAAGTATTTTCATAGCAATGTGATTGAGGCAACTCAAGTTGATGATAATATTGCGTTGATTATTGCAAGAGCATTCTTTATGTTCTTTCTTCGTGAGTTTCTTTTCTCCAACGCTGCTTGCGTTATTAGATCTGGTTGGCTTGCAGCATTAGAAGATCTTCATAAAGTGGGTACATACGATTTGGGCGGTCAAGAAATGACACTACTATATATGTCTCTAGATTCTTGCAGCAGAGTTAAAGTGAAGTCTTTTAACGGGCCATGACATGTACTAGAGGTAACATTAGATGTTTAAAAGCTATTTATTAAACTAACAGATACAATTTGTCAGAATTTATTAAACTAATATAACTCTTTAATCTTCAGTATTGGGCTTATGAATATACAAATATATGTGTTTCAATAACTACAAGAACGGAAGATGTAGCAGATGTTTTAATGGCCGACAATAAATGGCCGAAAATTAAATGTTGGAACAATGATCAATTGGATACTAATATATCAGACCAAATTAGGTATAACATTTCCATCGCCAGACATCAATTAGAGATGTGTTCCTCTGCATCTATAATTTGGCAGCCTTATGCGGGATTGTCCCACGAGTCCGAGAGTGAAATTCAGCTTGCGAACATACTATCTCATCACCGAGTTATCTTTCAGTACTGCTCACAGATATTATTTTCTATAACTATTTTGATAGATCTTAATTTATTATTGAATGCATCACCCTGAAATATTTGTATGTGTGCTTCAAAATAAATTTATGTGTATGGTATCTTGGTGATCGTTGTTGTTGCCGCTAAATTTGGTGTGGGGGCAAACAGATGAATTTGTGGATTCTTAGGAAAACTGAATAGTAAACCTGTATACCTGTTCCGTCGGGCTTCGGTCGTCGATCCCGCCGTAGACCTGCAAAAAGTGCGAGACACCGGGGTTGTTCCCGGCGACGCACCCTCCGACGCTCAAGTCAGTAATCTGGCAGACTATGAAAGAGCGCAAAAACTGGTGAAAGATTGATTACCTCTTAATGGAGATGGATGGGGGGTATTTATAGGCGTCTCAGTGAACAGATTAGGAATGTAATCCCCGTGATTTGATAAGGAATATACCCCATAATCAGATGAGGAATGTAATCTGATGAGGTATATTCCCCGTAATCAGATTAGGAATTTAATCCCCAAATCCCGGTGAAAAGATAGATGTACATCTGGGCCGTTGATCAAGATTAATCAGGGACCCTGATTTTATCTTGTTGGATTGGGTGTGCAGTGGGTTAAAACCCGCACCCTCTTGTTGGTTGATCCATTCGTGGGTTATTGGGTCCTTGGGGAGAAGATCCAATATCCATTTTGGACCCTTTTGTAGGCAAAATTGCCGTTTTACCCCCAGGTCTCAAGATTCGCGCCCGATTTGGACGGTTCTGATTAACCCCCATTTTTAGCCATATCAGTTGTTATCGCCAAATTATGGGATTTATTACTATACCAGTTGACCCACCATTATTTGTGCCTCGAATATCACCGCAAGATTATTGCCCGCCTATTGACGCATCAGTATTGGTCCGGCTTGTACCAAACGATAAGTATTTGGCAAAGGTATCAATAGATGCTATTATGCCGACTCTGTTGCATGGTACAAATGTCGATTTCATAGATCCAGCTAGCATTACTGATCCAAATGCTCAATTATTGCCCTTTCCGCCTCCCTTTTTTTTTGCACCAGCAGAGTATATAACACACATTACCAGACACGATCCTCCAGTACTTGGCAAATGTGCAGTTGAGGTTCCACTTTTTGTAGGTGATACGGTTACGAGGATTATCGAAGGGGGATCTTGCAATTTTGCGTTGTCCGGTGTATTGTCATTTGTGAGCATACCTCATAACATTTTTCTTCTATATTTCAATTTCATTTAGAATATACTGTCACGCCCCGCTTTCCAAAAATACAGAACACAAGTACATGACATTGGCCCAGCGAATGACTTGCGTCATCCATACATCTATACCCATTAAACTCAACAATAATAACAATACAAACAATTGCGCATGCAATAATAATAACCACATGAACAATAATACTTGGAGTAAACAATATGAAATATCCAAATACAATAATCCAACGTCTGGAAACAAATAATAAAATCCGGGTCATAAGCTCAATACAATAATAAATCCAATCACAATAATAATAAGTTTCAATACAATAAGTCCAATGCAATAATATTCAACTAGAAAGCATAATCTTTAGAAAGCTTGTTCTCCAATCCCAGCAAGTATTTCTCCTTCATTACCTGTGAACACTTAATCTAAAAAGAGGAGAAAAATTGTCCTTAGAGCAAGTCATGGACAGTCAGTAGAGAAAACAAGGAAACAATGGAATAACGATATAACAATGAATTCAATGGATCAATAGGAATCAATAACATGGGACAATAGAAAATAATCAATATCAATAGTAATCAATGCAATGGTTATAAACAATGATTCAATATTTGATAACAATGTTCAATGATATCAATAACACTTAGACAATATTCGATATCAATAGAAACAATGATGTACAATATGCAATGTCGATGTTGTGTCAATTCTTAAGTCTATTAATCATTTTAATCCTAACTAATGCACGTACTACTGCATCTCATTCTATAGGTTCGATGCATACAATCAATTTTGTTTAGACTCTAGTGGTGAATTCTATAGATCATGTGTCGGTACGATAATCACTGATACGATAACAATATTGTGTACGATACATTATAATGATTCATTGATTCACTGATACACTGATACGATACACGAAAGATTGGGGTGTCGTAGTCAACGCTCCAACAATCAATCGATAAAACACTGGCCGACACAGTCACTATATCATTTACTACCCAAGTCAATCCCTTAAACCCCGGCTTGTTAATTATTTTATCAATACAATAATACATTATGCAATTAAAGACATTAGAAGAACGATAGTAACAATACAGGAACAATAGGATGATAAATTTGGATAGGATAATTAGAATGATGACAATAACACATTAGGATCATGCAATGCAACATATACACTTCAATTCATGCAATACAATGATATAGGAATAATTATATTAAGAAAATCTGAAAAACAAATTTCTGGACAGCAACGAGGTAACTGTACAAAAACCAGTTTTCCCGCTGTTACAGAAATTAAAAACAGAAACCATCAGAAATTTTAAAAACTAGACTTCCACACGATTCCAACGCATATTTAAAATTCAAAATCCGACAATAGTAGCTAGGTCGAACACATCATTCTTTACAGATTATATGCTCAGGCAGAAAATCGACATCAAGATGTTATAATTTTAGAATCAGCGAAAACTCAATAATAAAATCATCAAAAATATTCATTAGACTCCTAAACATGTTAACTAACATTTTGGAATTTATCAAAGCAATATTTTAATATTAAATTAGCCTTTTAATAGATTGAGCATGAAACATACAAGAATCTGAAATTCTGGAACGAAAAATATAGCAGTAGTAAAACGATCATAACTTTTGCAGTACGACTCAGAATTCAGCGATTCAAGATGTTATGAAAACTAGATACATAGGGCTACAACTCTTATTCAGAAAGTTATTTATTTTGAGACTAAATACTGGGTCAAAAATGTTAGGAAAAATATAGACAGCAAGCAACATACAGGTTTTTGGGTATTTTTCATGAAATTAATTGATTAAACATGATGGGTAATAATTTTATGGTCAATAAATCTTATAATCAGCATGATGGGTGTGATAGCATGGTAAATACAATTAAAACACACACATACACTATTTTAACAACAACCAAACATCAATCGATCATTCAAACATACGACCTAGCAATAAAACTACGATAGATTATTTGTGCGATGATTATATGCATAGCCATATTAATGATACTATATGAGTACATGAAAGATTCAATCTTTGGAGTCAAAAGTGGCACGAAGTCGATGATATTTGGGTTAGCTCATGTAAACCCTTAATATACTCAACGAAAAGGGACGAGCAATATACGATACGATGAATTATTGGATCTACTTGCAAGAATTTCAATAAAAACTTGAATTTGATACAAGATTCAATTCAAGAGGAATGTGACTTGCCTTTTGGATGATTAATTTGAATACCAAAGAATAACGAGATGAGAATCCCGGAGCAACGAATTCATGAAATAATACGTAGTGTTGATTGGGCGTTAGGGTCTGGGGTTGCTGTGTCGATGGGAAACAGAGTAGGGGGTTGAGGTGTTGGGTCTGGCAATGGTGTTGACGGAAAGGGTGGCGCTCGACGAGGATAGGGGGTACCAGAGTTGGTCGGGGAAGGCAGTTGGGGAAGATGAACAGTGATGGGCGGGAAAACAGGGGCAACGGCTGACGGATGAGAGAGGGGAGAGAAGAGACAGCTAGGTTTAGGGTTTGTATTTTGTGTTTTTAGGTTTTACAATAGGATTGTATTTATAGAGTGCAATTAGGATGTTGGGTTAATAGTTTAGGATCCAATAATAATGGGTTTGGGTCAAGAACTAATTGCAATTGGGTTTTGGGTTCAATAATTGGTGGATTTAAAGACAATAGGGTTCCATAAAATACTCTCAATCAAATAAAAATAGGATCAACACAAAAAATAGCTCAACAAGAAGAAGAAAAGCAATTGATGGACAAAATTTAATGAAGTTGAGCAAGAAAGAAAAATAGAGTATTTTATTCAATGCAAATAAAATATTACAATTGGAGGAAAAAATGAAAAGAACGAAAACGGTAGTTACATATACATATATTTTGCATTATTTACAATTTAGCAACCAAGATTGCTGGAGAAGTTATATCAACGTTACCAAGAATTGACTTATATTGTTGCCCAATTAAGGCAATTCATAATGAAAGAAAAAGTTTTGAAAGAATCTATTCCCGCTCAATTGCAAGTAGTTACTAGCAAGAGAAGTGTTTCTATGGAATCACCCTCATCTTCTCGTCTTAATTCGACACCAGAATATGTGTCATGCACACAGTTTGATAACGAGAACTAGCATTTGTGCTTGATGTTTAACTTGAACGTGTATTCTATATTGATGTAACTATTATCTTCAATCACTTTGTTAATTTTTTCATTTGCAACAAAATTGAAGAAGTGGAATGATATAATGGCTAAATATGCCATTCACACTTTATGTCATATCTTCACACCAAGTCGTGCTTTTTTTTTTTTTTGTGACATGATTTGGCGTTTGTGTGTTTTCTGTTGTTTCACAAGTTGGCAGGGAATATAAAGCATCAACCAATCCATATATGTTAATATAATGCATTAATTATATAGGCCAACTCTATATGCTTGATTTTGATTGATTAGTTCAATAGCTTACGTATAGATTAACAGCTATATAAAGCAAAAGCTATGTTTTTTTCCTTCAAGGTGAGTCAAATATGAATTGACCGATGCGACAGGACCTACATGTTGGAGAAAGAGCATGTTCATAATATGTTGGAGAAAGAGCTTGTTGAATACATTATTAATTTTAAGTTGCTTATATATTCATCCATTTATCTCCAATACCAGCATTCCTATTTACATTCCTATACCAGCATTCCCCTATCTTCTCCAATTTCTTCTTTAATTTACATCTATGTCTCAATTTACATCATCTTCTTCGTCTACTTCATCAGACAATGAATCTGACTAGAAAGACATGATTGGAAGACCTTTTCACAACAATATGCAAATCTTCTACATGGCAGTTCAACAAAACCAACAAATAACCCACCGGAGATATATACATCGTGAAAAAGAAGGTGGAGACAGACGTCTTAAGAAAGATTATTTTGCTGATAATCCAATTTACGGCGACAACCTATTCCGATGTCGATTCTGTATGCGACAAGTCATATCAACCGGATTTTGGAAGCGAATGTTAGCTACGATCTATTCTTTCAATAGCGTCAGGATGCAACTAAGGCTTTCGGTTTATCTCCCCATCAAAAAATCACTGTTGCGATACGTTGCTTGGCTTACGGATCATCAGCCGATTCAGTTGACGAGTACTTAAGAATTGCTGAGACAACTATTTTGAAAACAGTACGTCATTTTTGTGTTGCAATTATGAACATGTTTGGACCTCAATATTTGCGGACTCCAACCGCCACTAATATTCAAAGACTACATGAAGACAACAAATCTCGGGGTTTTCCAGGTATGTTAGGTAGTGTTGATTGCATGCATTGGGCTTGAAAAAATTGTCCAGCAGCATGGCACAGCCAGTATACCAGCCATGTCGGGAGCCAACCATTATTCTCGAAGCAGTTGTTTCTTACTACCTTTGGTTCTGACATTCATTTTTCAGAATTTCAGAATGCAATAATGATCTTAACGTACTCAACCGATCCACATTATTTAATGATTTTCTTGATGGGTGTGCACCTCCCGCAAATTTCACTATCAACAATAACAACTACTACATGGGGTACTATTTAGCTGATGGTATTTATCCCATGTTGGCTACCATAATCAAAACATACTCGGCACCGGATACTCAAAAGAAAAAAAAATGTCCAAATGCAAGAAGCTGGAAGAAAGGATGTTGAACGCGGATTCGGAGTCTTATAGGCACGATTTGTAATTGTAAGAGGTCCAGCACGATTCTAGGATGCCGACAATCTATCTTATATAATGAAGACATGTATTATTTTACACAATATGATTGTTGAGGACGAACGAGAAGAAGGACTTGAAGATTATGATTACGACCAATGTGCGGACTCTACCTTTAGCGTACCTAACATAACTGGAACTTCAACAAGTACATCCAGATTAGCACGCAATATCGAACTACATGAGAGACAGAAACATCATGCACTGCAACAAGATTTGGTGGAACACATATGGAACGAATATGGAGATGAGGTTTAGGAAAATACAAGCACCGATGTATTTGTGTCTTAGAGTCATTTGCTAGTACTTTATGTTCTGTAATGTTCAATTTAGAACCATTCAAAGTGTATGGATCTACTTGGAATAGGCATCAATTTACTCTTTAATATTTTAAGCTAAAATAGAGACTTCTTAATTTATATTGGAACACAAAGCAAGTACATAATTAAAAATAAGTAAGATACAACAGCTATTGCAACATATATAAAAACAACATTGATATAAAAAAAAGAACTAATTGTAACCACGACTTTGCATAATTTCATGTTGTCTACACATGAAATATGTACGTTGAGTCTCGGGTAAGTTGTTGAGGTCCATACTCATTATGCGATCTTCCTCTGTTCGTATTTTCATTTCGTGCTCTAGTTATTTAATCTCAAGCTTCTTTTCCATTGCCAGCATCCTCCTATCATGCGCCTCCTTATACAAATTGTTAAATGTTTTGGTCTCTTCAACCATTTAGCAAATTGAGAAGATTCAGCCGGTCTTTTCCCTTTTTTCTTCACTGCTTTTCAACCGAGTGGTCGGGAGAGGGGCGCAAGTGAATCCACGTCAGTCGGTATATCTGTATCGCAGTCTTGCATTGTTGGCGGACATAATGTGCTACCGCCTTCCGCAGATTGAGAGCTTGGGTCTGAGTCGAACACTTGAGTTGTATGTAACGAAATTTTCGGCTGATCTTTAAGGACCTCATAGCATTCTTCAAATTTAAATGCTTTCCCGGATGATTGCATGTATTCCACTCTTGCTTCGCGTAGCTAAATAAATTTAAAAAAACATGTGTTATAAATTATTAAACATGTTTTCAAAAAACATAAATTTCGTGAATTATACATACCTTATCCGCCTCAGTTGTTCCACATGCAGCTCTCTTTTAGTTACACTGCCCAACTTCGCACTAAACAAATAGAAATTGCACAAAAATGACTAGAAAGAGAACCAGCTGTCCGGTCTGTCGGAGTGCCTAGTAGAGTTACAAATGTGACAAATACTCGATTCCCAAACTGTGTACCGGATTGATCGTTACCGGTCAACGGATCTTGAGTAATAGCAACCCAGCTTTGGGAAAGAATAACATCTTCATTAGATGTGTATGTCCTGCCTCTATTGCTACGGTTTACCATTGCTCAATTTTTTTTCAGATTTGTCAAAATATTAAGAATTAAAGAAAGAACAGAAATGGAAGATACACAGAAAGAAAGAGACAGAGAACCTTAGTTTTTTACCTGAGCGGAGTAGAGTTAATAGATATAGTGTTTTTAAAATTTCTAGGCGTTAGAAAAAAAATTAAATAAAAATTATCTTTTGAGGCACTCTGATGATGAGAAGATAAATTGAGGGGTATATGAGTAATTTTTTATAAAAAATTAAAATAAAGAAAAGATGAGTGATGGAGCTTCTTCATCCGTCTCTCATCTTTTCCTTTTTTAATTTTTTTAATTAAAAAAATATAAAAAAATGAAAGATGGAGCTTCTTCATCCGTCTCTCATATTTTCTGTTTTTCATTTTTTTTTAATTCCAAAAAATTGAATGACGGAGCATCATCTTCCGTCCGTCTAATTTTTAAAGTTTTTTTTTTCTCAAACGGATCATTTTCTTCCGTCTTCTATATTTAGCATTTCCCTATTTCAGCTTCTATCTTTAGCGATCTACTGTTCACTCCTATTCTAACTTTTGGGTTTTTAGTGAACGATAGTGGTTGAGTTTTTCTACTCAAATGCTAAATTTTGAGGTTCTAGAAAACGATAGTGGATGCTCTAATGGCTAGGAGGTAAAGGTTAGGAGATTCATTACTGTGTGTGTACATATGAAAAACTATAATCGGGAGTGTTTGGTTGGTTGTAAAATATTTCAAACAAAGAAAATTATTGTACGGAAAAAAATCTTTGAAAATGAGTTCCAAAAAGTGGTTTTCTTAGATGTTGTTTTATTGTAGTATATAGAGTAGAGAGAGAAATTTAATGTAGAGGAGTATGTGAAATTATTTTATTGGATAGTGTAAAAAGATGGGTGAGAGAAACAATTAAAAAAAGCAGTTACAGTAGTGCTACAGTGCACTTCAACTGAGTTCCTGAGGGTTTTTTCGAATTTCTGATGGCACTACACTAGCTGCAGTAATACCGCTACAGTAGAAATCCAAATCTAAGAAAAGAAATGTTAAACAAACTACGTGAACGTTTTTATTCTTTACCAAATTTTGGCCATCCACTTTATCGCATGATAAAGTGGTAGCCTTACATCTTTTTCGCCTGGATGAGGCGCCCTACATTTTTCGTTCAACTAACACCAACTTCCTTTAGTATTATTCAGTTCTAATTATCTCTTTTTTCTCCTCTTCTTTGCAGATCTGAAGTGGTTGTAATCTTTCTTTTGCACCATCTCAGGAGGCTTTTGGCCCGTTTTGATCGTTGCTTCAGAGTTGGGATGGGCATCTTGCTTCTCTACTGCTCTGGATACGTTTACTATGTTCTTGTGGTTGTTTGTTCTTGTTTAGATGATGGATGGCCTTATTTTGTTACCTGGGTTGGATGTTCTTGGTTTGGTGGTTTATGTTTCTAGTTACTGTTCTTGTTGTGGCATCCGCTATTTTTTTGGAGCCTTGGCCTCCTCTCTGGTTTGCATTCAGTATTTTATCCTAGCTTCTGTTATTGTATCATGTGGTTTTGGTCTCACTGCCTATGCTTTTTCAGGTTTTCATTCGTGGATGGTGTGAGCAAGATTTAGGTTGTTCTTTGGCAGACCTTGGACTTTAGTTGTAGTCCATGGCAATGCCCTTTGTTAGCTACTATTTGTGTGTTAGCTATTCTTTGTGTGGTGCTCAATGTTTTTTGAGTTGAGTGGTTAACGCACTTGTTCTTTATGTGCGGTTTTCCTTCTCCATTGTTGCATATCTTCTTAGTGTCCTTCGGGAGCTACTTTGGTTTGGTTCCTCCTAGCAGAGGGTCCACTTCTGTTGTGTATTCGTTTGCACTGGTGGGATCAGTGCCATTTTTGGCATGCTGGCCTTATATCGCAGCTGCTCTGGGTTAGCAGTGTGCTCGTTCCCAGGCCTTGGTCGTTTGCTCTCCCAGTCTGTTTTGTGAGTTTTTGGCTCTTTGGCTGCTGCTATTATGTGGTCTAGTTCAGCCAATCGTTAGCATTGTCGCTTGGGCTTCGTCGAGCCCCAGGTTCGGTTGGGGACTCCCTCAGCTGCTTTCGAGAGGCAGAGCGCTAGGGTTTGATCGGCCGGAGACTGAGGGCATTGGCGATGTGGCAATCATCGCTCTTTGTCCTGGTCGAAGTTGTTGTTGCTTTAGGCTCTTTTTCTGTTTTGGGATTGTGCTGTATTCTCTTGGCAATGAACTCAGTTGCTAGTGTGTTTTGTTATTTGTTTCCTTTGTTGTCTGCTTACAATTTCACTTTCGGTAAAATTGTACCTCTTTGTATTCCCTCCTTTTTATTAATATATTGGGCTGGAATCTAACGATTCTATCCTCGTTATCAAAAAAAAAACTACGTGAACAATGCACTTTCTTAGATGAAATCCAAATCCCAAAAAAAAAAATGTTAAACAAGCTACGTGAACAGTGCACTTTCTTAGATGAAATCCAAATCCAAGAAAAAAAAATGTTAAACAAACTACGTGAACAGTGCACTTTCTTAGATTTCTTTTTCTACGGTACTACTACAACATCTAACCAAACACCCCCGGCACAATCTTCAATACAGGAAAGATCATTCTACAAATGAAAGCCTTTGATTTTTCTGAGTACAATTTACAGATACATGGCATCTGATCTCATGAAAGATAGACGAACGATATATCCCAAATCTCATTTAGAGAGTAGGAGTTCTTTCAATCCCACCAGAGATGACAGTGAGCAAGTTGTTGCCAAAAGGGTCACTCAGATGAGCTGCCAGGTTCTCGACCGGCCCTTCTCCGGTGACATATGCTTGCAGGAAGAAGCCCAGCATTGCAAACATTGCCAACCGTCCGTTCTTAATCTCCTTCACCTTCAGGATTGCTGCTTGGTCTGGATCATTGGCTAGCCCCAAGGGATCAAATGGGCCTCCTGGGTGAAGCTTGTCCTCCAAATCCTACAATTCCCAACCCCAAAAATGTATTAGCTTCATATATATTATAAGTTTAATTATAATGCTTATGCGCTTTCCAAAGAATATATCCTTGCACACGTTGTTAAGAGTTAACAAAGCAACTTGTTGAAGTGAAAGAGTTTACCAGGCCATTGATAATTCTGTAGTACTCTGCACCACCAACAAGCACCACCTCGGCAGCTACAGCAACGATGAGATTGATAGGGATGTTCTTCCCAAAGTAGTTCAATGTGTTCCCATCCAGGAGAAGAGCACCAGTCTGCAAAGATTACGAAAAAAGTTGTCAGTTATTATTATTTACAAAAGCTCTCTCCCAACAGTGAATCAACAAGAGTTTAATTAGTAGGATAATTGAATTTTCACGGTCAGTACTAGACCTTGAACCAAACAGCCTCGGGGCCACAGTTAGCGCCATACTTGTTGAAGGCTTCAGGGATGATGAAGCCAGCAGCACCGAGCATGGCCCACCGGGCATGGATGAGCTCATAAGCTTGGTATCTGCAAATAGAATAGATGTGGAATTAATATAAGCTAACATGAGTGAACATATCTTAATATGGTTGTAATTGCATGCAGAACACTTACTTGGCGAAGTTTTCTGGCTTCTTGCTCAGACCAAAAGGATCATAACCATAGCTGCCAAAGGAATCAAAGTTCATTTAGTTTGTTTTGAAGAGTTATTGTTTTCTGAAATTAAATTTTCATTTATTTTCTTTTCCATATGTTATTTCTTGAAAATTGAATATAATGTATATCCATATTTATGAGTTCAAAGTTCCATACAACCCCAAACCTGTGTTTTGTTCCAAGTTAAATACTGAACCGGAAAAAAAAAAAAAAAAAAAAAAAAAAAAAAAAAAACCCAGCCGTTTGTAAAGAGTGAGAAGGGACTTACTCTCCAGGAACCTCTCCGTTGAGGTACTCTGGAACATCCGACCGATCCAAAAGACCTTCCGGCAAGAAGATCCTTCTGTCAGGACCTACCAGTTACAACGAAAAGAAACATACTTAATACTTACAGAACACAAGAGCAACTAATACTGACAACATACATACACTGCGTGCTAACTAAGAGCAATGTGGCTTACTCACCATACCACTTGGCCAGTTCATCGCTGGCCGGAGCAACAGCTGCAGGCTTGGACTTAGAGGGAGTAGTCTTCTTCCCGAAAAGTGCAACAATCTTGGCAGGGCCTGCATTAGCAACTACAGTGGACTGAGCAGACCGGGCCGAGTTCAGTGCATTTCCGAACATCTCCGACACTCCCAAGGAGGCCGGAGCGGCTGCAGCAGCGAGGGAAGCCATCGGAGGATTGGTTCTCGGCCCGAGACACAAAGATAGAGGAAGAACAAAGGAGATGAAGGATTGTGGAGGTAAGGGGAGATGCAATGGTAGGTTAATATGGTTGAAGTGGTGGACATAAGGAAGCCATGTGAGATTAGGAATGGAGTAGTGTGATTGGTGGAGGGTGGGAGTGTGTAATCTAGATGAAGGATTTGGTTGGATGATTGGTGATGACTTGGCAGATTAAGGAGCTGAGTTGGAGAGATTTGAGCCTATGAGTCTATTTCTGCGTGGATAGACTCTGAGGGAGTTGACAGAGAGTGGGGATTGAATGAGAGGTGCTCATCTTTTCCTCTAGTTTTCTGTGATTGAAATGAGAAAATCTTCTGAGGTTGAAAATGGAAGGGCTCAAACAAAAACTCGCAAAGCATAGTAAACATACAAAACAGATCAAAACCGGATTGAGCAAAGAAACGGACATCAGTACTAAGCATGAGACATTTGACGAATTTCAATAAAAAGAGAGAAACTTGTGATGACAAACATTATGTCGTTGGTTGGACGTGGCCGACTTAACACACACTGTAGTTACAATTTTATACAAAGTTTATATGTTACGCATATAAGTTTGTAACACTGCATTTTCCGAGCCCTTGCCTACAATAGCACACTTGGAGTTCTGTGATTTCTAGGTTTTGGGAAGCGTCGAAATCCACAAATGTCAAATGCATATCCCCAAACATATAAGCCAAAAATCCCTTGACATATAAGCTAGTTACCAGTAACAGATTCTTAACCATCAACAGCACTAAATCTAGCAACAAACATAGCAAGCATGATTCCTTACCATTAGGACTACCAACACAACATACAGCATAGGACTTCCAGACCTATTACCAATTCAATACAATATCAGTAAGTTTCTAAAATCTCAAATTTGTCACACAGCCTTCCGAAATCGGTGCACAACTAACTCTTTTTGTGTAGCTTAATGGCTGCCAAATTCAAGCTACCAAACTCACTACACCCAGCATTTGAATTATAGCTTGATCACGGCTGGCTGACGATGGATAATATTAATAAAGCCATATGGGGATATTAATATCAGTGTTGGCAACGAAAACATATACGCTTACCATATACATTTAGAGGGGAAAATAAAAAAAAACATCAGCAAACTAGATAAATAGACTAGTTACGTTCATCCCAGATTTGACATGGAAGAGGCCCAGATTATACGGATAAATATGACACTTACAAAACTATACGAACATTTAGAAATATGATTCATTTATCCCTCAAAAAAGAAATATGATTCATTTTTCTACCAGGGTTTATATCCCAAATAGATGCACATTAGGCATGTTTTACATGTACAAATTATATTCCCACCTAATTCATAAGCTCCAAAGGGAGCACGAACGATAACAGGCAGTCGATATAAGGTCTACCTGAAGAACATGGAATGCTGCTTGAAGGCTATATTTCTCCGGAATAAGAGATTTTGCAGGCTGGAAGCACTGAATAAGTAAAAAATAAATTCATCATTGCCTCATCACCGCCATTTTTCAATCTCTCTTGAAGTTACTTGAATTAGCTTTTTGGTAGTCACAATAAGATCATCAACCAAGGCATCTATCCGCTCCCTGCAATTGAAAATAGTAGATTATGAAAGTTGCAACTTCAGGAATATCAAATTAGCATAAAAAACTATCAGAAATGGGAACGGAAAACTCTTGAAGAACTAGCTAAATCCCCATTTCAGTCAAATAATCACAATTATCTTCAGTACCTACTAATGGTTATCAAATTTACAATTGTGATACTAACATATACCGGTAACAGCCAAATAGTTCCCAACATTTCAGTTCAGGCAATTTCTCAAACAGCACTATAGAGGAACACTAAGTATCGGTTGATAAGTGGGTGGGTGCATTGGTAGGGGGACCTTTTAAGAAAAATCTGTATTTTATGATGTTATGTATTTAAGGATGCAGAGAAAAATCAAAACCAAAAGTTCATAAAATAAAATTGATTATATAGAAGTATGAGCTTCGATGATGACAATAAAGAAAACATTGAGCTCACTGAAATAGTACATTCAAATGTACTGCAGGCACACGACATTTAATATATTTGTAGGGAAGAGGACATGACAGGATGAGAAGCTGAGGGCAAACTAGAGAAATTTTGTAACAATTATCAAAATGTTGAAAACTAAAATATAATCAAGCATAAGCAGAAGAAAATGGCCTTATAGTTAAACCTCTGGATAATTTATAGATTAAACACCAAAAGCTTCACATGAAGTTAATCCTCTTTGTATAAAATCATTGTTCCAACATGTAGGCCAAATATTTAGGTGATATGAGCAGAACGTGAATTTAAGGGTTAACATATATACAACAAGAACTTAGAAAGAGAAGATGATTACTGAGACGGGAGGGTTCCACTTTCACTTCCACTACGACGAAATAGCTTCCCCACATTTGTGTATCTTCGGTTTTCATCATATGCAACTCCTCTACCGGCACCATATCCAAAACCAATACCAATCCCACATCCCGCACCAATTCCTGCCCCTAGCTGCAAACCAGGAATTCCAGCTCCTAAGCCAGCACCTATTTTAATTGAAACAGAATAAAACGAGTTCCATATAGGAAATAAAACAAGCATCTCAGATTTTCTCAGTAAAGCTTTTTAAATATTCATTCAAAATTTATATTCATGTGCTAAATGATAATAAAGATAGGAAATCCTCTCTTGAGAGCATCAATAGTCGTTCAATCTCAAATTTTGGGTATTTAGCATATAGGAATAGAAATTTTGTGTTTGAGTTGTAGTCGTTTTAATCCAAAATTTGGGTTTTGATTTTTAAAAATCGACGGACGAAAGATAATGTCTCGTCCCAACAATTTTTAAAAAAATTATAAATGTTTCGGACGAGGGATGATTTCCCGTCCATTGATTTTTATTTTATTTTTAAATAAAAAACCAACGGATGGGAAATCATTTCCCGTCCAAGGTTTTTTTTTTTAATGAAATCACGGACGGGGAATCATCTCTCGTCCGAACAATTTGAGCCAAATGGAGATCACGGACGAAGAATCGTTCTCCGTCCGATGGCATAAATTCAAAAAATAAAAAATAAAAAATTCAAACGGGGAATCATTTCCGTCCCTCTTTTGTTTGTTTTTTTGTTCCTAAATTTCCTTTGAGATCACTTTCTCTCATTCTATATAATCCATACAACTTCATTCATTCAATCTTCATACTAAAACACCTTCTCCTCTGTCCCAACTTATTTTTTGGTTAAATCTCAAACCATTCTCCGAAATATCCCCTCTAAAATATAATGTCGATCAGAAGATTTATTGGTAGGATCAAATCAAAGAGTCAAAGCCAGTTCGGATCATGGCAATACAAGGAAATAAGTTGAATCGGATATTCCATATATGGATTTAAGCGATCCAACAATGTGGAAACAGGTAATCGACGACCGTCCTCATATTTGTAAGATTACTGAGATCTCTTACGGTGAATTTTGTACATTTAGGAAAAGTTGGAATGGTCCAATCAAAGCATACAAGATAGGACTCGTGTCCTACTAGTCAAGGAAATAACCGATAATGTAGGCTGGCAGCGTTTTTTCACAATTTATACCGAGAAGTCATCTCATAAGCTTGTTGAGGCCTTAATTGAGAGATGGTGGCACTACCCACACATTTCATCTGTCGTGCGGTGAGTTGGTATTCACCCCGTTTGATTGGGCAATGTTAACGGGAATATCGATCGGAATCGGTGAGAAACCACTGTGTAACGACGAGTATCCCTTACAATTAGTTCAGACCCGCTTATTTTCTAAAATAACCGCCGATGATTGGAAGTCTCAAGGAATAAGTTGTTCTTTCCTAAAGAAATATTTTCATAGCAGTGTGATGGAGGAAGCAAAAATTGATAACTTTAAAGCCATGCCCTAAAAAAGCCGTGCAAAAATTGATAACGTTAAAGCCATGCTCTAAAAATTGATAATGACTGCGAATGCTCTAAAAAAAAACAATTTTTCCACACAAAAAAGAAAAGAAAAAGAGCGTTGTAGTCATTGACGATATACCCAAATTTTGGATTTTAGGGGAACAATGGTCGGCTATAATTGGAAGAAGATATCGGAATTTGGAAAATATAGCCGATGAACTATGATCTTTCGTCGCTACTTTTTTTTTATAAATATACGGAAAATGATTTCTCGTCCGATCAAAAAAATTTTTAAGCATGGCTTTTTTAGAGCATGGCTTTAACAATATCAATTTTTGTTTTCTCAATCACACTGCTATGAAAATATTTCTTTAGGAACAAACAACGTATTTCTTGAGACTTCCGATCATCGGCAACTAATTCGAAGGGATACTCCTCGTCGTTACACGGTGTTTTCTCACCGATTCCGATCGATATTCCTGTTAGCATCGCCCAATCCAACGGAGTGAATTCCAACTCACCGCATGGCAGATGAAATGTGTGGGTAGTGTCTCACCATCTCTCAACCAAGGCCTCGACAAGCTTATGAGATGACTTCTCGGTATCAATTGTAAAAAAACACTGTCAGCCTGCATTATCGATTATTTCCTTGACTAGTAGGACACGAGAGCATATCTTGTATGCTTTGATTGGAACATTCCAGCATTTCTTAAATGTACAAAATCCACCATAAGAGATCTCAGTAATATGCTTACAAATATGAGGGCGGTCGTCGACTACCCGCACATTGTCGGATCGCTTAAACTCATATCTGGAGTATCTAATTCAGCTTATTTCCTTGTATTGCTATGATCCGAACTGGCTTGACTCTTCGATTTGATCCTACCAATAAATCTTCGGATCAACATTATGTTTTAGAGGGGATATTTCGAAGAATAGTTTGAGTTTTAACCAAAAAATGAGTTGGGACAAAGGAGAAGGTCTTTTAGTATGAATATTGAATGAATGAAGTTGTATGAATTATATAGAATGAGAGAGTGATCTCTAGGACAAATTAAGAATGAAAAAACAAACAAAAGAGGGGGATGGGAAATGATTCCCCGTTTGATTTTTTTTGTGAATTTATGCTATTAGACGGAGAACGATTGTTCGTCCGTGATCTCCATTTGACTTGAACTGTTCGGACGATGGATAATTCCCCGTCCGTGATTTATTTTTTTATTTAAAAAAAACCTCCTTTTTTATTTAAATATAAAATAAAAATCAATGGACGGGAAATCACCCCTCGTCTGGAACATTTATATTTTTTTATAAAAAAAATTTGTTGGGACGAGACATTATCTTTCGTCTGTTGATTTTTAAAAATCAAAACCCAAATTTTGGGTTAAAATGACTGCAGCTCAAACACAAAATTTCTATTCCTATATGCCAAATACCCAAATTTTGAGATTGAACGACTACAGATGCTCTGAATGCATGATGAATTGGAAGGAGCCAATAATAACTGTATTTTAAACAATTTTGGTTCCTATTCATAATTCACAAAGTGAAGCTTCCTAAACAACATGTTTTGGCACGGTAGAAAACTAAAAAAGGAATTTTCCAGAAATTTTGATAGTATCATACTTACAACTTCAATATTACGAGTATTCAACAATAGTTAGTTAAAAGTAAGATGGGAAAGATCTCCAGATATACTCTTGCTTAAAGATTCTAATCCCTATAGTAGCACACAAGAGTATTCCTGGGAAACAAATAACTGATCTACTTAGATATGTTCCAATATTCCTCCTGTAATACTATAAACAGGTTGTCTTACCAGCTGCAGATCATAATAATTGTATGATTCCTTAAAGAGATTTGATTAACTTCAAATATATGTGTCTTTGTTATTATATTGAAGCCATTGTGAAGGATCAGAGTTCATACATATTAATTGACCAACCCAAAATGCACCAATCCAAACAATCACCATAATACAATTCAAATAACCCAACCTGGCCCACAATCCAAAGATATTCGGTTGTACCCTTTTACATTTGGTTTGACTTAAAAACGTGAACAATCTAGTTCAATAATGTAACTTTCCTGAGAGATCTTGAGCTGCCAAGTGTTGAGGTTAGCAAATGAAGAAAGCCCTAATATATGAACTATGGAAGACGAGGTGCCTCCAATTTCATCATGATATAGTGTGAGATCCATCAATAATAAATCTCGTATGAACCTTATAGACAATCAACCAGAAGGTTAATCGCCTTCACCAAGAATCAAGTATATATTCTGTGTGGAAAGGAATTGTATTAAAAGGGATCCCCTTAGCCTTCTTGTCACTAAATAAAAACAACAAAATCAGATATTTATTGAGTATCCTACTCCTACATCTTACCCACATTGTTCTATGGTTGATATATTAAAAGATCGCATGACGAGTGTATGTAACAAATTTCTCTGTTTGCATATCTCTCTGAGTATTTTGAGATCTGATGGGGAACATAAGCAAGATGATAATCTGATGTAAACTTAATCCTAATTAGAGAATTTTCAAGAATATTAAAAGATCAAGTTTACCAACATATAATGCATATTAAATTAGAAATTAAACTATTAATTGGTTTGATGAATTTTCAAGATATGGAATAAATTTAACAAGCCCGATTAAAGATTCAATCCTAACAATCAATAATTATACCTAGGCGTTTTTAGCAAGTAAAATAGTCAACAATGATTTTTACTCGAATTAGCAAGTAGAAACACACAGTCAATATTTGTCGACGACAGATAATTTAGATAATATTCTAGAGAGGATAAAGCAGTATCACAAATAATGGAGAAGTCGAAAGAGTTTACCGAGATTCGATGGAAAGTGTCGAAGATGAAAATAGGATCTTCGAGTGGTCGACGACAGCAAGAGGGGAGCGGCAGGGCAGCAAGACAGCAAGTTATTACTAAGTTGTTGCATATTGGCATGAGGGCAGCGAGGTGGGCTGCGGAGGCACTGTCGTCGTCGGTAATGGGTGAGGACAACAACGGCAAAGTGGAGAAGGGAGGGATTTGGGGCTAGGGTTTGATGAGACTTGGGGATTTGGAGTATGGGTTTCTAATTTGACGGAGATTTGGGGATTAGGGCTTGAAGGTGAGATCTATGATTTCTCACAAACCCTAAAAATTTCTTAAGATTTCTTAAAAACCCTAATAATTTCTTATGGTATCACACACACAAGAAAAGAATGCAGAGCAATAACTCAACACAGTAATTTTTTTAATCAATAATAGTATAATGTTTTCATTAATCAAGAGGCCTATATATAAGCTCCAAACAAATCTCAATACAAATCTCCAAAATATCCTAATGCATAAAATAAAGAGTGCAAATCGCAAAAATACTACATATGGCTAAAATTGCTAAAAACAAAATTGAATATTGAAATAAACTTTTCAACTGAATATGGTTCTACCGGAATTATTTTATTAAATATAGAGTTATAACCCTCTCATCTAATCTAATCAACAGTCGCCTTCTTCCCTAAGGTTCATATCCAATGTTCAAAATAATAAATTAACTCCAAATGATTCATCTTTTTATAAAATGACCAAAACATCCAAATTTCTGAAATTCATCACTTCCCTTCCACAAAGAACTAAACTTTTCAACTGGGTTTATACTCCACATACCCCATGCTCAAAATATTCAATCAACTCCATAATTATCCATCCTTTAACAAAATGATCAAAACATCTAAAATTCTAAAATTCATCACTTCCCTTCTACAAAGAACTAAACTTTATCAAATGGGTCTATAGTCGACATCATTTACAACATCAAAAACTAGAATTTGAGATGAAGAACAATATCTAATTACAGTGTGTGTGGCTTAAGAGTTTGTAGCGTGCTCACCTCCGACAAGTCCGATACCGAAACCGATACCGCAGCCTACACCGAACCCAAAACCTGGACCGAATTTTCCAGTATCATTGGATTTGATTACTGGAAGGTTCCAGATCAAACCCTTGTCATCCATTATTGTAAGCTTTGGTCGCAACTTCTTCCAAAACTCTTTATCACTAAAAATTTCAGGACAGTTGTTTTTTTGTACTTGTAGTGTAGGGTGGTGGAAACGGGTCGGGTATGGTAGACCCCTTAGGGACTTAAACCCAATAACTTATGGGTATTGAAAGGGATTTTAATTTAATTTAATTCAATTTTATTTTTCTAAAAACAAATTTAAAGATTTTTTTTTTTTTTTTTTGGCAATGAAAACTTTTTTTAGAAATCTTTACTATTTTAATGGGAGAGCTAGGGTTTGTAACAAACAAACTCTAACTTTGTAACTATATAAACATGTATATTAATACACGTCCAAACTATTTCCAACAAATATAAATGTGCACCGCACGTGTAGCCCAAATCAAAATATTCAAATATAAACTATTTTTTTTTTATTCAATATATATTCATTTAATTTGATAACTTTACTTTCTTTTTTTTTAGACGTGCATCGCATGTATATTATATTAGTAGTACTCACTGGTCATCCTTGTAGCGTGTCATATTGCTACGCTGAGATAGGGATGGCAAACGGGTCGGTTCGACCTGCGAACCGCCCGCGACCCGCCCGTTTAACTCGGCCCGGGAAATCATGGTTCGGGTTTGGGTCCGGGTCGAACCCGTTAACGTTAATGGGTCGACCTAGGTCGCTAAATTAACGAATCCAACTCGCATAACCCACCCCGTCACCCGCAGAAAAAGAGCCAACCCACCGGCCAACCCGCGGGTCGACCCACGGGTTGCAAACCGTTTGACCCGTACGGGTCAAACGTTCGACCCGCTCCAAGTCGACCGTTGACCCGCGGGTCCAACGGTCTCTGAACCGTTACAGTTCACCAGAGCCGTTGTAACGACTCTTATAGCCATTTTTGGTGTTTTTTTGTGTGTTTTTTTGTGTGTTTATTTTTACCCTATAAATACCCCCAAAACTCAAACAAAAAATTCACACCTTACTCTCTTATTCTCTCTACTATTATTACTCAATTCATTTCAATTTGTGAACAATTGAACAAACAAGCTAGCAAGTCATATACACGATCAAATTCCGATCGTATCGAAGTCAAAATTCAACAACGTCTTCAAGTCTTCAACTCTCCTCCAACTCCAAGTGATCAAGTCTTCAACTCTCCTCCAAGCTCTACTCGAGTCTTCAATTCCGAATTTCTATTTCTACTTCTATTCTCATTTTCACAGGTTTTTTTATATACGAGTATTCACGGTGAACGGTATTACAATTTCATATCTCTCTTCTTCAATTTCAATTTATTTTTTAGTTATAATTTTTGGTATCTTGTTTGTTTGTTGGTTTTTTGATCTTCTCTCTCACAACCCTCTTGTTTTCTAGATTTTTTTGTAACTTATCGCCCCTACATTGTGTAGTTTTTTTTTTTTACTACACTACTACATATAAACATGTCTAGATCACGCGGTAGCGATCGTAACCAAAGTGGGCAAGATTCCACCGGCACTTTCTGTAGGCCACCAATTGTCCCACATAATGAGCCCGCCGAAGAGTACCATGATCATCCTACCCAACAATGGGGTACACACGATGAGTTTATAGGAGACATACAATTAGAAGAAGAACCACAACAACAACAACAAGCAACCGAAACAACACAACCCTCTAGTGGTAGGAAAACTAGAAGGAAAAGTAGTGATTGGCATAAATTTTACGAATATATCCCGGACGAAGAAACACCGGGTGTAGATTTGAAAGTTTGTAAAACATGTTCTAAGCAATACAAATGGAAGAGGGGTGAGGGCATGGGTACAATTAAGCGACACATCCTAAGTGTGCATAAAGACCTTCTTGTTGACCTACCCGGCCAATAAAAAAAATCCACCCTAGGACCGGTCTAGTTGATAGCCACTGTTATGATCCCGATTTGTTCGTCGGGAAATGGCCCGATTAGTAATAAAGGAAGAGTTACCATTTTCCTATCCCGAGAGTAGGGACTTGGAAAATTTTAATCAAACCGCCTTAAACCCTCATTTTAGAAGAATCCTTAGAAATACTTGCAAATCGGATTGTTTTAAAATGTACAATGAAATGAAGGACGCTTTATTTGCAATTTTATGGAGTTTAACTTGTAGAGTTAGTTTAACTTCGGATTGTTGGACGGGTTGTAACAATATTCCAATGATGGGAATAACCTGTCATTGGATCGACAATGATTGGATTCTTCAAAAAAGAATCATATCACTTGCTGGGTTGTCCTATCCCCATAGTGGCGTTAAAATAGCAAACCGTATTTTAAAAATTTGTGATGTTTTTCATATTCGTGATAAAATTATGTGTATTAGTTTTGATAATGCATCTAACAACAATGCATCAATTAATATTTTAAAAACCACATTAAACCCTCCATCTGACAATATTTTTCATGTTAGATGTGCATGTCATATTTTAAATTTATGTGTTCAAGATGCATTAAAAATAGTCGATCCATATATACTTAAAATTAGAAATTGTGTACATTTTATTGCATTAAGTGACACCGTATTTCAAGAATGGAAAAATTGGTGTAGGATTTCAAATGTACCTTTTAGAAAATTTCCAAAGGATGTTAAACACCGATGGAACTCTACTTTTGATTTACTACAGGTTGTTACCGAATATAAAGCATGTATAAATGATTTTTGTATCGCAAAAAATATGCCAAATTTTCAAATGACTCCTCCCGATTGGTATTTTGCCGAATCTTTGTTGAAATTTTTATAACCTTTTAAAACCGCAACCTTCAAATTTTCAAAATCATATAAATCTACTTCTAGTAGCATTTTTATTTCAATAGTTACTATGATTCAAACTTTTAACGAAATGTTAAAAGATGCTTTTGTTGGTGATATTGTCAAACCTGCATACACAAAAGTTTTGAAGTATTTTAATCATCCTCCTATGTTGTATTGTGTTGCTACCATCATGGATCCTCGTATCAAATTTGAAGGTACGAAGAGTTTGATTGAAATATTTTTAATTTACTTGGGGATGAAAAAACTGAAATTGATTGCGCTTCTTTTTTAGTTAAATTTGAATCTACATTAAAAAACTTGTATAATTATTATGATAGATGTTTTACTTCTAGTAGTACAACTTCTGTAGTTAGTTCTTTTTCTGCTACTTCTAAAGGTAAGGGTAAGAGTAAATTTGATGATAGAACATTTAATTTACTTGCATAAATTCAATCCAAAAATCCAGGACTAATCAACCAAATAAATTAAATTGGTATAACCAACAAGATTCTGAGTCTTCTACTTCTTCACTAGATATTTTACAATGGTGGAAAGACCATGAACACACTTATAGTATTCTTAAATATATGGCTAAAGATCTACTAACTCCTCCTGTCTCTACAGTTGCTTCTGAAAGTGCATTTTCTACAAGTGGCAGGGTTCTAACTGATTACAGGAATCGCTTGAAGCCCGATTCGTTAGAGATGCTCGTTTGCACTGAAGACCAGCTGAATGCTGAAGATAGAACACAAGAAAAAGCATTATCTACGTCCACAAGTAGGAGCAACTCGCCGGAAGAAGAAGAACAACAACAACAACAATAGCAACCAAAATGAAGAATTCAAGACCAACAACAACAAGTCAACAACAACAAATTGAAGGCCATCAAATTGAAGACTGTAAATAGATAAATAATTGTATTAAATCTTTGCTTATTATTTCAAATAAGGAAAATTGAAGTAAATTGAAATTGTATATAAGAAATTTGTTAGTGTATAAAACAAATTTGTGAAATCTTTATTTCTTATTACAAATTGTGAAACTTGTATAACTTGAAATCATATGAATAATATATCATTTTTTTAAAAGCAATTTCACTCTTTCAATCTTATTATTATTATTACGATTTTTAATGTTTATTATTAAAAAAAATTAAGTAAAAAAAAAAAATCACTATCTAACCGGGCCAACCCGCGACCCGACCTGAACCGACCCGGGTTGGACCCGAAAGGGTTCACGGGTTGGGCGGGTCGCGGATTCAGCTCTTCGGCCCGACCCGGCCCGATTAAGCCTCTGATCCCACCGGAATCCGTCCAAATCAACCTTCAACCCGGACGGGTCCGACCCGGCCCGGTCCGGTCAACCCGAATGCCAACCCACGCTGAGATACTTAGGCCCCAATTAGCCTCAGATCTTATCTTGTTAGGCAGAAGGCTGAAGATAATCAATGTTATTGATGCGGTTTGTTTTTGGGAGGAGTGTGGATGCACCAGGTGTGAGTTCGGACTCAATTTGTAAGGGGGGAAGAGATCGGTAACGGACGGTGAGCTGGAGGCTCGCTCCGGCACTGAAGGGTCGGCTCGGCTGGCCTTGCCTCGTGTACCTGCAGACGGTCTCGGAACACCGGGGTTTATCCCGGTGGCAGACCCTCCGACGATCTAGTTAGTCTCTGAGAGAGAGTAGCAATAACTAGGGTTTTAGTGGAAAAAGATTGATTACCTTTGAAGGTGGGTGAGGGTCTGGTATTTATAGATAACCCCAACCGGGTTTGGATCCGTTTGGGGGCTGGGTCTGGACCCGAAAGCCCATGGGCCTGACGTGGCAAGAGGCCCAGGGGGTTTAGGGCATATGTGGCAGCGCCAAGAGTGGTTTAGGGCTGACGTGGCAAAGCCCCAAGTGGTTTTGGAGCTGATATGGCAGATCGTGGGGGCCCTGTGTCTCTGGGAGAATCGGAGGGCCTAGGTTGTGCCAGGTCATCCCCCTCCCTTACCCGGCTGAGTGGAAGGCCCGGGGGACGGTCGAGGATCGGGGACCGAAGGTCGGGGCAGATCGTCGGAATGAGGAGGCCAGTTTCGTGGCGGTGAATTTACGGCTCGGCACCGATCCTGTGGTGGACCGGGGCCGAGCCGGCTTGACTTTGAGCGAGAGCCATCCTGGGCCCCAGACCGTTTTTATCCTACCTCATAAGCCCCCCACTCCTGCGGGGATGCGAGAGTTAGCCGTGGAGGAGTATTTCTGGTCGTGGAGAAGAGCAGGTGATGCCTTTCGGGGGCCTCGGGGGCCGATGTGTCTTTGTCGGAAGGCTGCCCTGGTGCTGGACCGTTGGGCCTTCGTGAGAAGGCTACCCTGGTGCGAGACCTTACCTCGGACTGGCGAGAGTTTACGGGTCGGCAAGGGCGATTGGTGAACCATTGGGCCTTCGTGAGAAGGCTACCCTGGTGCGAGATCTTACCTCGGACTGGCGAGGGCTTACGGGTCGGCAAGGGCAATGGCAAACCGTTGGGCCTTCGTGAGAAGGCTACCCTGGTGCGAGACCTTACCTCGGACTGGCGGGGGTTTACGGGTCGGCAAAGGCGATTGGCGAACCGTTGGGCCTTCGTGAGAAGGCTACCCTGGTGCGAGACCTTACCTCGGACTGGTGAGGGTTTATGGGTCGTCAAGGGCGATGGCGAACCGTTTTGCCTTCGTGAGAAGGCTACCCTGGTGCGAGACCTTACCTCGGACTGGCGAGGGTTTACGGGTCGGCAAGAGCGATTGGCGAACCGTTGGGCCTTCGTGAGAAGGCTACCCTGGTGCGAGACCTTACCTCGGACTGGCGAGGGCTTACGGGTTGGCAAGGGCGATGGCAAACTGTTGGGCCTTCGTGAGAAGGCTACCCTGGTGCGAGACCTTACCTCGGACTGGCGAGGGTTTACGGGTCGGCAAGGGCGATTGGCAAACAGTTGGGCCTTCGTGAGAAGGCTACCCTGGTGCGAGACCTTACCTCGGACTGGCGAGGGCTTACGGGTCGGCAAGGGCGATGGCGAACCGTTGGGCCTTCGTGAGAAGGCTACCCTGGTGCGAGACCTTACCTCGGACTGGAAAGGGTTTACGGGTCGGCAAGGGCGATTGGCGAACCGTTGGGCCTTCGTGTGAAGGCTACCCTGGTGCGAGACCTTACCTCGGACTGGTGAGGGTTTACGGATCGGCAAGGGCGATGGCGAACCGTTGGGCCTTCGTGAGAAAGCTACCCTGGTGCGAGACCTTACCTTGGACTGGCGAGGGTTTACGGGTCGGCAAGGGCGATTGGCTAACCGTTGGGCCTTCGTGAGAAGGCTACCCTGGTGCGAGACCTTACCTCAGACTGGCGAGGGTTTACGGGTCGGCAAGGGCAATTGGCGAACCATAGGGTCTTCGTGAGAAGGCTAAGCTGAGCTGCTGGCTGCCTTCATGGAGCATTAATGGCGCTCCGGGATTCGTGTGGCATTCCAACTTCCCGGGGTCATTAAATGGCGTTTTCTAATAAATGTATGGCGCTTCAGCTCCCTAGGGGTGACGGCTGGGCTTCCGTCGCTTGGCCTCCCAAGGGCCATAATGGCTGGTCTTTGGGAGAGGTTATAAATACCCCGCTCCCCCCTTGTAGCTTCGATCACAGCAAGGGTGGTTCATCGACCAGCAGAGGTGTCTGCCTTGGGCGGACGCCTGTTACTTGAAAAATTCCAACCCTGAGAGCGTCGGATGGGTGGTTACTCTGCCGCCGTGATCTTCTCCTGGTTCTGACGGCCCTGATACCGTTGTCAGACCTATGGGAGATCAAGGCGGGAGGGATGACGACCGAAGTTTGGACCCGGGGGATAAGGTGCCTCGGACGGATGGGTCTTCTCTGATCTCTGTCTTCCTTCCGGGCTGACGGCTTCTGATGATTGTCAGCCCGAAGGAGTTAGAGATGGGAGGTGGGCCGATCTGCTGTAACACCTCGAATTTGTAAAATACCGAAAATACCTGTTTTTACATATTTGGAGTGGTGAAAAAATTATTTTTTATATATTTTAATTTTAAATATGGATATTGGTATGAAAATTTATTGGATTGGTGTAGATGGTATATTGAAGTATGAGTCGAGTTTTATATGGAAAATTATTGTTTAATTTTGTTTTATGATTTTGGAGGATTATTATGGGATGTTTTAATATATTTTGTATTGTTAAAAGTAGAGTTGGGGGTTTATTTGAAATATTTTGGAGGTCTGGGGGCCTATTTGTAAATATACCTTTATTAATATATTTATATTATAAATTTTATTTTATTAAAAATACCCCCAACCCATTCCCTTCTTCATTCTTTCTTTCTTCCCCGTTCTGATTCCTTCCCGATCCCAAAACGAACCCACTTCGGCCCTTCTTCGCCCTGCCCAAATCCACTTCGAATCTCCACGGTTTTCAAATTAATTCAAGGGGCATGCTATTTGAAGGGTCCTCTTCCACATGGTGCTCTCAATTTGAAGAAAAAGCAACAGGAAGGTATACTCTAGTGTATTTTATTTGTATGGAATTAAGTGTTTTTAGTTTCTGTGGAGTAGAAATATTGTAGTTGGGAGATTGTGAGGTGTTGGGTATTATGGATACAAGAAATTAGTAAGTTATTGGAGAATTTGTAAGTTGTTAATAAAATAAGGTTTTGGGTTTGTATATATATATATATATATATATATATATATATATATATATATATATATATATATATATATATATAAGAATTATCTCTGGTATGGTGGTAAAAATTGTAGTGAGTCATTAGAATAAAATGGGGAGTAGTGATTTTGGTATAAACTCGAACTATAGAGTTTATGAAATCGGGTAGAAAACTCGATCCAAATAATTGTAGAAAATGCATGTGAGGGTGTAGAGTATTATGAAGGTATTAATATAAATTTAGGATGATTTTTATAGGCTTCCAGCCCAATTAAATTGGGAGAAATGGATTATAGGTGAAAAGTGCACGCCGGGTGTTCGGTGAAATGCCCGAGCGATATAGAGGTGAGAATTTGATGAATTTGGAGGTGTAGATGAGTCTCATTATTGATGTTAACCCTAATTTGAGAAATTAGGAAGAAGGGATTGAAGAAATTAGGAAGTAGGAAATTTTCCTATTAGAAAGCCTCCGATCAATATGTGAGTTTTTGCATCGGGGTTTGAATTTGAAATCCATCGATGTAGCTCGCCTACATATGTCATTTGTGACGCGTGGGTGAAGACGGATTCAAATTTGGAGGTCCGTAGGTCGAGTTTTGAGCTTTAAACTAATCGGTTCTATAATTTTTCAATTAGGTGGAAAAAGTCGAACTTTAACTGGCTACAGGACGGACGTGGGACATCGTTTGCTCGATCCGTCAGGTGAGTACATTGTGTTTATAAATATTTTATATTGTGGTCTAATTTCGTGGCCTTTTGATATGTTTTGTGGGAGTTATGCCAAAAATGGATTTTTGTTGAAAATACGGATTTCAAAGGATCCAAAATGGGTTTTTGAGATATGTGGTGAAAGTGATTATTTCAAATATATAAAATCTATAGTATGGGTTAATGTGATGTGTTGAAGTATAAAAACTAATTATATTAGATTGTTTAAGCACATTTTTATCCAGTGCATGATTTGTGCCTGTTTTGGGGCATATAGGCCCTTATAGGTAATTATAATTACATGGAGCATAGTGTATAAGCTAGTATGCTATAATTAGATATTATAAGATTTAATTAGATGAAATAAGTGGTTTTGGCCCCTTTTTCTGGGAAACCCGCATGTGTGGTGTGTAATTGTGATATATATATATAGATGATTATGACGTATGATGCAATGGTTGATGAAATTAATAATTGGGTACATGCTTACATTTTAATTAGGTTCGAAGTGAATTAATGGGCAATAGTATGATACTGCAATATGATGAATTATCTATTTTGATACTTTTACGATATGGGATAACCTAATGTAGTTCTTTTATTAATATTGTACCTTGGTGTATGTTGATATGTGATTCAATAAAGTGGTAAATAACATGGGGCATTCATAATGTGTATTACGGTGATGTGATGGTTTATATGTTAAATGACTTGGTGTATGTATATATGTGATCTACTGAGATGATAATTATATCGTGGACATCAGATGTGCATCAAATGCAATATAAAAGGTAAGATGGTAAGTGTTAATAAAAGGTGTTATTAATTCACATGATTAAAGCTAAGAATGTGGCAATTGTTTAATTAAAAGCTGTGATGCTTTGTGTTGATTTAATAAGATGAAAAGATGAGATAACAAATGGTTTTGTTGACCAGTACCTACAGAAATCCTGGGGGTTTGGGCTAGACCTCCTAACGCCCAAGGACCGGCTTGGGAATAGTGGACCCAAACTATGTTTGGGGTAAGTGATTTTTATCGCCCAAGCTATCGGCTTGAGGCCCGGTTTTCCCTCGATGACAACTGTCGCGAGGAAGCACCCTAGTGGGACTAGTGGTGAGTGTTTACCTCGCTGGCTTCGGCTGGGAGGAAGTACCCTAGTGGGACTAGGGGATTGTGGTTTTTCCCTCGATGACAGATGTCGCGAGGAAGCACCCTAGTGGGACTAGTGGTGAGTGTTTACCTCGCTGGCTTCGGCTAGGAGGAAGTACCCTAATGGGTATAGGGGATTGTGGTTTTCCCTCGATGACAGACATCGCGAGGAGGCACCCTAGTGGACTAGGAGTGCTGTGTTCCCTCGCTAGTTCGGCTAGGAGGAAGATGTAGCCTCGGACGAGTAAGACTCTGGGAGAGCATCGGACCACGTGTTTACTGGGCTGTCGGCTTTCAGTATGTTGGGATACTGTGGCTCACTGGTCGACAAACTAATAAAATAAATATGTGTTAATAATAAATGTGGTAGTAAAGAAAGTGGATAGTGAAATGTGAATTGTGGATGAGAAAGAAAGTGGTTGTGAATGAAGTAAATGTGAAGGAAAACAAGTTATGAGTGAGTGTATGGAAAGAAGTGATAAATGCAGTAAGTGGTTAATTTAGAATGGAATAATAAAAGAGACATGTGTTCTTATGAATAGTACAAAGTAATTGTATTATATATGTGATCATTAAAGTAAAATATAGATTGATATGAGTTGTACCTTGGAATTGTGTCAAGGAACTACCTGCCCACTATTTTTGTGGAAATTGTGGGAACTACCTGCCTTGGCATAATTCGCAGGGTGAGTTGGTATACTAGTGGTAATGATTAATGGAAATGAGAAATTAAATAAAGTGAAGATGATAAGTGATTGTAGTGAATTAATAACCAAGCTATCGGCTTGAGATGTGATGTGATATTACCCAAACTGTGTGTTTGGGGTGCGGTGATTATTACCCAAGCTATCGGCTATGGGGTGTGATATGTGGTGGCCCCAGATTGTGTTGGGGATTAAGTGAAAATGATAATAAGAATTATTGTTTATAAGAAAAAAAGAAATTACTAAAGTGGTGTAGTGAGTTATGAATGAGCTATAAAACGTGTTTTGATGCAATAAGAATGTGCATTCGCATAAGTGATACGGTGATGATGTGATGAAATGCAAGTTAATTATAATGTGTAAGGAGAGGTTATGTTGGTGTTATATGACGTGAATAAATATGGCATTAAGGGAATGAATGCATATGTTTCTGATGTGATACATGATTTAATACACTAAAATAAATACTTGTGCTATGAAAGTGGTTAGGAAAATGGTTAATGCAGAAAGTATGTTGTGTTATGAGTTTATATCCATATAAATGGTTATTAAAGAAAGATGTAATAACATCATGTAGTATATTCATATAATGCTATTATGACGATACTGGTGGAAGAATGAATATTTGGGTTAGAGCATTTAAATTGAAAAGTAATGGATTGTATGTGTATTCGTACTATGCGGATGTAAAATAAGAATATATATATACGAGGTTGATGTGAAGTATATTATGAAATGTGGGAAGTTATGGATAATTAAACAGTTGAATGCAGGATTGGCAAAGTATTTGATATATCATCGTATTGATGATGTTGTTGTGTTCAGGATTCAGGTTGCATTATCTTAACTTAGTATTTGTAAGTTTAAATTATTTTCTTTATACTATTTTAATTTGTTATTAGATTAATAACTATACTCACACCAGAAATGGCTGACCCCTTAGTGTTTGGGGGGTTAGGGAAGTCTGAGGACTACCCTAGATCTCCTACTGTTACAGGTTCTTATCAGTGCAGAGGTGAGGCGTGGATTGGTAGGATGAAGTTTTATTTTAGAAATTTGTACTAATTAGTTATGTGAATAGTAAAATTTATGATTTAAATTGTATTATGGATGTATGAGCATGTATATGATGATGATGAGTATAATGTGGGGTGGTGTGGTACATTTGTGACCCGTACCCACCTCGTTGTGGAGTACTGGGCTCTGTGGTAGGTTTTACAAGGATTTTTCTAAATTTTTACCTCGTTTTTCAAAGAAATTTATAGTTTTTATTTGATATTTAATAATCCGTTATGAGTTTGGCCCCCAGAGCATTATATGATATTGCCTGTATGTTTCTGCTCATTTTGGCCTGGGGAGCCCGTGAAATTATTGTGTGTATTGTGAGCTACGGAATTTTGAGCAGAATTCCGTAAGCTATTTGTGTTTCGGGGCAAAATTTACAAGGGAAACTCTGCCAAAATTTTTCTTGAACTATAACTTTCTTAGTTTATGTTTAAAGTGATATAGAAATTGAAAGAATGGAATTTCGAGGTTTAGTTTTCAAAAAAAAAAAAAATGGGGTGTTACATCTGCTTTCCGACAGGGCCCCAGGCGATGGTGGTTTTTCTCCCACCCTCGAACGATTCGTGGTTTCGGCTTCTGAGGCCGTAAGCCCCAAGTTGCTCACGGGTGAGAGGGGAGCCGACCGAGTCCTGGGGCCCGGGGCGCTCGCCGAGGGCGGGTGCCTTAAAACTTTTTAATCTAAACTTTTTTCCGAGCCGAGCCTTGTGCCGGGTCGCTGCTGAGTGCGAACCGAGGGTTGTAACAGCACAACTGGGTGACGTCACTGGCGCGCATTTCTAGGAGATGTGGCGCGACTTTTTAGGGGCAGTTTCACGCAAATCGAGGAACAGTAACGCGAAAAACGAGGAGTCACTTTTTCCTCTATAAATACCCCCACCTTCCCCCCATTCCGCTCATTTCTCTCTTGCTGCCTTCTCCAAAAAATACCCAAACACTTCGGCGCTCGTCATTACAGTTTGCGGCACCGGGCTCGTCTTTCCGAGGCAACCAAAGGTTAGTTTGTAAGTTTATTTCGTTAGGCATGTCTAGGGCTCAGTCTGGCTCTTCGGCGTCGACATCTAGGGGGGAAGGGAACCCTGTCACCGGGCTCTCAGACTCGACATCGTGGGAGGAGGAGACGGTATATGATGTGAAGCCCCTTCGCTCCCGGAAGCCGTATGTGGTGGAGAGCAGCGATTCTGAGGAGGGGAGTGATAGCTCGGACGATGTTCAAATACTGGATCCGGCTTCCGAGGATGAGGGTAGCCAAGGCGAGGGTGAAGCGGCCGAGGCTCGGACAGGAGGTACGGGGAGGAGATCCACGGTCCGGGGAGTAGGTTCGTCTTCCACGCCGACTGGTCTCGAGCGCTTATCCACTCCCTCGCCGGAAAGGGCCAAGAAGAAAAGGGTGTCAAGAAAGAAGGGGGCGAAGGCCGGTGGCCCAAGCCAGGCACCCATCCTCCGGAATGTAGTGACGGGGTCGCCTGTACAGCCGAACAAGTTCTGACAGTACCCCGATGATCTCTCCGATAAGGTGCGGTATGGGGTTCAGCCGTCTTCGCCGAGTCGGAAGACAGTAAAAATGGATGTGCTTCCGACGATCTTGGAGGTTGGTGATTTGGAGGTTGCTCAGTCGGCCTTCCACATCGGGTCCGATTATGAACTAATGTTGCCGAGCCCGAGCCTCCGTCCCACCGACCCCCTGCCGGGATGGTACTGCATCTTCCCCGTAGACGCCTTCGGCTCCGGACTGAGGCTGTCGGTCCACCCGTTTATTCGGGATGTGCTAAATTGGGCATCCCTGGCTCCGATGCAGTATGGGCCGAATTCATGGAAGCAGATAATTTACTTCGTGTTGCTGTGTGAGGAGCAGAAGGTGCCTCTTAGGTTGGGCGTGTTCCGGGCGATGCTGGGGATCAGCTCGTCGGGGGAGTCGGAGGGGATCTACCATGTCTCGCCTCGGAGTAAGGGGAAGGTGGTCCATGGCCATCTAGACTCCATCAAGGAGTGGAATCGAAAATATTTTGTGATCCGGAGCGTGGAGCCTTGGGATATTCCCACTCGTTGGAATTATTACAAGCCGAGCTTCAAAGTGCCAAGGCCGAAGGACCTGACGGCCGAGGAGTGGAAATTTGTCGAGCGCCTCCGTTTGTCGCACAGCATCAGCTGGCCGAAGGTGACGGAGGGTCACCTGACGAGCGTTGGACTGAGCCCGGCCGTGTCTTGTATGTAGTTGTTTCTTTCTCTTCGTTTTACTGTTCTTTTGAGCTCATTGTCCTTAATGGGTCTTTTTGCAGGTATGGATCCAGAATCGATTAAGGCTCGGAGGCTCGCCTTGAAGCAGAAGAAGGCCGAGGTAGGGGGAGAAGGGAAGAGGCCGAGAGGGTCGTCCCACGTTATCTCCGAGGCCCCGGGTGAGCCGAAGACTAAGAGGACACGCTCGAAGATGAGCAAGGAGGCGGCCGTTCAGAAGAGTCCGGGTCAGGCGAAGGTGTCTGAACGCAGCAAGGGGAAGGGTCCCCTGGTCGGAGCCAAGGGAGAGGACACCGTTATGGAGGAGCTGCGACGACCGTGGGTGCCGGCCTGGTCGATACTGGTGGGGACTGTCTAACCCGTAGGCCCCAGGCCATCGAGGTGGCGGAGAAGCTGGCGACTCCCCGGGACCGTGAGGAGATGAGTGGCGAGACTTTGGAACAGGCATACACGCGCCTGGCGCAGGCCAGCGTGCTGGTAAGTCCGCCGACCCCACTTCCCTTGTGAATTTATTGCGAAGGAGGTTTTCTTAACAGTGCTTGGTTACTGCAGGCTTGTGTGCAGGGGGCCCACATGAAAAGTCTCTACGAGGCGGCCGTGGAACGGGAGCGAGGTCGGGCGGACAAGTGCTTGCAAGAAATGAAGGAGATGAAGATCGAGCTCGATGGCTCGCACAAGAGGGAGCAGCAGCTGAAGATCGAGCTCGATGCCAGGGATGCCGAGTGGGATAAGAGGGTGGCCGCCCTAAAGAAGAAGTTCGCGAAGGAGAAGGAGGAACTGACGACGACGGGGCAGGACTTGGTGATCGCGGCCCAGAACGAGGTCTACGCGAATGTAACACCCCGAATTTCAAATAAGGATAAATTCGAGATTTACAGGATCTTTACTTCACTTCGTACAATTTTACAAGGAAAATTTAAAACTTTTTCAATAGTACATCAGAGTTCAATTACATCTTAACTTTACACAGCGGAATAATGAAATTTACAATAAATTATTTACAACATCTCTAAAATAAAAGCAGCATCAGCATATCCACTTCATAGCTTCATGTATGGTCCTCTACCTGCATGTTAATCTGTGGGCTCGTCAGTTACTTACAACTGACGAAATGTTATACACGGCTATCCTCTCTATGCCGGGAATAGTATAACAATCTCATACTTTAATAAATCACACAAAAGATTGAATGAACAAGTAAAGTGTCAAAAGTGATTGTTCTAAGCATAAGTGTATGTCATGTCTTAATGCCTAATGCACACAGCTCTACACTAGGATGACACTAATGCACACTTATTCAGATTCTATGCATCCCATACTACATAGGTCTGAGGGCAAGTGCCTACGTACTCCATATTGAAGGGTTCGATCCCTCGCCATGAGACTACCCAGTAATAAAACAAGTTTTAGAGTTATTTCACAGATATGGATCTCAGCCTCCCTGGCTAGCCTCCCTGGCTTATATTAACAGATCTCAGCCTCCCTGGCTATTATATCGTGATGATAATCCCGTAAATGCCCTTCTAGCCCCAGTATGTACATAATCTTTGGAGTATGGTAAACATCCGTCGACTACCCTAAGTCCCGGATAAAATACAGTCCATCTCCTATGGGGCAACCACAGTCCACCAACTGGTTTATACAAGAATTTGTCTTCTTTCATTAACATGGTATTTGTCACATTAAGACTACTTTCGTATCTATTATGATAGCATGATTCCCATTTGTAAATTTCACATCAAAGTTATTCTCATATATTAACACTATTGTAACCACAAAGCTAATCAAACATACTAACATGGTTCACAACAATCAAGTAATTCTCTTTCTTTAGTTAGCATGGTATACTTCTTTTTTTTTTTTTTTTCTACTTAATCAATCACAACATCACTTTAAACTAACATAAATTTTATCTATTCATAACAAGATTCTTCACAAAACATTTTTGCAAAAGAATGTATTCCCAATATTTTTCATACACTCAATTATATCCTCATTCATGCATACTAATTCATGACAATAACTTATTTTGTTATTCTTTCATGATTCTAGAGCATAAACTAAACAACATTTTTCAAAAAATTTCCCATACACAAAAAAAATACACTTTTAACATGCATAACATTTTACAAGTATTTTAACATGATCTATGGCATTAGCTCTTTAGTCAAAATTTTCTATTATTTGTTTAATCATAACAATATTGTTATCATTCATAGCATGTAACATTAACATGAAATTTTAACTACACATCAAAACAAAAATATCACTAGCATGCATAATTCTAAATTAGAAAGCATGAGAACCCACCTTTTGTTTGAAGGTTGAAAACTACAAATGAATGGCTCCTTCTTGCTCCTAGCAACTCCTAGTCCTCTTCTCCTCCTAGCAAATGCTCCAAGCAAGAGATCCTCCAAGCACAATAACTTTCTTACTCTCTTTCTTTTTCTTACACTCTTTTCTTTCTCTCTTGCTTCTCTTTTCTTTTCTTTTCTTTCTTTTGCTTTAATTCTAATTTTTGTGTGTGAGATGAAAAGGGGTAGGGTGCTATTTATAGGATATGTAGAGGGTTCAATTTGCAAAATTACCCACCTAATAAATTACTCAAATTAATTCTCTTTTTAATTCTCACCTCTTCATATTTTTAACTCCTAAAACTCCCAACCTCTCATCTCCCCACTCTTCCAAATTTAACTCTCATCCTTTCCTCTTCAAAACCGACCTACAAGCCACGTCAAAGTCACCTCCACATCAACTCTTAAGTTGACCGAAAACCAAAGCAACAAAGCAGCACTATGCTGCTCTCTTTACCGTGGACCCTCATTACCAAAACCACACACAAAAACCTATATAACAACCCAACTTCATATTCGCATATTTATTCCATTCATTTACTAACAGCCCAACACCTACCGTGGCCCCACCTCAAGCACAATCCCATAATAAACTATCAGCCCAAATATATAAAACTATATATGCTATACACATATATTTCATACAAGCATACTGTTTTTTTTTTAATTTCCCTAAAAAAAACATACTGTTTTTAATATATAATACTATTATATTATCTTTTGAAAATCACGGGATGCTACACGCACTCCAAATTTTATTTTGAAAACAAATGTGCTTAAGTACGTTTACCGACAGCACGTGCGTCGCACGTGAAACTTCGAAATACGAAAAATTGATTTTATCAATGAAAAATGTTAAAAATTATAAAATACAATATGAGAAAATTATTTATTGATTTATACATTCTATGACGTAATTACTACGTGCGTAGGAAACACGTGCATCGCACGTAAAATATCAAAATGCGAAAAATTAATTTTATTGATGAAAAATTATTAAATATAATTGAAAACAATATAACCAAAATTATATTTACTAATTTATATATATTTCATGATGAAATCACTACACGTAGAAAGCACGTACATTATACGTGCAGAAAATCAAAAAATTGCATTTTAATCAAAACAAGGGGAAAATAAATTTTCGTTTTATAAAATAGATTTAAATACATAAAAATAAATAATTTAAACCTATAGAAAATATTATACGTAGTGGTGGAAATACGTGCATCAAAACACGTAAAAAGCACGTAAATCCCAGGGATTGAAATATTATATTTTAGTTGACTGAAATCAATACGGAAAATGTATAAATAGTACGAATCCAAAATATGTAATGAAATACATTACAAAATATACGTGCGTAACACCCAGGGGCAAAATTGTAATTTCAATTTTGCGGGGTGTTACAGCGAAGGCCCTCAGCCATGTGAGGCACTTCTACCCGACCATCGACCTGTCCGGCCTCGACTATGACCTGGAGATCGAGCCGCCACCGAAGACTCCTGACGCTGAAGGTCCGGTCGTGGGTTCGGCTGCCGATCCTCCCGTGAACCCGGCCGATGCTGAGGTGGGGAATTAGTCTGTTAGCCTCTTGTTTTTGTCTCTTTCTTCCTTTTTATTGTATTTGCCGAATGCGGACTGGCCACCGCAATTTTGTACGACGATTTCTATTTATAAGAGTAGATTTTTTGATTGGCCAAGTCTTTTGTACTCGGATTTTTCCGGACCCCTTTTCCCGATGTGTTTTGAGCGGTGGTTGGTTCTCTTTTAGGTAACGGCTCTCCTTCCCGAGGCGGATCCCCGTCGCTCCGACGTGGCGTGGCTCCGGAGCAAAATCAAGGTCCTGGAGGCCACGCTGGTTCGTTATCGCAAGGGGGCTCGCGACCAGGATGCTGCCTTTAACTATTATCGGGACAAGTCCGAGGCTCTGAGTGCCGAGGCGAACCGGCTGAAGAGGGCAATGGTAGATCGGGACCTCGGAAGTGCCGGTCTCGGGTACACCATGTCGAGTGCGTCGGTGCAGAGGCCCCTGTCTGAGAGGCTTCTTCGCGACGTCATAGTGGAGAAGGAGATGAAGATACACCGTTATAAGACGCTGCTGGGTGTGTCCAGGACGAGGATGGCATCCTCCTCGGGAGACCGGCGAACGGAGGGGGTTCCTTCGGCGTTGCTGCTGCTGGAGCGTGTCTGACCGGTTGATGCCCAGAGCTCCATGGCCGGTGTGTCGACCGTGGCTGATCCCAAGGACCACCGTGACGAGGAGAGAATTCCTAGTTGTTCGATCGGAGTGGGATTGCCATCCCTCGGACCCAAGGGGCCCTAAGAGTGAATTCTTTCTGTTTGTAATGAGTGGAGTGGTCCTGTAACGGTCTTTGTTTGTTTTCCAGAACTAATAAGGGAGTATGAATAAGGAGTTTCTTTTCATTCGTTGCCCTGGCCAATAGCCTATTGATTGGTGGAGGTGAGGTTCGGTCCTGCCGACCCGTGAGGGATCGACACCGGGCGTGGCGTCTTGGTCAACGGGAGGTGTTATGGCGACTCCCTGGCCTGAAGCCGGTTTGGACCAACCGAGATGTCGGGGGACGACACCAGAGTGAGGACTCGGGTGCCGAAGCTTTGAGAAAGCGATCCCATTGTCCGGTGTTAGGTCGGACCTGCCGAGACGTTTGGAGTTGACAAAAAGGAATCTCTTTCATACATGTAGAGAGGGGCGCTAAAAGGGCCTTTTACATATGAAAGCTTACAAAATTATTATTTACATTAGCCAAGCAGGAACCTATATCCGTTCTTCCAGGAACTTCATTAGGTGCTCGGCATTCCAGGGTCGCTTGATCACCCGACCCTCCATGTTCACCAGTCGGTATATGCCGGGGCGTATGGCCTCGGCCACTCTGTATGGGCCTTCCCAGTTGGGGGCCAGCTTCCTCTTCTTGGTCGGATCCGAGACGGACAATTTGTGCAGCATGAGGTCCCCCGCTTTGATGTCTGTCGGGCGGACCTTCTTGTTGTAAAACCTTTCGATCCGTTGTTGGTAGATGCTCCTTCGGACGGAGGACTTCTCCCTGACTTCGGCGACGAGGCCCAGATTGGCCCTTAGGCCGGATGAGTTGTCGGCTTCGTCGAAGGCCATGATCCGGGGAGAGGGTAAACCGATCTCTACGGGGATCACTGCCTCGGTCCCGTAGGTCAAACTGAACGGTGTCTCTCCTGTGGGGATCCTCTTGGTGGTTCGGTGCGCCCATAGCATGCTAGGCAGCTCTTCCACCCACAACCCTTTGGGGGAACTGTCGAGGCGCTTCTTGAGGCCGTCGAGGATTTGCCTGTTTGCGTTCTCCGCTTGGCCGTTGGACTGAGGGTGGCATATAGCGGAGAAGCATTGCTAGATGCCGATGTCTTCGCAGAACTTTCGAAAGTTTTGGCCTGCGAACTGGGTCCCGTTGTCTGTAACGAGGACCTGAGGGATCCCGAACCAACAAATGATATTCTTCCAGAAGAACTGCTGTGTTTGGCGCTCGGTGATGCTGGATAGCGGCTCGGCCTCGAGCCACTTTGTGAAGTAGTCGATGGCGACTATCAAGAATTTCCTTTGCCCTGTTGCTGCGGGGAAGGGGCCCACAAGGTCCATGCCCCACATGGCGAATAGCGTAGGACTAGCCAGGGATCGGAGATTGGCTTTAGGAAGCCTCTTGATAGGAGAGAACCTTTGGCATGGGCCGCACCTCTTGACTAGGTCTTGGGAGTCTTGGAGCATGGTGGGCCAATAGTAACCCTGATTTAGGGCTTTACGAGTGAGTGGTCTGCTTCCCATATGGCATCCACCGATCCCTTCATGAAGTTCTTTCAGCGCGTAGCCGGCTTCGTCATGGGTGAGACAGCGGAGGTACGGCTTACCATCGGCCAGTGTGTACGAGCGTTTAAAGAGGATGTCGTCGATCATGAAGAACCTTTCAGCTCGGATCCTGACTCGTCTTGCCTCGGCCCGGTCTTCGGAAAGCTCGGCTCTTACTAAGAATCTTCGAATGGGGGCAGTCCAGTCGTCCGGACTGATACCGCTTTGTACGCACATTGCCTCCTGATCTTGGTCATTGATACTTGGCTTTAAGAGGATTTCGATGAGTACCGTTTGGTTGAGGCCCTTGAAGGAGGAGGAGGCAAGTTTAGATAATGCGTCTGCTTGGGCGTTCTGCTCCCTGGGGACCCTAACGACCGTGGAGCAGCAGAAGGATGCTAGGAGACGTTGGACCACAGCCAAATACTTCACCATCCGGTCGTCGTGGGCCTCGTATTCCCCGGTGATCTGGTTGACCACGAGCTGAGAATCGCTGAAGGCCCGGATCTGCTTGGCTCCGGCTCGGTGTGCTAGGGTCAGTCCGGTGATCATGGCCTCGTATTTCGCCTCGTTGTTGGAGGCCGAAAAGTTGAGGCGGAGGGAGTATTGAAGGAGGAATTGGTCGGGGCCTCGGAGGATGATCCCAGCTCCACTCCCGGTTTCACAAGAGGATCCGTCGACATAAACTTCCCAGATCGGGTCCGACCCTTTGACACTTGGCTGCTCAGAAGCTGTGCACTCGGTGATGAACTAGGCGAGGGCCTGACCTTTTATCGCCGTCCTCGGCTGATAGCTGATGTCGTATTGGCTCAGCTCAATTGATCAGTTGACCAAGCGGCCAGAGTTCTCTGGCTTGTAGAGGACGGTTTTCAAGGGCTGGTCAGTTAGAACTTGGATGGAGTGAGCTTGGAAGTAAGGGCGGAGCTTCCGGGCCGCCATGACCAGAGCATAGGCCACCTTTTCGATCTTTGCGTACCTCGTCTCGGCGGAGAGTAGGACCTTGCTTACATAATACAGCAGCTTCTGAACCCCGTCCTCTTCTCGGACGAGGACGGCGCTGAGGGCGCTATCCGAGGAGGAGAGGTAGAGCCATAGGAGTTCACCCGGCTCGGGTTTGCTGAGGAGAGGAGGGTTGGCGAGGTACTGCTTCAGCTGCTCGAAGGCTTCTTATTGAGGGGCGCCCCACTCGAAGCCCCCTTTTCCGTGCAGAGCTTTGAAGAAGGGGAGAGATTTCTCCCCTAATTTGGAGAGGAAGCGACCGATGGCCGCCAACCGGCCCGTGAGTATCTGAACCTCCTTGACATTCCGGGGTGGGGCCATGTCTATTATGGCCTGAATCTTCTCTGGGTTCGCCTCGATGCCGCGCTGGCTGACGACGAACCCCAGAAACTTTCCGGAGGAGACCCCGAATGCGCACTTGACCGGGTTGAGTCTCATGTTATGACGTCGGAGGATTCCGAAGGCTTCCTTGAGGTCAGCGACGTGATCTGGGCCGGCCCGGCTTTTGACGAGCATGTCATCGACATAGACCTCCATGTTGCGGCCGATTAGGTCTTTGAAGATCCGGTTCACGAGCTGTTGATAGGTGGCTCCGGCATTTTTCAGCCCGAAGGGCATAACCGATAGCAAAAAAGACCCTAGTCGGTCACGAACGAGGTCTTCGCGATGTCCGGCGGGAACATCCGGATTTGGTTATATCCTACGAACGCGTCCATGAAGGACAGCAGCTCGTGCCCCGAGGTCGCATCGATCAAAGCGTCGATGCTGGGGAAGGGGAAAGGATCTTTTGGGCATGCCTTGTTTAGATCCGTGAAGTCTATACAGATTCGCCATCCCCCGGTCGCCTTCTTAACCATGACGACGTTGGCCAACCACTCGGGGTAGCTGACCTCCTGAATGAAGCGAGCGGACAAGAGTTTGTCCACCTCTGCTTTCACAGCTTGCTGCCTCTCCGGGGCAAACTTGCGCCTTTTCTGAGCGACCGGCTTGGATCCCGGGATGACGCTCAGCCTGTGCATGATCAGGTCTTCGGATATCCCGGGCATGTCGGAGGGCTTCCAGGCGAAGAGATCGACGTTGCGGCGGATGCAGTCAACTATGTCTGCCCTCAGACCTTCGGAGAGCGAGCGGCTCACTCGGAACCACTTCGATTCGTCTGTGGCCCCGAACGGGACCTCTTCCAGCTTGTCGGCTGGCTCAGGAGCAGAACCGTCGCCCTCGGATCCGAGCTCGACGGCGTCGAGGAGGAAGACACCCCATCCGACGGCGGTCATGTAGCAGGACCGCGCCGCCTCTTGGTTGCCTCGGACGACACCGACCCCTTGCGGGGTGGGGAATTTTAGCTTCAAGTGATAGGCCGACGGTACCGCCTGAAGGGAGCACAGCCCCGGTCGGCCAAGTATGGCATTGTATGCCGCCTTGACGTTTACCACCATGAAGTCCATAGACTCGGTCCGTTGAATAAGAACCGAGCCTGCAGTGACGTCGAGAGTCACAATCCCTTCTATGACGACAGGGACGCCAGAGAACCTGTGCAAAGTGTATCCGGCCGGCTTAAGCTTGCCCATGGGCAGTTTGAGATTCTCGAAGGCTTCGAGAAAGAGGATGTTTACCAAGCTGCCGTTGTCAACGAAGATCCGGCGTACTTCACAATTAGCCATGTGGAGGCTAATGACGAGGGCGTCGCAATGGGAAAGGCGGACACCTTCGAGGTCCTCTCCGGAGAAGGAGACAGGTACCATTTGTAATCGGGGTGAGGGGAGATCTTGGACAGCGTTCACCTCACGGACGAAGGCTTTCCGAGAAGTATTTGACTCTCCCCCCATTGGTCCTCCGTGGACACAGTGTAGAATTGTCGGGGTTCCGGCTCCCTCGGGGTCGGGATCCCGACCCTAAATGAGGTTCGGAGTAGGGTTCGGAGGCGAAGGCCTCCGGTTCCTGGTATCTCGCCGATCCCGTTGGTTCTCTCTTGTGAACTCCCGGAGGTACCCTCGCGAGATGAGGGCCTCGATTTGGTCTTTTAGGGCTCGACACTGGTCAGTTTCGTGCCCATGATCCCTGTGGAAACGACAGTAGAAGCGTTGGTCTCACTCCTTGTTGTTGCTTGGTCGAGGAGGAAGTCGGACGAGGCCCTTGTCCTCAATTTCTAAGAGGATGGCAGACACGTTCTGTGTCAGCGGGGTGTACCTTTCGAAGCGAGGGACCGGAGGTACCCTCTTCGCGCCGACCCCTTCCTTTGCCGCTTTCCGGGTAGGTTCGATCTCATCCGCCCTGCGTTTGCCCTTTCCTATGACTTCTTTGCTGCCCTCTGGGTTCAGAGCTTCTTCTGCTCGTATGTACTTCTCGACTCAATTGAGAAGGTCAGGGAAGTCCAGAGGTGGCTTCTTCGCCAGGGAGACCTTCAGCTGATTGTGCCGGACATTGTGTCGGAAGGCGGCCGAGGCGACCCCGGCGTCGAGGGCAGAGACGGATCTTGCCTCGGTTGTGAACCTTTTGACGAAGTCACGGAGTGACTCCCCCTCCCTCTGGCGGAGGTCGAGCAGGGATGCGCTCGTTTTCTCGGCTTTTCTGCTAGTGATGAAGTGGCCTAAGAAGTTGGCTTCCAGCTGATCGAACGAGAAGATTGAGCCTGGGGAGAGTTTGGAGAACCACTCCCTGGCCGGACCCCGGAGGGTGGCCGGGAAGGTTCGGCACAGCAGGGAATCCGAAGCGCTGTGAATCATCATGAGGGTCTTGAAGCCCTCCATGTGATCAGCTGGATCACCCTCGCCGTTGTAAGTTTCGAATTGCGGAGGCCGGAAGTTCCGGAGGATCTCCGCTTCTAAGATGTTAACGGAGAATGGCGGCCGGGAAGGCGCTCGGCCTCAGACGGGGTTCGGATTCCCGTTGCAGATGCGTTCAAGGTGATTCTCCATCTCCATGAGGCGACGGAGTAGCTGGTCTGTGCGCTCCGGTGGGGGAGGTGGCGCACGAGAGTAGCTCCTTCCTTCGCTCATTTGACGGGGTCAGTCGGGCGTTGCGGACCTTGGCGCTCCGTGAAGAGCCTCCATAATTTCATCCCGGAAGCTCCGAAACTCGGCCCTGGTGACCGCGCCATGGTCAGAAGGGTCGGGTCGGGGCGTAGGAATTCGGCCAATGCGGCTGAGTACCGACGGCCTGGAATGGTTCGGGGCCGAGTTGGAAGCGGTCCCTCCCCTGGCCTGGCTAGCCCTTCGGTTCATAATGACCCGACGAAGGTCGGGTTGCTCGACGTGAGGTTCGCCTTGTTGGGGTCCGGAGTTCGCCCCCAGATTATTTGATCCTTGCCTTCCGTCGAGGGCGTCCTGAAGAGGAGGCCTGTCCTGGCGGGCGGAAGAAGCCGGTCTCCGGGCCCTGGGAGGCATGGGAGAGTGGGTCGGAGGGAGAGCATCGGTGGCGAGGCTCGGACTGTCGTCCTTACCGAATAAATAAGAGTTCCCATAGACGGCGCCAACCTGATGCGGTTTGTTTTTGGGAGGAGTGTGGATGCACCAGGTGTGAGTTCGGACTCAATTTGTAAGGGGGGAAGAGCTCGGTAACGGACGGTGAGCTGGAGGCTCGCTCCGGCACTGAAGGGTCGGCTCGGCTGGCCTTGCCTCGTGTACCTGCAGACGGTCTCGGAACACCGGGGTTTATTCCGGTGGCAGACCCTCCGACGATCTAGTCAGTCTCTGAGAGATAGTAGCAATAACTAGGGTTTTAGTGGAAAAAGATTAATTACCTTTGAAGGTGGGTGAGGGTCTGGTATTTATAGATAACCCCAACAGAGTTTGGATCCGCTTGGGGGCCGGATCTGGACCCGAAAGCCCATGGGCCTGATGTGGCAAGAGGCCCAGGGGGTTTAGGGCATACGTGGCAGCGCCAAGAGTGGTTTAGGGATGACGTGGCAAAGCCCCAAGTGGTTTTGGAGCTGATATGACAGATCGTGGGGGCCCTGTGTCTCTGGGAGAATCGAGGGCCTAGGTTGTGCCAGGTCATCCCCCTCCCTTACCCGGCTGAGTGGAAGGCCCGGGGGACGGTCGAGGATCGGGGACCGAAGGTCGGGGCGGATCGTCGGAACGAGGAGGCCAGTTTCGTGGCGGTGAATTTACGGCTCGGCACCGATCCTGTGGTGGACCGGGGCCGAGCCGGCTTGACTTTGAGCGAGAGCCATCCTGGGCCCCAGGCCGTTTTTATCCTACCTCAGTTATGTTACGCTAATATGACACACTTCTCATTTTTGTCATTTAGTGTAAGATGAATTTTTTCTCTTCGGTTTGAGTATGTGATGAAATTGGTATGAATAGAAATGAAATAGATAACTTTGCTACAACTAAATGATTTTAAACCATATAAATATCTGTTTGTGACGTGCAATTTTCAAGCACTTGTGCATATCGTGGATAACAAGTATGATCTAGTCTAATTTGAGTGTTTAGCTGAGGACAAGTTATTTATTTATTTATTTATTTACTAGTAGTTTACACGTGCGATGCACGTTTTAATAAATATAGTTTTTTAAAATAAAAAGTTAGATGTAGTCTTGAATTGAATCTAGAACCTCCTTTATAATAGTTATGTACGTGTGTTATATGGGTTGGTAGAATGACAAAACATTTACAAATGACACTAAGGCCTTCTCCCATTATAATATTAGAGATTTAAGGAAGAGGAAGAATATGGCCACCATATTTTATTAATCTGAAATTAACAAAACAAGCATAGAGTGCTGGGCCAAAGTACAAACTAAGAACATGAAATAAAACATGAAGCAAACAGAGTACCCGTACAGACAACAAGAGATCCCTCCAACAAACACCGGAGGTGTGCCGACAAACCGATAGTGTTCAACAGTATCGAAGAGGTCAAACCGGTGCCATCTTGGGCCCTATTTCCTCTATTACTGAAATGGACCTCATCTTGTGTAACGCCCTGAATTCCAAACACAAGTAATTCGTAGCAAATATATGATTTTTACTTCAACTTCGTACAAATTTACAAGGAATTTAAAACTTCTCAATCACAACATGTTCTTTACAATAGCACAGTGAACTTAAATAAATACAATACAATCTACAATAATGAAAATTCTTCAATCTTGTAACAACTCATCATAGTGACTTCAAGCTCATGCCAAATCCAATCCTGCAACTGGAAAACTATGGGCACGTCAATTGCATACAACTGACGCAATGCTATAATACAACAATTTTTCTACCTTAGCAAACACAAACTTGAATGCAAACAGAAAAAATGACTATCCTAGTCGTGTCAGTGTATGATATGACTTAATTCCTAATGCAGACATTCACACTACGATGACACTAATTCCTACTTGTTCGGATTCTATGCATCTCATACTACATAGGTCCAAGGGCAAGCCCTTAACGTACTCCACAATATATGGTTCAATCCCTCGTTATGAAATCCTACTACTGTGACTAATGTAAGATTTATATATCATGTGAGTATCTAGTACCGCCCCGATAATTCTTGAGAATCACTCTCCCACCGCGAGTCGTAACCCCGATAATTTTAGAGACGAAACCCACACCGCGAGCCATGACCCCGATAATTTTTTAGAGTCGTTTTCCCACTGCGAGTGATTTTCGGACGTCACGCCTCACACCTCAATAATTCTGGAGACGAAACCCACACCGCGGGTCATATAGTACCTCATCACATAAATACCCCATGAGCATCGCCTAGATCCCAATAATTCTGAAGAAATCTCCCACCGCGAGCGATTTTAGACATCACGCCTCACGACCTGATAATTCTGAAGATAATCTCCCACTGCGAATCTTGATCCCGATAATTCTGAAGAAATCATGCCTCACACCCCGATAATTCTGAAGATAATTGTAATATCCCGGGCGGATATTATATTGTATAAATTATTATTTTTAAATTAAAATATTTTTAATGGGAATTTCTTGGTTTCACTCATAAAAAGTTACCTAGACCTATATACTGGTAAGTATATACAGGTATTGTATCAGTTTTGTGCACTTGTACAAAATCCTGAAAAAACACATTTTTGAGAAAAATGTCTGGAAAATCCCGGGCAGACACTAAAAATTATTTTTTTTTTATTATTTTATTTTTACTTCCCGAAATGAAATATTTTTTGTGGATATCACCCGGTTTTGTTAATAAGCATTATCGGTGTACACATACCAGTCTGTATACATCTGTATTGTATCAAATTGGTACTGGAATCTTCCGAGATGATAATAAAATTTATTTTATTATTATTTTTGGAATTAAATTATTTTTGTACGGGTTGAGCGATTTTACAAACAAAAATTATCGGTATATAGATATATATACATACGTATGCGTATTGTACCGATTTCGTACGTTTCTACAAATCATTTAGTATGTGTTTTGGACAAAAATATCTTATTTTTGTCATGATTAATCAAATTTGGAGGGCTATGATTTGTTTGGAGACTTAAACCTAGGGTTAAGATTAATTAGGGTTACATAAGAGTTAATAGGTGTATTTTCTACTAGAACCCTCTTCTCCACCTCATCCCTCCACCTCACCCCCTCCACCTCACCCTATATGGCCGGCCCAAATGACCCCAAGGGGGTTTGTGCACTTGTGTGGATGTATTTTGCACTTTCCACCCTCTTTTCATCCTATAAATACCCCTCCCTTTCACCTTTTGCCTCATTTTACAAGAAAAAAAAAGAGAGAAGATAAGAAAGAGAAGAAACCCTTAAGTGTTCTTCATTTGGGGGTTTTTCCATAGGAGTGTTCTTCAAGTTGTAGTAGAAAGTTAAGGAGGAAGGAGAAGGATGCTAGCTAATTCTTCCTACATAGATACAAAGGTGGGGATTCTGTACTTCTAATTTAGGCTTCTTGTTCTTATTTATTTTTGTATGTAGAAAAGAACCCATCTTTAGGGTTATTATTTGTTCTATGTGAGTAAAGAACCCATCTTTGATGGTGGTTTATTGTAGGATAAAAAGAACACATCTTTTGATGATGGATGTTGTATGTGTATGTTCTAAATAACTTAGACTATTTTTCTAAGCACATAAATGGTTGTAGGTTAAAAAGAACCCATCTTTATGATGTGTTGTTGTGTTTTTGTGTTCCTAAAGGATTTGGACTAATTTCCTAAGCATAAGCATGTTTGTAGGGATCAAAATGGTCCCATGAAAAGATGGATTGAAAGGACTCAACAAAATCACATAAAGGTTAATGTTTGAGACCTTGTATGGTTAGTATTGTTGTGATAATTATTTTGGACTAATTGGACTAAGATTTTTGCATAAGAACGGTCGAAAATCAAGACGAAGTTATCTCTTTTATTTGTGTGGATTCTTGTCCACTTTTGTTGTATGTATGTTCTAAAAATGACTTGGACTAATTATTAAGCATAAAGTTGTTGTAGGGATCAAAAGGATCCCATGAAAAAGATGGGTGGTGGAACTTAATTAAAACACATAAAGGTTGTTTCTTTAACCATGTACGCTTCTTGTTGTTATTATGGTTATTTTGTTAGCACAAATGACCACTTGGACTATAGCTATGTGCATATAAATATTAATGTAGTAAGAATATTTACTTACCCATTCTAGGGTTGTAGAACTCATCTAGCTTTTTAAAGGATAAGTTTTTGTTATATGTTGTTCTCTACTTTGTTAAGAAATCATTCTTTACTAACCCTTGTTCATAAAAGGTTGCTATTATTGTATGTAGGAACTTGTAGGATTGAAAAAAAAGTAAGTTGTAGTATGTAGAAATTTGTAGACTAATAAATGTAGTCTTTGTATTATATAGGACTTGTAAATTCAATAAATATAGATTCTTGTAATAAGATAAGTAGGACTTGTAATTTATAAAAGAAGTGGTTTTTGTAATAGCTAGATAAAGTCCTTAGTAGCTTTATAAGTTTACTACCATGCTTGAGATGAATGTCGTAGTACCATGTTCTAAACTATTCTAGGTTGCTAGAGAACCCATGCTTGAGTTGTAGCAAGGAACCCATCCATGCTTATGTGAACCCATGAACCTACCATGTTTGTATTCTATGTCAAAAAAGAGAACATATTCATGCTTGTGAACCCATCCATGCTTAAGTTGTGTAGCAAGGAAACCCATTCATGCTTATGAACCAATTCATGCTTGTGAACCCATCCATGCTTAAGTTGTGATAAAAGAAACCCATCATGCTTGAGATGTACTAAAAGATACCATGCTTAAGTTATTGTTGTAAGGAAACCATACTTAGATTATTGTAGGATTGTTCTAGTAAAAGACACAAGAATCATGCTTGAGTTGCTAATTATTGTAGTAAAGAAACCATGCTTAGATTGTTGTAGGATTGTTCTAGTAAAGGACACAAGAATCATGCTTGAGTTTCATGTTGTTTTAGGTCAAAAGAATACCGTGCTTGAGTCTATGTGATAAAAGAAACCCATCATGCTTGAGAGGTAGTAAAAGATACCATGCTTGAGTTGTGTAGTAATTCTAGATTAAAAATGACCCATTCATGCTCATGAAACCCATGAACCATTCATGCTTGTGGAACCCATGAAGAACCTTATGCTTGAGTTACTAACTATTGTAGTAAAGAAACCTACCATGTTTGAGTTTTGTGTTCTATGTCAAAAAGAGAACCTATTCATACTTGTGAAACCCATGAACCATGCTTGTGAAACCCATGAACCCATTCGTACTTGTTCTAGTTTCAAAAAGAATTCATATACCATGCTTGAGTTAATTATAGTATGTATACCATGCTTGAGTTGTTGTAGGTTGATTATAGTGAGAAACCCCTGCATGAGTTGATTTTAGTAAGTATACCATGCTTGAGTTGTTGTAGGTTGATTATAGAAAGATATCATGCTTAAATTGTGGTTGGTTGATTATAGCGAGAAACTCATGCTTGAGTTGTTGTAGAAGGAAACCCATGCTTGAATTGTATTCATGCTTAAGTTGTAGTAAGTATACCATGCTTGAGTTGTTGTAGGTTGATTATAGTGAGCAACCCATGCATGAGTTGATTTTAGTAAGTATACCATGCTTGAGTTGTTGTAGAAGGAAACCCATGCTTGAATTGTATTCATGCTTGAGTTGTAGTAAGTATACCATGCTTGAGTTGTTGTAGGTTGATTATAGTGAGCAACCCATGCATGAGTTGATTTTAGTAAGTATACCATGCTTGAGTTGTTGTAGGTTGATTATAGAAAGATATCATGCTTAAATTGTTGTTGGTTGATTATAGCACCCATGCTTGAGTTGATTTTAGTAAGTATACCATGCTTGAGTTGTTTAGATTGATTATAGAAAGATATCATGCTTAAATTGTTGTTGGTTGATTATAGCGAGAAACTCATGCTTGAGTTGATTTTAGTAAGTATACCATGCTTGAGTTGTTGTAGTAAGAAACCCATACTTAAGTTGTATACCATGCTTGAGTTGTTGTAGGTTGATTATAGAAAGATACCATGCTTGAGTTGTTGTAGATTGTTGTAGTAAGAAACCAATCATGCTTGTGTTATTGTAGTGGTTCTAGTAAAGAACCCATGTTGAGATGTGTAGTTGTTTTAGATTCAAAGGAATCCATGCATGTTGAGTTATATGATTGTAGTGGTTTCGGTTAAATTCTAAAAGGAACCCATGAGTTGAGCTTGCATGATAACCCAATTGAAATGAACCCATGTTCCACAACTGTTCTAGTTCGATTTTTAAGAAGAAACCCATGAAACTAGCTCCATGATAGTTCTCGCTCGAATTGGCGAGGAACCCATGCAATTAGGTTCTAGGTGATTCTAGCTCAACTTTGAGAAGGAACCCATGGATCTAGTCGTATATTGTCCTAGTTCAGTTTGGGAAAAGAACCCATGAATTCTAGTTGTATGCGTTCCTAATTGAAATTGGACCATATGATGTGCACATGCTTCGTCTTCAATATATGGTAAATAATGGTTGGGAAAAGTCACTAGTATTGTTAGCTAGATAAAAGCTAGGTCAGGGGTCATCGAACATCAAGACTCGCATCTTACCACCTTGGAAACTATAGATAAATCACACCTCTAGCACCGATGGACCTTAACTGATGTGGGTTGATCGCCGGCGGAGAGTTTTGACAAGATCTGAGTTAGGGGTAGTGATGGGGTCTCATAATTGCCGTAAGGGCCATCGACGATCAAGAATCGCATCTTACCACCTTAGAAACTGTGGATAAATCACACCTCGAGCACCGACGGATCTTAACTGATGTGGGTTGATCGTGGGCTGAGAATATTGATGAGATCCGAGTTAGGGGTAATGATGAGTGAGAGAGATTTCCGTCATCGGTGTCTTGGACCGATAGGCCATGAGTTGGATCGGGATAATCATAAGGAAGTTATTGAAAACCCCGTGAGATTGTTTGGGCTTAGTGACATCGTTAGGGTAGTAACTTATGGCTATTACTACTCAAACTTTACTTATTATTATTTTTGCCGAAGGAAAAGAGTTGGTGTTAAGGGTGATTCCTTATGATCCGACCTGTCCTATAGGCCGACACTAGGCGGTGTTATTGGGTTGTACCCTTCCTGTCAAAGGGATACGGTCCGTGCCTTCTCACGAGTTGGGAGCACGGGATCCGTATCTCGTCTGTTAATTTCTGAAGTGCCTTGATAAGCGGGAGCGATTCCTGTCGGAACTAGGGGATGGACCACGGAAATTCCGTCACGTTCTATGCCAGGGAGAGCGAACGGGCCATAGAACACGATCTATGAGTTATGGGTGACACAGGGTAGGCTTCGTGCTATCCTGTGCTCGGAAGACCCTATGTTCGTCTGGTTTTTGAGTGAGGTTGGGTGCGCCTGACGGGATTAGACCGTTCAGGGCAACCTCATCAGTCAAGTTGTAGCTTCAGAAACAAGTTGAGTACAAAGTAGAATTCATAACGTGGGTTCAAATCCCTATATATGAAGAAACGGCTTGAGATGGGACGTATGTAGTATGGGATGCATACTATTCCGGAGACTTGCTTGCATTAGAATAAGAACATCTTGGCATTAGTCAATCTTGAATTAAAGTCTAAGGCATAGCATACACTGACACATCAATTATATATACACGTTTCTCTTTTCATTAATCTGTTTGCTTAAGTGGAGAATTGCTGCTATTTATCAGCCTTAAAGCGTCAGTGAATACTGACGCCCCCATTTCAATAGGTACTGGACTGCAGAAGTACAGGTACAGGATTCAGGAGGACTCAAGGCGAGAGAAGCAAGAGTCGTTTCCATTTCCGCTGCATTATATATTGTTATTATTGTTCCATTGTAACATTTTTGTACTCTATTTATTTGTTGGAAAGCATCCAAGCGAAATACCAAGTGTTGTTCTTTATTCATAGTACTCTGATGTAATATGTGAAAGTTGTAAACACTTGGGATTGTAAAGGTATTATTGTAACACTATCGTAATGTATTGCAATTTTGTAACATTCGGATTTGTAATACATTTGTGTTGATAAAAAGTTTTAAATTTTCCTGTTTTTCTGTATATTGTGGCTAATTGAAGAAAAGATTCTGGCTTATATCACGGTTTCCCAGTTACCGGAAATCGGGGCGTTACAATAATCTCTCACTGCGAATCAAATACGGCCCTCATACTCATATTTGTCCATACTTCATCACATCTCCCCCTAGTGTCTGTCCTTAGGTTTAATTATAATTATTAAGACCTAGAGCTAGCTTACCCACATGACTTAAATCAAACACTGAGAATGTTAGTCCACATTGGCTACTTCTGAAAGAGAAAGTTAACCCACACTGGCTACTTCTCAAATTTCATATATCAAAATATGTCGGTATTCTGGGTCCCGCTCATTCTAGAACAAACAACCATCTCAATTAACGAGATCAACTAGGTTACATCCTCTTATAAAAATTTCCATTCACATTTTTTAACTTCTTTTATCTATTTTTTTTTTCTATTATCAATCATAAAGTAACCAACTTCTTATAGCAACATTTAATGACACTTGATGAGTTAAAACTCTTATAAACGTCACATGTTTAATTCCAAATTCATACTTTAATTACCACTTAATTTCTCATAAGGTACATTTTACTAACATTCCAATTTTAAATCCAATTTTTACGTTGTAAATTTTTTAGAACAACTAGATAAAAGACATTAACTCAATGGTATTGTAAAATTCATATAAATTCCAATACTATTTCAAAAATAGATTTATTAGTTTTATAGGAATCATGAATTATTCTACTACCTTTTCGTAGTTAAGATCATCTACATTCATCCTTAATTACTTCGTCTAATTTCATTTGCAAAACAGTAGGTTTATAATCCGAAAACTGCAGCTCATGCTACCTGTAAAAATCATAGAAAATTCTATACTTCCTGAAAATTTGTGTTCTTTAGATCAAATTAAAGGTATAAAATTCTACTATTACTTTGTATTGATAAGTTTCCTCAAAATATTGTGTCTATAATCCTGAATTCTTCGTAATGTACAGAACGGTTGAAATGTTTTACAAACTGCCACTGTTCCAACTTGTAAAATTCATTATAAATTCAATTCTTCATGAAAAGTTGATTTATTAAACTCTTAATAAAGTTTAACGAGTCTACTTCAAGTTCTTAGTTTTGAATTTTCCCAAAATACTTCATTTAAGATGTTGAATTGATCAAAATCCGAAATGTGTACAAATTTCCAGCAACTAGCCAACTGCCAACCAATCCTAAGTTTGGATTTTATTAAAATAGTAAACGACATCCTATGAAATTTTAAGAAGTTGTTCTTGACATATATGAGATGCTCCTATAAAAATTTTAGCTCTAGATTCCATCTAGTTTAATAGTTATGATTTTTGAAGTGTAACTAGAACTCAAAACAGAACCTTATGAAAATACCTCAAATTAAACTTATCATAATTTCACACATTCAATCAACAACAAATAATCTAAACATGAATGTTCAGTCTATATAAGTTATTATGCATCTAACAGTTTATACATGTCAAACATTCTACTAATAAAACTATATTATAAAGTTGAAGAAATACTCACCTCAAATGTAGAATTCCTAGTAGTAGAACTCCTAGAAAGTAATGCTCCAAAGCTCCAAGGCTGGCCTCTTCCTAGCACAACCTGCAAGCTCTTCTCCCACTTTCTCTCTTTTGTTTTTGTTTTAAGTTGTGTTGTTCATGATAAAAGTAGGGATTATTTATAGGAAAATTGTGTGGTCAAAATAGATCCCCACTTCCCAAAATAACTCTCCACTTCCCACTAACTCACACCACTCTCCATTATTCTCAACCATGGTAAGAAACATGTGTACCTGTAGTCAATGTGTGTGCACACTCTTCATACAAATTTTATTATTAATTTTTATTAGGTTAGATGTGTGTGTTACACATGGCAAGTGTACCAAGCTAACTATATTTTAATTGTGTACTTTAGTGCACACAAAATCAATCGTGGGCTTTAAATTAATTTTAGTGGGCTACAATATAGTTTTAGGCATAATGGATTGTAATTAAAAAAGCACACAATTGTGACTAGAAAAATGAAAAGAAAAATATTTATGACTCAAGAAAATTTTAGGAACCAACATGTGTACTACAAACACGTGTATTGCACGTATCAATACAAAATAAATTTAAGAGAATGAAAAACAGTCAAAATATAAAATACGTAGAACATGTATATTAATAATGTTACAAATATTTCACGTAACGGTAAAACATACGTAATCAACACATATATTGAAAATACGTGCAATGCACGTAAAAACACAAAGATTAAAATTAATATTTGAGTTGGCTTAAAATAGGATAAAAATGAATTTTGAGAAGACGGAAAATATATAAATAGTCAAAATAAAAAATACGTATGATGTTTATATAAAAATACGTTACAGACATTACCAGTAACAGTACAAAATACATGTGTGTAACACCCGTTGGCAAAATTGTCATAACTCAATTTTGTGGGGTGTTACATCTTGGGCCCAATCACAATGCTCGGCCCATCATAATTGTTTTTACGTCAATTTAGCTTCGTGCACTGCTTTCACGATAGGCGCACACCTACCTGAAGCGAGTCAAGCAGAATTTTGTCATCCGTCGAACCAAGTCTTCTCCTCCTCTCCTCCCACATACTCGCTAACAACACTCTCACTCACCTTAACCAAAGCCACAGCCAAAGAGAGAGCTGTGAGGAAGATACCTTCGCATCTCTCCCGCTCATGCTCTCTCAGGTAATTTCTCACACACACAAACACACACAAATGAGAGTCGTGAAGAGCAACATCTCCTCACTCTTTCTCTCTCTCCATCTCAAAACCAAAAACTCAAACCAAACCATAACTAATGAAGATTACCTTCTCCTCTCGCCACGACAGACGGTGGTGTTGCAGCTGTCAGGGTTGGTGATGAGGGGGATGGCGATGTCATGATGGCTGTAGCCATCGAGGGAGGAAGATCCACATATGCTGATGTCGATCGGTGGTGGCGGCCTAGCGACTGTGTCGATGCCATCTTCGCGAGCTCCACACCATAGGAGCTTGCTAGCTCCTCAGCATACGTCGGCGTTTCGGTAGAAGGAAGTCCCTGTCTGGGACTTGGCAAGTAGGAGCTCGACGACCTTCCACCGTAGCGCGGTCGGAGGAGCGATGGGAAGCGGAGGAGGGAGTAGATGCGGTGGCGTGAAAGGAAGGAGGGACGACATGAAGGAGCCCCGGGGGGGGGGGGGGGGGGGGGGGGAACCCTAGCCGCCGCCCTCTCCAACTTAGATCTAGGATTTTTCTTTTTACGGTTTGTTGTTGTCAGATAGGTGGAATGCCATGATTTTTCTTTTTAGCGATGGCTCGTGCTTTTCTACTCTCCTCTTCTGTTCATCGTTCTTTATAGGCTAAAGCTGCCATGACGTATGTTAGTCTCATTAACATCACTCCCTCGTCAGTCCTATCTGACACATCACCTTGTGAGGCTCTTCGTCACTCACCACCGAACTATAATATGCTCTGTACTTTTGGGTGCACCTGTTATGTCCTTTTTCCTCCCACTTAACGCACGAAGCTCACCGCTCGAGCTAGTAAGTGTGTTCACCTAGGTCTCAGTCCAGAACATAAATGATATCGTTGTTTTGATCCTGTGGCGGGTCGTGTTTGTATTTCCCGACATGTCTCATTTGTGGAAGAATTCCCTACTACTTGACATCTCCTGAGGATGCTAGTTTTCTCGATTACCCAGTTGTTGGGCCTATCTCCCCGGCCATACCTTCACGCATTCTATAGATAGTTTGGCTCCTTTCCCATCTCATGCTGGCATTCCACCTATTGTTCCTCTTACGGAGAGACCACCTGCATCCCTACATTATCCTACACCTTCACCACCTGCATCCCCACAGCTGCATGCACACACTCCACCTATCTCACCCCCACACACTGCCCACCCACCACCGGTTCATCAGTCTACACGTTCTACCTTAGGCATCCCATCGCCACGTTACACACTTGATGCCACTGGTCCTTCTGACTAGTTTGGCTTTGCCACCCTTACCTCCTACTCACCACAGTTTCATGTCTATCTCACTGCTATACACTCCACACGTGAGCACATAACGTATCAGGAAGCTATTCAATTTCCCGAGTGGTATTGCAGAGGAATTCAGTGCATTCGATCAGACAAGTACTTGGGATGTTGTTTCACTGCCTATGGGCGTCCAGCCTGTTAGCTGCAAGTGGATCTTCAAGGTCAAATATCGACCTAATGGCTCCATTGAGCGGCACAAGGCTCGTCTAGTTGTCTGAGAATTTGCTCAGGAGCATGACATTGATTATGATGAGATTTTTGCCCCACTTGCGTAGATGACTACAATTCGCACTCTCCTTGTCGTTGCCTCAGTTCGTCAGTAACCGTTATACCAGATGGACGTGAAGAATGCCTTTCTTCATGGTACCTTATCTAAGGCTGTTTACATGCATCATCCTCTGGCCTTCCCACTCCTCCTAAGGGTGGAAACAGGTCCGGGCCAGCCCCCCCCCCTTTTGCGGGCTCAACCCTGGACCGGCCCCCCCTCCCTTGGGGCTGGTCCGGTTCACATTATTTAGGAAAAATCCCGGCTCGGCCTGGCCCGGTTGAGGACCGGGATTGGCTGAACTGGCCTGCCCGAGCTCGAGCCGGTCCGGGCCGACCGTTTGCTACAGTGATTTTTTTCTTCCAAAAATTTAAAAAAAATTAAAATTACCAAAGTTCCCCCCAACGGATCTATACAGGGTAGTTTTGGGGGGTACTTTAGGAAATCAAAAAATTTACATATTCTATATATACCACATCATTTCTTTCATTTCTCTTCACTAATTAACTCAAATATCTCATTCTCTCTACTTTCTCTCAATACTACTAGTCTACAACAACAATCAAGTGATCAACAATAACAAGTGATCAACAACAACAATCAAGAAGTCTACAATCAACAACAATCAAGTGATCAACAACAACAATCAATACTACTAGTCTACTACAAGCTCTTAAGTCTCAACTCTCTCAAAATTCATTCTTCAAACTTCAAACACTCATACGGTATTTCAGTATATGTTTAATTTGGAGATTTAACGTAGTTGATTATTCTCATCTATATCTCTTAATTAGTTTGGGTTTTCTTGAACTTCTCATTTTTTTGGATTTTATTTATAAATTTGGTAAAGTGTAAAAACATACATACACTACTCATTCACTAGTTCTTGTTATTATTGTTATTTTTTAGTTGAGATAAATTGTTGTTCTTTTTAATTTTTAAAACATACATACACTTAATTTTTAAAACATAAATGGCCTCTAATCGATTACGCGGTGGTAGACATAGTAGTCAAGAGTCCACTAGTTATCACATTCTTTCCATTCTAAATCCATATCTATATAGTGAAGAAACATTCATGAATTATGATAATTTTCCCGATTTGAATGAAACACACTCAAATGCTATAGAAGAAGATCATGTAGAACCACAACTATCGGAACAAGGTCCTTCTCTATCTCATAAAACAAGAGGGACTATTTCCGAAGTAAACAATTTTTTCAATTTTGTCCCTTCACAAAATGATAAGAGTGTAGGACTAAAAATATGTAAGAAGTGTCAAACACCATATAAGTTTAAATTAGGATCGGGTATAGGTACACTTCAACGTCACTTAAGCAAATGTCAACCACAATTTTCGAAAGACAATCTTACACAACAAAAAATTCATCCTAGAACCGGTGAAGTAGATAGTCATAGCTACAATCATGATCTCGTTCGTAGGAAAATGGCTAAGTTAGTAATTATAGGGGTGAATTACCATATTCGTTTGGTAAAAATAGGTATGTAGAGACTTTTGCACAAACCTCCTTAAACCCCCATTATAAAAAGATCGCTAGGAATGTAGTTAAGGGTGATTGTAAATTAGTTTAGAATGAGACTAAGGATTTTTTGATAGCAACACTAACATCACTAAACACTAGAGTTTCTTTGACATCGGATGGTTGGGTAGGAGTAAATGGCGTTGTAATGATGTGTGTAATATGTCATTGGATAGATTCGGATTGGGTACTTTAAAAGAGGATAATTTCATTTGGATATGTTAGGTACCCACATAAGGGTAAAATTATAGGCACACACATTATGGAAGCATATAATAATTTTGGTATTTATGATAAAGTGTTTGCTATTGGTTTTGATAACGCCTCTAATAATACTAAGACAATTGATAGTTTAAAAATTACTTTAGATCCTATAGAACCCGAAATTTTTCATGTAAGGTGTGTTTGTCATATTTTAAATCTTTGTGTGCAAGATGCACTAAAATATGGAAATGATAAACTTGATGCAATGAGGGATTGTGTTCATTATATTACATTGAGTGGTCCAATATATCAAGTTTTTCATGATTGGTGTAAACTTAGGAGAATTGTATATAAACGTTTTCCTAAAGATATTAGATATCGTTGAAATTCTACATTTGATTTATTAGGTGTTGTTCTTCATTATCGTTTTAATCTTAGAGATTTTTGTGTCGCAATGGGTATGCAAAATTGTATGTTAGATGGTAATTTTTAGTTTTTTGCCGATAGTTTGTATAAATTTTTGGAACCTTTTAACGATGCTACTTTGCAATTTTCAAAAACATATATATCTACATCTAGTGATATTTTACTTGAAATTGTCACTAGGATGACAACAATTAAAGATTTGCAAAATGACCCTTTTATTGGAGATATGGTTAATGCGGCATATATTAAATTTTAAAAATATCTTCATCCACTTCCTATGTTATATTGTGTAGCTAGTGTAATGAATTCTATGATTAAATTAGATGGCACAAAAAATTTAATTGAGATTTTTTACACTTATGCCCCACACGATGCAATACAAGATTTTGATCATGTTGTTTTCACTCGTCAATTTGAGCATATTTTGACTAGGTTATATGATACTTATGATAGACTTTATTCATCTAACACTACACAAACACAAACACAAAATGTTGATTCTACTTCTTCTTCCCATATATTAGCAAAAGGAAAGAGTCATGCAACTAGTAGTGTTTTAAATCTTATTAAATCAAAAAAACCAAGAACCAATTCACCAAATGAGTTGAATTGGTATAATGCACAAAGTTCAATTGAAGATGTAGATGTATTACAGTTTTGGAAGAGCAATGAAGCTATTTATAACATTCTTTCTCGTATGGCTAGATATTTGCTAACAATACCGGTGTCAATCGTTGCATCGGAAAGTGCTTTTTCTCTTGGTAGCAGGATAATGAGCCCAAACAGGAATCGATTGACAGCCAAAAATTTGAAGATGCTAGTATGCACCGAAGATTGGATAAAAGTGGAAGAGAGAACTCAGGACTTACTTGAAGCACAAGCTGGATCAACAAGTAGCGATGAATGAACAATTAGATTTAGTCAATTTACATTAAAATGATGTACAATATATTGTAATTAATTGGAAAATTTAGGGGGATGAGATTCTATATTTAGGTTAAGTAGAAGTGCATGACAATAGTCCAATGCCTTCTCTTCAATCTAAATACAGGCCATCTCGATCTCTAAATTCAAGTAATTTTATTGTTTTGTAATTTGATCTAATTTGTATGAAATTTTATTCATGTACTTCATTTTATTTAAGAATTTCAAATTTATTAAATCAATTTAATACATGGTTCTTTGCAATTGTTATTAAATTACAATTTAATACTTGATCTTTAATATATTTTACAAAAATTCCCTTAAAAACTAGCCCGGCCCGCGAACTGGCCCGGCCCCCACCATTGGGGCCGGGGGCTAGGTCTGGGCCAGGGTCCCCCCCCAGTCCGGCCCAGCCCGCGATGTCATCGAGCCCGACACGGGTAAGCCCGAGACCGGTCAAAGCCCGGGCTAGCCCGGCCCGGCCCTGCCTGAGTGGCCCGAATGCCATCCCTAACTCCTCCTCGTGATGTTTATCATCTATGTCGAGCTATATATGGTATGAAACAGGCCCCTCAAGCTTGGTTTGAGTGTTTTCGCCGTGTCATTACCCAGAGTGGTTTCAGTAAGAGTTCACAGGACCACTCTATGTTTATGCGGTCGTCACCGCAGGGGAGGGTACTTTTACTATTATAGTTGATATGATTATTATTGGGGATGACTTTGCAGGCATTGCATCCACTCAAAACTACCTTCACCAGCAGTTCCATATGAAAGATCTTGGTGGAGTACGCTACTTTCTGGGTCTAGAGATTGTCCATAAGTCTCGAAGTGTACTCATTTGTCAACAAAAATACACATTAGATATTATCTCCGTTGCATGTCTCTCTAACAGCCGATCAACCGATACTCCCTTAGAGCTTCATGTGAAGCTTCGTCCCACAGATGGTGAGTTCCTTCCCGATCCTACTAGATACATGAAGATTGTTGGACAGCTTGTCTACTTATGCATGACCAGACCTGATATTGCTCATGCAGTCAGTGTCGCTAGTCAGTTTGTTTCCGCTCCTACATCAGTTCACTACGGTTCTCTTCTTCGGATCCTTAGATGTCTTCGAGGCTCTATCACTCACTCTTTATTCATGCCTTCTACATCCAATCTGGAACTCAGTGCATATTCTGTTTCGGATTGGGCAGGTGATCCTACTAGCAGACGGTCTACCACAGGTTTCTGTTTATTTCTTGGTGATTCGCTAATCTCATGGCGAAGCAAGAAACATGCAGTTGTTGCATGTTTTTCTACAGAAGCTGAGTACAGAGCAATGTCAGCTACTACTAGAGAGATTGTTCATGTTCATTGGCTGTTATCATATATGAGTGTCACTCTCACAGGAGCTACTCATCTTCATTGTGATAACCGAAGTGCATTGCACATTGTAAGCTACCCAGTCTTTCATGAGCAAACGAAGCACATAGAGTTAGATTGCCACTATGTTCATGATCGTTTTGAAGCAGTAACCATTTCTCTTCGGTTACATATTCCTAGCAGACAGCACTCTTCTTCACAGAAGCTGAGTACAGAAATGTCAGCTACTACTAGAAAGATTGTTCATGTTCGTTGGCTGTTATCATATATGAGTGTCACTCTCATAGGAGCTACTCCTCTTCATTGTGATAACCAGAGTGCATTGCACATTGCAAGCAACTCGGTCTTTCATAAGCGAACGAAGCACATAGAGTTAGATTGCCACTATGTTCATGATCGTTTTGAAGCAGTAACCATTTCTCTTCATTCGGTTATATATTCCAAGCAGACAGCAGACTTCTTCACCAAATTCCACACTGTTCAGAGATTCCATTACTTGGTGGGCCAATTCACACTGTTCGACCCGCTGTGAGTTCGAGAAAGGGTGTTAGATATTGTATTATATTTAGTTCCATATCGGGTTGTGTATCAGTTTAGTATTTGGTTCTCTCCTATATATAGGAGACATTGTACTCAGTTATAATCAATCCAATAGTCTTTTTCAATCTCTCTGCTAACCTTAACAATAGTCTTTTGTTGAAAGGAAATAGGGATTTTCTCCTTGTGTTCTATTCATTTTGTTCGGGCCGCCAGAAAAAAGAAGAAGATCGTAGTAGAGAGAGAGAGAGAAAGAAAGAAAGAGAATTATGATGATGACGACGACGACGATGATGATGATGATAATGATGATGGTTGTTAGGATTTCATTTAGTCTCACATCGGTTAAATGGGGAGCCGATGTTGGGTAGCTATAAACTTGGGTTCCTTCCCTTTAACAGCTAGCTTTTAGGTGTGAGTTCTCCCAGGTTTGTAACTGTAACTCCTCAAATTTCATTCATTGAAAAATTTGTGACACACCCAAAATCTTTTATTTCAACTGAGTACATAAACATAATAAAAGTACAGGAAAATCCAGAATTCTTACTACAAGTCCAAACCGCTTGAATTGATAAGATGGTGAGCTCAGGATGTCACACTTCTATGCTAACAACTTAAACACCTTTTACCTGCAAAACCACGATCTGTAGGATCATCAGCTTGTAAGGCCAACTGTAAAAGTTCCAACAACTTCATCTAACTCCCAAAACACAGCATAATAGAAGAAAAACTTGAATCAATGTATATGTTAAACGTGACTGAAAAATAGTCAATTATACAATATCGTATGAGTGAGCGTAAAACTAATTTACTAGAGTGTCAAACATATACTTACTATGCTAACATGCACAATTCAAATATGCTCTTTTAATGCACGGTTTTAGAACGATATGCCGCCCATACAACATAGTTTCCAAATGCAAGCTACTAATATTTCTCCTTACTATAGGGTTTAATCCCTCGATATGTAATAATATTCATGTAATCTTCTTTGTTGGCATTTATCTAGTGACTATTAAGGTTGTAGCCCCTGCGGTCTTTCTCCGCTCCATGGATATGGTGCGGTCTTTCTCCGCTCCCAGACCTCTCCAAAAGTAATCACGAATATAAAGGCAACCCTGCAGGCATTCCCCAGCTCCACCGAAAGACTCGAAGTTAAACTCTCGCTCCTCATTCATATCCGATAACATATAACATCGACGAACACTTAAGGGTCCATCCCCTAAGTTCTGACAGGAGCCTGCAGCCTATACATCCATCTCCCGTTCTTAACACTATATCCCATAAATTAACAATCGAGACAACATCGCACATGTCCTATTGACAAGTGAATACAACTCCCAACTAGTGCATGTCCTTACAATCATATAAATTCTAATACTTATCAGAAATAATGAATTTCCTAGTTTCATATGAAATCTAAATGAGTCTTCTACAACAATGTAGTTAAAAACATTTAAATTTTACCAAAATTATATTGTTTATAGCCATATGCAAAACAATAGGCTCAGATTCTAGAAAACTGCAGCTCTTGCTAATTATAGAAATCACAGAAAATCCCACACTTCATGGAAATTTGATTTCTTAGGCTCGAAAGAAAGATCAATGAATCAATTTCAAATTCTTAGTTTTGAGTTTCCTCAAAATACTGTATATAAGAGGTTAAAATGGTCAGAAACCAGAAGGTGTACAAATTTTCAGAACCAAGGCAAAATTGTCAACTAGTCCTAAATTCGGATTTGTTTAAATTACTAAACAATATCAAAACCTCATGAAATTTTGTGAACCTATTATAGACATATACTAGATTCACATATAAAAAGTTCAGCTTCATATTCCATATAATTGGAATGAAATAATTTTTTAGAAGTAAGCATAATATTCAGAACAAAATTATAGAATATGTCATGTTTCAGTTCTTAACAAGGAATGAGTTCGGTTTTATTTAAAATACCAAATGACAACCAAACATCATAAAGTTTTATGGCTTTATTATAGACATATACTGGATACACATAGAAAAATTTATACTTTAGATTCCTTCTAGTTTTTTTTTTTGATAATTGATTCCTTCTAGTTAAAAAGAAATGATTTCGGAAGTAAGTCCAAAATTCTGGACAGAAACTGTAAAATATTTCCAAGCTAACGTAACATGCATACACCCTACAATATAATTGAAATCAGAGAAATAAAGTTGTTACTCACATATAGTTTTTGAATTCGATTGCTTCTAAGTTCCACAAAGCGTTCCAACACCAAACTCGATAAATTTAACCTTATGAAAACTTCAAGTCTAAAGATCTTTAGTTTAAGTGGAAGAGAAAAGAGGAATGGTGGAGAAAGAGGTGAGGCATTCTTGGCTTTTATATACAAACACACAAGTCATTCTTTCATTCTTCATTTAATCACCTCTTCCTACATCATTTAACCAGTTCCCCTAAACCTCTTCCTACATCATTTAATCACTTTCTCTAAACCTCTCCTATATCACTAACCAGCAAGAATCATGCATGATAAAAAAATTTGGATAATTTCATTAAAGACCTTTTTCATGCTAACCATTTTCTAGAAGTCCCTGGTCACTAACACAATTCCTCTCAAGTCCTTATTCACAAAATAGAATATTAAATATGCACATGAGTCATTCTCAAATATTTATATTCCACAAACTAACATATAAAAATATTCAAGGTATTACATAAAATATTATATGCAAATACAGAAAATATCCGTGTATAACACATGCAGAAGTAAAATTGTCATAACTCAATTTTTCGGGGTGTTACAGTAATAATTGGTATCAAGCCAACCCCATGCTCCTTAATTTGCTCGGAAAGGGATACTTAGAGGCTGGATTAAAATTACTAGGTAGACCCAGACCGGACCAGTGTTTCGCTAGAGTGAAAGCCGCCAAGGACGTCGGGTTACGAAAGTGTGGTGGAATGTTAGGATTCCATTTATTCTCACATCGGAGAAGCCGATGCTGGGTAGTTATAAAATTGAGTTCCTTCCTCTAATAGCTATCTTTTAGGGGTGAGTTCTCCCATGTTCGTAACAATGGTAAACCATAGCAAAGCATTGAAAGAAATTGCTCGTTGAGGATATCGTCAATGTCGACAAATTAGATTGAATATTGGATTCCCTAGTTAAGGTGAATGGTAATTCATATACTTCATTTATAATTTTATTTCCGTTGATTTAAGCCGATGTTGGGTAGTAATAAACTTGAGCTCCTTCATCAAATAGCTATCTTTTAAGGGTGAGTTCTCCCATGTTCGTAACAATGGTAAACCATAGCGAAGCATTGAAAGAAATTGTTGGTTGAGGATATCGTCAATGTCGACAAATTAGATTGAACATTGGATTCCCAGTTAAGGTGAATGGTGAGTCATATACTTCATTTATAATTTTATTTCTGTTGATTTAATTTGTGATTTATGAATTGGGCTAGTCATTGGTTCTTCTATGATTTTAATTGTATATATGAATTGTCTATTCGACTTTATTGAAGGTTTTGGTATAAATTATTTATGCTCTTTTTGATGTATTTTGACATTTTTGTGGTTATTGTTATCATCGTGTTTTTATGGTTGAATTATTGATTATGTGAAGAAGTTTATTTTCGTCCATCAAGTGTTTGTTGCGCAGTCTTAAGTTGTGATGCATATATTTTTTTGTAACGTTTATAGATATTAGATATGAAATATTATATTTTGAGATTCGGTAAAAAAATAAGTGTCGTATGCATCACATGTTTAATATACCGATATATGGGTCAGGATTTTGAGTAAGTCCTTATAGACTATTATGTGTCCACTTTATGAGTGATGAGTTCTTTGTGCGCAATAATTATCCTACCATGGAATGTAGTGGTGTTTACATGTCAACCAAACTATAAGTGTTGATCACATGAAAGGTGTATTGGGAATTTCCCTTGTCGGATCTGTTGAGTTTACGATGCAATTAGTACGAACAACCACCAAGCAAATAGTAGATTAAATCAAATATACAAAAACACACAATTTTTTTCGGTTTAGGCAAGCCCTAATCCAGAGGAGAAAAAACAGAGATAATATTCAACTTGAGAAAGGTACAAGAGTTACAACTCTCATCACGAGCCTCTCTCAAGCCTCACTAAAAATACTCGCGGTTTATAATGGAGAATTCTCTCACATCTCAGATGAAATACTCTCTTTATCTATTTGGCGTTTATACTTCATTAAGCTGTTACAGTGAATATATATAGATCTAGAGAAACTCTGGTTTGATATCTTAATACAATAACCATCCTATGTATCCTAAAGAGATAACTATACAATGAGAGTCGTGCGATCTAACTTGGAGAAGAAGTTGGGCTTCAAACGAATTCCCAAGACCTGACTCAAAAATAGCTGCCTATAGATTGCGGTCGACTGCCACAAAAGGCAGTCGACTACATTTCTTCGACTCATAACAGAGAGCTTCAGCAGTGGACTGTCATTTCCTTGCTGTTCGTTCAACGTCGCTTCGAACTTCTTCTTGCTTCACCCGTCTCTCTTCTCATCGAATATAGTATGCAAGACACAAACCCACAAGTGGGGCATACCTAAAATCCACTGCATGAATACTTGTATCTGATTATTTACGTAGAATGAGATGTGTAAATTATTAGACAAATATCGCATTAGGCATCCTACATTGCTTGTTTGTATGATCGCCTTGATTGTTGTTAAATTTGTATGTGGTAAGAGGATTTGAAGTTTGTTTTTGGAGTTTTTATGAAGTTTTGGATATTTTTATTTGTTTTTATGGATTATGTTGAACTCACTAGACGAAAGCTTACCCTCACCACATTTTGTGTGCATGATTAGGGTGTAAATCATGGAGCGTTTGATTTTTTGGATTGAATATTGGAAGAGTTTAGTTGGTTTTAGTAGACATTCTTGTTTATTTGATGAATATTTGATTATTGTAGAAATATTTATCATCTTGTGAGAATTAATTTTATGAAACATCTTTCGAGTAGATAATTTATAGGATGATTTCTTATTATTTGTTGGATAATCTCCCCAATTTGTATGTGCTCAGGTTCGGGGCGTTACATGTTCTACGACACCCTGCTGCTGACATGCTATTGACCAAGGCGGAGCTCAACATCAGACTCATTAAGCGTGCTAAGATCTTCCACTATTGGAGCATCACTCTCATCACCGAGCCTTGCCGCTCTGCCCACCTGGTAGCCATGAAGGTGGCTAAGGCAGCCGGAAATATCTTATCCAACGATCCAAATGTACCCCTCCCTTTATGGCCATCGGAAGATGCTGCCAGGGAGATGGAATTAAAAGCATCTGGAAAAAAGCCGACTTTACAAAGGTAATCTATGTTTTTCGTGTATATGTCTCTTATAAAATAAATCTAAAGATATTCGTTCGGATTGATCAGACAAATTGTATAGATTTAGGAAAACAAAGGGAACAAATTTTGTGCGATTGTTGCAAATGCGCAAGACACAGGTGCGAATGTGGCTAAAAGAACATCATCGAGGGAGAGGAAAGTGCCCAAGAAGCTGCTGGATTAGACTAAGGCACAGAATAAGCACGTAGCATTCATATGAAGAAAAGGCGGGCAGAAGAACAGACAGGTGTCAAGAGTTATATTGGTGGGCTAAAAGCATAGGAAACTGATCATTGTATAAATAAAAAGCAATTGTGTTAGAAAAGAGGAATGAATCGGTATAACAAACTTATGTCCTTCCTCATCTCCATCTTCTCCGTTCTTTCCCTTATCCCTCAAATCTCCTCTGTTCCCAACCTTCAGACTCTACACTTTCTCTGTAATGGAATTTTGATTTCAATTGAGTAACCTGAGTTCTTATTTGCTAGTAGATTTATCTGCTTTCAGCGATATTTCGTTGTGGATGGTCCTTGACAAATTAGTTTCCTCTGTTATTTGGTGCGAAGAACATGAAAATTTGAAGACCCATCTGTTTCTTAATTTAATAGATAAGCATCTCTCTGATAAAGAAGGGCGCACTATGGAGGGTGAAGAATTAACCAACTTTATGTTGATGCTATGGCAGGTTAGCGATGATGAGGTTGCTTTCTTGACAAAGGGAGATCCAACAAAGGACACTTGAAGTACCTTCAATTTTATGAAACTTGACGACTCCTAAAATGGTTCCTTCGTAAATTGCATCAACTGCAGCGGCTGATTAAACAAAAAAATATTAATATAGCGGTATATAGAACAAGGATTCTCATAGGAAGCCCCCCAAAAAATGAATCCTTATAATGTTATAGTTTTGATTCATTTTTATTTTATCTGCTATGAGTGAGAAGTTATACAATGCATGTGTTAATTAATAGACGAATAACTTTTTATTTTGTTGATTCAGTATCGTTACCAAAACTATCCTGTTTATTTTTCCGACAACATTTTTTTTTTTTTTTTTTTTTTTGGGTATGATGGGGATTCAGACATTCAAAGGAAGCATTCCCGGGTTTGCAGTGAAGACAATCGACACAGCTGGAGCTGGAGATGCTTTTGTTGGATCCTTCCTCTGCTCCTTCGCCAAGGATGAAAACCTTTACCAGGTTATTATATATTCTCTACAATACACTATTATAGTATTATGATTTTATTGTGGAGATAAATTTCTAATTTTTTTTGTTTTCGTTATTTTTCTGTTTTGTTTAATATATAGGATGAAGCAAAGCTGAAGGAAGCCATTAAATTCGCAAATGCTTGTGGAGCCATAGCTACCACTCAAAAAGGAGCGATCCCTGCACACCCAACTACGCTGATACTTAGGACCTCGTCACCAAGGGAAATTAAGCTCATACATCATTCATTCATTCTCTTGATGGTCTTGAAGCTCATTTTGCCAGGAAAACCAATCCTTTATTAGATGTTTGTTTTGAATAGTTTCTGCAATTTTGCTCGGGGTTCTCTTCTCTTGTTCAAGTGGGAAGAAACAGTTTTTTGTGTTTCGGTAGCCCTTTGATTTTATATCAAAATTTATATGAGGTATCACAAACATTTTTGTAATCATATTATTTGCATTTCCTATTTTGGTCTTCATTACTCTGAATCTCTTCGCGGCACACATTTTCTTGTTGGTTAACCGATTATTTCATCATGCCAATGCTATGACTAATGTATGTTCCAAAAAAAAAAAAAAAAAAAGAAAAAAAAATGCTATGACTAATTGCTCTAGATCTAAGTACATCTCAGAAAGAGAACATAATGTTAGCGAAGAATACATACTTCCTGGTATATTCTCCAAGTTCTTCCTCAATCATGACTGAGAAGTATCTTTGTGTCTGATAACCTATACAAGCGTCTGTGTTTAGCGTCATCATGCTGCAATTCATTTCCTTAAATCCAAACGCAATAATTTACAAGTCCATTTATCTCTAATCTCTAATCTCTAATATTATAATGGGAGAAGGCCTTAGTGTAATTTGTCATTTCGTCATTCTACTAACATGTGCAACCAAGGCCGGCCCTGAGTTCCCGGGGGCCCAAGGCGAAAGATCCAAATAATTTTTTTGGACCCCTAATTACAATATAATTTTTTTATGCACAAAATACGTGCTGTATTTAAAAGGAATATACAAATTTGGGCCCCCTAAAATTGCAAAAAAATCGGGGGCTGAGGCGGCCGCCTCACCGGCCTCAAGGTGGGGGCCAGCCCTGTGTGCAACGCACGTACATAACTAATATAAAGGAAGTTTCTGGTTCAAATCCTCCCTACACCAAAGTTTTTTTTTTGAAATTATTAAAACGTGCATCGCACGTGTAAATTACTAGCACATTTTACATGAAAGTGACAATATCCTCCATCTCTACTGGATACATTGGTTGTAAAATTCCGGAAAACTTCTCCTTCGACGGCTCAGGCGAACTGATATTTGCTTGAAGTGAGCTTTGCCAAGATCCCAAAATAATTTACTAGTCTATTTTTCATGTGATTTACTCCATCTATTTCAAAATATAAGTCATTCTAGATTTCTATACGTCTATTAAGAAAAAAAACTTAGAATTGACAAAACGTACTTACATTCATGGTTTTTGAAGCTCATAAATGAGCTATTAATTATAAAATGTCCAATTTACCCTCCTCTAAAATTTTAGTATTACTCATTTAATAAAAAAATGTAAGGGTAAAAATGAAAATCTCAAAAAAAAAAAAAAACAAAAAAAACTTGATGGACATTTAAGAAAGATAAAATATTTGCCTTAAAAATCTAAAGTAACTTATATTTTGGCGGAGAAAAAAGAGGCTAGAACGAACTTATATTTTGAAACGTATGGAGTATCTTAGTATGTTTAGAGCATCCACAGTCGTTTGCTATAATTTCCACTTTCTCAAATTATAGCAAACGAATCGAAAACAAGTGCTGCAGTCGTTTCTCATTTTGCCATATTTTGAGAAACTTTCTATTTCCATTTCTCATATTTGAGAAACGAAATGAGCTTTCTCATATTATAAAGGACGGGGTATGATACCCCGTCTGTTCGATATAAAGTTTTTTTAATCGCTTCAAACGGACTATCATACAGCGTCCCATTAATTTCTGAATTTTTTTTTTTAAAAAGTGGACGGACGGGGTATCAAACCCCGTCTCTCCCTTTGTTTTTTTTTTTTTTTAATGAAACCAACGCTCAGGATTGAACGATCGGAAAAAAACAAAAAAAAAAAACAAAAAAATGTGGGACGGGGTATGATACCCCGTCCGGAAATTTAGGAGCATTTAATGATTGGCAGGGTATTAATTAGGAGTAGTTTTAGTATATTAAGTAAGTTTAGTTAGCATATTAATTAGGTTTAGTAATTTTTATATTATTTAATTTAGTTAATTAATATAGTTTAAGTAATTAATTTTTTTAAAAATATTCGAAACGATCAGACGGGGTATGATACCCCGTCTCTCTAAAAAATAGAAAAATTATAGCAAACGACGACTGTAGTGAACGATCGTATTTGTTATTACTGTAGCTGCCATATTATACCAAATGAGAAAAAAGACTGTAGATGCTCTTACTACAACATCTCCTAAAATGCCCCCATAGTTTTCGAAGTTAGTTCACCAACTCTACTCCATGTAACGCACGTGTAAAAATAGCGTTGCCAAAAAAGACCAACAAAAATTGACCTCCTCGTTAATTCCTTAAAAAATATGTCTCTTTTATTTATTTCCCTTGCTTTCTTTTTTCTCCTTCGGTTTCATCGCCGTTGATCCCAAAGCTCCCTCCTTTTCTCCTCCACTCAAACAAAGGAGCCTCCTTTTCCCATCAAAATGCCGATCCAGTTGAAGAACAACGCGCAAACCCTAGCCCAACAAGAGTCGCGAGTCCTCATACGAGAAGCTATGCGGACGACCCTGGCTTCTTCTCCGTCTCCTGTTCCGGTGGCGTTGGCGGATCGGGTGGTGGAGGCGGAGGTGAGATTTGGGCCGAGATTGGAGGAATTGAAGAATGTGGGGGTGGGGGAGGTGAAATTGGGGTCTAGGGTTTTGTGTTGTGAGGTGGTGGATGGGAAGAAGTGGAATTATGTGGTGGATGTGGATGAAGGAGGGAGAGGAATGAGGAGTTCGTCGCCGTCGTCGATTAGGGTTGTTTCGTTGCAGAGCCCCATGAATCCTGCAGATGTAAGTGGAACTTGTTTGATTTCTTGTACGTTAGATATGATCTGCTAGGAATCTTGGAGATAACAAATACTAAAGTTTGAGTATCTATGTTACTATATAATGCTAGAAGGGTGAGTTTGGTTGGTCTCTGTTTGAGAGAATAAATGGGGAAGTGTCGTTGCATCTCTGTTTGATTAATTTGAAGCAGTGCTGAAAATTTTAAGACAATTGTTATGCATTTAGATTTTAGAGAGTAGTTGAAGGTTGAATGACTTGGATTATGAGGATAAAAACACATGCATTGGACATGTTGATGATCGAGGAAACTTTAAAGATATAGTTATAAGTGGCATTCTGATATATCTGATACATGATACATGTCTGTCTGATATGACAAGAACTTTAAATTGGAATTGTCCCATGCTAAACAAGATTTCATTGTTCCCTTAATTTCAGTTTATTTCATCCCATAAATTTCATCCGACTCTTAAGAGTAGAATCAATCGGACTCTTAACAGTGGAATCTATAAGGGAAAAACATAATATACAAGTTTCTGCTTGGGGGTTGTAAGATAATCTGGGATTTGATGTTAAATTCTCTTGGGTCCCCCCTAAATCTTGCAGAATGACAATTCTAGAAAATGAAAAATTACTGTTCTATTAGATTTACTGTTTGTTGAGTTCATAATGAAAAAGAAAAAGTATAGAATTACATAATTTTCCAAAAACATAATGGATGATCAGCTTCACTACTGTAAAGTTGTTTTCAAGGCTTCAAGCTTTCCTTCTCCAGTCAAATTCATAATTGAACATCTAGAGTAGATTTACACTTCATAAATGACTTATCTTTGATTTGGAAGAACAAAGATGTGATGGAGCGTAGGAACTGTCATCCTTGACGACAATTGAAATTAAGGTTTAAATTGCTTACATTGGTTATTTTCTGTTCCTATTCAACTACAGTATCAGCCCATACCAACTTTTTAGGTATGCCTAAAACTGGGAGAACTCGGGATCTGTTAAAACTAATGAGTCTATCACAACCTACCTATCCTGGAGACTGCATCTTACCACAAAAGCAATTAAATATATGTATCTCAGAGATTCTCCATTACTTCATCCTTCTATGTTGTAGCATTTATGGGGGGTTTGGTAGCTTGCAAATACAAAGCATTTGCATTTGCAAGTTGCATTTTAAATTTTCTGTTCAATACTTTCTAACACAATTACCAAAATATCCTTGTAAGTTTTGGTGGGAAGTAATGATTGTAGTATATAAAATAAAGGATAAGTTGAAAAGTAGATGATATTTTGGTAGTTGTACTAAAAAGTTGTGGGAAAATTCAACTTTTCATTTGCAAATGCAATTGCATTTTGCATTTGCAAGCTACTTCTATGAAGCTACTTCTATGAGCTCTAAATTTAGCAATTCTACTATCATCTTTTGCTTAAAGGTTTACAGTTGGGTAGATGAGGCGGACTACACATACCTCAAATTTTACCCCAAACATACCCCAACCACTAAAAGACAAGGTTTGGGTAATATTTTAATCATTTTTTGTTTGTCTTTTAGTGGTTGGGGGTTTGTCTTTTAGTGGTTGGGGTAAGTTTGGGGTAAATTTTGAGGTATGTGTAGCATTTGTGTGGGTAGATAGATCTTTTACTTTTTGATTTAGGAAAAGGTAGATCTTTGAGCGGTCATTGACATTGTAAATGCCTTCCGTGATGCAGGAATTGATGTCTTTCATAAGATCTTATGTAGTCCCAGAAGGTTTTCCAGATTGTGTAACTCCTTCATATGTGCCATACATGTCATGGAGAGCTTTGAAGGTACTTTCTAAACATCTAGATTTGTTTTTGTATCTGACGCTAAAAGCAGTTATTTAGTTATCCGCGCAAACTTGTGTTGCATTGTTCATTACCTCTAGCTTGTTGATGGTATGTAGTTACCTTAGATTCCCTGATGTTTAAGAATTACTTTTCAGCATTTCTTTGGCGGAGCAATGGGCGTTTTTACAACACAGGCACTATTGTGTTCTGTTGGAGTATCGAGGAACAGGGCAACACCAGGTGCTGTTGCTATTAATTGGATTCTCAAGGTATTTGACAATGATCTAATAGGCTTATATTCTCTACCTCATTACATTTCCAGTGTGTCACTGATGGAGCATGCGGTTAATGCAATTTTATCATGAAATATGATCTTGATTTTTATATAGTTGAAAAGAAGATCGGCTTCTTACTCCTATGGCACTTCATGGAACTGCTTAACAGAGACGTGAGAGACGTGATATCAGTTCATTCTCTTTGATCAGTTTTATATATCACTTAATTTATGATTTGTAGACACTAACATTAAAGGATTCTGGCACCAGGTGGCACTAGGTGAGCAGGAAAAGAATCTTATTTGTTAATACCGTTAGTAATGATGAAATTAACTCCTCTGAGTTTCTCCTTGACTGAGAAAGAGTAAAGGAGTGAAAATGTAGTATTTTCTATAAGGAATTGAATACAATGTAGGGTCTGAATTATAAGCTAAGGTGCCCTAGTAATCTACAGTAATAAAATTCACAAATCACCAATTCATGATTTTTTTTATTTTTATTTTTTATTTTTTTATTTACATAAGCTGATTGTTTTGTTGTGCCTCTTCGAATAAGAATATAAAAGTGTCATCTTAACTATTATATCTAGTGGCGTGTTTTTGTTGCTGTGTTGCTTATCCCTCCTTCATCCCTGGATGCATAACAATTTTAAAAAGTGCATCCTATGCCAATATGTCTGTATGCGAGGTTTGAAGAACCATGAAGAGCCTCATTCACCCCATGTGCGTCATTCACCCCATGTGCGATATCCACGAATTCTCTCTCTCTCTCTCTCTCTCTCTCTCTCTCTCTCTCTCCATAAGATTGAGAACAAGAATTTCGAAAGGGAATAACATGTGCATTGACGTCCATAACCTAAATTGCATGAACTACTACCTATATGTGGAAGTACATGTCAAAAGATCTACTTGATTAAACATTAACCTGGGTCTAATTGCAACACTGCGAATATACAGGATGGAGCTGGTCGTGTTGGGAAAATGCTTTTTGCACGTCAAGGAAAGAAATTTGACTATGATCTAAAACAGGTATATTGGGATTCATCTTTCGATTAAGGACCTTATTATTACAGATATTACTGTCGAAATTAAAATATTAAATACCTTGCAGCTGCGGTTTACTGGTGATCTTTTAATGGAGTTGGGAGCTGGAGTAGAGCTAGCGACTGCCGCTTTGCCTCAACTATTCTTACCATTAGCATGCGCAGCCAATGTGCTAAAGGTTAGTATTGACCTGAAGACTGTTTTGTCTTTTTTTTTAGTGTGAAACATAAAAGATTCATTTCTCTTTCCTTTCTTGAAGTTTTCATATCTGAAGTTTATCTTTGTTGCTCATGTAGAATGTTGCTGCTGTGACATCAACTTCAACACGCACTCCAATCTACAAGGCTTATGCACGGGGAGAGAACATTGGCGATGTCACCGCTAAAGGAGAATGTGTTGGCAATATAGCAGATTTGGTACACTCCTTATAATTCAAATATGAACAATGAATATCTTTTAATAAGAATTTTTTTTAATAATATCATGCAACTAACCATTATGATCAGTCTAGAACTAGGACAGTCTTTATGTAGATTGACCTGTTGCCAATATATATAATTCTCATTTGGTTATTCATCTGTATTCTGTCATGAAGTCCAATTAATATATGATACACAACTTGTTTTGAAATGCATGGCATGAGGTCTGATAGGATCGATAAGAGCTTAAAATATAATAATTGCTAAGTTGAGTAGGGTTAGTGGAAGATAGTACCGCAGACAGTGGAGCAACATCTGTAAATTGGAAGTGATCCTTGAGATATTTGCCTCATCAAACACTTTGTCAAGACTGTTATATAACATTTCTTGAATTTTATGTGTAATTGACAGCTGAAAAGTGCCAGAAATCTATCATAGTGAATATGTGGAAATTGGAATATTGGAATATGTGAATAGTCTTTTTGGAAGAGGTCAAAGCAACACGGTTATGTCATATTTATTAAATTCAATTATTCCTCTTCGAGCTGTGGGGATGGGTTCTTTATCATTTGATTCATCAATCGTAAAATAAAATAAAAAAATATGTCAGGTTTCCTCTTTGCTTGAAAAATGGGAAATTCATGGAAAATTGCAATTCCTACCATGAAATAGTGCACCTATATGTCTTAATCAGTATTGTTTTTTGACTGGAAGACCTAGAGCTAACTATCGAGACTTATAGTTGATGCATGTTTGTTAGTTATTACCTGGTATCAGTCCTCTTGGAAAGAAAAAATCCATATATTTTCTGTTCGTTAGCTTGGATAATTTTCCAGCGTAATATACAAAACAAAAGAAATCTGGACTATTTCTTCATGACCTCTGAAGCCTTTTTTGTAAGTCGTAATTGTGAATTGGAGGGACAAAAAAAGAACACGTAATGGACATGGCAGAGACTAGGGAGGGTTCTGAGAAGTGAGAATCCCCCGTGGATGACATGGTTTGGCAAGCCACAAGCATATAGTAAGCATAGTTTTTAAAGTAATCCTAAATTACCACCGTAGTAAAAATCCTCTTATTACCAAACCCAGTAATGCGACATCGAGGGTATCATGAATCCTCCCCGCCCCCCCCCCCCCCAAAAAAAAAAAAAATCCCCCGTAATCCTCCTAATCCCTGCAATCCTTCCTACCAGAGTAAGCATAAGCACAGGATACCTCTCTTGCAGATCTCTCTAATCCCTGTCTTGAGTTCTTTGTGCTCTCTATGCCTGTAGTTCCTGTAGATCTGGGTTCAGATCTTTTTCTAGAAGTTATTAATTTCCTAACTATAATATATATTGTCAATCCTCTAGAGATCGTAGCAAATCTCTAGCTCACCCACATATCCTTAAAGAGGCCCATGAAATAACTTCGCAAATCAATTATCGCAAGTTTGGTGTCCACTGCAAATTGAAAACACTGATGGAATTTAACTGATCTTTATCACAAATTTTCCAGAATCAAGGACAATGAATAGTGCATAGAGAGCAATTCCTCCATCTTCTAAATATCTTCTTCAGCTTCATTTCCTGCTTTGCACCGGTCCTTTGCAGATGGTGTACAGTGGTGTGGAGATAATTCAAAGGCTTAATTTACATTAATAAGGTTATCCTATGTAGATAGCCAAAAGTCCTTTTGAATCTTGCCTTTGTTCATGTTCGCTCTATACATTTATAAACATGTCCTTCATGTTTGTATCTCTTTCTGCCATTTTCATTATAATTTTTTTGTTCAATATATCATTTACCATTTACCAATGTTTACATCTTTGGTGGTGAACTCAGCTTCATATTTAATGTGCAGCTAGGGACAGGACTGAGTATTTTAATGTCAAAGAGGAATCCATCCTTGGTGACTTCTTTTGCCATCCTGTCATGTGGATATGTTTTCAGTTCATATCAGGAGGTCAGGGTCTAATTATTTGATAACACCTTATGTTTTAATTGTTGAAAGAAACCTATGGACTTTGGTAATAAGTATGGTATTTGCTTCCTAGGTGAGATCAGTTGTGCTGTCTACCTTAAACCGAGCAAGATTCAGGGTAGCTGTGGAGTCTTTCCTCAAGACTGGTACGTTAAGACTTAAATTTTGTATATGCATTTTCAAGTCTTCAAGGGATAATATTAAAGGGTCACACTGATTTGACAAAGCATTACTTAAACAAATTGCATGTGCATTTCTTCGCAGCGCTATGTACTTGCCGTATTCAAATTATCTACTCTATATTTTGCTATGTGTAACTTGGCAAAGAATTGACAAATTGAAGATGTCAATTCTAGTTTAGAGTCTACAGGATTGTTACTTCTTGATTGCCTCAGTCTACTCCACCCTAGTACCAATTTTTGGTCTGTTTTCTTTTGATAGCATTTCCTTCTGACATTGAATTTAAGCTTAAATTGTTTTTAATCATTCTGATACTAAAAGATCCATGGGCTAGGATTCCATAACACCCCATATGATGGTTTCTGCCTACACTTTCTTCCTCTAAAATGCATGTTGTTATCAAGTTTGACACATTGTGCCATTACTGAATTGTTTTGTTATGTTGCATAGGTCATGTTCCCTCATTGAAGGAAGGAAACTTGAAAGAAAGCATATTCAATCCTCCATGGTCCAAACAACCCATTGTTCTAGGTTTGTAACATTTGGCATTGACCTTTACTATTTTAACCAGTAAGCAATATTTTCTCTAACTTTGGATGTTGCTTGTGTTTAAAACTCGTATCCTTGTATTAATCGTCCTGTAGGTTCAAGATTTGGGGATGCATTTCATGAACCTTCTTCATTTTTTTCCGTGGAGTCTTTATTTGAGGTAAATCTAGAATTGTTATTGTGGTGTAATACATAAGCATAGTTGTAGTTTTTATTATCATTATTAATTCTATGAGCATTTCTGATGTCAATTATTAAATCAGCATTCCTCTTTTAAATCTTATTAACTGTCATAATTAGCAAGTTAGATACGTATGCCATATTGCCACTAGATAGTTCTTTTACATGCTATGGTCATTTCCAACATGCCTTTTGCTTTTTCACTAAGAAGGGAGTCCCTTCAATGCATGTAGGCTAAAAGTGATCTATCTTCAATGGCAGAAAGAACGATATATAGTTACTCATAACCCTTTAAAGGGAAATATCCATGTGCTGCTTAAAGATCGAGCAAAGTCTGACGATGTTTTAAAAGCAGCTTTTCATGTGAGTACTGATTTTTATGTTCCAGTTAAATATCAATAAAGCTGAATTTCTCTTTGATAATGCATGTATTTGATATTTCAGGCTCATGTCCTTTCACAATTCATTCAATCGCGGAATGCCAACTTTTCTAGTTCCCTCAACATGAAATATTCCTCATCAAACCAAGTTATGCCTACAAATTTTGACTTTCTGGATTTTATAGAAGAGTCCTGCAAGATTGTGTCATCCTCGTACGGGGACTTCAAGATGAAAGCAGCAGAGCAGGTGACCGTTTCATGGTTTTTTCTTTCTATTTTTATGTAATCTTCCAGGAAATGTTGTTCTTACGGAGGGCCTAATATTCCTGGTGGATTAATTTGTATTACATCTACTGCTTCCTGTTCTTTGATTCCTAGTTTCCTACTGCTTCTAATAATCTTTCCCTTACAGGGATGGATAATGTCAGAATCGCTACTTAACCCTGGGCACGCCCGGCTTTGTGAGCTAAAAGAACTATGAAGTCCCTCGGTCTCATGTGAAGCTTATTGTTTTCTGGTATTCACACTGAACGCATTCACACTGGAAGCTGGGAGCACTCAGCTGTCATTGCATACAGACACTATCCCAAAAATTTATGGTCGACAATAGAAGTTAGATTTGCCAAGTCTACATTGTGCACAGGTTCATTCTTCACACGCATATGACTGCACCTAACTCCTTTAAGCCCGGAAGCTTCAAGTGTCACCATAGACTGATGAGACTTTTGGTAATTTATACTATAAAATGAATAGAGAAAAAGAGAGAATATAGATGAGAAGAGTATTTTTGGATGCATCCTCCAGCAAATTCAAACGAAACGTTAAAACTTTCTGGATGCAAGCAAATGAAAAATGGGGTTCATACATCTGGAAGAGCTGCCATATAATAATGCAGTTGTATGCAGCATATGTAAATAATTAGCCTGCTTCAGTATTCTTGAACTTGTTCTCCCTTCTTTGCTTCTCATTTTTGTAATGCAAGTTCACATATTGTGGTAGTTGATATGTGAACCTCAGTTTTGGGTTCTGTTGTGTATTCGTTTTCGCTTGTGTACACATATTGTTGAGTACTAAAAGAAAAATGACAAATCCGATAAATGTAAACGGTGACCCTCATTATAATCACTTGGTACTTGGTGGGGCCTTTTATGGGCAATACACACCTACTTTTTTTGTAGACAACTTCTCATGGCATAAAAAACACAATAATGACTCTGTATAACTTATTTTTTCCTACAAATATGATGCCTACTTTGCTCAATGTGTAAATATAGTTTAACCCAGTTTATAGAAACATTCATTCTTTGTATGTTTGTATGTAATGGGATTTATGCATATTAGGAGGCTTTTGGATTGATGTATGAGTTGGAATACTATGAAAATCTTCTATTGAAAAAAGTTTTCATGAAAATTTATTAGCACTAATCTTGTTTGGTTGTATGTAGTTAAAAAAGATTTCCTACAAAAAGTTTGTTTGGATCCTATAAAAGTCTATTGAAAAGTTAAGAATTAAAAGAGAATAGAAGATAAATAAAGAATAATAATTAAAAAATAAGGTATCACGCGAGTTTTCATGAATTACCCACCGTATTTGGATTTTTTTTTAAAGGGATGACATTTTAATCAAAAAAAGACTAGTATTATACACGTGCTGTGCACGTGGGAAAAAATTGGGGGAAAAAATTGGAAGGAATGAAAAGGGCAAAAAAAAAATTTACCTACACGTGCGTTGCACGGGTTGGGTTAAGGACAAAGGCCTTCTCCCATTATAGTAGTAGAGATATGACACTTCGTATGGTGGAAAAGTTTTCACTAATTTTTTCTGGATGGAGGATGGCTATACATACTAATGTAAGGGACTAATAATTTGTAAAATGTAATGCTTCATCCACTATCAATTTAACTACTATTCTCTTTACTTATCTTAAGTGGCACATTTTTATTAGAGAGTTTCCCCACCAACTCTATCTTTCCTAACCTATTGGAGTATGTCACCTAAGGTATTGTAGAGAAATGGAGGTATTTGCTGTACTGACCCACTTTTTGAAAATATTTGGGTGTCTGACACACTTTTGAAAACAATTAGCGATCTGAACCAGTTTTAGACACGTCAGCAAAAACCGTTATTAAAAATAATGGTATAGGTGATTACCATACCGTTCTTCCAAAAAGCGGCATCATTTTACATTTTTTTTAGCATGCCTTATTTGGAATAACGGCATTTGTATATTTCTCATACAAGTGTGAATCTTCTAACTTGTAAAAAATTTCTAAGTGTTGAAACAACTTATAAATATTGTCGTTATCCCCAATAACAACATTCAACTACTGATGTCGTTATTGGAGATAACGGCATCAGTTATAATAAAATTAGTTACTGATGCCGTTATTTTATTATAACTGATGCCGTTATCTCCAATAACAGCATCAGTAGATAACGACACCAGTAAGTCGAATGTCGTTATTGGGGATAACGGCATTATTTATAAGCTGTTTTAACACTTAGAAATTTTTTACAAGTCAGAAGATTCATACTTGTATGAGAAATATACAGATGCCGTTATTCCAAATAACGGCATGCTAAAAAACATGTAAAATGATGCCGCTTTTTGGAAGAACGGCATGGTAATCACCTATGCCGTTATTTTCAATAACGGTTTATGCTGACGTGTCCAAAACTGATTCAGATTGCTAATTGTTTTCGAAAGTGGGTCAGACTCCCAAATATTTTTTTAAAAAGTGGGTCAGTACGACAAAAAATTCAGAGAAATGTAGTGAAATAGGTATTGGATGTAGCATTACTCATTTGTAAATTCATCCTCAAATGTTTGTGCCACTTAAATGACCATTCAAATAGCGTGTACAAATAGGAATTTTTTTATACATGACCATTCAAATACTAGATGTGTTGGGGATTGACATGTAAAATTCTCTGTATATGTAGTTCGAATTATTTCCCAAAATGACCCACTTGTTGAAAGTATTTACCGAACTGATACACCTTCGAAACTATTCACCAAACTGACCTACTCGCTATCTCAAATTGCGAGTTTGGTGAAAAGACCCTCGCTATTTGAGATAGCGAGTGTAATTCTATGATTTTCTCCAACACTTGGAGAAATCTCGCGAAAATATGAAAGTTTAAAGACAGACTCGTTATCTGAGATATCATTTCATTTGAACTAGACTCGCTATCTCAGATAGCGAGTGCAGTTGTATGCATTTTTTCAGAGAAATTTTGAACATTCAATTTCTACTTGAAATGTATATAACTACACTCTTTATCTCAGATAGAGAGTTCATTAGAACTAGACTCGCTATCTCAGATAGCGAGTGTAGTTGTATTCATTTTTTCAAAAAAATTTTGAACATGCAATTTCTACCCAAAATGTATATAACTACACTCGCTATCTGGTATAGCGAGTTTATTTGAACTAGACTCGCTATCTCAGATAACAAGTGTAGTTGTATTCATTTTTCAGAGAAATTTTAAACATGCAATTTCTACCTGAAATGTATATAACTACGCTCGCTATCAGAGACAGAGAGTTTATTTGTATTCATTTTTTAGAGAAATTTTGAACATGTAATTTTACATGAAATGTATATAACTACACTTGCTATGTGAGATAGCGAGTTTATTTGAACTAAACTCGTTATCTCAGATAGCGAATGTAGTTATATCTATTTTTCCAGAAAAAATTTGAATATGCAATTTCTACCTGAAATGTATATAACTATACTCGCTATCTAAGATAACGAGTTTATTTGAACTAAACTCGCTATCTCAGATAGCGAGTGTAGTTATATTTATTTTTCAGAAAATTTTTGAACATGCAATTTCTATTTGAAATGTATATAACTACACCTCGCTATTTGAGATAGCAAGTTCATTTGAACTAGACTCGCTATCTCAGATAGCAATTGGGTAAGTTTGGTAAATAGTTTTTAAAGTGGGTAGTTTGGTAAATACTTTCAAAAAGTGGGTCGTTTTGGAAAACATTCCTGTAGTTCAATCCATGCGACGTACAACCCTGGTCTTCAAAGTGAGAATCGCTAGAAATCAGCCAAAAATATGGACTATGACTCGTTAAATCGGACAAAACTGGTGAAATTTCATAATCTCTTGAAACCAGCCAAAATCGATGAACTGTACCCACGAAATCTGACGAAAATGATGAAATTTTAGAACCTCTGGAAATCGACCAAAATCATTAGACTATCAACCATGAAATCAGACAAAAATACTGAAATTTCAGGATCTCTAGAAACTTGCAAAAATCGTTGGACTATAACCCACAAAGTTGGGTGGAAATAGTAGAATTCCATAATCTCTCAAAATCCGGCAAAACTAGATCATGAAACCAACGAAAATGCTAAATTTCAGAATCCCTCAAAATGGCCAAAATTGGTGGATTATATCCCAAAGAAATCAAAGGTACTTCTTTAAATAACCATGGCCGCCGCCCCCTCCAGCAATCCTTTCCTCCTCATTCTCCTCATTCTCTTTATTATGTCTCTCTCTTTCTTCTTACTTATTCTCCTTTATTGCATCAAATCTCGAGCTGGTTGTTGCTAGGGTTTGTCACACCCTTCCTCCCCTACCTCTCCATTTTTTTGTCATTTCATATTTTGTTCCCTTCCTCTTCTTCTCCTTTTATTAGTCCAAAAGAGAACATATCCAACGGCGGAATTTTTTGCATTACTAGGCTACTTTTTGAAACTTTTTGCGATTTTAGGTCAGTTGACAACTATTAGCACTTTTGGCTAGCAAGTGCCACGTCAGCAGCGGCCGTTATTGGAAATAGCGGCCTCTTCATAGCGACCAATACATCGGATTTCCACACTTGGCAGATTTGTATAATTGCAAACCACTTGGAGTAACTGAGGTCGCTATTGTTAATAGCGACCTTGTATAACTAAGGTCGCTATTCCCAATAGCGACCATAGGTTGACCCAATCGCTTTTAGGCCCACCTGAGGTCGCTGTTGGGAATAGCGACCTTAGTTATACAAGGTCGCTATTGACAATAGCGACCTCAGTTACTCCAAGTGGTTTACAATTATACAAATCTGCCAAGTATGGGAGTCCAATGTGGTGGTCACTATGAAGAGGCCGCTATTCCTCATAGCGGCCGCTGCTGACGTGATACTTGCTAGCCAAAATTGTTAATAGTTTGAGATGTGGCCTAAAATCGCAAAAAGTTTCAAAAAGTAGCCTAGTATTGCAAAAAATTCCCAACAGCGTGGGGCTGCTAGTAAATCAGATTAGGAAGCAAGAAGTTGTTGGTCAGACCAACATTTTGGAGTTGTCGAGAGACCAAATCCAGCGAAGGGGCTCCGAATCGACAAGATGTAGAAGGCTACTGGAAAGAGATGGTTGATGCGACAAACCCGACTCAGTTCCCTTAACGGTGAGGTGGTACCAACCAAGAGGTGGTTGGTTTGAGTATTATCCTACTCTGAACCAATGGCGAAGAGGTTAGATTGCAATGAGGATTTGAAATTGACAATAAACAGGAGATAATGGTGATGGTTTGGATCGTAGAGAGACGCGATTCATTTGTAAACCATCTAGGTTGTGGTCAACTTCGGCCAAAAGGGTCTGATATAAACAATGAGGAGAGTTCTCTGACCAAGATGCATCGGACTAGAAAACAAGGAGCGAACTCCAGACAATGAGTGGCTGGTTCAAAATGGTGCAAGGTCTTGATCCAACCAAGAGGTGATTGGGATCCAACCTAATGAGGTCGAGGGTCGAGATTCTTGATTAGGCAACAAGAATGTTCAATCGAGCTATAGATGTGATCCCACTATGATGTGTTTCTATCTTATTGGAGACAAGGAGGTCCAATATAGGTCGAGATCAATGATTGTTTTGATGGATCAATTGGATAAGTCTCTCACAGATGTATCTAGGCATTCGAGGAAGAAACATTAAGAAGTTGTGGTGAATGATGAGGGAGACTTAAAGTGAGTCCTCAATGTTGTAAAAGTCTTCAAGCTTAGATTGTATCCTTTTCATTGCCTATCCTCATGGGTTGTTTGAGGCTTTTCTTATTCTGTTTTCCTTTTTTATGTCTCGATGTAATTCGTGTCCTTTCCTGATTTTCTGAAGGGTTTGTTTCGTTATAATCTCTTTAATGAAACAAGGTGGCTATACTCCATAATTTTCTTCCAATATATATATATATATAGGTAGTCCTTCGGTTGAGAACTAATTTTTGTGAGAACTCTGTGAGAACTCACGGAGTAGACCCCCCAGGAAAATTCCGAACCAGTCATCTTGCTCTACACACCTTAGATAGAGTAACATAAAGAAATCAAATAATTTGAAGTTCATTTTCCCATCCATCAAATGGAGTAGAATTTTCAGCCATACAATTTTGCGATGATGTAAATTATGGGCAAATGAACTTCAAATATTTGATTTCTTTATGTTACTCTATCTAAGGTGTGTAGAGCGAGATGGCTGGTTCGGAATTTTCATGGGGGGTCTACTCCGTAAGTTCTCACGGAGTTCTCATCAAATTAGTTCTCAACCGAAGGACTCCTTATATATATGTATAGTTAGCTTTCCTTGTGCACCACCCATGGTGGACACGGCATGTGCACTCGACCTTCGGGCATTCATATCAATGATCCGAACCGTTCACATTGATTTACAAATCTAAATTAGTCTAAATATGTAAAATAAAGTCATTTGAAATTCATTTGCTCATGCGTTGAAGTGTTACAAAATTGTACGGAAAAAAATCTTTTTTTTATAATGACATGATGGATGGGCAAATGAATTTCAAATGACCTGATTTTATATATTTAGACTAATTTAGATGTGTAGATCAATGTGAATAGTTCGTATCGTCGATATGAATGCTCGAAGGCCGAGTACACACGCCGTGTGCACCATGGGTGGTGCACAACGGAAAAAACTTCGGAGTCCACCGTGCGTTCGAGGCGATTCTCCATCTCAGTGAGGCAACGGAGTACCTGGTCTGCGGGCTCCGGCGGAGGGGGCGGCGCGTGAGTGTAGCTTCTTCCTTCGTTCTCTTGACGGGGTCGGTCGAACGTTGCGGACCGTGGCGGTCCTTGGAGAGCCTCCATGATCTCCTCCCGAAAGCTCCGGAACTCGGCCCATGTGACCGCGCCGTGGTCGGAAGGGTCGGGCCGAGGTGTAGGGATTCGGCCAATGCGGCTGTGTACCGACGGCCTTGAGTGGTTTGGGGCCGAGTTGGAAGTGGTCCCTCCCCTGGCCTGACTAGCCCTTCGGTTCATAATAACCCGACGAAGGTCGGGTTGTTCGACGTGAGGTTCGCCTTGCCGGGGTCCGGGGTTTGCCCCCGGATTGTTTGACCCTTGCCCTCCCGCGAGGGGGTCCTGATTGGAAGGCTCGTTCCGACGGGAGGAAGAGGCCGATCTCCGGGCCCTGGGGGGCATTGGAGAGTGGATCGGAGGATGAGTGTCGGTGGCGAGACTCGGACTGTCGTTCCTACCGAATGAGTAGAAAGAGTTCCCACAGACGGCGCCAACCTGATGCGGTTTGTTTTTGGATAGAGTGTGGATGCACCAGGTGTGAGTTCGGACTCAATTTATAAGAGGGGAAGAGTTCGGTAGCGGACGGTGGTCCGGGGGCTCGCCTCGGCACTGGAGGAGCGGCTCGGATTGCCTCGCCTCGGGTACCTGCAGACGGTCTAGAAACACTGGGGCTTATCCCCGTGGCAGACCCTCCGACGATCTAGTCAGTCTCTGTGAGAGAGTAGCAATAACTAGGGTTTTGGGTAGTGAAAAATTGATTACCTTTGAAGGTGAATGGGGGTTTGGTATTTATAGATAACCCAACCGGGTTTGGATCCGCTTGGGAGCCGGGTCCGGACCCGAAAAGCCCATGGGCCTGACGTGGCAAGGGGCCTAGGTGGTTAAGGGCACACGTGGCAGTGCCCAGAGTAGTTTAGGGCTGACTTGGCAAGAGCCCCAAGTGGTTTTAGGGCTGGCATGGCAGATCGTAGGGGCCCTGTGTCTCTGGGAGGATCAGAGGGCCCAGGCTGCGCCAGGTCATCTCCCTCCCTTGCCCGGCTGAGTGGACGGCCCGTGAGACCGTCGAGGACCGGGGACCGAGGGTCTCGGAGGGTCGTCGGGACGGGGGGGCTGTCCTTCGTGGTGGTGAACTTATGGCTCGGCGTTGAGCCTGTGGTGGTCCGGGACCGAGCCGGATGGACTTGGAGCGAAAGCCTTCCTGGGTCCCAGTTCATTTTTATCCTACCTCAAATAGTAAATAGATCATGCTTGTTCAATTTTTGTCTTCTAATACATAAATATCATGTATGTTATAAATATTTGTAGTTCTGATCAATGTCAAAATGCGTACTGACTGACTATGTATGTTAATAGGTATCGCCATCATTATGGCCGAGCTAATACAAGCGAATCTTACCCACACTTATGACCATGTCAAACAACTTGAGGCGAGCCCGAGCATGTCGACAAATGGCAAAACGGCACTCCAAGCTTGTGTCGAGTTTATTGAATCTAGTCTCTCCAACATGAAGGATAGAACATTAATCGGAAAGATTGAGTCACACGACATTACTAGCGCCATTCATACTTTCAGCGAAGTGGTGGATGATCTTGATACATGCAATGCCTCTTGGGGACGACTGAACACGGAGCCACTTCCGATAAGAAAAGAGTATGACGATTGCTGTAAGCTCAGTCATCTTGCAATAAGTATTGCAGTTTTACTCAACTGATTTCCTGAATCATGTGTTCTGAGATGCATGGAACAAGTAATGCTTAATTGCATTAATTGTTTCAGTAGTGTGTCCAAAATAGTGGGATAATCTCACCAGCTGGTGGATTTTGATGTCAGCTTGATATTTAGTATTGTAAGGAGTATGGAACTTCTTTGTTTCGTTAAAATTTCTTTAATGAAGTGATGACTATGTCATCTTTCTTTCCAAAAAAAGAAAAAAAAAATCTCACCAGCTGGTGTACTCGTAAGCTGGAAACAGTAAAATTAATTTCTTCGCATATGTAGTCTGAATGGTTGTCTAGTTTGGTATGAAATAGTTAATAAACTTGATTCAATAAACCTCTTCAAGCCAGTGAAAGGTCTTGCATTAATTTGTAGGTGCGGATTAATAGTTTTAATGTAATGAAATGAAATATACAAGACTGTGAAAGCCCAAACCCATGCCTAAAATTTAATGTAATGAAATATATATATTAAAAAACTTATCAGAGCCAGGTTTCGATCCTGGGACCTGTGGGTTATGGGCCCACCACGCTTCCGCTGCGCCACTCTGATTTGTTGATATTATTATTGAACAGGTAGAAGTTGATTAGACATTATTCATTTGTAGTAAATGTGATGAAATTAGCTTTTACTTATTATGTAAAAATTATTTATTACTTTACTATATGGAGGGTTTGTAACTTAAAAATGTCTTTTATTTTCTTCTTCAGTTTTTTTCAAGATACGCAACAAAAGATACGGTTGTAGTACTACCACCAACGTCCGTCTCATCTGCTTCATTACGAACAAAATTAATCAGCATCCTCTCTACCCCCGTTTGGGAAAAAGTTCGATCCATCCATTTTACAGTGCAGCAAATCCAAATCTTAAAAATATTTTTTGTGATGTGTTGGTTCCTTCTTATAATTGTAAAAATAAATGTGTTAATTTGTTTCTCATATATTAATGCCACTTTAAAAAGTAGTAGTAGTATTAATAATTACAATCGCAACCAACCATGGTTTAATGGGCCTTATGGCGTGCTAAGCTCACATAAATGATCTCCCAGTTCGATCATAGTACTAGACTTTTAAGCACATGTACTAATATGTTAAATCTCTCTTCTAAAGAAAAGTTAGCACATACAATTACGTATTTTATCGCTCTATGCAGTTCTTTCTTTTGTGATATTATTTATTATCTCAGTACATAATAATTTGGTATTTGCCCTCATTGCAATATAAAATGTAAGGATAAATGATATGCGATTTATATGTTATAGCTCCACATAATGGTTGTACAAGTACATCGATCCTCTTTTATTAATGATAGAGTTTAATTAGCAAAGTTAAATAAGATTTAAGAGAGAGATACATGAGGAAGGTGAAATACAGACTAGGTAATAGACGAATGGGAATCTTCCTTTTCTTCCAAATCATCTAAGGTGCATTTTCATACTACAAGGAGTGAAGGAGTAAGATAAATCCTTACAACTTTAATAGGTTAAAATATGAGAAACTCCAACAAAGACTCTCTGAGAAACTCTCACTGAGCTTCATCCCCCAGCTACTATAAACAATCCACCAAGGTTAGCAGTCGTCTCCAGTACCTATCCAGCTCCGAGATGCCCAAGAGAGGTAGGGAAGAGATGCGGGATGGCGGAGCAGCTAAGAGGCGTTATCAAAGGGACGAGGGCGCATGTAGGGAGAGGGGAAGGTCTTCCTCCAGAGTAAGGGAACATCGAACTGATCATAGAGACCGTTCGATGGATCCAACTAGAGGCAAGCTTGAGAAAAGGAGCTCTCGACAGATTGATGAAACAAAAGGAAGAACGTATGCTGAGGTCACTAGGGGGGAACACCGAAGGGACGAGGGGCAGAGAGCCTATTTGAGAACTCAGTCTCCGGAGACCTCTGAGCTCAGGAAGAAAGAAGATGAAGACGGAGAATGGGTGCTCGTCAAAGCGAAGAAGCACAGATCTTCAGATGGAGGAGAAGAGAGTAAGAGAGGCAGGGAGCTTTCCGGTAAAAGCTGGGGTGCCGGAAAACTACTCTGCCACATATGCGCCCAGAGGGGACATTCCATTCAGCAATGCAACAATGAGTGGTTTTGTTACCAGTGCAAACAATCGGGACATATTTCGACGGCGTGTCCACACAGTAAAGGCAACAGTCCGCGCTCAGGCAAAGAAGCACACTCCCCTGCAGGATCTTTCAGGTCGGATTGGAGCAAAACAGAGGAAAGTTGTGCCGGGAGGAGAAAGATTGCGGTGGCGAAAATTTCCCCAACGCCGATTATGGCCGAGCTCGAACGGAGGTACAAAAATTGTGTGATGGTGAAGGCACACACAGGGCATCCTAACTGCGCAGACATCAATGATTTACTTATGGCAGCAACGACGGTGTCTGCAAATTTGATTTGGGTAGCAACGCAATGTGCAGCAAACATTTTCTTGGTACATTGCGGTATTGAAGATCGGCTATCAGAGCTATTGCTGATGAAAGGGATAGAAGGTAGGGGAGGCGACAGGATGGAGTTTTACGTTACTTTCAGGCAATGGTCGCGAGACGTAGGTGCGCTGAGGCCAGATTCTCTGTTCTCTGTGTGGCTCCGGCTATACAACTTGCCCTGTCAATGTTGGATTCGTTCGGGGTTCCAAGATGTGGTGAGAAGCTTCGGGATGGTGCTAGACATCGATAGAGGAACCATGGTCCATTCTCACCTCGAATTCGCGCGTATTTGGGTTGGGGTTGTCAACAAGCATGATATTCCGTCGATGATAAGCGTCGACTTTGAGGCGGAGAGATTTGTGGTGAAGGTTGTTACGGAGGCTATAAAAAGCGTGTCTTTTCGCGGAGAAGTGAGGGAGGAGGATGATCAATGGAGGATGGGGGAAGAGCTGGAGGTTGAAGACGAGCATCGTCAGTTGGATAGGGGGATCTCAAATCTGGGCCATCCAATGATTCTAAACAGAAATCTGGGCCATCCAAGGAGGCGAGTTCGACTTAGCTACGGCAGTGATTACAGCGAGCAGCTCCAAAGATCTAGAAATTCAAGAGGAGGATGAGACAATTTCATTTCTGAGACTGAGATCGATGTCGGAGAAAAGGAAGGGGGATTGGAAGATATGGGAAGCACAGGGAAAAAGCTTATTGAGTACCCGAGAAAAAGCAAGAGACAATTGGACAAATGGGGCGCTCAGGGACAGAGTGAGGAGGATCTTATTAGGGTGGCGGCAAAAGGCAAGGAGCCAGCTTCTGCTTGTGGAGGAAATCTTTTGATGAATTACTCACTTTTAAATTTACTAAATGATGATTCTCTTATCTACTTTGCTGGTCTTTACGGGCTAGACATGGGGTCCAACAAAGTAGAACAGGCTCAGCAGGCAATTAGGATTAGAGAGGACATCAAATGGGTAAAGCATTAGGTGTGAGTTGCCTTCCGAGTGTAGGTTAGATAGGGGACACTCGTTGTTTTCATGTCATACATCTTCTGGAACGTTAGGGGCATGCGTCAAAAAAGTAAAAAGAGACTCATTAGCTACCCCGTGGGTAGATTAAGACCCCAAATTTGTGGTCTTCAAGAGACCAGGATTGAGAATCCAACAACGGAAGAATTTCAAGCTCCGTCGTGGGCAAAGGACTTTCAGTGGAAGTTCAAGCCGAAAGTAGGCTATTCAGGGGGTATAGCGTTAGGAGTAGATTTAACAGTTTTCGAACTGTTGGATTACAAGATTGGAGAATTCACGATTACTATTAGAATTAGAAGGAGAAGCGATGATTGGATTCATTTGGTCACATCAGTATATGGACCGTATGATTCCAGGTGGAGAGGTATTTTCTAGGAAGAGATGAGAGATATAAAGAAGAAGTGGACGGATCCTTGGGGGATGGGGGGAGACTTTAACATTACAAGATATCAGCACGAACACGGAGGTAGGGGACCAAGTAGAGTAGACCAGGATAACTTCAACCGTCTCATTGATGAGTTAGAGTTAATGGAGATGGAGCAGAGAGATAGAAAGTTCACCTGGTCAAATATGCAGTCTAAGCCAATTTTAGCCAAGTTAGATAGAATTTTGGTTTCCACAGATTGGGAAGATGTCTTCCCCCTGGCTATGGTAAAGTCTTTTACTAGATTCACTTCAGATCATCTGCCCTTGTTATTGGAGTGTGGAGAGGGCTACATCAAGAAAAGGTTCCCCTTCAGGTTCGAGAAAGTATGGACTTTGTCCGCTAATACTCGCCAGATTATTCAAGAGTCTTGGATGGCTAGTACCAGGGAGGTATCCGCTGTAGGGATTTGGATCGAAAAGACGAGGAGATTGCGAAAGCGGATCAAAGATTGGGCAAAGAGGGAAGCAGACAGATGAGCGGGATGGGGGGGTATGAAATTCCTATTTTACCCCTTATATGTAGGCAGATGAGCGGGATTGAGTTAGCACCGTTGGATGGGGATCATGATGAAAGCTCCTGATCGGACGGCCTAGGCACAGTGCACACAGCGGTGTGCACTACCCCATTGCACAACCGAAGCTTTCCCTATATATATATATATATATATATATATATATATATATATCCATTGCAAATGCACTGTATAGTACAAACACGCGCAAACCACTAAAGCCGCTATTCAGGATAGCGGTGTAGGGTATATTAAGCATGAAGCCGCTATCTTGATTAGCGACATCATTTGCTATACAGTACAAACACGCGCAAACCACTAAAGCCGCTATTCAGGATAGCGGTGTAGGGTATATTAAGCATGAAGCCGCTATCTTGATTAGCGACATCATTTGCACTGATGCCGCTACTCCCAGTAACGACATAAGTTATTTGCACACATTTTCATGCTACAGTGCGTTGCAACGGAAGATCCGATATATATATATATATATATATATATATATATATATATATATGGGTTTTGCTCCATTGAAAACGGGTTCGTTTTCAATGGGTTGGAAAACACCCATCCTGGCCGTCGATCAAGATCTGATCTTGATCAGCGGATCAGATCGAGATCCGCTAAGGTCTGCCACTAAAGCTCTCAAAAGCGGAGGGGTATTTTCGTCGCTTCACGCCAAAAAACGTTTCAGACTAAGCGTTTTTTTGGCGTGAAGTTTTTTTTATTGAAAAAAACACGTTGGCCGTTGTTGTAAACAACGGCCTAGGGTGTTTTTTTTAACAAAAAAACATACCTTGGCCGTTGTTCTTAACAACGGCCTAGGTATGTACAAGTGTTTTTCCAAACACTTGTACACACTCAGGGCTTCATCTCCTTCACTTCGTCACAAACAGTATCTCTCTTTCTCTCGTGCTCTCGAAACCCATCCCCAAACCCTACTTCACTCCCCCAACTCCTTGGCATCGATTTCTTAGCCTTCTCGATCTCCGCCCAACTGAGCAAAGCTCCCTATCTCTCTCTTCCTCTCCCGAATACAGCAAACCCTAACTTCACATCCAAATTCCCAAATCATCTAAACCCTAGCACCAATTGTCTTCCTTTGTCTACAACAGCGTGCAGCGGCTTCTCACATCTTCGCCAACTCTCTATCACTCTCTCTTTGGACCAGGTATTTTCTTAATCCCAATCTACTATAATGAACTCTTTGAATTTATTGATTTTTTTCCAATTTTGGATTTTTTTTTTGGTAATATGCGTAGTAGTATAGTCTATAATTTAGAGAGTATATAATTAGCTCTGATCATGTATATTGTGTACATTTTCTACGAAGTAGTGGTAGTTGTAGTGGTGGAATATAGGAGATGAAAAAAAACGAGATGAAAAAATTAAATTTGTATGAGTAGGTCGGACTTGCCGCGTAGAAGGTAACGGACCTTGTAGAGGCGATTTCCGTCTCACGATTTGTGAGATACGTCCATTTATCATTTCAATTCCATACAACGAATATGAAGTGATACACGGCCGTATCTTTCAAACCGAGAGTCAAAACTCACCTCTGCAAGTTCCAGCGGCTCGTGTTTGGTGTGCCAGAGTTGACGCCCAAATTTAGGAAATAAGTTTATCATTTTTGTTGTTTTGACGCGTATATAAAAAAACCTTTAATCGACCTCGGAACTTGTGGAATACGTTATGAGGTGAAAATAGCTTAAACGAAGTCCAAATAAAGCGAAACTTTGCGAGTAGGTTGGTCTGGCCACTCACAAGTCATACCAACCTATACATGCAAGTTCTGACTCGCGGTTTGCGAGATACGTCTATGTATCGCTTTCCGCTCAGTTTTCAATAGTGTAAACGATACATGGTCGTATCTTTCAAACCGTGGGTCGGAACTCCCATGTACAAGTTGCGTTGGCTTGTGGGCGGGGAGCCCGACCCAACGGCCAAATTTTGAAATTTTTGCATCTCGTTTATGTTGTTTTCATGCGTATATGAAAAAACTTCAAACTACCTCGAAATTTTTTTAGTTCGGTCTCAATACAAAAATGCTTAAACGAAGTTGAAAAAATACGAAACGGTGCACGTAGGTTGGGCTAACCATTCACAACGCAACGGAACTTGTATTTGCGAGTTCCGACCCACGGTTTGCGAGATACGTCAATGTATCGCTTCCCGCTCTATTTTAAAGAGTGAAAGTGATACATAGGCGTATATTTCAAACCGTGGGTCGGAACTGACTTCTACAAGTTGCGTTGGCTTATGTTTGGTGTGCCCTAGTTGACGGCGAAATTTAGGAATTTTTGCATCTCGTTTGTGTTGTTTTGACGCGTATAAGCGAACTCTTGAAATTTTTTCATCTCGTTGGTTTGTGTTTACTAATTTTCGCCGATTAATTAGTGTCATATATGCAAACTTTGTTACAGAGAAATGCCTAGAACGAGGGGAACCGGAAGGGGAAGGACATCTCAGGAAGCACGGGGGGAACATTCCACAGAGAATGTGAGAACTAATAATTTGTATTGTCCGTAATTTTGTATTTAGTGATATTGATTTGAGACTAATAATAATTATGTTTTGTGGTTCGTGTAGGTTGGTGCATCCTCTTCGATGACAGGACATCGTGGTCCAGGACCAATAAATCCCGGCGAGCTGACCTTGCAAGATCGCCACATATCCACGAAAGTGTGGGGTGGAACGACGCGTAGGTGTAATTTCCGCACCCACGAGACCATGAAGGTGCATCCACGCACCCACGAGTACCTTGTAGCGGCCGGTTTCTATGGAATCAGCATGATGGAGAATGTTAAACTCGACCGAGCACTTCTCTCGGCACTCGTGGAGCGCTGGGGGCCAGAGTCGCACACGTTCCATCTACCGGTCGGTGAGATGACGGTGACGCTACAGGATATAGCGATGATATCCGGTTTTCCAATAGATGGGTTGGCCGTGACGGGCAATATTAACTTTGATAAAATAGAGATGTGCAACGAACTGCTCGGTACAGAGTTTGATGAGACGGATGCGGACAATGGTGACATTTTCCAAGGACAGTCAATCCGACTATCTTGGTTGAAGGAACATTTTGATGAGACGCTGACCAACGAATCGCCCGACGACTATGTACAGTCCTACACCAGAGCCTACATTCTAACGGTGATCGGAGGGGTTCTATTACCTAACTCATCGGGCAATACGGTGCACCTCATGTACCTACGATTGTTCGCCGACCTAGGCATAGCTGGCCAGTACAGTTGGAGAAGATGCGCGTTGGCAACGCTATACAGGGCGTTGTGTCATGTAGCGCTTGAATCATCAGAAATGACCGGACCGATGATTTTGTTACAGATTTGGTCCTGGGAGCGACTGCACTTGGGTCGTCCCCGCATTAAGAGACCCAAGGTTGGTTGGATGGCCCAACCTGAAGATCCTGCTATGTTAGCACCATTGGAGGTATATTGGGCTGGTACAAGGAGTTACAAAGACAACCCCAAGGGCGTAATAACGTACTACAGAGACGAGCTCGACCAACTACGTGAAGAGTTCGTGATTTGGGCACCGTATACACCCGAGCGTGTGGGAAGACTACCACCAATATGCACTACCGGGTCGCAGTTGTGGCTGACGACGGCTCCCCTCATCAACTTCGGTATAGTCGAGCATCCGCGACCGGAAAGAGTCCTTCGTCAGTTCAATCTTCAACAAGATAGTCCCCCAAGCTGCGCAAACCTATACGATCATGAGTTACACGCCGTTTGGGGTACCGACCGCATGCCTACTCATGATTGGGCAGATTACCATCGTGTTCACGTTGCAGAATGGAACAAGCGACGGTTTACACTTGTACTCGTCAATGTTCCAGAGTACGATGGAAGACTGCAAGGAAAGTACATGGCTTGGTTCCGACAATATACACGATTGTACATCTCTCCCGATACAGTACTACCTACTGGTATCCAACGAGAAATTGAGGAGAGGGAGATTGAACCATTACCCGCATATTTCAGTTCACAACCCATGTTTCAACCGAAGGCCACAGCTATACGTACAGTGTTAACTTCAATCTTCATATTTACTTTAATCTTCTTCATACGTGAAGTTCATGAATTCTTTCAATTATTTAATTTGTTGGTTTTTTCTGATTTAGATTGATAACACGATGGACATCGCAAAAGAATGCGCGGATGTACTAAAAAGTAATGTGGGCACGCCTATGAACAGTTTCGCTCGGAGGATGCTCCTTGGTTGCCGTAGCAATATGGATGCTTTGGGATGTGTCGATCATTTGGACCGAGCATTACACGGACCGAGGGGGGCCGACGTAAAAGTGTGAGGGGTAGGCCAAGTTCATTGATGGGGCAACGGGAACGTGAGATCAGAGAACGACAAGGTTCAACTTCACATCGATCTCACGAAGAAGCGCAGGATGAAGAGAGTGGGGAGAGGGTTGTCGGAGACGTACAACAAGAAGAAGGTGGCGAAGATGAAATCCCCGACTCGCCAATCACGATGCGGCGCCGAAACCCTCTCCGGAAGAGGCGAGCACCACAGCATTACACGCCCGGTGCTTAGCCAATGCATTTTGGAGGTTGTAATTTTTTTTTATTGATTTCGTGGGTTTTAACCTGTTGTAACTAATTATTGGATAATGTGGTTCTTAAGTGTAAGTGTAGTTGATGTTGTTGTTATTAATTTCTGATAGTCAATTATGGTGGTTGTATATATGAATTTAGTCGGAGAATGTAGATGATGGCAAAGTGTTTGGAATTTGGTGATGTGTACAAGTGTAGCAGCTTCAGCTGCTCAGTATAACTATAGTTTTTTTTTTAACCTAAGCCGTGGCTCCAAACAACGGCCTAGGTTATAGAAAGTTATACTTGTTCCAGTTTTTGGATATACCCAGTTTAAACATATACCCAAGGCCGTTGTTTGGGACAACGGCCTAAGTTGTAGAAGGAAAATATACAAAATTTGTTGTGCTCTCTGTCTTGTTGGCTTTAAAAATAGCCAACAAGTGAGAGAGCACCTCCAGTTTATAGATATACCCTAGGCCGTTGTTGGAGACAACGGCCTAAGTTGTAGGTGAAAAAAAAAAAGAAAAATTGTCTTGCTCTCTGTCTTGTTGGCTTTAAAAATAGCCAACAAGTCAGAGAGCAGCTCCACTTTATAAATACCCAAGGCCGTTGTTGGGGACAACGGCCTAAGTTGTAAGTGAAAAAAATAGAAAAACTGTCTTGCTCTCTAACTTGTTGGCTTTAAAAATAGCCAACCAGTCAGAGAGCAGCTCCACTTTATAAATACCTAAGGCCGTTGTTGGGGACAACGGCCTAAGTTGTAGGTGGAAAAAATAGAAAAATTGTATTGCTCTCTGTCTTGTTGGCTTTAAAAATAGCCAACAAGTCAGAGAGCAGCTCCACTTTATAAATACCCAAGGCCGTTGTTGGGGACAACGGCCTAAGTTGTAAGTAAAAAAATAGAAAAATTGTCTTGCTCTCTGACTTGTTGGCTTTAAAAATAGCCAACAAGTCAGAGAGCAGCTCCACTTTATAAATACCTAAGGCCGTTGTTGGGGACAACGGCCTAAGTTGTAGGTGGAAAAAATAGAAAAATTGTATTGCTCTCTGTCTTGTTGGCTTTAAAAATAGCCAACAAGTCAGAGAGCAGCTCCACTTTATAAATACCCAAAGCCGTTGTTGGGGACAACGGCCTAAGTTGTAGGTAGAAAAAATAGAAAAATTGTCTTGCTCTCTGTCTTGTTGGCTTTAAAAATAGCCAACAAGTCAGAGAGCAGCTCCACTTTATAAATACCCGAGGCCGTTGTTGAAAACAACGACCTCAGTTGTAGGTGAAAAAATTAGAAAATTGTGTAATGCTCTCGACTTGTTGGTATTTAAAAATAGCAACTGGTCAAAGATTACCCCTCAATATAGTTTATAGGCCAAAAATGTGGGGTTGTTTGCATTTTCCAATTTTCTTTTCACCCTTGATGAACAATCTCTGTGGAACTTTATACAAAAGACAGATGAGAACTTGGCATGTATAACAGTATTAAATCATATTTATTTTTTAATTTGGTAACACCTAACTAACCACTACATAATCATGTCGTTTTAATATGTACATAACAACTCAGAAAATATTTATCAAAAATAACTATTTGATTCGTTAGGGTTAGGGTTAGGGCTAGGGTTAGTGCTAAAGGGGGTTAAGGGTAGGGTTAGGGTTATTGTAAGGTTAGTGGTTTGGTTTGGCTTCATTGTAGGGGTTAGGGTAGGATTATTTTTAGTTGGGAGTAGATAGGTAATAAGTTTCCAGTAGAGAGTTGATGGATATTTAAGTTCTATCATTAATGACATGTGTCTCTCCACTCTTTACGTGCACTGCCTTCTGAACTCTACAAAATAGACGTCTATTTTTAGGCACGTAACTAAAGAATATATTATACCGTTGTTGGTTTTTTTGGTTATATGTTATTAATTTTTTGAATAATAATATATAATGTACAAAATCGTTTTACATTGTTTACAATGAAGACGTTCCTGAAGACATTCACCATACATGCAACTGGGAAGAATTCCACGAGATTGGGAAGAAGAGGTGTGATCACATGTAGTAGAACAAGTTCATTATGGAAAAAACCAATAAGGTAAAAACCCGCATGTAAAGGATAACCACATGTAGCTCCCCACATGTGGACCATACTTGGAAAAAACCACATGTTCAATATCGGAAAAACCTAAATTTCATCACCATATGTGGGGAAAAAACCACATGTAACCAGGTAATTATGATGGACAAGAAGAAATCAAAAATTAAAAAATGTCGGTTCTTTGTTTGAGCGGGGAGTAATCAGATCAAAGTACTTGGCCAACAAGAACTGGATCTGAACTTTTTTTTTGGGAAATATGCCACAAGTATATTTGACCACATTTATCACGCAATGTGACGAGTATTCCAAAAAAGTTCATAGATTACTCTCAAACACTACATGTAAACTGTTGCTTCTGTGGCAATTTGGGATGTGGAATCTCGTCGTGAAGTAATTGAGTGCAGTTCTTCGAGTCACTTTGAATGGTGGAAGTAATGGGCAAATAAACAAATATACCTATACAATATACAAGTGTGGATTATCTATCTTTTGTATAAATTTTCACAAGTTCATCATTGAAAAAACCAATAAGGTAAAACCCCACATGTAAAGGAAAAACCACATGTAGCTCCCCAGATGTGGACCATACTTGGAAAAAGCCACATGTACAATGAAAGAGCAAACAAATATACCTATAAAATATACAATGAAGGATAATTATTGCAGACATTTCAATATGGAAAAAACCTAAACTACATCACCACATGTACCTCCCCACATGTACCCTAAATATGGGAAAAACCATGTGTACATCCCCACATGTAGTTTAAGGCCAAAATCGAAAAATTCACATGTGGATATCAAAAATATCCAATAATTAAGATGGGCAAGAAGAAATCAAAAATAAAAAAGATTCGGTCCGGTATTGAGCAGAGAGTAATCAGATCAAAATGCTTAGCTAAAAAGAACTGGATCTGATTATTTTCGGAAAAAAAATGGCATAAATAGGGACCATCATGTATTGGGAAACCATAACAGAAAACCACATGTAGATTTGACCACATGTATAAACCAATGTGAAGAGTATTTCAAAAAATTTCATATATTACTCTCAAACACTACATGTAAACTGTTGCTTCTGTGGAAATTTGGGATGTGGAATCTCGTCGTGAAGTAATTGTGTGCAGTTCTTCGAGACACTTTGAATGGTGGAAGTAATGGGCAAACAAACAAATATACTGTATACAATATACAAGACTGGATTATCTATCTTTTGTATAAAGTTCCACAGAGATTGGGCGTAAAGAGTAAAGAGAATATCCAATAAATCCCAAAAATTCCATACCTAGGCCGTTGTTCAAGACAACGGCCTAAGGTATTTAACCTTAGCCGTTGTCTGCAACAACGGCCTTGGACTCTAGGACAAAACAAACAAATTGGGGTGTTCTCGACTTGTCCAGGGTTAGGGTAACAAGATTGGTAATTAGTGTTAAAGGGGGTTACGGGATGGATTAGGGTTAGTGGGGGTCAGGGGTTTGGTTAGGGTTATTGTACGGTTCAGGTTATTGCAAGAGAAACATTTGTGGTAAAATCTGGTTTTGATTTATCATTAATTTGTGGTTGTTGGGAGTAGACAGGTATTAAGTTCCCACAAAAAAAATTATACATATTCTGTATATAACATAAAAAAATTAATAACAGTGACATGTAGGTTAGGGTTAGGGTTAACGTAAGGTTAGGGTTATTGTAAGGTTAGCAGAGTAGGGTTAAGGGTTAGGGTTAGGGGTTAGGGTTAGGGTTATCGTAGGGTTAGCACAACCTTAACCTTAACCCTGACCTTATACTTGTCAACCAACCCGGTATATATTTTTTGGATATGTGGGTATTGTATTAGCATAATCAAATATATTATATATCATACTAAAAAAAATCACAAACGTAATAAAAGTAACAGGAAAAAACTGAACATGTTCCCTTTGTAATGGAACACTAACATATATCCTACTTCTAGCTTATTAGAACATGTGATTCTGCCCTACTCTAATTAACCCAACTTTCCATGTTTTGCCATTAGGACTCAACAATAATGTTGTTTTGTATGTTTATTCCTTGTTGTTAAGCTCAACAAAATCACATGTAGATCCCCACGTGCAGCCTATTTATTGAAAAAACAATATGTACATCCACACATGTAACCCTAACCTTATACATGTAAACTTACTCCTTTATATAACTCAGAATTATTTTCAAGCATATTACCTTAATAATTTTATATTGGTTAGAGAGAGGGAAAAAATTGTAACGTAATAAAAAAATTATAAACAATAGATACGCGAATATCATCTGTCTTTGGTATAAATTTCCATAGAGACTGTACGCAAAGAGTGAAGACAAAATTGTAAAAACCAAAATATGGATGATTATGAATTATTTTTTATCATTTTTTTTACATATTTAACCACCATGATTATATATTGGTTTGAAAGGTGGTAGTAATCGGCACTTAAAAAAAATATAGCGGAAAGATATACAAGTGTAGATCATCTATCTTTTGTATAAATTTCCACAGAGACTGTACGTAAAGAGTAAAGAGAGCACCCCAAAAATCCCAAATTTTTGACTATAACCTAGGCCGTTGTCTTAGACAACGGCTTTAGCTATTTATCAAAAATTAGATTGCTCTCTGACTTGTTGATCCTTTTGTGTTCTCCAAGTCAGAGAGCACCCCCAAAATCACAAATTTTTGACTATAACCTAGGCCGTTATCTTAGACAACGGCTTTAGCTATTTATCAAAAATTAGATTGCTCTCTGACTTGTTGATCCTTTTGTGTTCTCCAAGTCAGAGAGCACCCCAAAAATCCCAAATTTTTGTGTATAACCTAGGCCGTTGTCTTAGACAATGACTTTAGCTATTTATCAAAAATTAGATTGCTCTCTGACTTGTTGATCCTTTTGTGTTCTCCAAGTCAGAGAGCACCCCCAAAATCCCAAATTTTTGACTATAACCTAGGCCGTTGTCTGAGACAACGGCTTTAGCTATTTATCAAAAATTAGATTGCTCTCTGACTTGTTGATCCTTTTGTGTTCTCCAAGTCAGAGAGCACTCCAAAAATCCCAAATTTTTGACTATAACCTAGGCCGTTGTCTTAGACAACGGCTTTAGTTATTTATCAAAAATTAGATTGCTCTCTGACTTGTTGATCCTTTTGTGTTCTCCAAGTCAGAGAGTACCCCCAAAATTACAAATTTTTTACTATAACCTAGGCTGTTGCTGTAAACAACGGCCTAAGGTTATCAACTCTTTTTAAACTAGTTATATTGAATGAAAAACCAAATTCATGAAATAACTTAGGCCGTTGTCTCCAACAACGGCCTTGGTTTTAAAAAAAAAAAAATTACAAATACAGATACAGCTACAGCTGATACATTTGAGTAACAAACCAACATTTGCGTACCACAACAGTATTAACAAACGACACAAACAAACGATACTTATGTCTCGAGAATTACAATTACAGTTACCAATCAAAGGTAATTAACCAAGTGGCATGAAGAGTTTTGAATATATACCCAACAATTTCATTTTAAAAATTACAATTCATAGTGCATCGTCATATCTCGACTCGGAACTGTCTTCTTCGGAAGGAATTACATCTTGCCTTCATTGAAAGATTAGGTTTAGTTAGTAAGAAACTCAATTGCCACAAATAAAGTATAATAAATTTAAACGAGTGACAAACATAAAAGTTACGAGTCATACCCCTCAAATAAAGTTGGACAATTTCTTGAATCATGATTCATTTGGACAATGCCGCATCTTCGGCACCTTCTCGGTTTTTTTATGCGAAGTTGCTCTCTAATCGGCCTCAATCTTTTGGCGCGAGGCCTTCCCTTTGTCGTGTACTGCTGTGGGTCACTAATGCGTGTAGGTATGTGTCCACTCCCTTGATCATGAGGTTGTGCACTTGGATGCGGTTGTGAACTACCTCCAGCTTCGACACTATCATGTGGTTGTGAGGCATGTTCCGGTTGTTCACCTGATCCTGGTTGTAGCCGAGAAATCCCGTCAATGATCTTCTGCAAATTCTCCAACATGTATTTGTAACTCTCATTGGAGGAACAACCGAGATCGACAATTTGTTTTGCATAGTAGCTCAACTCACAATATCGAGAAGCAAAATTCTCGGTATTGGGTTCGGGTGGAACTGATGTGTAACTTCTTCTCATCACATTCCTAGTCCATCTTCTTTTAATATATACATCCGGGAGGGATGTGTGATGGGAGAAACGAAGTACAGCTAAAATATGCCTGCAAGGAATGGAAACAAATTCGAACAAGTGACATGCACATGTAATAATTCCATTGATTTTGGATAATTGAAGAAGGCGAGCCGGTTCTGATTCTCCACATAGTATCACATGGAAGGTTGAACTATCCGGTGTCTCAAGATCGGCAACAAATGTTACATTGTACATGAAGCTTTTTGTGACTTCATCTTGGAATTTGTAAAATATTTTTAAAGTATATGTTTTTGCCATTTGTGCCTCCAAAGCCCATTCGCTCTTCAACTTCGGTCTCTTCTCACGGTTACGATGATTTTCTTTCAATTCATCGTGTCTTTGCCTTCCCCAAAAACGGTCGAAGATGACGGCAAATTCGTGTAGGGAATACTTTTTTTCTGTATGATGCTTCAGAGCAGAATGTGCCGACTCAACCCGTTGGCTACTCAACATGCCGGCCCAAAATGATTCTTTAGCGTAGATGGGTGCCCAACTTTCACGGATATCGAATATATCGTTCAACCATTTGTTACTCTTTAATCCGTATTGCGAAATCAAAATATTCCACTTTTCTACAAATTCATGTATATATTCCGAATTGTAGATTACATTCTTCAAGGAATCCCTAAACTTGTCGACATCGAAACCAAGACGAACCTCCTGAGGTAACTTATCCAGAATGTGCCAAATACAAAAACGATGCTGAGTCTGGGGGAAAACTTTCTTAACTGCGGCGGCGATCCCACGGTCTTGATCGGTGACAATACCAGATGGAGCACGATTCATAACCCCTAAACACTTTTCAAAGAACCATTCAAACGAAGAGGCCGTCTCATTTGGAATGAACCCACCTCCTAAGAAAGTCGATTGCCAGTGATGTATCACTCCAACAAACGGAACAAATAACATTCCGTAACGGTTCGTATTGTACGTGGCATCAAAGCAAACTACATCGCCAAATTCTTCGTAATTCATCCTACAAATACCATCTACCCACATACAATGTGACAACCGCCCTTCGGGATCGACTTGAATGTCATAAAAAAAATGAAGGATCCGTCTGTTTCTTAGATTCGAAAAAATCAATTAGCATTGTAGAATCGTGTCCTTTCAATGCTTCTTGCGAGTCTCTAACTAAATTTCTAACATTTTTTTCTGTGAATCCTACTTGATTATGACCACCACTAGCACTTTCGAAGAAGAGCATTTGTCGACACGTTTGGATATTAGCTTGGTTCATTTGGTCTATAATCCTTTTGTCCGTATTTGACACGGACCTGTTCCGGGGCAAAAGGTGCCTTCTACCGGGTGAGGTGAATTCGTGATTGTGTTCTTCGTGAAATGAATACACCACCCACGTATTACTTGTTTCGTTCAATTTTACACGAACGCAAGCCTTGCAACCCGTTCTACTGGTTATTCCACGTCTACCATCACTATGTTGACCCGACGACGACCCAGCTTTATTACAGAGATATGACTTATCTACTTCCATTCCCCCCTTTAATTTATTCCCACCTTTACGCATTGCAAAATCCCCACAACGAGCATATGCAGAATAAAATTTCTCCGCCTCAACTAAAGTGGGGAATGTCATACCTAACTTTGGTTTCAGATGGTCTTCGACTATCGGCATGGAATCAGTGATTGGTTCTGCCCGCACAAAATTATCGCCGGCAGCAGAACTCTCCGTATCGTTGTTCATCTGGGGTAAAAATATATTATTGGTCAATTAATATACACATTATATATAAAATAGCTTGTTAACAAACGACTGCGATATATATACCTACGAAACAAAAATAAGTGACAAAACGTCGAAAACGACGTCATATAAATACAAAACTCGTCAATTGGGTTCGGCTTGCCGCACCCAAGGTAACGGAACTTCTACAAGTAAGTTCCGATCCACGGTTTGCAAGATAAGGTCGTGTCTTGCTCGCATTCCCCTCACTCTTGAACTGAGGTTGTTGTTTGATATACGGTACAAATCCGCACAAACGAGATCAATAAATTCCTATACTTTGGGAGTGTGACGGCGCCAAAACACATGAGCCAATAAAATTTGTAGAGGTAAGTTTCGGCTCACGGTTTGCAAAATACGCCGATGTATCGCTTTCACTCACGGGAATGAATTGAAAGCGATACACGGCCGTACACTTGAAACCGTGAATCCAAACAAACTTCTACGAATTGCGTTGGCTTGTGTATGGCGAGCTCGACGTAATCGCAAAGTTCCACAAATTTTTGTTTGCTTTGTGCGCTATTACTAACATCGAATAACAACTAACAACAACTAATACTACGTCTACTTCCCCAATTAAACTAGAATTACCTACTCTATAAATACCTACGCATAATATAGCAATTGTACACTCAAACATTGGAGAAAAATTTCCAATCAATTAGCCTAGTTAGGACAAATTTCCAATCAATTTCCAATCAATTTACTCAAGTAGGACAAATTAGTACCTTTAACAATGGGGGTGTTCGGGAGGCCGCTGCGCGCTGCTGTAGAGAAAGGAAGGGGAGTAGGGTTTGGCAAATGTATTCGGGATTAGAGTTTTAGGGTTGGGTAGATTTCGTAAGGGTTAGGGTTTTTTTGTAATTGGGATCTTCAAAGGAAGAGGGCTAGAGACTGAGAATAGGGAGAGATTCGGTGAAAAGCAACGACCAAGAGAGAGTAGGTTTTTTAGTTCGATAGAGAGAGAGCTACGGTTTGGGGGAATGGGTTTATCGAGCTCCACTAGAGAGAGAGAGAGAGTTGTGAGGGAGATGAAGCCCTGGGTGTGTACAAGTGTTTGGAAAAACATTTGTACATACCTAGGCCGTTGTTGAGAACAACGGCCAAGGTATGTTTTTTTGTTAAAAAAAACAACCTAGGCCGTTGTTTCCAACAACGGCCTAAGTGTTTTTTTCGACAAAAAAAAAATTCACGCCAAAAAAATGCTAAGTCTGAAACGTTTTTTTGGCGTGAAGTGACGAAAATACCCCTCCGCTTTTGAGAGCTTTAGTGGGAGACTAAAGCAGATCTCGATCTGATCCGCTGATCAAGATCAAGATCAGATCGACGGTCAGGATTGCTATTTTCCAACCCGTTGAAAACAGATCCGTTTTCAACTGAGCAAAACCCTATATATATATATATATATATATATATATATATATATATATATATATATATATATATATAGCATTCAGGGCTGTTGGATCTTTTTGGATCATATCGATCAAGATCCAGCGGCCATGATTACCCCCACCCCCCACCTCCCCACCCCCCATACACACACATCATCCCTATCTCTCACTTAAATTTTGAGGGGGTAATTTGGGAATTTCACCCTAAATAACTCTTTACCTTATTCACTCACTCACTCATTCTCTCACTCTCTCTCTCTCTCTCTCTCTCTCTCTCGCAGTTGATCAGTTGTATTTTCTTTTGGCAAAATTTTAACTTAGGTCATTGTTGGAAACAACGGCTTAAACTCTTAAAATAATAATAATAATAACCAACCGTAGTCGTTGTTACAAACAGTGACTTTAGTATAACCTAGGTCGTTGTTTGAAACAACGACCTAGGTTTTACATTTTTTTTAAAAGTTGTCTCCTTTCCATCTTGATATATCTTTTCTTTCTCTCACTCTCAGTCTCCTTACTTTATCTCTCCCGTTCCTGGACCCAACCCCGACCACCTCTCTCACTCCGGCGCCTCCTCCTCCTTCACTTCACTCTCTCACTCACTCTCTCCATCTTCTCCCACTTTCTCTCCTCCAAAGACTCTCCCGAAACCCAAAACCTCGAAACCCTACCTACTCCTTAACCCTCCTCCTCCTTCCACTGCTGTGCCACCTCCTCCTTTCTCTCATTACCCAAACCCCCCTAACACATCACCTCCTCCCCGAATCTTCGAAATCAAATTAGCAGGTCAAAACCCTAATTCGCCATATAAATTTGTACACATCGCCGACCACTCAATCTCCGTCGTACATATCCGCACTGTGCAAGGTAATTACTTTATTCTAGCTTCCTAGATGTATATGTGTTGATTGAATTTTTTATTAAAAAATTAGATTATTTGTTGTGATGGGTAGTTGTGTATTGGTTAGTTATTTGATGTGTATTGTATATAGTTTTTCAAAGATTGTAAACGGTAGAATTATAGAAGTAGTTGTTGTTGTTTGCAAAAATTATAGATGTAGTATTAGTTTTTGTTGTTTGATATTAGTAAAATCGTACAAACGGAACAACAAATTTCGAAACTTTGCGAGTAGGTCGGACTCACCCCATACAAGCCAACGCAACTTCTAGAAGTGAGTTCGACTCATATTTTGCAAGATGCGGCCGCATATCGCTTTATTTCAATAAAAACCAAATAAAGCGATACACGGTCATATCTCGCAAACCGAGTCGAAACTCACTACTAAAAGTTGTGTTAGCTTGCGTGAAGTAAATCCAACTACTTGCAAAGTTTCATAATTTCTTATTTCCGTTTGTGCGGTAATCTATGTTTTCATAACAACAACAACTAAAACAACTAATTTTGGATATTTTGACTACAAAGATGTAGAAAGCAGCACAAGCGGGATCCAAAAATTTCGAAACTTTGCGAGTAGTTCGGATTCACCGCACACAAGCTAACACAACTTCTAGAAGTGAGTTTCGACTCACGGTTTGCAAGATACGGCAATGTATCGCTTTTCATTCTTTTTCTTGAGTGAAAGCGATATATTGCCGAATCTTGCAAACCGTGAGTCGAAACTCATCTCTACAAGTTGAGTTGGCTCTACTCACAAAGTTTCATAATTTTTCGTTACTGTTTGTATGGTTTTCTCACGTATCTCAAACAACAACAAATATACTTTGAAACTTTTTTAGTACGGTTACACTAGAAAACTGCACAAACGATATCATAAAATTACAAAATTTTGCGGGTAGGTCGGACTCACCACACAAAGTCAAATCCAAAAATGATAGGCCAATGTATCGCTTTCCACTATTTTTCGTGAGTGAAAGCGATACATTGTTGTATCTTGCAAACCGTGAGTCGAAATTCACTTTTACAAGTTGCGTTGGCTTGTGTGGTGATTTCTACATACTCGCAAAGTTTCGTAATTTTTGGATCCTGTTTGTGCAATTTTCTCGTGTATTTTGTTTTGTATCTATATATATAAATAATGTATTGAGAATTATTTTTTTTATTTTTGATAGAAAAATGGTCAAAACGAGGGGATCCTGAAGGCCATCTGGTAGTGGTAAGGACCAAGAATCCACAACAAGGCCAACCTTCCACACAAGTAAAAGAAAACTCTAGAGCAAACATTGAGCAAAAAGGATGGAAAGCGATACTTTGCCGTATCTCGCAAACTGTGAGTCAAAATTCACCTCTAGAAGTTGTGTTGGCTTGTGTATGGTGAATCCGACCTACTCAAAAAGTTTCAGAATTTTCTGTTTTCGTTTGTGCAGTTTTACTAATATCAAACAACACCATACATGATTACTTGAAGGTGTTATTACGTGTTTTGTGTAAAACCGCACAAACGACAACCAAAAATTCTGAAACTTTGCGATAGGTCGGAATCACCGCACACAAGCTAACGCAACTTCTAGAAGTGAGTTTCAAATCATGGTTTGTAATATACGGAAATGTATCACTTTCATTTACGAAAAAGAATGAAAAGCGATTCATTGCTGTAGCTCGCAAACCGTGAGTCGAGACTCACTTGTAGAGTACTTTTTTTTGTATGAAGTTGAAGAAAGAATGCACAGACTCGCTCTGTTGGCTACTCAACATGCGGCCCAAAATGACTCTCTTGCGTAGACGGGGGCCCATTTCTCACGAATTTCATATAGATCGTTCAATCATTTGTTATTCTCGATTTCGTATTGCAAAAACAAGAATTTCTATTTCACTTCGAAATCATTTTTAAATTAAAAATTATAGATGATACTCTTAAAATCATCCCTAAACTTATCAATATCATTCGACATACGTATTTCATGTACTAACTTATCCAAAATATGCCAAATACAATACCTATGTCGAGTCTCAAGAAAAACTATCTTCATTGCAACACCGATCTCACGATCTAGTCCGTCACAATGCTGGATGGAGCACGTTTCATAACTTCTAACCACATTTCAAAGAACCACACAAAGGAAGAGGCTTTCTCATTTAGAATGAACCCACAACCTAAGAACGTTGATTGCCAATGATGATTTATTCCAACAAATGGAACAAATAACTTTTGATTGTGGTCGTGCCGTGAGTGGCATCAAAGCAAAGTACATCCCCAAACTCTTGATAATTCATCCTGGCAGTACCATCCACCCAAATACAACGGGACAATTGGCCTTCGAAATCTAGTTGGAAATCATAAAAAAAATAACGGATCATTCTATTTTTCTCTTCAAAATATTCAGTCAACATTTTACCGGTGTGTCCTTTCATGGCTTCCCTCGAGTCTCTCTCTAGATTTCTAGCATCGGTTTCGGTGAATCCTATTTTATCGTGATCACCACTAGCATTTTCAAAGAAAATCATTTATTTGCACGTAGGAATACTAGCTTAGGAAAGTTGATCCATTATTCTTTTATCGATTTTTGACACACTACAATTTTGGGGTAACAAATGTCTTCTACAGGATGAAGTGAATTCGTGATTGTGTGGTTCATGAAATGAATAAAAAACCCATGTATTACTTTCTTCGTTAATTTTTACATGAATGAAAGCTTTGCCACCCGTTCTAAAGTAGTTCCCCGTCTAGCATCATTAGGTTGACTCTGTGAGACCCCAGCTTTACAACATAGGTATGACTTATTAACTACCTCGGTTCCCTTATATTTATTTTCACCCTTACGTATTGCGAAACCCGCACATCTAGCATAGCTCTGATAAAACTTCTTTGCTTCCTCAAGAGTGCGAAACGTCATGTCTGTCTCTATAGTTGGGGAAGTGTGGCCTTAGCGTCAATGTATAGGTCGTTGTACACATGTGCATTAAATTCTCGGCAGATGGTGGGGCCGATGATTTTGTTGCTAATTTGGAGTTGGGAGCGCATACATCGGTCGTCCCCGCATTATTGAGCCATCACCGACTTGGTTGGCCGATGCGCCGATTCCAGAGATGTTGCCTCCTTTAGGAGTGTATTGGGCAGGGTGACACACGTGAGTTGATAACCCATGCACTTCTCTGGAATACTATAGAGATGAGTTGGATGCGTTGCGCGATGAGTGTGTCAATTGGGTTCCGTACCTTGCCGATAGATTGCAACGACTTCCACCTGTGTGTTTGGCCGCTAGCGAGCTATGGTTTACGACTGCCCCACTCGTCAACTTTTCTGTTGTTGAGTTCTGCTATTCCGATAGACTAATGCAATAGTTCTGGTAATTGTTTTTTATATTTCATTTCATTAAATTTTGAGTAGTGATTTATCCACTACGAAGTTCACTACTATTCTCTTTACTATCTTATGTGTTACACTCTTATTGGAGAGTTCCCCCACCTATTGGAGTATGCCACCTAAGATAGTGAAAAGAAATGTAGTGAAATTGGTAGTGGATATAACATTACTCTTAAATTTTAGTCTTGAGTTTGGGCTTTTCTATCTACGAATCTTGAGTTTTATTGGACTTTTAAGAAGGAATTTATTTTAGGCATTAAATTTTGCTTCTTTGGAAACCAAAATTAACACATTTATTTTTACAATTAAAAGAAGAAACCAACACATCATTAATTCACTATGCTATTTTAATTTATTTATTTGTTGGTTTTAAAAATTCTTAACGTGCACATAAAGTCGATAGCGAAAAATATATTGAAAAAGTTAATTAATGGTATTTATAATTTAGTCCCCAAATTATAGCAATTGTGGTTTAGTATCTCAAATCTTATATAAATATTATCTATATAATAAAACACAAAGAGAACTATCAAGTGGCTCTCATTCATTTAAAAGAAAAACAACGTTCTAGATTTTTAATCCCAAAAGACATTTTTCCTCCCAAATGTTTCCCCTAAAAATTTAAAATTTTGTCCCCAAAACAAAACAACACCTTCGTTTATTTCTCTCTCTCTCTCTTCCCCCTCTTTTATCCTTTTTCATAATTCTTTTTTTTTTTACCCAGGTATGTCAGCTAAAACAAAAAAAACAGTGATTTTTTTTTTGTTATGCAATTTAGGATTATACTATTTTTCTTCAAATTTTTAATTATGTTTTTTTTCGGATTATGATTTCATAACTCAATAACATTCACTTCCATTTAATTGCTTTTGAATTATCATATTTAATCTGATTGTATTATACTTCACTAAGTAATTGTTTTAGATTAGAACGTGTAACGCCCCGAATTTTAAATAAGGATAAATTCGAGATTTCACAAGATCTTTACTTCACTTCGTACAATTTTACAAGGAATTTAAAACTTTTCATTCATAATACATCAGAGTTCCTTTACACTTGATTGAAGCACAGCGGAAGACTAAAAGAAATTACAACAATGAAATACAACTTGTATAACTTTAACATCATTTGCAACATCTTTAACTTCTAAACAGCAACAGCATATCCACTTTATAACTCCATGAATAGTCCATTACCTGCATGTCAATCTGTGGGCTCGTCAGTTACTTACAACTGACAAAATGTTATACACGGCTATCCTCTCTATGCCGGGAATAGTATAACGATCTCATACTTTAACAATCACAAAAAGATTGAATGAACAAGTAAAGTGTCAAAGGTGATAATTCTAAACATAAGTGTATGTCATGTCTTAATGCCTAATGCATACCATTCTACACTAGGATGACACTAATGCACACTTGTTCGGATTCTATGCATCCCATACTACATAGGTCCGAGGGCAAGCGCCTACGTACTCCACCATAAAGGGCTCGATCCCTCGTCATGAAACTACCCGGTAGCAAAACAAAGTTCAGACTATTCCACGAATGTGAATCCCAACCTTGGAGTCCACCGCCGGCTGTTATAACAGATTCCACATCGTGCGAACCGTCCCGTATGTGACCCTCTAGCCCAGTATATATATATATATACATTGGAGACGGTAAACACAAAAAGCCATCCGTCCGACTACTCAAGATCTTGGAGTCCACCGCCGACCCGTCCTCATAGTCCCGGATTAAAATATAATAATCTGTCTCCCACAGGGCAACCTCAGTCCACCAACTGGGTCTATAGTCTTGGAGTTCACCGCCGACTATATAGAGCACCCCACTTACGTTTCCCTGAGTTTACTACATCTTCACTTATGTGCCTAAATTTTCTTAAGTTCAAGACATGAATAATTTCCACACGTAGAATTAGTTTTACCTCCTACCGGACTTAATCAACAATATGAGATAGCTCCATGGCCATATTTCCAAAATCATATCTCAAATCTTTTCTTTCAATAACGCCGGTATCGGGGTCTTACCAACTCTAAGTCATAAGCTTTCATGTACAAGAAAACATGGGTACATATACCCTTAAATAATCATGTCCTAGACTTATTACATTCACATCTCTAATTTATCCATAATCTAATCAATGTCTCATTTAGCATCAATCGTAATTCTCTTATAATTTCTTCATGAATCAACAACAATAGCAATTTCATTTGCAAACTTTAAACTCATGAAGTCTCTCCAATTAATCAAATACAATCTCTTCAAGAGAAAAATAATTCACAACTTAATCAATGTTCTATTCATGATTCACTTATTCTCAATTCTTTCCAACAAGAATTCTATTCATGCATTCATCTAATTTAGACTCATTAACAATTTGAGTACACATAGAAATCTAGAATTTCACATTCAACATAATTGCATAATCTCAATAAGAGAAACTAATTTTCACATCAAGTCTTTTTTTTTTAAAAAAAAATCATATTCTTAAAAATCATATCTCAAATCTTTTCTTTCAATAACGCCGGTATCGGGGTCTTACCAACTCTAAGTCATAAGCTTTCATGTACAAGAAAACATGGGTACATATACCCTTAAATAATCATGTCCTAGACTTATTACATTCACATCTCTAATTTATCCATAATCTAATCAATGTCTCATTTAGCATCAATCGTAATTCTCTTATAATTCCTTCATGAATCAACAACAATAGCAATTTCATTTGCAAACTTTAAACTCATGAAGTCTCTCCAATTAATCAAATACAATCTCTTCAAGAGAAAAATAATTCACAACTTAATCAATGTTCTATTCATGATTCACTTATTCTCAATTCTTTCCAACAAGAATTCTATTCATGCATTCATCTAATTTAGACTCATTAACAATTTGAGTACACATAGAAATCTAGAATTTCACATTCAACATAATTGCATAATCTCAATAAGAGAAACTAATTTTCACATCAAGTCTTTTTTTTAAAAAAAAAAATCATATTCTTAAAAATAATTAACTTAAGAGCAAAATCTCTATCTATCTTCAAATATCTCTTTTACTTCTCAAATATACTTGAAAAATTCTACAACTATTTTTACTATATTCTTTTTCATTTTATAAGAGTACTAGAATTTTTCCCCATTTTATTTGCATTAAAAAAAATCTCATCAAAATTACTTTAAAATGTCAAAATATATAAGTGGGCAACAAGGGATTTGATCCCGTGACCCCACAGTCAGTGCCTACCGCACACACCGCAAGCCAAGAGTCCAAGTGGACTTTGGTGTCATAACTCTACTAGAAATACTTATATATAAGCTTCTCGGGTTGGGTTTTATTTAAAACAAAACTAAAAAATGTTTTGGGCTTGACAGGAATCGAACCCGAGACACATAAGAAGGCCAGCGCACGCCAGACCGCTAGGCCGAGCGCACCTCACGATACAAATAGTCTGTCTAGGTTTTTGTTAGGGTTTTCTGTTATTCCATTTCCATAAAAAAAAATAAGTATATTTGATTCCCCATTGATCTAACTCTTCTTATTAGACTGAAATAGACTTATAAGAACTGAGATTAATCTTGGACAGTCACTCATATTTTTCTAATCCATATTTTTGATGATTGATTTAACTTTCAATATTTCTCCTCATTAGAAAACAATATTTGCATCTATCCATTTTGATTATTGGAATCAATTTAAAAATAAATCTTTTGTGCACCAACTATATTATAAAACAAATACATTCTTTAAACTACAAGAGAGATTTTCACAAATTTTCTTACAAAATGTACAAAATAATAAATATCATAGTATGATTCATGACAATAACTTGTTTTGTTATTCTTTCTTTCTTATTCATTAATCAATATGACTCTAGAGCATAAATTAAACAACATTTTTCAACAAATTTTCCATACAAAAAATACACTTTTAACATGCATAACATTTTACAAGCATTCTAACATGATCTATGGCATTAGCTCTTTAGTCAAAAATTTCTATTATTTGTTTAATCATAACAATATTGTTTTCATTCATAGCATGTAACACTAACATGAAATTTTAGCTACATATCAAAACAAAATGCTCATATCTTGTCACTAGCATGCATAGTTCTAAATTAGAAAGCATGAGAACCCACCTCAATTGAAACTTGACTAATGAAGGAAAGAGCACCACTTCTAGATCCAATGTCCTCCTAGATCTTCTCCTCCTAGCAATGGCCACCAAGTACAAACTCTTTTCTCTCTTTCTTTTATTCTTCTCTTTCTCTTATTTATTTTATTTTTGGTGTGAAAAAGAATGAGAAATGAGTTGCTATTTATAGGACAATGCTAGGGACTATATTGCAAAATCTTCCACCTAATAACTTCTCATTTTAATCATCTTTTTAATTATCCATCTTTTCATTTCTCAACTCCTAAAAACTCCCATCTCTTTCATTTTCCAACTCTTCAAAAACTTAACTTCCAAAACCCCCTCAACTCTTCATCTCCCCACTCTCCTAACCATAACTTCTCATTCAATCTCTCTCTTTCTCTCTTCATGAAAACCGGCCTCCTTGCACCAACCGACCAAATCAAGTGTGCACTTGCACAAGTACACAAAATAATTTTAATCCATACCCCAACAGCCCAAACTTCCTACTCCCGTGGGCCCCCACACAACTCCTTCCAAATTAATCCATTTCCAAACATAATCAACAGCAAAGTATACTATTGGTTTTTATATCAAAAAGCTATTAACCATATATTAACTTATACATATGTATACACTACTAATATATATACATATACTACTATTTATATTATTTGAAAATCACGTGTGTTATACACGCTCCGAAATTTATTTTGAAAAACAAATGTGTTTACCGAAAACACGTGCGTCGCACGTAAAATACCGAAATACAAAAATTGACTTTATCAACGGAAAAATGTTCAATACAATATAAGAAAAATTATTTATTAATTTATCCATTCTATGATGTAATTACTACGTGCGTAGGAAACACGTGCATCGCACGTAAAATATCCAAATGCGAAAATTAATTTTATTGATGAAAAATTATTAAATATAATCGAAAACAATATAACCAAAATTATATTTACTAATTTACATATACTTCATGATGAAATCACAACACGTAGAAAGCACGTGCATTATACGTGCAGAAAGTCGAAAAATGCATTTTAATCAAAACAAGGGGAAAATAAATTTTCGTTTTATAAAATAGATTTAAATACATAAAAATAAATAATTTAAGCCTATAGAAAATATTATACGTAGTGGTGGAAACACGTGCATCAAAATACGTAAAAAGCACGTAAATCCCAAGGATTGAAATATTATATTTTAGTTGACTGAAATCAATATGGAAAATGTATAAATAGTACGAATCCAAAATATGTAGTGAAATACATTACAAAATATACGTGCGTTGGCAAAATTGTAATTTCCAATTTTGCGGGGTGTTACAGAACGCTTCATTGAGTTAATTTTGAATAGAATGTTTTTTATTATTATGCAGTTTCGGATTATGTTTTTTTTGAATATTTGGGCATTTGCTGCTTTGAAAGATCATTGCAAATTCTTTAATTGACTCGCTTGATCGTGCTTTTATGAACAAATCCATACTTGATCCCTGTATTTCGGGTTTTTTTATAGCTACAAAATTGTATCTTGATCTGCTTTGCTGGAATTTCACTTCACGTATACATCACAACAAATTTTCTCTTTTAAATTCATACATGGTTAACTACATAAAAAAATAAACAAGGGAAAACTAACTCATGGAGTTTGAGGTGTTAACCGTAACTCATGCAGTTAGAAAATGAATTGCTACTTATGTTAGACTCCAAATCAAAAAAGAAATCTCTTATGCTCAAGTCACACATAGCAAGAAATTTCCGATTCAATACTATTGTAGATTCACAATACTATTTTTGAATCCCGAGCTGCTGACAAATAATCCTGCAATATACAAATCAATAAACATCAAGGTCACTTCATAATCCTACCTCAAAGTACATCAATACATCAACATCTACTAGTAAATAAACATCTATAAATCATCCCTTACATGATTTTACATATGTTGTATCGTTCTGAATACGTGCCATAGGCACGTGCCCACGGGCATACCTAGTATATAAATATAATATAAGGCTTAATTAATGGTAGTTTGAATTTTTGGGTATCTTTTCAATTGAATAGAAAATATAGAATGATGTTGGTTTCAAAATGTGAATTGGTTAATCTATATATTTGTCATCTTTTGATATAGCTAATTATCAAGTATCGTTCCCTTTATGTACTTCTGATGTTGATTATATTTAATTTGAGAGTGAATGTTTGATTTGAGAGGAAAGGCGGTTAAGAAACACGCGGTCGAGAAGGAGATAGTGAAGTACATCAAGGAGTCCGAGAAGTGCCTAAGCCCTACTTCGGTAATTATTCAATTTTCCCCCCTTAATTTTCTTTCAATTGAATAGAAATATAGAATGATGTTGGTTTGTTTGAAAATGTGAATTAGTTAATATGTAGATTTGTTATCTTTTGATTATATTGTGATTGAAATAGTTAGGGGACATCCCTAAATTTTTAAGTTTCATATAATTTTTGTGGGTCCCTCACAATTATTTTAGTATATGCAATTTACACAGTCAATTTTTTTTTTACAAAGGGTAACACTAGTATAAATTTAAGGGATTAATATACTATGAATGAAGAAAGTTAAAAGGCCAACACAAAAATTCCAAGATTTGATGACTACTCTAAATTAACACAAATTAATATTTCAAGTTCATCTACCACTCTGCCAAATTTCCAAGATTTGATGACTCATCTAAATTAACGCTAATTAATGTTTTAGATTCACTATCATACTCCCAATTTTCATACTTTTTCTTTCTGTGTCCATTCACACAAGCGTTGTACTGATATACCCAATAATGACCCCGCCAAAGATGGTCGAGTACGCCGCATCTTTGGCGGGGCCGAAGGTGCCGCTCGGGATGTAGTTCGTCGTTCATGATTGTGGTTGTGGGATGAGGTGACTGGGATTGGCGTCATCGGGGATGGCGATGCAGATCCCAACGGTGCTCGGACTGGTGGCGTCGAGCTGGTGGCGGGAGTGCTTCCTAGCGCCGGCTTGGAGCGGCGAGCGGCGAACTACGCGGTAGTCGAGGCTGTCGTGGAGGCATGTGGGGGAGGTCGGGGAGAGAGTGGGGGGAGGGGGGTTTCTGATTTGGGAGTGCTGCGGTAGGGGAGAGATTTGAATTTCAAATTGAGTTTTGAAATTTAAGTTGACGCGGTGGAGTCCCTAAGGTCCAAATTTATCCCTAATATTCAAATTACAACTGACTTACAAGTAGCAACAAAATGTATCCTAGTTGGTGTAGGGACCATTGTCGGGCAATTTTATAGTTTGGGTTCTACTTTGACCCTGGTTGGTTAAAGTGAGGGGTGTCTTTGGTTCTTTCATATCAGAGGGCTCGCAGGGGTCAGGTGCGACGTCTACACTCGTTGCGAGGTTGCGGTGAGAGTCATCGAGGGTGAAGCGAGGGGATGAGAACGAGGACTCAATCTTGACAGGGAGTTGTCAGATTGGTGGAGTGCCTGCGAGGTCTCTAATATGGTGCTTACACTTGTTGTATGGGTCACTGCTGGGGGCGACGAGTGAGAGCGTACGATAGTTCGAGAGGATAAACGGCGCACAAGCGAGGGACTGAGTAAGAGAGTGAGCCCAAATTGGCACGAGAAAGTTGTTCTGGTGGGGGTGGCCGATCAGTAGGACTACATCTCGTTGTATTTTTGTTTGTTGGCTGGGGTGTATGAATTCCAGAACCCAGTCTATTGGGATCTGAACTTCATAAGCCTTGTTTTTTGTTGTTTGTTTTGTTAATTTTTTAATAAAACACGAGGGACAATTGCCAACCTTTGACGATCAAAAAAAATAATGACCCTGAACTAAGTGGCTATATAAGGAGGGGAACATGTTTCCTTCAATTTTACCAAAGAGAGGAAAACAAGGGGGAAAAAAAACATTAGCGAGGGAAGATGAAGGCCTTTATTTCTATCAGCATTATTGTTCTCTTCCTAAGTTTATACCTTGTTAATGCTTCACATGAAGAAACATGCAAGGAATCAAATAATGATTATAACTTTTGTATTACTACTCTGCAAGTGGTTCCAGAGAGCCACAAAGCTGATACTAAATGTCTGTTTTTTTCTCTCATTTTTATTATCTATATAATAAAACACAAAGAAAGCTATCAAGTGATTATCATTCAATATGGTTGAAATCAATGGTCCAGATTTAACCTCACAAGGCATATTTTCCCGTCCTAAAGTTCTCTCCCAAAACTCAAATTCAAATCCCCACAAAACAACTCATTTATTTATTTATTTATTTCTCTCTCTCTCTCTATCTCTCTCATTCTCTCTCTATTTACTCAGAAATTTATATTTTTAGATTTCAGGTTTGTAAATTTTCAGATTTTTATGCATTTTTTTACTGCTCATGTTACATTGAAAATAGCAAATATCTCATCAATAGTTAAATTTCATCATTTTCCACACTCAAAGTTCTAAGAAGTTGAATTTTACACCCTCATTTATAATTATTTTTCAAATACTAATGGAAACATGGACTTTTATTTACACCTAATTATTGTTTTAGTATTCAAACTTGAACTATATAATTGTTGTTTTACTGTTTACAAGACTTTTATATACTGTATCGTTCCGAAGACGTGTCGTAGGCGCGTGTCCACGGACAAATCTAGTCTATATAATAAAATACAAAGAAAGCTGTCAAGTGGCTCTCATTCAATAGGGTTAAAATTAATGGTCTAGATCTAACCTCACAAAACATATTTTCCCGCCCAAAAGTTTTCCCCCAAAACTCAAACTCAAATTCAAATCCCCAAAAACAACTCCTTTATTTATTTATTTATTTATTTCTCTCTCCCTCTCTGTCATTCTCTCTCTATTTACTCATAAATTTATATTTTCAGATTTTAGGTTTGTAAATTTTCAGATTTTTTATACATTTTTTTATTACTCATGTTACATTGAAAATAGCAAATAACTCATCAACAGTTAAATTTCATCATTTTCCACACTCAAAGTTCTAAGAAGCTGGATTTTACACCCCCATTTATAATTATTTTTCAACATATACTAATAGAAACATGGACTTTTATTTACAACTAATTTTTATTTTATTATTCAAATTTGAGCTACATAATTGTTGTTTTACTGTTTACAAGACTTTCATATGCTGTATCGTTTTGAAGACGTGCCGTAGGCACGCCCACAGGTAAATCTAGTATATATATATATCTTGAAATGCTTCAAAAAGACAATTTCTTTTCATAATTTTTCAGTATTTCTTCCGAGGACTTTCGCGTTTTGATAAATAACCCTCCAATTTTATTTAAAATGCAATGCATTTTATTTATCCATAATCTTGTTGTACTTAAAAATCTAATTTTTATCCTGAAAATATCTATTATATTTTGTTATCGTAGATGGCAATGCCCATGTTAAAATCATTACTTTCGATGTTTATTTAATTTTCTTTTGATGTATCCAATTAATTAACCTATTAAAGAACTAATTCTCACTTTTAAGGTTGAGTTCTGACCATGATCTTGGTCTAAATATTCGAATGTCATGTTTATTTTATGAGTTAAAAATGTCATGATATAATAGTGGTTTATTACTTTGGCTTACATATATAAGAGATGTGCATTTTTTCCTTCATTTATAACTTCCAAAGAAAAAATATCTTCAGTACATGCGGCCTACACCATTATTGATTAAATATCTTTGTTTTTTCTTTTAGTTTAAAAATAAAACTCATTTTGTATTGTTAAATAGTAAATAGATCATGCTTGTTCAATTTTTGTCTTCTAATTAATAAATAAATATCATGTATGTTATAAATATTTGTAGTTCTGATCAATGTCAAAATGCGTACTGACTGACTATTTTATGTATGTTAATAGGTATCGCCATCATTATGGCCGAGCTAATACAAGCCAATCTTACCCACACTTATGACCTTGTCAAACAACTTGAGGCGAGCCAGAGCATGTCGACAAATGGCAAAACAGCACTCCAAGCTTGTGTCGAGTTTATTGAATCTAGTCTCGCCAACATGAAGGATAGAACAGTAATTGGAAAGATTGAGTCACACGACATTACTAGCGCCATTCATACGTTTAGCGAAGTGGTGGATGATCTTGATACATGCAAATGCAATGCCTCTTGGGGACGACTGAACACGGAGCCACTTCTGATAAGAAAAGAGTATGACGATTGCTCTAAGCTCAGTCATCTAGCAATAAGTATTGCAGTTTTACTCAATTGATATCCTGAATCATGTATTCTGAGATGCATGGAACAAGTAATGCTTAATTGCATTGTTTCAGTAGTGTGTCCAAAATAGTGGGATAATCTCAGCTGGTGTACTCGTAAGCTGGAAACAGTAAAATTAATTTCTTCGCATATGTATGTAGTCTGAATGGTTGTCAGTTTGGCATGTAATAATTAAATAAAGTTTGATTCAGACCTCTCCAAACCTGTACTGAAGTGAAACTCTCATTTCACTTCATTTGTTGTTGTCACTGCTTTCTTGAAACATGAAGAGTATAATCATGTTCTGTGTAGGAACAAATCCATCGAGATCATGTTCACAATGGGGGGGTGATGGTAGCTGCCAAAGAACTAACTGCCAAGACTGTGAATGGTCTTGCATTAATTTGTAGGTGCGGATTAACAGTTTTAATGTAATGAAATGAAATATACAAGACTGTGAAAGCCCAAACCCATGCCTAAAATTTAATGTAATGAAATATACAAAAAAAATATTTATCAGAGCCAGGTTTCGATCCTGGGACCTGTGGGTTATGGGCCCACCACGCTTCCGCTGCGCCACTCTGATTTGTTGATAAATTATTGAACAGGTAGAACTTGATTAAACATTATTCATTTGTGGTAAATGTGAAGAAATTAGCTTATACTTATCATGTAAAAATTATTTATTACTTTACCATATGGAGGGTTTGTAACTTAAAAATGTCTTTTATTTTCTTCTTCAGTTTTTTTCAAGATAATCAACAAAGGATACGGTAACAACAACGACTACCACCAACGTCCGTCTCATCTGCTTCATTACGAACAAAATTAATCAGCATCCTATCTACCCCCGTTTGGGAAAAAGTTCGATCCATCCATTTTACAGTGCAGCAAATCCAAATCTTAAAAATATTTTTTGTGATGTGTTGGTTCCTTCTTATAATTGTAAAAATAAATGTGTTAATTTGTTTCTCATATATTAATGCCACTTTAAAACGTAGAAGTAGTTTTAATAATTACAAAGCGCAACCAACGATGGTTTAATGGACCTTATCAGGGCCGGCCCTGAGTTCCGGGGGGCCCTAGGCAAACTTCCGAAATGGGCCCCCCCTGCCCCATACATTTAAAGAAAAACATGCAAAAAAAATTTTACGTGCGAAATGCGTGCCTATATTTACAAGGGAAGTTTGAAATTGGGGTCCCCTAAAATCGCGATTTCGGCGGGGGCCCGAGGCGGCCGCCTTGCCCGCCTACATATCAGGGCCGGCCCTGGACCTTATGGCGTGCTAAGCTCACAAAAATGATCTCCCGGCCAGTTCGATCATAGTACTAGGCTTTTTAGCACATGTACTAATATGTTTGGATTAGCTGCACTGTAAAATGAATGGATCGAATATATATTTTTTCCAAACAGGATAGAGAGGATCGACACTGATTTTATTCGTAATGAAGCAGATGAGAAGGACGTCTAAAGGCATCAATGGTGGTAGTTGTTGTAGTTACCGTATCCTTTGTTGATTGTCTTGAAAATACCGAAGAAGAAAATAAAAGATACTATTTAAGTTACAAACCCTCCATATACTAAAGTAATACATAATTTTTACATAATATAAGTATAAGCTAATTTCTTCACATTTCCAACAAATGAATAATGTCTAATCAAGTTCTGTCTGTTCAATATTTTTATCAACAAATCAAAGTGGTGCAGCGGAAGCGTGGTGGGCCCATAACCCACAGGTCCCAGGATCGAAACCTGGCTTTGATAAAGAATTTTTTTAATCTGATTTCATTCATTAAATTTTTGGCATGAGTTGGGGCTTTTCTATATTTGGATCTTGAGTTTTAATTGGGATCGAAACCTGGCTTTGATAAAGAATTTTTTTAATCTGATTTCATTCATTAAATTTTTGGCATGAGTTGGGGCTTTTCTATATTTGGATCTTGAGTTTTAATTGGGCTTTTAAGAGCATCCACTATCCTTTTCTAAAAACTCAAAAGTTAGCATTTGAGTTAGAAAAATACCACACTATCGTTTGCTAAAAAATCAAATTTTAGAATATGAGTGAACAGTCCATCGCTAAAGATAGCAGTTGTGAATGAGAAAAGCTAAATATAGAAGACGAAAGAAAATGGTCGATTTGAAAAAAAAAAAAAACTTAAAAAGAGGACGGACAGAAGAAGATGCTCCGTCCGTCGATTTTTTGGAATTTTAAAAAATAAATTGAAAACAGAAAAGATGAGAGACTGATGAAGAAGCTTCGTCTCTCATTTTTTACCTTTTTTTATAAAATAAAAAATTAAAGTATTTAGAAATTTATTTATCAAAGCCAGGATCGAAACCTGGCTTTGATAAAGAATTTTTTTAATCTGATTTCATTCATTAAATTTTTGGCATGAGTTGGGGCTTTTCTATATTTGGATCTTGAGTTTTAATTGTGCTTTTAAGAGCATCCACTATCCTTTTCTAAAAACTCAAAAGTTAGCATTTGAGTTAGAAAAATACCACACTATCGTTTGCTAAAAAATCAAATTTTAGAATATGAGTGAACAGTCCATCGCTAAAGATAGCAGTTGTGAATGAGAAAAGCTAAATATAGAAGACGAAAGAAAATGGTCGATTTGAAAAAAAAAAAAAAACTTAAAAAGAGGACGGACAGAAGAAGATGCTCCGTCCGTCGATTTTTTGGAATTTTAAAAAATAAATTGAAAACAGAAAAGATGAGAGACTGATGAAGAAGCTTCGTCTCTCATTTTTTACCTTTTTTTATAAAATAAAAAATTAAAGTATTTAGAAATTTATTTATCAAAGCCAGGATCGAAACCTGGCTTTGATAAAGAATTTTTTTAATCTGATTTCATTCATTAAATTTTTGGCATGAGTTGGGGCTTTTCTATATTTGGATCTTGAGTTTTAATTGGGCTTTTAAGAGCATCCACTATCCTTTTCTAAAAACTCAAAAGTTAGCATTTGAGTTAGAAAAATACCACACTATCGTTTGCTAAAAAATCAAATTTTAGAATATGAGTGAACAGTCCATCGCTAAAGATAGCAGTTGTGAATGAGAAAAGCTAAATATAGAAGACGAAAGAAAATGGTCGATTTGAAAAAAAAAAAAAACTTAAAAAGAGGACGGACAGAAGAAGATGCTCCGTCCGTCGATTTCTTGGAATTTTAAAAAATAAATTGAAAACAGAAAAGATGAGAGACTGATGAAGAAGCTTCGTCTCTCATTTTTTACCTTTTTTTATAAAATAAAAAATTAAAGTATTTAGAAATTTATTTATCAAAGCCAGGATCGAAACCTGGCTTTGATAAAGAATTTTTTTAATCTGATTTCATTCATTAAATTTTTGGCATGAGTTGGGGCTTTTCTATATTTGGATCTTGAGTTTTAATTGGGCTTTTAAGAGCATCCACTATCCTTTTCTAAAAACTCAAAAGTTAGCATTTGAGTTAGAAAAATACCACGCTATCGTTTGCTAAAAAATCAAATTTTAGAATATGAGTGAACAGTCCATCGCTAAAGATAGCAGTTGTGAATGAGAAAAGCTAAATATAGAAGACGAAAGAAAATGGTCGATTTGAAAAAAAAAAAAAACTTAAAAAGAGGATGGACAGAAGACGATGCTCCGTCCGTCGATTTTTTGGAATTTTAAAAAATAAATTGAAAACAGAAAAGATGAGAGACTGATGAAGAAGCTTCGTCTCTCATTTTTTACCTTTTTTTATAAAATAAAAAATTAAAGTATTTAGAAATTTCTTCTCCAAAAAATTATGAAAATGCTATTCAAATATTACAAAAATACCATTAATCAATTACGAATTGCCATTAAAAAAAACTCGGTCCGAGAGCTTCTGAAAACTTTTCTTTCAATTATTACGAAAATGCCATTACTTTTAATTACGAAAATGCCATTTTAAATTTATTATAAAAAAATAAACGATAGACAGAGGAAGATCATCCATCTGATTTTTTTACTCTTTTTTTTCCTTTCAGATTTAGCACCAACAATAGAGCACTCCCTTCTCATTGCTATTTACCAATTGCTAAAAGTACATTTTTTAGCAATGACGATAGTGGATGCCCAAAGAATGAATTTATTTTATATTTATCAACTAGACTTTTGACTTTTGAAGGATAAACTCAAAAACTTTTTTATTGAATCACTTTTTTTTTCTTTTCTTTTCCTGTCATTCATATCTTAGTGTTTGTGTAAAAAGTAATCATTATACCTTAGTATATCCAAGTCATATCATTAAGCACCCACAGTCATGTGCTATTTATGCATAAAATGCATTTTATAATAAACGACGAGCTGCAGTCGTTTGCTATTTATGCATTTTATGCATAAATAGCTACAGTAGATTGCTATATATGGCACAATATATAGCTATATGCATAATATACGAGACGAAATTGAAGTTGTGTCCGACGAAAAAAAATATTTTTTTAATTCGTCAGACGCAACTTGAAGTTGCGTCCGACGACTTAAAAAAAACATTTAAAAAAAAACAAAGTGAAGCCGGGACTCCTTGGACGCAACATGATGTTGCGTCCGATGGAGGGGCCCATTAATTTTTTTTTAAAAAACTTAAATAACGTTTTTAATTAATAAAAAATTCTTAAAAAATCCTAAAAATTCGTCCGACACAAAGTGAAGTTCCGTCCGAATTTTTATTATATTAAATTGGTAAAAAAATATCAATCGACGACTGCAGCGAATTAGCCAAATGTTATATGCATTTATGCATATATGCATTTTTTAAACAATGATGACTGTGGATGCTCTTATTGATGCAATTAATTATATTCAACATTAAATTTAGCATTCAAGTTAATTTATGAGTGAACGTAGTAGTGATGATTTTAAGAAACAATGTAGCTTAAGTGCATCTGTAGTCATTTGCTATTTTGCCAAAATTTCCACACAAAAAAAGTAAATTTGGTGTTGCAGTCGTTGGCTATAAACCCAAAAATTAGGTTTTAGATGAACAGTGGTCTGCCAAATTTGGCAGACGAAATAGCTATTTAGAAAAAAATAGCTGACGAAAGATGATTTTTCGTCCGTTCGATCGGACGAAAGATCATCTTTCATCGCTTGTTTTTTTTCTCCCATCGCTACTAAAAACCTTGTCAGCCCCGCTTCCTAAAAATACGGAATACGAGCACGTAACATTGGCCCAGCGAATGACTAATGTCACCCATAAGCTGTTTAACCGATTAACTCAACAATATAACCAATACAGAACAATTGCGCCGACAATAATAATAATCTCATGAACAATAATTGCTTATTGCTTTAAAAAACTTAATGTATTGAGACTTGTTATTATTTTTAATTGGATTATTATTGTTTTGCGCTTATGTCCCGGATTTTATTATTGTTTCCAGACGTTGGATAATTATTATTGTATTTGGATATTTTTATTGCTTCATTCCAAGTACTATTGTTTATGAGATTATTATTATTGCCTGCGCATATGTTCTGTATTGATTATATTGTTGAGTTAATCGATTAAACAGCTTATGGATGACGTTAGTCATTCACTGGGCCAAAGTTACGTGCTCGTATTCCGTATTTTTGGGAAGCGGAGCGTGCAAGTTTTTTGTACCGTCCCAAATTTTTTTTTAAGCACGTAATTCTCGGACGAGGGATGATTTCCTGTCCTTGAATTTATTATTATTATTATTAAGAAATGGTCGTACGGGAAATGGTTTCCCGTCCGTTCAATTTTTAAAAAAAAAAATTAATGAGCAACGACGGGAGATGAAGCCCCGTCCCATACATTTCTTTCCTTTAAAATCCTATACAACCACCCTACAATTATTTCTATGGATAAAAATTAGGTTTAAATTGAAATTAATTAAAAATTCAGATTTATTTAAGCTTTAATTAGAACTAATTAGGATTAATTTAACAGTTTTTTAGGAATTAATTAGGATTTAATTTTTTATTTTTTTAAAAATACATCGGACGGGAAATGATTCCCCGTCCGTTGTTTTTTAATTTTAAAAAATAAAATAAAAAATAACGGACGAGAAATCATTCCTCGGCCGTTCATTTTTTTAAATTAAAACCCAAAATTTAGGTTCAAACGACCACAGCTCAAACTGATTTTTTCTATTCCTATATGCCAAATACCCAATATTTGACTACTAACGACTACAGATGCTCTGACCGCTATATGCTTATTCCATTTGCTTTAAATTGTCCTGCACAAACAAGCCTTCGATGTGATACCTTATATTTACACAGAATAAATCGTCTGTTTCAACTCTTTCTGTAAGCAAATTGTTTTAATTCTAGGGTTTTGATTTTCTATTGCATCAACCAAACAATGTATGATCATTAAGGCTACAAAAACCACTAGGATGCACACAAAAACTGTTGTTAGTTTGAGTCAGTGCTCTAAAAGTCACTCGGCAGTAGTCGGGCGGCCGATGGGGGCATATCGCCTAGACCTTGTAAGCGGAGCCAATACAGCTAGGCGCTATGCAGTTTTTTAAAATATATTAATAAGAAAATATAATATTCCATAAAATACAAGATATATATAATACTAAAATAATAACTCAAAAAAAATCATAAATGAGAATTAGCTCAATGGTAGAGCGCTCGTTTTGCTTATTGCCTATTATCAAAATTCCAATGAGAGAGGGGCAATCGATTTGAGATTTTGATAATTTGGGGAAACTGGAAAGCACGAGTGATTTAGGGAATTTTTGATTTAGGGACTTGGATTTTTGGAGAGAGAGAGAGAGAGAGAGAGAAGCACGGGGGTTGGGGGATTTGAGCATGTGAGAATTTAAGTGAACCGGTTCACTTAACACACAAAAAAACCTCTCCGGATCCATCTCATACCCACTTAGGCAGTCAAACCGATTTTTTAAAAGCCACATGCCCTAGGTAATTGGCTGGAGACGGTCTTGCGCCTAGGCGGGGCCTAGGCAACCACCTAAAGGGATTTGTAGAACACTGGTTTGATACTTAAATCAAATTGCTAATTTGTTCGAACAGCTCTAACACTTTGAACTGAGGAAGCATCCTTCGGGTAGTTGCTGCTGAGCAGATCACCTGCATTGTCGAAATATCACAGCAGTAGGGACGAAACTTAGTGGGGAGCCGGGGAGGCCCGGCCCCGGAAATTTTTTTGAAAACAACTCTTAAGACTACTGAATTTTTTTTAAATCCTCTTAAATCTATTAAGTTTTTTGGTTTGGCCCCAAAAAATTATGAAAAGTTATAGCCATAGGATTTTCAACCCCCCCCCCCCCCCCCCCCCCCCCCGACCCCCCGCGCGCAAATTACATATTTTTGTATATTGGCTTTTAAATTATTGATAACTTTCTATTTAACCATTTATCAAAAATAAATCTATAAAAGACTACTCAGGAATAAATGAACATATACCAATAACAGAAAGAGATTTGAATACTGTCTTAACGAATAAAGAAGCTCGCTAGAAGAATCGACAATCTGAGGTTAGATGTTTCTTGTTGATCTCAGTTTTCAGCATTGCCTGAAGCATCTACTTGCCCCTTCTCATCTGACATGTTTTCCTGATTTCTTTACCTCAACTTATGAACAGTTTTCAGTCAATTTTTTTGCCCTTAAACACTAAGACAGAATTATATTTGAATAAAATGATCGGAATGGCATACCCTTCCTTTGAATTTTCCATATGCAACCAAAAGTTTAAATAAATAGGAAATCACAATTCTTTTTTGAGAGAAAAATAGGAAATCACAATTAATACATAAATTGTAAAAGAATTCCACAACTGATGACATCCATATACACACACAGAAAGAACTCTGTAGCCTGCAGGTAATCAATATCGTATAGATGAGTAATCCCTAGTACCTACAAGAATCGAAAAAACCCCCTGCTGCGACCTTTCTTTTTTCCCTCATATTCCAAATATTTGAAAATTTTCTTCTCAATTAGTTGCCCGTGTTGGGTTTGTATGTCTTGCATACACATGTCCAATGAAGAAGACGATGAAGCATTGGAGATGGATCGAAGTGAGGCATCGAAGAAGAAGAAGAAAAGCAGTAGGTGGAGTTGCGGTAGATCGCCCCGACTGTACAGGTTCCCGAGAGGGAAACGGTCGACCGTCTGTTGTGTACGGTCGACCGATCGCAACTCTGATAGGTTATTTAGGTCGGATCTTGGTGATTCGTGAGAAACCCAACTTTGTCTTCAACTCAGATCGTATGCCTCTCAATGCAAAGTTATATCTTCAATAGTAATCGGATGGTTAATGTATCAAGTGTATCAAACTAGGGTTTCTCTAGATCTATAAATACAATGTAAACGACTCCTAGAATGATATGATTCTACTGAGTGTTGAATAGAAGAAGAGAATAATTCATCTGAGAGGGTGAGAGATTTCTCAATTGTAAACAGCAACCAAGTTCCAGTTAGGCTTGAGAGTGGGTCGTGGTGAGAATTGTAATATTAATGTATCTTCTCTAGTTGGAATAATATCCCGGTTCTTCCTCTCTCAGATTAAGGCGAAAGCCCCGGTTACTGGGACAATTCTTGTGTGTTTTGTGTGATTGGTGTAATCTAGTTATGCATTGATTGTGTCAAAGGCTCAACAAGATCCTCAATTTCCTAACACACCGACCCTAACATTCATTGATAGACACTCCACAAATCCTCTACATGAACACCACATCTGACGAAAGTTGTCTTTAAACTTCACAATTCGTCCCGACCATTCAGATTGAACATTGTCAACAGAGTCCAATACACTGTCGTCGAAGATTAACTTCTCTCAGTTTATCCAAAAACCCAGGGGCAAGCTTGCTTTCCTGGCCTCCAGCTACTCGAACTCTTGATATATGCACATGCGCAGGAAACCTAGGTAAAAAGAAAATGTGAAGTTGATCTGCGAGTAGCTGCATACTATTCATGGCTTTGAAAAGAATAAATTTAAAATAAGTAATTCCTCGAAGTTACCTCTAAACGAGACCCTAAGAAAATTAATGTTGGCTATGTGCGAAAGCAAATGTATTAAGACTTCAATGTTATTAGCATGAAACCATGAACACAGATGCAAGGTGATGACTGCATGATATATCAACCTTTTCTGAGAACAAACAAAGTGATGACTGCAAAATTGCTGAAGAGATGTTACAAATAGAGAAAACAAGACAATTAGTCTCAATCGCAATAAAGAATAGAGAATAGAAGATGTTGAGATCAAAATTGCAAGAAGAGCAGGCAACAATTACATACCTGGAAATTTGAAGAGAGAAAAGACAATTCAGTAGCATTACTACTAGATACAGCACAGCGAAGTTGATCAACAAACTGCACATAAGAAAGCGCAGTTTTGAAACATTGGTATTGCAACGAGATGATTGCTTTAGTCAAGGTCGGCATGTCGCCTTGAAAGATCTCCAGTGGGTGTGAAGCAGTGAGGTTGAAGAGCTCTAACTTGGGGCACGTAGCCAAAGAGAGGGAGGGAAGCTTCGAGGGAGGAGGGAGCTGGTAGGAGACACCATCAACTGGCCGAAGGTGCAGGTAGGGACAGGGATAGGAGCTCTTCAAGAACCAAGGAGCTTCGTCTGGAAACAGAGATAGATCTAGAGTCTGCTAGAGTGATGGTTGATAGAAGCTACCCTCGTTACCAGCAGGAAGCAAAAGGAAAATCCTATGCTGAGGTTACTAGGGGTGATCACCGTAGGGATGAGAGGCATAGAGCCCCATCTCCAGACAGATTCGACACCAGGAAGAAGGAAGATGAAGAGGGAGAGTGGGTCCTGGTTAAATCAAAGAAGCACAAGTCAAGAGAGGCCGGTGAAGACAGCAAGAGAGGCAGGGTTGCTCGGGGGGGGGGGGGGGGGGGGGAATTGATCGGCAAAGTGATGTGCCATAAATGCACCCAGAGGGGACACTCGATTAACCAATGTAAGAACGATTGGTTCCGCTTCTTGTGCAGACAATCAGGGCATATTTCTACGGCGTGCCCCCACAGCAAGAGCAATAGCTTACCCTCCTACAGAGAAGCTAACTCCTCGGCGAGATCTTTCAGATCGGAAACTTCGAAAACAGAGGAGAGTGCGGCAGGGAGAAGGAAGATGGCAATGGCGAAGATTACCCCAACTCCGATCATGGCTGAGTTCGAGAGGAGGTACAAGAACTGCGTTGTGGTAAAGGCACACACTGGACACCCTACATGCTCTAACATTGAAGACCTGCTTATGGCTACTGCAAATGCGACGGCTTGGAAATGGACGGCGTCTCAGAGAGCAGCTAACCTTTTCTTGGTTCACTGTAACAACGATAATAGAGTGGGTGAGTTGCTGCTGATGAAGGGTATTGAGGGAAGGGAAAGCGACGGAATGGAGTTCTATGTGACTTTCAAGCGCTGGTCGCGAGCGGAAGGGGCGCTTAAGGCAGAATCGTTATTCTCGGTGTGGTTGCGCCTTTACAACTTACCATACCAATGCTGGGTGCGTTCAGGATTTCAAGATCTGGTTAGAAGCTTTGGGATGGTACTTGATATTGATAGAGGCACTATGGTCCATTCCAATCTCCAGTTCGCGCGTATTTGAGTAGGAGTCGCCAACAAATTTGACATTCCGTCCATGATCTCCGTCGATTTCGAGGAGGAGAGATTCGAGGTGAAGGTTATTACGGAGGTTAAAAAAACTGTCTCTTTCCGGGCGGAAGCAAGGAGGGAGGAGGACGCTGAGAGACAGAGCGGGGATGGTTTGGAGGTGGAAGATGGACGGGGACCGTTGGATAGGGATATATTAAATCTGGTCCTTCCGATGAATTCTGGAAAAGGATCGCCTTCGGATCTACTTCATTCAAATCAAGGCCGTCCACTCTCTATTAACCTTATTAAACAAATTAGGGGCTCAGGAGTGGGACCTACCGTAGCCAGAGGAGGGGGTGAGATGGAGACTGAAGGAAGTCAAAGACCTATTCGTACGATGATGGGAGGAGTGTGCAGTGACAAGACACCAGAGGGGACTCACGTGATTCCTGGGATTCTCAAAGCTAAGGTTAACAGCACGACGCTCGAGGCATAGGGGGAAAGAGAGGGCATTAATGAGGCAATTGCATTTTCAAAAGAGGATATTGAGCTGTCGGTGAGGTTGGCGCTCAAAGCGTTAAAATCTACTAAATGTGGGCCTGGGCTGAATGGGCCAAAGATTGCAAGGCTGGAGCGGGCTAGGGAAGCGACTGGGGCGGTCTTTATTAACCCTATTAACGAGTTAGTTGGGCCTAGTCAGGTCAGTGGTGGAGGCGTGAAGGAGGAAAGCCAGGGACCTGGATCGGAAGAGGGAGAGACATTATCAAGCATACTCTGCAAATTGTCGAAGAAGCTCCGGTTGAGACTAATTATGGAGATTAAGACGTTATGATAGCGGCTTTAGACGGGATTAGAGATGACAACTTTATCTCTGTCACAGAGATCGAAGTAGGAGAAAGAGAAGGGGGAATTGAAGACATGGGAAGCACGGGAAAAAAATGGATGGACTTTCCTAGAAAGAGCAAGAGACAGCTAGACAAATGGGGTGAACAGGGCACAAGTGAGGAGGATCTGAATAGGGTGGCGGCAAAAGGAAAGGAACCAGCATCAGCGTGTGGAGGTAATCTAGTTATGAACTACTCCGTTTTAAACTTACTTAATGATGACTAGCTTATCTATTTTGCTAGTCTGTACTGTTTAGACTTGGGTTCGAACAGAGTAGAGCAGGTTCAACACGCCGTTAGGATTAGAAAGGACATCAATTGGGTTAAGCCTTAGGAGAGAGGTTGCATCATCCGAGATTACAAGATAGGGTTTTTACCGTTTTTTTATGTCATACATCTTCTGGAATGTTAGGGGTATGCATCAAAAGGGTAAAAAGAGACTAATTAGCAATACGGTGAGTAGATTGAAACCTTTTATTTGTGGGTTCTAAGAGACTAGGATCGAGAATTCTACTATATAAGAATTCTAGACCTCATTGTGGGCTAAGGACTTCGAATGGAGGTTCAAGCCATCAGTTGGCTATTCTGGGGGTATAGCGTTAGGTGTGGACTTAACAATTTTTGAACTTTTGGATTACAAGATAGGGGAGTTCTCGGTGTCAATTAGAATTAGAAGGAGAAGTGATGATTGGACTCATTTGGTGACTACGGTATATGGCCCCTACGACTCCAGGAGGAGGGGACAACTTTGGGAGGAAATTAAGGATATTAAGAGAAAGTGGGCTAATCCGTGGGTTATGGAGGGCGATTTCAACATCACAAGATATCGGCACGAACACGGTGGGAGGGGACCAAGTCGGGTAGACCAGGACAACTTCAACGCCACAATTGACGATTTAGAGTTAATGGAGATGGATCAGATTGATAGAAAGTATACTTGGTCCAATATGTAGTCGAAGCTGATCTTAGCAAAGCTCAATAGGATCTTGGTTTCCACAGATTGGGAGGACTCATTCCCCCTGGCCAAATGCAAGACGATAACGAGAATTACATCTGATCGTCTGCCTTTAGTTTTGGATTGTGGAGAGGAGTACACCAAAAAATAATTTCCGTTTAGATTTGAGAAAGCATGGACGTTGACAGTGACTGCTCGCCAGATTATCCAAGAGTCTTGGAACGAGAACACCATGGAGGTGTTCGCAGTAGGAATTTGGAATGAAAAGATGAGAAGATTGCGAAAGAGGATCAAGGAGTGGGCGAGGGTGGAATTCGGAGCTAACAAAGATAGATTGCGGGAATTGTGCATTAATGTTGAAAATCTGGAAAAAAATCCAGAAGGGAGGGACCTACTGCAAGCGGAGTACGACGATCTAATCATAGCTAGAATTGAGATGCAGCAGATCGGAGAGATGGAGGAAGAGTACTGGAAGCAACGAGCTAGGGTGCAATGGCTTAAAGAGGGGGATGCGAATACGAAATTCTTCCACAAGGTGGCTAACGGAAGGAGGAGAATGAACCACATTTCTGGACTCCTCATCGAAGGGTCCTGGATAGAGAACGTAGGAATTATTAGGAATGAATTCGACAAAAGATTCAAGGGCATTCTCGGGATCAATAAGGAATACAGGAACGAACTCCTCTCGGACATGTGTAGTTCGTCTAGAATTGATGGGAGTGATGGTATAGAGGGTCTTTTCTTGGAAGAGGAGGTTCTCCGTGCAGTGAAGTCATTGGGTCAGGACAAATCACCGGGGCCAGATGGATTTCCAATTTTCTTCTACAGTATATACTGGGATATCATCAAAGAGGATTTGTTGAATATATTCTATGAATTCCATAACGGGAGTGCGGAGTTGGATAGGTTGAATTACGCTAACGTGGTCCTAATCCCTAAAAAGAAAGAGGCTACCGGGGTAGATGACTACAGGCCTATCAGTCTGCTTAACGGATCTTTCAAGATCATTATAAAAGTTTTAGCGCAAAGGTTATCACCACAGATGGAAGGAGTGGTAGGAGAGATGCAAAGCGGTTTCATCAAGGGTAGAGATATCATGGACAGTGTGGCCTCTGCACACGAAACTATATACAGAGGGCGCAGGGACAAGGCAGACAGATTTATTTTAAAAATAGACTTCGAAAAAGCATATGACTCGATGGAATAGGAGTGTGTCGATGAAGCGCTTAAGCTTAAAGGGTTCGGCAAAAAATGGCGAACATGGATGAGGAAATGCGTCCGTGGGGGGAAGTCCTCGATTCAGATCAATGGACAGCTTAGTAAAGAAATTAAATGCAGAAGGGGCTTAAGGCAAGGAGATCCTTTGTCTCCACTACTTTTTGCTATTGTAGCGGATGGACTAGCGGAAATGATTGTTAGAGGAAGGGAGCGGGGGATCATTCAGGGTATTAGAGCTAGGGGGATTGCAGAATCTATTTCCATCCTTCAGTATGCAGACGATACACTGTTGTTTGGAGCAGCCAAAGAAGAAGAGATATACGCTATCTGTATGGCTCTACAGTGCTTTGGGGCTTGGTGGGGGATGAAGGTCAACTTCGCTAAGACATGTGTGCTCCCGATTAGTGAGAATCTATCTATCCCTATTGAGTCAATTAAGAGCTACTTCGGGTGCGAAGTGCGAAATTTCCCTCTGCTGTATCTGGGCATTCCCATTAGACCGGGGGCTCTTCAGAGAGAGGATTGGCAACCGTTGGTCGACAAAATTGAAAAAAAAACTTGCCGGTTGGAAAGGAAGACTACTAACACTGGGTGGTAGAATTACTATGCTAAATATTGTACTCAGTAGTATCCCAACATACCGTATGTCGGTTTATGAGATTTCTCAGTGGGTGATTCAGAAAATAGATAAAAGCAGAAGAAGATTTCTCTGGAGAGGAGCCGACGAATCTAACAAAGGATTGCCACTAGTTAAATGGGGGAGAGTTTGCAAAAGGAAGGAATATGGCGGGTTGGGAATTCTGAACTTAAGGGATATGAACAAAGCACTATTATGTAAGTGGTGGTGGAAGATGAAGAAGCGACGAAAAAATTGGTGGTGCAAATCTTTTGTCCAATATAGAGGTAGGAAGAAATTTTGCTATGGAGGGAAAAGTACTTTCGGGAAATCTTCCACGTTATGGAAGGGTGTGGCGAAGGTGGGGATTATGTTTAATGCTCACACTAGATGCGCGATAGAGAACGGGAAGGACACTAGATTTTGGAAGGACAAGTGGTGCGGAGACGTGACCCTTAGAAATTTATTCCTAGCAGCGGCAGAGGCTACAATTAATATCGACACTTTGGTGGCGAACGTCTGGAGTAATAATAGGCTGAAGCTGGAGGTTGGGGGGATTTTATCCCAGAGGAAGATAACAGAATTGAATGATCTCAATCTGTTTATTAGGAAGGATGGACGGTACACAACCGGGATCGATGATAGTAGAGAGTGGATGCTAGACCCATCTGGGGAGTTCTCAGTTGCATCGATGTATAAGCAGATTAACGATGGGGGTTTGCGATGTGGACGCCAATATTATATGGAAACTTTTTATCCCTTTGAGAATTAAAGTTTTCGTCTGGTTAGTCATGAACGATGCTATATTATCAAAGATCAACATTCGGAAAAGGAATATAGATATTGACACTACATGCGGAGAATGTGAGAGTACGGAAGAGGATACTAACCACTTATTGTTCTTCTGCACCAAGGCCAAACTAGCTTGGGAGGTAGTGTGTCTACGTTTTGAGTGTCTAGAAAGTCCGAGGTCTAGTTCAGATGTGTGGGGACGGTGGTGGGTAGATCTAGTTAGAAAGGATTAGACAGGATTGGGGTATCATTGCATCCTTTACCATGTGGTGTTTATGGTTGACTCGGAATGATTTATGTTTTCGCAATATCAAATGTACTTTTTCAGTTCCGATGCATAAAATTTGGGTTCTAACAGTTGATTGGACAGGTCATAGGGGAGCTGTTAAACGTCTGCATATGGAAGATGAGGAGTAGGATTCTTGGGAGGATATCAAGCTATGGGTATTCGAGGTCGCCACTTTCAGTTCGAGTTGGTGTAATATGGTTATCTCTCCATAGCAGTGTGTCAGTGTCTCTACTGCTAGATGCATACTGTGGGGATTTCTATGCAATCCCTTGTATCTTATCTTTTTTTCCTACATTGCTAGGCTTTTGATGTCTGTATTAAGTGAATTTCTTGGGAAATTTCGATCTTATGTAATTAGTACTACTTAGTTTCTTTAATTCCGCATTAATGAAACGATGAAGGGGTCATCTTTTAATCAAAAAAAAACTTGGGGCACGTAACGGATAACTTAGCCAACTGATCTAAAATCATTGCAGATAGTTTTAGGAGTAGCCATGGAGTAGTTGAACTCTTCAAAAACTGGCCAGGAGTCGGACGAGAGAAGACTGGCCATGGAGTGGTTGAGAAGTTGCATTTGCAGAGATGGATGAGCCTTATATTAGTTAGATTATATTCTTTAAAATTATGGGTAGGCAAATCGAGAGCGTCAGCTACTTGCAACTTGAGTTGAGGGTTTGCATCATCGGAAAAGGTTAACTTGCAGGCATTATACAGGTAGCGAAGTTGAGGTCCAACTGGTGGAAGTGGATGCGTAGCTGACGCATGATACCAAGGTCTTGGATTGTAAGGTTAAGTGGGTACCATGGACGCGGAAGCTGTTCAAAGCTGTCTTTGTCACGGGACTGAGAATTCTGTCAATGTGGGTGGAAAACACCTAGTCAGGGCACGCCGGAGGATTAGATTGTCTTCATCATCACCATCACCCTCCTCCTCCTCCTCCTTGTCGAATAGATATCTTTAGATATTCCCTACTACGGCGGCAAACCTCTTCCGGGAAGAAGAAAAGGAGGTCTGGGGATCGGATCCGGAAGCGGAGCCATGACTTGGAGAGGACACTTGGAACATATATAAGGACTGGATAATGGGTCGGTCGTTTGGCACAAACCTTGATCCAAACCAAAAGTGATTTCCCTTTTTGAGTTTTGGGACAGCCTCTCCCTCAGAAAATACAAAACTCTGAAGAAGAGAGCTAAAATCTGTTGCCACAATGAAGCAAAATAAACAAGAAAACAAATGCAGATTTACACACACTATCGCAGGGAATCAATCAGTCATTATAATTACGGAGGACTATAATTGGGCATATGCACTACACATGTCTTTATCTTTGTAAAAGTTGTCGGCAAAAGAAGGTAGGGTCAGGCCACCAACCCTGTGTGGAAAAATGGTGAGGCCACCAACCCTGTGTGGGAAAATGGTGCAACCCCTCCTTTTGTCAAAGACCACCTACCCCAGGTCAAAACCAAACTCTCTCCTCTCCGGCTATAAATTAAGGTTGGAGGAAGAGGTTATGATGCAGAATAGAGAAAAAGTGAGGATTAAGAAAAAAAAGAGGATTAAGAAAGAAAGAGAGTATTACATGAGTGTTCTAAAGAGGAATAAAATTGTATTCCCTTGGAGATAATTTGTATACTTATATTTTTCCTCAAATTTGTGAGAAAGTGTTTCTCCTATTATAAGAGAGTGTGAAAATTGTATTCTTCTTATATTTAGAGAGAAAGTTGTAATCCTTACTTTCAGCAGTAAAATCACACTACCTTACCCGTGGTTTTTACCCCGTCTCCTTTAGGGGTTTTCAACAAGATCTTTTTAAAGAGAAGATTGTACACTCTTCGAATGGCAGAATCGACATCGGTGACCGACCACATCAACACCCTAAATACTCTATATTCGCAACTTACATCAATGGGTTGCAAAATAGAGACAACTGAACGTGCGGAGTTTCTACTTCAAAGTCTACCTGACTCGTATGATCAACTCATCATCAATCTGACGAACAATATACTGACGGATTATCTAGTATTCGACGAAGTTGCAGCTGCTGTTTTGGAAGAAGAAACCAGATGCAAGAACCAAGAAGAGAGACAGGAAAGTTTGCAGTAAGTGGAAGCTTTGATGGTGATGAGAGGGAGATCAACAGAACGTGGCCCCAGTGGGAGTCAGAATCATGGTAGATTAAAGTCCAGAAGGAAGACGACTTACAAGTGCCACAACTGTGGCAAGAAAGGGCACTTCAAGAAGCATTGTTGGTTCAAGAAGAAGAGTGGAGACTCTGAGTCATCAAATGCTCAAGGAAATGTGGCGAGTACCCGGTATGATGGTGAAGTTTTATACAGTGAGGCAACAATGGTGGTTGGCCCCAGAAAGCAGTTCTCTGATGTCTGGTTACTGGACTCAGGAGCAACATGGCACATGACTTCTCGGAGAGAGTGGTTCCACTCAAACGAACCAATCTCGGGAGGCGCTATACACAAGGGTGATGATCATGCTTTGGAAATCACTGGTATTGGTACTATCAAGCTCAAAATGTTTGATGGTACAGTTCGCACCATCTAGGAAGTACGGCATGTGAAGGGCTTGAGGAAGAATCTAGTATTTGGGACAAATAGATAGCCTTGGTTGCAAGACCCATATCGAAAATGGGGTCATGAAGATTGTCAGAGGCGCACTTGTGGTCATGAAAGCAGAAAAGATCGCGACAAATCTATTCACGCTTAATGGAGAAACACTGCAGGAAGCTGATGCGTGTGTCGCATCGACTAGCAAGGGAGAAGAGTCAGCAATGATGTGGCATCTCAAACTAGGCCACTAGCCTGAACGTGGTTTGAAGATTCTCTCCGACCGAAAGCTGCTTCCGGGGCTCAAATCGGTGAATCTATCGTTTTGTGAGCATTGTGTTACAAGTAAGCAGCATAGATTGCAGTTCAGCATATCTGAAGCCAGGAGTGAATGCATTCTAGACTTGATTCATTCTTAAGTATGGGAATCACCAGAAATGTCCCTAGGAGGAGAAAAATACTTTGGGTCTTTCATTGATGATTACTCTAGGAGATTGTGGGTGTATCCAATCAAGAAGAAGTCAGATGTGTTTCCAGTGTTCAAAGACTTCAAAGCGCAGGTAGAACTTGAATCTGGAAAGAAGATCAAGTGCTTGAGGACAGATAATGGAAGGGAGTATACAGACGGTGAGTTTCTTGCACTTTGTAAGCAAGAAGGTATCACAAGACAGTTTACAATCTCATATACACCTCTGCAAAATGGCGTAGCAGAGTGGATGAATAGGACTCTTGCAAAAAGGATGAGAGCTATGTTGCGGACTGCAGGTCAGCCCAACTATTTTTGGGCAGAAGCAACCAGAACCGCCTGTTATGTCATAAATCGGTCGCCATCAACGACAATTGAGCTGAAGACAACGATGGAGATGTGGACTGGCAAGCCAGCGAATTACTCTACTTTATATTGGTTCGGATGTCCCGCGCACATGATTTTCAATGCCCAAGAAAGAACGAAGGTGGATCCGAAATCCAGGAGGTGCATATTCTTGGGGTATGCTGACAGAGTGAAGGGGTATCGTCTGTGGGATCTCGCTGCCCACAAGGTTGTTGTCAGCAATGATGTGATCTTTGTCGAAGATCAGAAAGATGGAAGCGATAACACATCAAAGGAGAATCCAGAGACTACTACAGTTCAGGTGGAAAATGAGCCAGATGAAGATTCGGTTTCTTCTGAAGTAGCACCAGAGCACGATGAACAAGAACCAGTCGAGTCCGAGGCTCCAGAAGTTCGTCGGTCAACTCGTGAGAGAAGACTGCCAGCTTGGCACTCGGAGTATGTTACGGAGAGCAATGTTGCATACTGTCTTTCAACAGATGATGGGGAGCCATCATCCTTCTAGGAGGCAATCAAAGGCTCAGATGTATCCCTGTGGATGGCAGCAATGTAGGAAGAAATTAAAGCTCTACACAAGAACAAGACGTGGGATCTTGTTACACTACCACAAAGAAGGAAGGCCATCAGCAACAAATGGGTCTACAAGATCAAGCGCGATGGAAATGACCAAATGGAGCGGTATCGTGCAAGATTGGTGGTGAAAGGATATGCTCAGAAAGAAGGTATCGACTTCAATGAAATATTTTCACCTGTGGTTCGACTCACGACGGTCAGAGTAGTCTTGGTGATGTGTGCTACGCTTGACCTTCATCTGGAGCAGTTAGATGTGAAGACTGTTTTTCTTCATAGAGATCTTGAAGAAGAAATCTATATGCTTCAACCAGAAGGTTTTGCTGAAATAGGCAAAGAGAACTTGGTTTGCAGGTTGAACAAATCTCTGTATGGTCTCAAACAGGTGTCGAGGTGTTGGTACAAGAGATTTGATTCCTTCATTATTTGCCTTGGATACAACAGACTTAGTTCAGACCAATGCACGTACTACAAAAGGTTTGATGGTGATGATGACTTCATTATCTTACTGTTGTATGTGGATGACATGTTGGTAGCAGGCCCCAACAAAGATCAAATCCAAGATATGAAGGGACAGTTGGCTAGGAAGTTTGACATGAAGGACTTGGGACCAGCAAATAAGATTCTAGGGATACAGATTCACCGAGATAGAAATAACATGAAGGTTTGGCTTTCCCAGAAGAATTACTTCAACAAGATCTTGCGGTGCTTCAACATGCAAGATTGTAAGCCAATTTCGAACACACTTCCTGTTAATTTCAAGTTATCCTCCAAGATGTGTCCTAGCAATGAAGCAGAGAGGAAGGAGATGTCTCGAGTACCGTATGCATCAACAGTGGGAAGTTTGATGTTTGCTATGATATGCACAAGACCAGATATTGCACAAGTAGTGGAAGCGGTCAGTCGATACATGGAGAATCCTGGTAGAGAGCATTGAAGCACAGTGAAGAGAATTCTGAGATACATCAGAGGAACCTCAGATGCTGCATTATGTTATGGAGAATCAGAATTAATTGTCAGAGGCTATGTGGACTCAGATTTTGCAGGCGATCTCAACAAAAGCAAATCCACTACGGGCTATGTGTTTACACTTGTAGGAGGAGCTGTAAGCTGGGTTTCGAAATTGCAAACTGTTGTGGCTCTATCTACAACAGAAGCAGAATACATGACAGCTACAGCAGCTTGCAAGGAAGCAGTCTGGATTCAAAAGATATTGGAGGTGCTCGGGCACAAATATGAGAAAATTGTTCTGTTTTGTGACAGTCAGAGTGCCTTGCACATCGTAAGGAATCCAGCCTTTTATTCACGGACAAAACACATAAGAGTCTAGTATCACTTCGTTAGAGAAGTAGTGGAGGAAGAAAGTGTGGATATGCACAAAATTCACACTAACGAGAACCTAGTAGATGTTATGACCAAGTCAGTTAACACTGACAAGTTCGAATGGTATACATCCTCATGTGGCCTAGCAGTAACGTAAGCAGCATGAGAATGGCAAGGTAGAATGGAGTGTGGAGACATGATTAATCCTCAATCAATGTCTCCAAGTGGGAGAATGTGGGCAAAAGAAGATATGGTCAGGCCACCAACCCTGTGTGGAAAAATGGTGAGGCCACCAACCCTGTGTGGAAAAATGGTGCAACCCCTCCTTTTGTCGAAGGTCACCTACCCCAGGTCAAAACCAAACTCTCTCCGCTCCGGCTATAAATTGAGGTTGAAGGAAGAGGTTATGATGCAAAACAGAGAAAAAGTGAGGATTAAGAAAAGAAAGAGGGATTGAGAAAGAAAGAGAGTATTACAAGAGTGTTCTCAAGAGGAATAAAATTGTATCCCCTTGGAGATAATTTGTATACTTATATTTTTTCTCAAATTTGTGAGAGGGTGCTTCTCCTATTATAAGAGATAGTGAAAATTGTACTATCCTTATATTTAGAGAGAAAGTTGTAATCCCTACTTTCAGCAGTAAAATCCTACTACCTTACCCGTGGTTTTTATCCTGTCTCCTTTGGGAGTTTTCCACGTAAAATATCCATGTCCACCTTATTTTTTCATTTTCTCAATTTCACTTTAGTTGTGTGGTAACTTCTGCCCATAACTTTTCTAACAAAGGTGAAGATAAAAAAAATTAAAAAATTTAAAAAAATGAAACAGAATACACAAGTCTCATGACTAATGTCCAGAAATAAATTATTAATAGAACAGATTCAGCCTACATGATTAAATGTTGCTTGTAAATTATTACAAAACAGAATTAACCATCCTACATGAATTGTTCTCCCTTCAAGGTAGGAAAAATGAAGGATACATATAAGCAATTGACCTCCTTCCATTGTAAAATATACAAATTATTCCCATATTCAAAATGTATGTATAACAACAAACAACAACTTCACTTGTTTCCTGTTAATTTTTTATTTTTATTTTTGTCCTAAAAAATGAGCATATACCATTACCAGAAAGAAAAATGAACGATGTGAGGTTGATCTGAGTTTTCAACACTGCCCGAAACATTCACCTGCCCCTTTTGATCGGACATGTTTTCCTGATTCTTTTACCTGAATTCAATGAATAGTTTGTTTGAGTCACATTTTTTTGCGGTCAAAACCATATGACAGAATTGTATTTGATAAAAGTGATCCATATGGCATACCTTTCCCTTGTTCGATCTGATTGTTTTCCAACAGCAAAACCCATATTGAGCTGTTCCTGAGTCATAACCCCTGTAGAAAAATAATAATACAAATGCTTCAAAAGTCGTAACAAATGAATTATCCCAATGTATAAACCTGAAGAGAATATATACACAAAGACAGCAGTAGAACTAATAGTTTCTGAATGGTGAATGTTATTCATATAGTGGCGACTTTTTATATACACAGAGGAAAAACTCAAGCTCAAAACCAAGGACTTTTTAAGAAATCGTTTTCAAATGTTGGCAACTTACAGGCTTTCTTGATCAAAGTTAGCTCTGAAGCTACTGCTGTGAGACAGAGCATGACGATATCCCTCAACCCTCCCACCGACTTTTTCCTTAGAGTAGCTTAGGCTTTCAACCTCTTCAATCTCGTCTCTGTCTCCATCTCCCCAGTGCTTGAATGAGATCGAAATATCCTGCAAAGACTTCATTTGATTCTGAGTACTGGAGTCCTGTTCTGAATAATTTGTCGATGGAGCCTCAGCATTTACTGCAGCCTGAAGCAAAGCACTCTCCAACCTTTGCTCATCGATGGCAGTTCTACTTGTTTTTTGCAGCTCATGTTCGAAGTAATCCACACTTTTTCTTGGCATGTTAGAAGACCCACGGGTTGTACTGTGTTCTAATTGCCGGACAGTATCCAGGTCCTGAATAATTTCGGTGGATTGGTTCGATGGAGAGTTTGACGATGACATAATAGTCTGCAAGTATTTCTCTGGCATGACTCCAATTCTTACCACCACGTTGCAGTTTAGGACTACTGCAATCGAATCTGTGATGGTGCTCAGAAATCTTTCGGCCCTGCATTTTATGTCATTATCTCTGAACCCTATGTAAGCGATCAAAATACCTGAAACAGAGACAGATTTAACAGTGGCTAACAATCAAATTTGACCATTGAAAGTATAGTAAAGAATGTACAGAATCTGATAACATACCTTTACTTTCAGTTATTGAAACCAACTTTCCATGAGCAAAAAGAAAGAGCCTCAATCTTTCAGAATTGCACTTCTCAACGCACCTTCTCCAAATTGCATCTAACTTATCCACGCTTACACACTTTCGATCCATCACGGTGGTGGCATCATCGTAGTTACCTATATAATCTACGCTTCTGCGAGCAGCAGAAACACTACGACGGCCACTAGTAACTCCAGGATTTGACGCTGAATTTGATTCTCGAAACGTGAGTGAATGATTAGATACGTTTTCAGATGAAGGGGTTCCTCTGGTCCTTCCAGATGCACCTTCATTCAATCTTAACATACTCTGTCGGCTGCTGGCTTGTGAAGGGGTATTTTGCGGGGTATGGCTGGCACCAATCTGAAGTAAAGCTGCAGTGAACCAAGTCGAACTTTCACTTGATAGTCTTAGTTGCCTTTCAGCATTGGAAAGAATCATCAGTGCTTCTTGTAATTTTCTCATCTCAGCTTCTGTTACTGGAGAAATTTAGATAAAAAAATAAATTTGAATGAGCAGTTTGTGGAAAGGTATTTGAAAAGCATAACCAGAACGAGAACTAGCTAAACAAGAAGAAAGAAATATCAATAGTATTGTATAGGTGCAATTAATTTAAAGAAGCACTTTAGTAACAGGGTGGTCTCCTACGAACCAACTTAAGCACGTAAGAGCATCCACAGTCGTTCATTGTAAAAAATGGCAAAATGCATATTTTGACAATCCATTTCGACGAAACGCTGCAGTCGTCGAATGGCAAAAAAATGCGTAAGTTCGTTAAAAAAGAAACAGTGTCATTAAAAAATAATTTATACAGGCCGAAACTTAGAAAATATTAATAAAAAATACGGGACGAAACATGATGTTTCGTCCCAAAGAGAAGAAAAAAATTTCAAAATAACCGGATGATGTTTCGTCCGGGTTTTTTTGCAAAAACAAATTGCAAAAACAATTTTAGAAAATAGTTTGTAAACAATATTTGCAAAAACAAATTAAAAAATTGCAAAATCAATTTAAAAAATTGCAAAAACAATTAAAAATTTTACAAAATTAATTTTTTAAAAAATAAATTGGATTGGGACGAAACATCATGTTCATTCCCACCCTTAAATTCATTTAACCGGTTATTTTATTTGGTTTTTAATTTTTTCGACCGATCAATTGAAAATATAATTAAATAATCCAGACGAAACAGGTATAATATGCATTTTGCTATTTCAAATGCTACTTTTCCCTTTCTACTGTAGCCTAATTGTCAAAAAATGGCAAAATAGCTCACGACTGTGTGTGCTACAGTAAAAAAAAAAAATGGCAAACGAGCAAACGACTGTGGATGCTCTAATAAACTAGAGGAGGAAGCAGTGATATAACAAATCATTGCAGTATATAAAACCAAGTCCTTCTCGAGGTAAGAATTAGTACAGGATAACTATACCCCCATTTCAGTAACAGCAATATATTTTTGCATTGAGTATTTCAAACTTACCAATACGAAAACTAACCAGAGTACATTCCAGGAAATAAATAAAAATAGTTAGTGTACTCACAACTTTGTCCAACAAGATCTGTACTAGAGAATCGCGATTCAGGCAAGCGATAACTTCCAGCAATAATGTCCATTATAAGCCCGGCTAACTGGGACATTAAGGCCACTGGGTTAACACCAGATTCCATCAGATCTCTGGACCTTCTTATTGTTTCTGCTGAATCTGATGATAACGCTAGTTCCAAAAGATCGAGTAATTTCTCCTCTGGGACAACCCCTACCTGGAATGACACATGTGAAATAAAAATTGGTTCTCACAATGCAATCGAATAAGAGATAATAATTTAATCCAAGACATGATTCAAGAGGGGCAATGTTTTATTATTTCATCCGCAAAGTAGACTGATAATGAATTATAACTCCACAATTATTTCATCTCATTGTCAACAAAGCAAAATTTCCACAATAAGGTTATCCTGTGCTGATGAGACAAGTCAAAACACAAATTGTGTAAAACATGATATAAGTTGAACTTGATATAAATACAAATTAAAATGTGTAGTAACTGAATTAGTCTTGTAAGCCAAACATGTCAAGCATACACTAGGAAAGATGAGCATGCAAGTCAAATTGAGGGGAAGGAAATCTACAGTTATCAATTGTTTATTACTTTTGACTGTTGGAATCTCAACTTCAGCTTCTTTAGTAAGTTCCTAATATTTTGATATGTTCTACTACTTTACAACAATCATGCTTATCTTAATTGATAAGCAGTGAATACTTAATTTGGAACGACCAAAGTAATGAAGACTGGAAAGATACGAAACTTACAAAGTCATTTACAAGAGCAGTAGTGATTCTTTTACCAAGCAGGCTCAATTGGTCTAGAACTGTTTCTGCATCTCGAAGTGAGCCATCTGAGGTCAAGGTAATTAGATTTAGAGCATCCAAATCAACATCAAGATTTTCCTCCGAAGAAATTTTTCTTAGCCTTGAGAATATATCAACATCTTTAATTTTGGTAAATATGTACTTCTGACATCGTGACACCACCGCACGAGGCAAGCTATCCGGATCAATTGCTATGAATATGAAGACTATACGAGAACGTGGTTCTTCAAGGAACTTCACCAATGCTGACCAAGATTTCCGAGACAACATGTGGCATTCATCAATTACAAAGACTATGTATCGTGAAGATGTTGTGCCAATAACCCTTCTCTTCAACAAAAGTTTGATCCTTCCTAAAACTTTCTCATCAGTGGCATTGACTTCTATGATGCTCGACTTGTCTCCAATAGCATATTTGTTACACTCAGTACACAAACCACACGGCCTATTCTCTTCTGTAGAAAGACAGTTCAAAGCTGCTGCAAAAACCCGTGCAGTTGATGTCTTTCCAATCCCAGAGGGTCCTTGGAAAAGATATGCTGGAGCTATTCTTCCTTTTAAAACAGCATTTTTAAGTGACTGAATGATAATATTTTGACAAACTATTTCATCGAAAAACCTTGGTCTGTATTTTTGGCTCAAGCATTTCTCTTCAACCATGTGAGAGTTAAAACCTTCGAGTAGGTCGAGTTCAACTCCATCTTGGCTAGTGCAACTTGACCATCTTCTTCCATCCAACCTACTTATGGATTCTAGCTCAAGCTCTTCAAAGTTAGTTGGCAGTTTATCTGTATCCGAGTCTTCTGAAGATTTCACTCCATCAAAGCTATTAACTAACAAGGGCATACCTTGAGACGATTGCGGGATATATGTGTTCTTAGGGGCTTCAGATGGATTCCTCTTATTTTGCACGACACCACTCCCACAAAGGATCCTTCTAACCATTCTTCTTGGGGTGTCAGATAGTGAAGGAGAACAACTTCTTAAACATGCCTGTTTTGACCTCTTCGACCAATTACGAGAATACCCACATCGTTGGTTCTTATTGTAGTCTACATTATCACTATAGCAAGACTCCAAAATTCTATCCCATGTTTTGTCTTGTCGGTTGTTTAAGCTATTTGATGCAGGAGTACAAGAATAAGGCGATCCCTCCCATCTACCACTTTTCAAAAGTTTGGAAGAGTTAGAACCAGAGATAATTGATGATGAACAATGAGGACAACCACCTAACTTTTCAGTAGACTTGAATTTTGATTGCTGCAACTCACCAGAACAGTAGTGCCCACTATCACCAGAAGGGCCGCAAGCTCTAAGTGTTGATTTTCGGTTATTTCTTTTACGTAGGCTAACACCTGTGCTTGATTTCCTGACAGTTCCTACTAAACTTCCAAGATCCTTCCCTTCCATGCCACTAGAATTCCAGAGATCCCTGAGATCAATGTCGCTCCAAGATTCTAACTTCAGAGAATCATTCATAACTTCATCTGGGATATCCTGAATAAATGGTAGCTTATTGTCCTCATCCAACTGAAACCCACTGTCGCTAGATTTTGTAGAGTGATGCCTCCAATTGTAAAGGTAAACTTTTTTCCTTCTCTTTTCAAATTCTGGATGCACTTCAAATGAGCCACTCGAATTGTTCATGCCTTCTTTATCTTCTGAATTATCATTTGAATAGTTTAGTGGAGACTTCCAAGATGTATGAGTGTCAGGATCACACAATATATGAGACTTTTGGAGAGCTCCAAGTTCTTTCTTCAGGTGTAGTTCACTTGGACCAACACAAGTATCCACCATTTTACCCTACACTACACGTAACACAGACGATGCAGTAAAGTTGTTCAGAACAGAGAAATGTAGCAATTATAGAAGGCTGGATGACAATCTTGTGGAAGCGTCCTACAAGAGATGCATGTCACAAACTTCCATCAAAGTGTGTACACCTGTAGAATGCAAGGAGTAAACCATTCAAAAAAAAACGATGAGATAACAACAATTCAAGATTCATTTTTTTTAGCTTAAGTATAATGATGTTCAATAGAAACATGTATGCATACCGTCCAGAAGTTGGTTAATGGTTAGGTACCTTAAGATGAATTCTTAAAAGCATGGCTATAACTAGAACTATTAATGAATTTCATGATAATGGCACAACGGAAATTGTTATCATGGGAACAGAAATTGTAATCATGGGGTTAAAGAGAATAGCCAGGAACGGTCAATATGATCACGTCCCTTAAAGTTTGAATGCAATCAAAATAGAAAGATAATTCAAAAGGAGGAAACGGGAAAAAGGGTTCAATTGCAAAACTATATTTCAAGTGTAAATAAAAGGAACAATCAATTAGCACTACAAGAACAGAACTTTATTTGGAAAACAATATTAAAGGCATTTGCTCAAACGAAACAAAGAATTCTTGAGCAGTACCAAAAGGAAAAAAAATGAAAATAAAATGCATTGGATGAGTTTGTTATCAGCCTAATATGGATGGAGTATAACATAGAAGAACTTGAGAGTTGATGAGTACAATTGAAGAAAATTTTGAGTTAACATACAAGAAAGAATTTGCTTACACATATGAAGAAGACTATCGTGTTTACTTATAACCAAATGTAAATAAAATTGAAGGCGACTCTTTAACAATTTACGTGATGTTCATTTCACTGGAGAAAGACAGATTCATTTATGTTACATTGTTTTATCTTTTGCTGGATGCTGTACATTTGTTTCTTGGAAGTTTATCTATAAAACAGTGGGAATTATGCCTAACCATTTGCATATCTTTTTTCTTAACAAAGAGCATCTGAATTGATGCCAATTATCACAATTTGAACATATAAATCAGTATAAAAAAGGGGGCCAAAGTTACCGGAATGCTCATTGCGCACGAGTAAATAACTACAAAGTTTTACCACAACATGAAAAGAAACGGGTCACCGAAACTTACAAAGCAAATTACCATCTTGCAAAAAATTAACTTTGATAATAGAAAGCAATCTACTTAAACTGAAAAATATATGTAGTACGAGAAAGAAAAAAAAAGAAGAGACTTTTCTTACAATATGAACAGAAACTTCCGATTTGGTGGATAAAACCCATCATCATCATCAGCAGCAGCAACCAAAACTGAAACATTATTACCAAAGAAATACACAAGTGAGCATCGATAAGCTTTTGAATAACTAAATTTTGCATTCCGACAAGGAAACAACAACCACTGGCATACACAACTACATTCAAAGGAGATACATTGAACTATTCAGTAACTTTTATAATATGGTAAGCAACTGAAACTAAAAAAGAAAACATCCAAAAACTAAATCCCAACTACAATTAAAAATAAAAAATATGAGAAAATTACATGAACAAATTATTGACCCCACGGGTTGATCATTAAAAAAATGATGGGTCTCATAATTGGGCCTCAAAACATATCAGAAACTCCAGATTGATGTCAAGATAATCACTTTATAAACAACCACCCACAAACATGATCTGGGTTCTCAAATACGCATAGAAAAATACTACCAATGTTTTAAAACACCAGAATTTTCTCACCCACTTGCCGAATTACAACAAATCAAGACATGGGCATCTGTGAATTTCACCAAAAACCCAATTCAAATCACATGGCAGCATCATAATCTATACAATTTTTATTTTTATTTTTTTTTTAAACATGATCCTTCAAAAGAATGCAAAAGAAGAAGTGTGTCATTACCTAGGAAGAAATTGAGAACTGTGGCAAAGAGAAATGGGTCTGAGACTAAGAGGGTTGCTTCACCATGTGAAGGGTTTAGAGAATTGTTTAAAGAGCATAGTAGGAGAAAATGGCAAGGAGAGTAAGGGGGTTTGCTTAAAATAGTAAGGAGGAAACGGGGTTAGTTTTCTCATTTACTGATTGTTAAAGGGGCTACAGTAGAAAAGTTGAAGCCATTGGTATGAAATCAAAATACTCCCTCCAATTCAAAAGCCTTCGGGAAATGAGAATCCCCACAGTATTTTTTTTGGATTTATTACCAAACTCATTCACAATTTGAATCGGATTTCAAAGTAACTCCTTTTGACTTCTGGTTGTTTTGGTCTTTACAAGGACAGAAATTGCGGGAAATCAGGAATCAGTTTAATGTAATTTTTAATGTGGTGTGTTTCTTCCGCACAATTATTTTTTATAAATTATAAAATAACTAGATTTGTCCGTGGACACGTGCTTACGGCATGTCATATGAAAAGCCTTGTAAACAGTAAATCAACAATTATATAGCTCAAGTTTGAATAGTATGATAATAATTAGTTGTAAATAAAAATTCATGTTTTCATTAGTATATTAGTATATGTTGAAAAATAATTATGAATTGGAGTATAAAAGTTCATGTTTTCATAAACATATAATATATATATATAGAGAGAGAGAGAAATAATTAAATAAATAAATAAGTTGTTTTGGGATTTGAATTTGAGTTTTGTAGGGAAACTTTTTTTTAATGGTGAGGATAGAGTCGAAAGACTCCAGCCCAATAAATAAATTAAAAAGAATAAAGGTAATACAGACGAGCTCAATTTTACACGGAGAAAAACTGACTACAAGCAACCACAAAGGAAGCGGAAAAAAAACAAAACTCCACAAAAGTAAAGAAGCAGCAATGAGGCAAATTGCTACACAGACACGACAAAACAGAGAATTAAAAAGGCTAGAGCTACGACGATCCGAAGGCATGAGAGACCCGACTGCCCGCAGGAAGAGACGCAGCGGAAAACCACGACAGCGCTCAATTCACGGGAGGGCCAGACCACCTTGAGAAAACGACCAACCAGGGCAGACCGTCGCAGCAATCCAATAAGCACGCATCGCAGTCACAGGCAGGAAAACAGAACGCGCAGTAAAAAGCGATACTAAGCAAATGCCAACAAAACAACAGGCCTGGAGGACCCAGGCACGCTTACTGAAAAAAATCGGTGAAAAAATATATTTTATAAGATTAGATCTGAATATCTGAATTTAGGGAAATTGAAAGAGAATCACTTGCTATCTTTCTTTGTGTGTTATGATATACATAATAATAATTACAATAATGTGGTGTGAGTGTCAGGTAGTAATCATAAATTAATTCATGTCAGAATCGTGGAAGAGAGATAAGTACAAGTTGAAATTCTCTGTTAGGATCTAGATAAGCGAGGGAATCACTGTAGGATTGGCCGATTGGGTTGTTGAGGGTTTAAAAATTAGATAAAAGGAAATATCGTACCTAATTATATAGTAGTACTCGTATGAGAGGACTCTATAATTTTTTAAAAAAATATCACTTTTCGAAGCAATTTGTAGAAAGAGAATAGTTGCTAGAGCATTTGTACTTGTGGACTCAACAACTAAATTTGCCGTTCTCAATGGCGAGTTTAGTTGTTTCATGCTCGCCGTTGGAACGGCGAGTTTAATGTTAATTTTTTTAGAAACTCGTCATTCCCAATGGCGAGTTCACTTCAAAATTTTCAAAGAAGGCTCGCCGTTCCCAATGACGATGACATTTACACACTAGACTCGCTGTTGGGAATAGCAAGTTTAGTTCAGAATTTTCAATAAAGACTCGCCGTTTCCAATAATGAGGACATTTATACTTGACTCGCTATTGGGAATGATGAGGTTGTAGAAAATTTCACAGAGAGTGAAACACTCTGTTGGACATAGTGAAATTTCAAAAAAAAAAAACTCTAGAGAAAATTTTTTTGAACTAAACTCGCCGTTCCCAACGAGTCTAATGTTAATGTCATCGCTTTTGGGAACAGCGAGTATTCCATGAAATTTTTGAACTAAACTCACCGTTGAGAATGGCGAGTTTCTCAACAAAAAAAAAAAAACAACACTCGCTGTGTTCCAACGGTAAGCATAAAACAACTAAACTCACCGTTCGCAACGGCGAATTTAGTTATTGAATCTACGAGCACAAATAATTTAGCAACTGTCCTCTTTCAGTAGAAATAGTTTCAAAAAGTGGCATAAAAAAAAATCAGGACTCCATATGAACGATATGTATCATAATCATTTTTTATGTTAGTGTACAAAAAATCAACAAATATAGTCCAGAGCGAGACCTATCGTACATCACAGTTTGGTATAATTAAAAAAAACGTTTATCTTGCAACTACACATGGTATTCAAGCAACTTGAATTTTCATACACAGATTACTATGATGGAATGGATCGTCCACATCTGATTCCACCAAGTGCCATCCATGTAAGGAAAAAAAAAATATGCCTATCAAATTTTTTTTCTAGAATAAAATATTTAGTTTTTATAGATATGTGTGTGTTAAAAAACACAAGAATTGTTTTACATACTACCATGCTTTTTGACAGCGATGCACTTTTTTTGTTTCTCCATTAATTGACTCAAAAATAGATGGTATCAAAATCACCGCAAGGTGCACGAGTTTCGGGTGGGCTTGTCCTAGTTGGAAACTGAATTAATTTTGACATCCTATGAATTAATTCCTAGCTACACCTCCTATATTTTTCTGAATACAATTGCTGTGTTTATATTTCCATCGTCAACATTGAAAGCTTGCAGTAATTATACCATATAGATCAGTGCCGGCCCTGAGTTCCCGGGGACCCGAGACGAAAGGCTCAAATATATATTTTTTGTTGAAGAAAGTGATAGAATCCACATATTCTAGCCAATATATATACAAAACAAAAAAGGTCATACAGCCATCATAAGAGGTTCAAGAACCACAACAGAATTACACCAAAGAGAAGAAGTCTCTCCAGATACAAGAGAGGCAGACACAAAACAAAGAAATTTGACAACACAAAACATAGCAGTTTGACAACACAAAACACAAAAGAGTAAGAACCTAGAAGCCAAATGTCATCAGAAGCAGTCTGAATGTTCTGAACAAGCAAAACCCCAGTGATACACTCATGCTGATGAGCAGTCATGTTAGAAATTGAGGCAATTGCATTTCGGACAGGATCCTCTTCATCTTGGACAACTGGGACATCAATCGACTCCACCTGATCATCACTAACATCATAATCAAAGTCAACAGAATTCAGATTAGGCTGAAAATCAGGAACTGAAAATTCAGTAGCATCAACGGGGGAATTAGCAGCCTGAACACTAGGAGAATCATCAGGAGAATCATCATCAATAATAATGGCATTGAGGGCAGAAGTAGACTCAGCAACCACAGTAGCAGCTTGAAAAGCAGAGTTCACCGTAGTCGAAGTGTTAATGACAATTGTAGATTGCACATGAGGAATAAAGGATTTACAAGAATTAGTTATGTAACACCCCGAATTTCAAATAATACCGAATTCGAAGTTCCACGGGATCTTTACACTTCTCTTCGTACAATTTTACAAGAAAATTAAGTTACATTTAAACAGAGGAAGCAAATTTACATCGATTACATAAATGAAATAAAACAACACTTGAACAATTCTTTAAGCATCAATTCCTCCTTAGTCTTTTTCATTCACTTTGTCCTGCATGGAAACTGTTGGCTCGTCAGTTCATTCAACTGACGCAATGATATAATACATCAATTTTTTCTTACTTAGAAAGCACACACTTGTCACAAACAAAACTACGGAGACTATCCTATTGATATCGTATTGTGCTGTGCACTTAATCCTTAATACAGTTATTTATATTATATGACACTAATGCGCACTTGTTTGGATTCTATGCATCCCATACTACATAGATCAGAGGGCAAGCCCTTAATCGTCCTTCATCTTGTAGGGTTCGATCCCTCGCCATGACTTAAACTACTACGTTAACTACGATAAGTATCCTAGATGTTCTATGAGTTATGAGCCTATGTCCAGACAATCTGGAGAGGAATCCCACGCACTGACATGACGCATTATGCAGGCATCCTATGGATAATTCAGCCTCCGTCATGGAACGATGACACCACCCGTAGTCACCAAACACCCCACAAGCGTCGCCACCGGGACGATAATTCCGGAGTAGTGCTCATGCCATGACATGACGCATCAAGCAGGCAGTCTGTGAATCACTCTCACACCGTCAATCTGATGACCCTCATACTCATGTTTTTCTCTTACTTTCGTCACATCTCCACTATGTATCTAGTCCTTAATTTATCTGAATCATGAATAAAATCAATCTCCTAGAGTTAGCACTTCCCCTATACCGGTCTTAACCATCAATTCAACAATACGACCCAAACTTGGTCTTCTCTTTTTAATATCTCATCTCAAAATATTCTTTCAATGCCGGTATAAGGCTTAGCTACCCTCTAGCTTTTAATTTCATTTCATGTTCATAGCATTTGAGTATTCTTATTCATAAGATCTTTCATAATTCATCATGATATTTTATTTCACTTTCATGTACAATTTCATGCATAAGACAATAAATTCATTTTTCAACTTGTCGTATTCACCATTCATTTTTTCCACATAATTCTCTTATTCTCATTTTATCAATCTTAAGTCAAAATTTCACACTTCCAATTTTCCATTATCCAATCTCATTTCAAAATTCTAAACAAAATATTTATTTTTCTTTATCTAAAGACAATTTAAGCTAATAATTTATAACAAGTTCTTTCTTGCAAAATAGTCTCAAATTCTCATTTATACTAAGCCAAAGGCTCGAAAACCACTAGTCAGGGCAGTCGACTGTTACAACATAGTCGGTCGACTGTTCTGCAACGATTTAAAACTCGAAAACCAATAGTCAGGGCAGTCGACTGTTAAAATATAGTCGGTCGACTGTTCTGCAACTAAAACCCAAAATTTAATTACCTGATAATGGACTGTCGACTCTAATTCGGCCGACTGTCGATTGCACTATATTGCAATTTAAAGTAGATAATGGATATATTTTTGACATTGAGAACAAAATCACAATTTTCACTTTATTCATAATCAAAGTTTCCATAAAATTACTTTTTCTCTTCATTAATAAAATCCATCCTTTTAAATAAGTTGGTCCTAATTCACAAAATGTCTATTTCTCTTTTCCAACGACAAAATATGCAAATTAGGGATTTTAGCACAAATCTCATGTAACAATAACCATGTGTAATTTACTCATTAATTAATCTATTTTCATGGCATGAAGGTTACCCATAATTCACAATTCATTCATAAACATATTTCCCCATATTGCATTTTACAAACATACATGAACACTTTCATACAAAAATTTATAACATGCTAATGTGTTATCAAGTTATCACAACAACACTTGTTACACTTCATTCACATAATTCAATCCATTTTACTAATCATTTCATGTAAGTCTAAATGGGGTCCGTTTTCTCCTTAATCATGGTAACAAATATAAAGTAATATTTTCTTGTTTATTCTAATGTGATCACAAACATAAACTTTGCATGGTAACTAATTAGAAGTATGAGAAAATTGTCCACCTTATTTGGAAAGAAACAAACAAAAGAACTCCTAGAATGCACGAATGGATCCTTCTCCTCCTAGATTGTGCCACCAATCGTCGTCTCCTCCTTGCTTGAAGCAAATCTGAGCTCCCTCCTAGGTTAGGCCAGCATCCTCCAAGGGGTGCAAGAACACACTCAACTCTCAATCTTTTAACTTACAATTACTTCTCAATCTTTTAACTCGCAAATTGTCCTTTTCTTTCGTTCTTTCTTTACAAATTTTAGGTGCAAGTATGAAGAGGGTAGGGGGGGGGGGATTAATACAATTTTTAAGTACAAATGGAAGGCTAGGATTAGTCCAAATAGTTAAGGATCAAGGGCTATGATGAAATAGGGAGTTGTAGCAACTACCCATGATGGAGCAACCACCTCACCACTACTCCCATCTCTCCCTCTCTCTTGTGAAATTCGGCCACTCCCGAAAGTGCCCTATGCATCTGCTAGTGCAATGCACATGCTACGCTAGTACCCCCCATTATAAGTTTGTTCATGAAATATTATTAGTTGGCTACTAAATTAGTCTACACTACAAGTTAGACTAATTAAAAGGAAAAATTAAATTAATAGGCTCACTAATGGGCCAATTAACCATGGGCTCTAATAAAATAATTAATTAATTAATTATAGTGGGCTAGAAAGAGATAATTAGGCCTGAGATTTAATTAGGCTTTAAAATTAGGATTTTTTTTTAGAAATGAAAAGAACAATTATTTGTTCATATTATAAAGAGAAAATTTTCTAGGAAAAATGCATATAAATTTATACGTGCAAAACACGTAAAAATCAACAAACTCTTTATTTTAAAAAAATCAGGATGTTACAAGTAAAGTTACTCAAATCCACCTTTGCCTTCTTTGCAGGGGGGAGAATCTCTGACCAAAAGGAAACAAAGAAGAAAATAGAATCAATGATGTTAACAATATCAGCAGACTTTTTAAAAAGATCCTACTATTTATTTCTTTCCAAATAACCCAAATTAAAGCCATCATAATCATATCCCATAAAAGTCTTTTTTTTTTTCTGGAATTCTTTTTAATCTCCATAGACTTAATAGAAGAGGGGAAACCTTTAAGAAGAAAAGGAAGCTTAAGTAAAAGCCAGATTTGTTTCACAAAGGATCATTTAACAAAAAGGTGAAACGAAGACTCATTAGAACAAGAGCAAAACACACACTGTTGACCCAAAGCTAGGTTTCTTTTATTGAGATTGTCAACAGTTAAAAGCTTATTATGAATTGCAAGCTAAACTAAAATTCTCACTTTCAGAGGTGAAATATTTTGTCCAATAAATTTATAAAAATGACAAATCATACCACAAGCATTCAGAAAATTATAAAAGGATTTAACAGTATAGGCACCAGAACTATTCCACCTCCACTTAAAGCCATTGGAGGGTTTCTAGTCATAATTATACAATAAGTTAAGTAAAGAATTTAGATCATGAGTTTGAGAAAGATTCAGACTTCTTCTAAAAGTAATATTCCACACTTTCCCATAACTATTAGTAGTATATAAGGAAAAAATAGTAGCATTAGGAAAACAAGAAATATTATAAAGCTCAGGAAAAGAAGTGGCTAAACTACAGTTACTAATCCAAATATCATGCCAGAACCTGACATTTTTACCATCTCCGCAAATTTTTTGAAGACCACATCTAAAAGGAGAACAACTTTCCATATGGCTTTCCAAAAGGAAGAACTAATAGAGGGAGGAGAACTAGAAAAATCATTAATAATCCTTCTGCGGAAGTATTTCCTTCTAATAATTCTAATCCAAATTTTATCATTAGAAGTGACACAGTTCCAAAGCCATTTACCAAGTAAAGCTAAATTTTAATTTCTCAAATTAATAACACCTAAACCACCTTCACTTCTATTTTTTACAAACCCTAGACCAATTCATAAGACACTTCCCATTGGAAGAAGAAGAGGAGGAACCAACCAAAAAAAAATTCTCCTAAGTTGATCAATTTTTTTAAAAACCCAAGAAGGAATGAAGAAAAAGGACATAAGATAAAGAGGAATACTAGAAATGATGGAATTAATCAAAGTTAACCCCCCAGCCCTAGAAAGAGCTCTACCAGACCAGCTATTAAGCCTATTTTCAATTTTGTCAATACCAGGATACCGATCAGATTTGTGAAGGGTGCCAATTCTCAAAGGAATACCCAGGTAGATCAGAGGAAAATATCCAATAGGACAATTTAAAAAGGCATCTAGCTCAGCTTGCCTATTAGAATCACCTCCAATCCAGATAGAAGAAGACTTAAAGAAATTAATACTCATACCAGAAATACTTTCAAAACAATAAAGAAGAAATTTAAGATTTCTGAGCATAATGCCATCACAAGAAAAAATAGAATAGTATCATCAGCAAATTGTAAATTGAAAATGACTTTGAAAGAAGGGAAACCACCTAAACCCTGAATGATACCATTATCCCAAGCATTAGAAAGCATACAATTGAAAACATCAGCCAATAAAACAAAAAGGAGCGGAGAGATAGGGTCTAAATTGATTGACTTTGCTGTCACCAGCAATCTTTGAAATGAGAATACTATGAGCATAATTGATTCTGAAGAAATCAAGACAGTTATCAAAAAGTTCCTGAAAAATACCCAAAATATACTCTTTTAAATCATTCAAGAAAATTTTATAAAAGAAAGTAGGAATACCATCTGGACCTGGAGCTGAATCTAAAAGTAAATCACAGATAGCTTGAAAATTTTCCTGTTCAGAAAAGGGAGAATCAAGATCTTTAAGATCAATGTTGGAGGTAGAAGGATATAAAGAATTCCAGTTCACATTCAAAAAAGTGTTGCCAGCCTCACCCATACGATTTTTATAAAACATGAAGAATTTCTGATGAATCAGAGAAGTATTAGAATATCTCCTAGATCAGTATGAAGAGAAGTAATGAAATTAGTCCTCCTTCTATGAGAGGCGTAATTGTGAAAGAATCTAGTATTTCCATCACCCAAAGTAAGCCACTTGATTTTTTCAAAATTAAGAAGGGAGAGAAATTCTTTTTGATACAAGTCTCTTTTCATTCCATCTTCACTAGAGAGAGGGTTCTATTCCTCTAAAACATCTAGTGAAGTAATTTCAGACATCAGGTTTTTTTTTTTTCCAGTCAAAGAGCCAAATCTATCTTTATTCCAAAGTTTACAGCTACTCTTAATACATTTAATTTTAGCAAGAAATCTTTTTAAACAACCAATAGGAAAAGAATTAGCAGATTGTAGGCAGGTAAGTATCATATGTAGGAAATGAGGATCTTCAAGCCAAAATTTTTCAAATTTAAAATTAAGAAACTTAGGAGAAGAAGAATGAGAAGATAGAATTAAAGGAACATGGTCAGAGATTATATTAGAAAAAGCTTGAACATAAGAAATAGGAAAAGTAGAATTCCACTCATTAGAGACAAGAAATCTATCCAATTTAGCAAAGTTAGGAATCAATCTCTTGTTAGACTACTAGTCAAAAAAAAAATATCTCTTGTTAGACTAAGTGAATTGTCTACCTAAGATAGGGTAGTCAATAAGAGAAAGCTCATTAATAACAAAGTTGAAATTATTAGAATCAAATCTATTGTAAAAAAAACCACTTCTTTCAAAATGGAATCTAATAGCATTAAAATCACCTCCATAGATTATCCAACCATTAATACAAGACTTAAGCTCGAAAAATTCAATCCAAAAATCATTTTTTCAAAGAGTTCACACAAGGCCCATAAACAGAAATAAAGAGAAGAGGACAATTAAAAGCAAAGCACTCAAAAGTTACAGCCATGAAGAATTGCTTCCTGATAATATTGCAATAATCTTTAAAATCAACAAGTATACCCCCAGAACTACCAATAGCATCTAAAGAAATCCATTAAGTAATAATAGAACCACCTAAAGATCTGAAAAGAGGAGTGGGAGAAGGAATTTTAGATTCTTGAATAGCAATTAGGTCACAATGAGAGGAGTTGATGAAATCAAAAATAGCCATTCTTTTATTGTTATCACCTAAACCTCTAATATTCCAAGTGGATATAATCATTTATAAAAATTAACTTCCCCCCTAGAAATTTCTAGATCTTTAATTCTATTAAAGTCAGAAGAAGAAATATCATGTAAACCAGTACATTTAGCAAAATTAGCTAAGTCAACCTCAGAAAAAGAATCAAAATGACAACAAAATATAAAACCAAGACAAGTACCTTCAGGGGAAGAAGGAAGAACAGGAGCTGGATTTTTCAGATTTCTAATTTGAGCAATTAAAGCAGCATTCTCAAGAATAGGCTTATCAACATTTGGTTTATTACCAACTCTAGTACTTCTTCTGAGAGGACCATAACTTTTAGCAGAGCTTTTCCTTTTTTTTACCAGTCGAGGAGGAAGCCACATCAGGACCAATACATTTCTGAAGGATAGTATTGTCAATATCATCAAATGAAGGATTATAGTCAACCTCAGAATTAGAAGGGTAATACAATTCAGGATAGCAAATAGCTAAAGGAATAAAGGAGATGGGCATAGCAGTTTCAAAGTCTTGAGAGGAAGAGTTGGTTGATTCATCTAAAAAAGGGAAGATGTAGAACAGGAGAGTCATCAAATAGTATAAAGGTAGAGATGTCACTCAAGGAACTTTGCAAACCAAAAAAGTTGGGAAAGATAAGATAGGCTATAGAATTATGAAATAGTCCATCAGTAGAAGAAGAGAGATGAGTCTCTTTAGCCAGATAAACAAAGAGGTCTTTCCAAACACTCCCAAGAGAGAGATTTTTACTAAGAAATAACAAAGTACGCAAATGATTCTCGATGGCTAACAAATTAGAGTGATTTTCAGCAGAAACAACTAAATCCATAGTGGAACCAGAAAGATGGGAATTAAGAGCAAGGTCAGAGTAAACCACAATCTGTTTAGAGGAATCATCAACAACAGCAGTATCACAAATCATAGCACAGTTATCAGAATGGCTGATCTTAGAAATTTCCCCTTCCTCCAGAGTATCAACAGGAGAAGTAGACTTTTTTGCAACCCATTTAAAATGAGTGCCTTTACCTCCATGAAAACTACCAGATTTATCAGTCTTTAACAACTGGAGGAGTAGATAAATTCAGAGAAGAAGAGTTGGAGTTTTGAAGAGAAGGATTACCCCAGGCTTCCCAATTGCTATTATTGTTTACAGACTTGATAGGGAGAGAATCAGAAGAAGTAGTGATATGTTGGTTAGGAAAATCAGGATAAGTAACCACAATTTTAAAGGCTCGTGTACCCACCCATAAAGAGTATTTGTAAATCAAATGAAGAAGGGCAACAAAGAAAATCAGCAGCAATAATTTCAAGATGACCATTGCTAAGAAGATTGTCAAAAGAGAAACCAACAAAGTTTCCAATACATCTAGAGACATGACTAAAGGATGAAAAAGAATCACAGTAAGGAGGAATACCAGAAAGAATAGCTTTGGTTTTAACAAGACCAAAAGAACGACGAGAGATCCCAAATTGTGGCCAGTGTTTCACAAAGAAAGTGGAGTTACCAAAATGAAGATCCTGACCTTTAAGATTTTCTAAGCATTTCACATTAGGGCATTTACAAATAAAATCACCGTTAGGTAACATCCATAAATCCCTATCCCAACCAGGTAATTGAAATCGAGAGTCAAGAAAGTTAGCAAGATCAGGGGCAGTAAGAGAACAAATTTTAACAGAAATAACTCCTTCATTATTCAAAAGTAAGCACTTATCTTTCATCTCTTGTGAGAACTCATGATAGACTTCAACATTAGAAAAGATATTAAGATCAAGATTAGAAGAAGGAGCAAGGGTAGAATCATTCAAACTAGAAGACCCAACCGAAAGAGAAGGGTTTGAAGGGGGAGGACCCAAAAGACTATTACCAGAGTTTGCATGTCTATTATCCCAAGCCCTAACAACTTAAGCAACCATATTAGTCACTTTTTGATCCAAAATGTTAACCGCAGTCGAGCCAGCAATGAAACTTCCCAAAAGTGGAGCATTAAGCGCGGACATGCCAGATCTACCACCACCTTGACCAGATCTACCCCCTCCAAAACGTCCTCTACCACCCATGGTACGAGAAGGGCATATATACTGGTGATGCCCTTTTCCACCACAAGAATGACAGATAATCATGTTGCGGCAATCTTTTTTGAAGTGGCCTTAATCAAAGCAATTGAAACAATGAAGTTTTGGATCAGAAAGAGAGGAAGAGGGAAGAGGAAGACGAACAGAAGAAGTATAAGGAATAGAGGGAGACTGAGGATTAGGGGGTTTAAAAGGTTGAAGCACAGGAGAAAAAGAACGATTATCAAGGTTCTTTTTGAAAATATCAACCCACTTACTACGTTTCTTGGAATCCGAATCAACCTCCTTCCACTTACTCAGTTTCTTGGAATTCGAAACGGTACCCTCCACAAATCCTTCATCATCCCCAATAAATTCAAGTGCCGCCTTGAATCTGTTACAAATATTTGGGTTCAGTTCCCCAAAAAAAGAATCAGAAGAATTGTAACGTCTATTAAGAATGCTAAAAGCATAGGCAGAAAATTCAAAAGGAGGAGAAGAAAGAGAGGAGATAGGTCGCTGGAAAGAAGAGAGAGAAGAATAGGAAGAAGAAAAACTAGCCATGAGAAGAATAGGAGATAATAAAAATATAATTTTTTTGGGCCCCTAATAACAATATAATTTTTTTACGCGCAAAATACGTGCATATATTTACAACGAAAATATAAATTTGGAGAACCCTAAAATTGTAAAAAATTCGGGACCTAAGGTGACTGCCTCACCGGCCTCAAGGTGGGGGCTGACCTTGAGATATATATGCCCTACATTTAAATGACATATAAATCAAAGTAAACGGGTGTGGATTATCTATGAGTGCCCCACTAAGTAATACCTCTTTTTAAGCTTCGTACTGGAAACTAAATTAGCAAGTACGATTGCACAAGATAAAGAAAAATTGCTTATCCGAAAGTGAAATAGAAAAGAAGAACTTGAACAAAAGCAAGCAATCTACAACATAATACTCGATAGAATTATAAATAGTAACGAAGGTTTACAAATTAGAGCTGAACTAAAGGAAGAAAGGAGAGAGACCTTACAAAGTGAAGAAGAACGGGTAAGTTAAGATTTTAGTGAGAGAGAGAGAGTCAATGGTTTCTAGACGCTGATAGGAGTTCGGAAGAAAGCACTAGTATCTAAGTAAAACACGTACGTGGTATTCTTTGGCATTTTGATGAAAATTAAGAAGACCTTTGTATTTGCATTGACGTATAAGTTGGGAATACTTCAAAAAATTTCATTTAAACGATTTTCCAAAAAAATATATTTTCACAAATCTTGTTTGGTTATTATTAATGACTATTAAAAGAATATTATTTGGATGGAAGAAAACTTAGTTGAAGAAGTTATGGGAAAGAATATAGAAGAGAAAATAAACAATAATAATTAAAAAGATATTTTAATTGAGTTTTCATGAATTTTCCACAGTAATATGTACTTTTTTAGAGGAAAATATTCTAATCAAAAGAGGAGTGGAAAAGCTATTCACCATTTTTTACTCCATCCAAACAAAGATATGCATGAAAACTAGTATTCCACATATTCCCAGTATATTACATCCATCCAAACACACCCAACTGGAGATATATATTACTTATATGCGAGCTTCTTATTTTAACATCAAATAGTCTCATATGTGATGACTCAAAAATCGAAATGGGTAATAAGTACAACACTGTATTTAACAGTCACCAGTCACAACATATAACAGTCTCATCCTTTAAGATCTTGGAAACACTTTAAATGCACAGTATTATACTTTGCTTCTGAGGATAGCTATTTCTAATCTAAGAAGCTTTATCCATGAGCTGGATTGGCGCCAAAATGTTCGTCTTGCTAGTCTCTACAATGCAACCATTCATTACCATCTCTTCCAACATGAAGTGTGCCTTCTCGAGATGGAACATGATATCAAGCTCACACTGATGGAATAACAAGGAAAGGATTCAAGGGTTAGCATGATTCAATACAAGGGGAAAAAGAGACAAATGCATGTTGCTTGATAATTTACATCAAGAACATACCACATTGCCAAAGTGGCGGTCCATGGTTTCAACCAATAGGTGTATGAATTCCAATATTGCCAACTCATTCTGTGAAAAAAAAAAAAAGATAAAACAACATTTAACAAATATAAGCTTCAGGAGAATAATACTGTAAGACTAAGAATCTGATTACTAGTGTGAAATATTATAGAAATGAAAGAAAATCGAGTGCAATCCAATATCTGGACTCAATCAGTAAAAATGGAAGAGTATCAAGCCCGAAGCAACAAAAACTTCCATGTGTCATGTGGTCATCTGAAGGGTAACTTCAATCTACCATGACCATCGATGTCTCTAATAGTAATCATAGGAAATCATTATCTGCATTAATTTTCTCATCAAAACTGTGCAAGTTCATCTCCCATATAATTAGCCAAACTCTCTAGTATCTGTCTAGAATCAATACTTAGGAAGCATGGACACAGGATGGGTATGAGACATCGTAAATTTGTAAGTAGTACAACAATAATAGAATTAAATAATAAAAAATTGTTTATAATAATTAAGCATAAATTTGATCTGAATGACATCAAACAATATAATTTTGAGCTTCATAATCAAATTAGAACATCTAATATTGCATATTGAAGTAGTTGAATTGCATTAGATTTTCTATCATTGTATGTAGTTGGAGGGACTCGAGGCCCTCAACCTCTTTTCCTATTGTCTAAAATTTGAGTGCCACAGCCTCTTTTCCTCTATACTTCAACCTTAGACACAATCAGTTGTTGCTGCCATGCTTACAACTGAAATCAAGGCCAAGATGATCGGTTTGTAGAATTAAATTATCCAACATGAATTCACATGTTTGTCAAGCTCCAAGATTGGACAAATCCTATCAAGCTCAACACAAGCTACCCCAAAACTAAAGAAATCAAGCTTGAAGCCTTGAACAGGATGGGTAGCTTTGTGTGAACCTTTTCCCAAAACTTTTGGCCCAAAACCACCCTCAGTTCAGTAACATGTTCATGTAACACAAAAGAATTGGCATATACATTTTTTATTATGCACAATACATAAACTTTGGAACTAATTTGACAAGTTGGAATAATTGCAGCAAACCACAGAATAACAGAGAGCCCATAAGAGATAAGGTATACAACAACTACTTATGATAGAGGAACACAGTTTTGTCTGGTATTAACCAAAACTAACTCTCCAAGTCTAACACGCTTCTCATCGTGCAAATGCATTATCAATGTCTTTCCATTAAGCTTTAGTATCACAATGAAGTTCTCTCAAGTTTTGTAAGAAAACAGTTTGCATTTTAAATATAAATTCACAATCCAGCTAATATGTGTGAAAAAGTTGTCTCAGACACATTCATCTGAGTCCTATTAGAATTACATGGTCCCTAGTTCACTACAAAGTCCAGTACAAGCATTCTTCCCATTTTACTTTTGTTTACATCAATCATCAACAGTCAAGTACAAACGAACCAATCAAATAAATAAAGGTAATATTTTATCCATTCCTTGCAAAGCTTTGTGTGGTTAAGCAAATAAGATCAGTGATGATTCCATGTTACAAATTACAAACTGCAATCAACAAACTAACAAGTCCTAAAGAAAATATAGAGAATAGGCAACACACCTCGTCATTGTCAACCCCAACCAGGAAAAATAGGGACGCATAGCGCCTATACACGACTTTGTAGTTCCGATGTTCCACAAATGAACACTGCACTTAAAACAAAACCGATGATTAGAGTATATCGATATAATGATTCGTTACTGTTTTGTAGAAGAGCATCATTCCTTAAAGTATTGAAGAAGAAAAAAATGATCAACCAAAGATGGCTTAGTTGCCAATATTTTCTTCCAGTAAGATAGATGAACAAAATCAACAAGAATGAGAAAGCATTATCTCAAATCTTTGAGGTCGGTAACATGAATCCTTTTACTAATTTAAACACTGTGAAGAGCCATTTGCTTTGACAAAAGTACATTAATCATATTATTATACTCTACTCTCTAACCAAGTCTTCTTAGGTCTATCCTAATCCACGTTATTCAATTAGTTGCATTCTTATCAATCTTGCTTATTACGACACTAACACCTTTTCGGTCGCCATTGCAAATGCTTTAACCAAAGCAACCGTTGTCTCTCAATTTATCCCCAGTTGGAGCACTATATCTGATTTCTTATATTATCTTTTGGGTTTTGCCTTTAATCCATATTTAACATCCTCACATTAGCTCCACATCTTCTAGACATGTTTCTTAATTGCCAAATGTTTTGATCCATTAAAAAAAATGATGGAATGCAAGTGTCCTAACAAACTGTCTCTCGAATTTCAAGAGCCTTCTTGCTCTTGAAGCATTAAAGTCTAACGCAATCCAAAAATTTATCAGTTGACCTAACACGACACGTGACATTAAGGGTCGAACCTATTGAGGTCTAGCTCATAGAGGACTCCAAAGCAGATGAATTTGTGTTCAAAGAGTCGAACGTAGTGAAATTATTTTAATGAATTTGCTCTCTTCTGGCTTACTAAATATATAACTACATTGCTTTTAGCAATCAAGAAAAGAAGAGCCATCATTAATTTGATATTTATTTCTTAAAGAGAAACACAAATTTTGTTAAAATTACAACACCATTTGTAAATCAGTCAATGATGGGCTACAGATGCTAGTATATCGTCCATACCATTTCCTAATCATCCTATGCAGGGCCGGCCCCACCCTTGAGGCGGGTGAGGCGGCCGCCTTAGGCCCCCGGCGTTTTTGTGATTTTAGGGGCCCCAAATTTGTAATTCCTTGTAAATGTAGGCACGTATTTTGGGAGTAAAAGAAAAATACAGTTATTAGGGGACCCAAAATAATTATTTGAACCTTTAAATTTTTTACAAAATTATTTAGGTTTAGGCTGGAAGACTTGAATTGAATTTGAGACTTTAAATTTGGGTAATTTAAAACAAATTTATATATTTTGCATATTTTGCTTTCAAAAATGTGCAAATTTTTTGTATACATTTTATTTATTTATTTATTTATTTTTATGGGAGGGGGGCCATTTTGGGCGTTCGCCTCGGCCCCCCGGAACTCAGGGCCGGCCCTGATCCTATGTCAGCAAACATCAGTCACCATCATTTAGCAAACACTATTTTTTTTTTTTTTTTTATGAAAATTCTTTTACATCAATGTTACAAAATCATGGAATTCAGTTAGTTATCTCCTTCTCCTTCTCAAGACATCACATTTGATGACATCATCAAATGTTTGATGAAATTTGACATAATTTCAGACTCCCTCCCTGGCCTTAACTCAATGGAAATAATCAAAGAATGAACCTTTAGATCTAAACCAAGAAGAAGATGCAGTCGGTACCTGTTGGTCGGAGCGAGCGAGGCACTTGCGGACGATCTCGCCTTCAAGAGCACGGCGCTCTTCGAGGGTGAGGTATTCGTAATACTGAGCCAGCCGAGTCTGACCTTGCTTGTTCACCAACAGCACGAATCGGATCCCCATTCGATTCGATTCGATTCGATTCCTTCTTCCTCCTCCTCCTCCTCGTCTTCTTTCTTTCTCACTTCTCGATCTGGAATGGATTCTCTCTCTACTTAATAACTTGGGCAGTACGGCCCGCATGGGAAGCATTTGGGCCGATAGTGGGCTCGAAATGTTTCGTTATTGGGCTTTCCTGAATTGGGCTTTTCCTTATCGAGTGAGATGCAGAACTGATAAATAAGCCGAATTTTTTCCCAAAATGCCCCATTTTTGCAAAGTTTTTCCCAAACCGTCCTACTTTTTTTTTTAATTCCCAAAGCACCCCACTCGGTCTCTCAAAGACCGAGTCTATCTTCACTCTGCGTTTTTATAACCGCAGATCCCCTTTCTTTCTTCTTCTTCTTCACTTTCGATTCTTATTTCTTTTCGCTCTTTCCCTCAACGAATCCCTCGCAATCCCTACTTTTCCGTTCGATTACTCTCTTAATCGAATGTTGAACTTCCCAAAACCGATTACTCTTTAATTCATTTTCGATTTTACAAAATCCTCTTCCCCAAAATCGATTCTTTCTCTAAACCCTAAACCCCGAATACCCATAATTGGAAGATTTCGGTTGTAGGATCTTGCTCTTCTCGCCAATTTCGTCTTCGTGTTCGGATTCTCCTACTTGTTAGGTATATTTCTGAAGCTTTTCGTAAGCAAAATTTGTGTTAGTGTTGATGCTATTGTGAAGTTCATTAGTTGAATTTGATTTGTTGTTGACAAAGTAGATTAGTTTATTGATGTTATTTTCACTGTTAATTTTGCTTAGCATTGATGTTCCAAATGAAAGAGTTAGTGTTGATGCTTAGCATTAGATGAATTGATGTTCAAAAAGAAATAGTGAGCACTTCCTGATATTTGAACTATCAGTATGTGCCACACAGGGCTAAGGTCTTTTAGAGTTTCAATGATGATGGTGATGGATGCATTGGGTGTGTTAATTCTGTCGGAAAAAACTGAAATATTATGGTGTTTATAATGATATAAGCATAATATTATATGGGAAGACTTTGACGATGATTGTATATGTTGAAGAAATAGTTGAGTTATTTTTAGTATTAATACCCAAATTTTGTTGAGTTATTGATTTTCAAAAAGAAAGAGTTGAAAGAGTTGAAGTTGGAATGAATAGAATTCTGTTGAAAGAGTTGAAAGAAATATGGAGTTGAAAGAGTTCAATTTTGTATAGAATTTTGTTGAAATAGTTGATAGAGTTATTGAAACCTTGTTGAATAGAATTTTGTTGTTGAATCAATTTTGTATAGAATTCCATATAGTATGTGTTGAATCTAGTTTTTTAGAATTTTATAGAGTCTAGGTTATGTATAGAATTTGCTGAATTTGTTATACTCTAGTTTTTTGCTAAAATTAGAGAATGAACGGCTTTGTTATATATAATTTGTTTTTATATCTAGCTTTTGTGTAGTTAATAACATTTTTGTTGAACTTGTAGGATTTGTACTCTATTGTAAATGGCACGCACAAGGGGTAACATGGAGGTAGGAGAAAGTAGTAGACCTCCACGTAATCGCGGTGGCCGTGATCGTGGTCGTGGACGTGGTCGTGCTTCTACCGATGCTACTAATGTAAGTAATTAAATGTTGATTCTAATAGAATTGTATTATATTTCGGTTTACTGATGTAATTGTTATTGTTATGTAGGTTGAATTCAATCCAAATGAGGCGGGCCCTTCGTCGTCATACATCCCTCCTGTAGGCCCCGGACCACTCGACCCTTCACTTCTCACTCTCCAGCCGATGCATCGATCGCAGTATGTTTGAAACGGCGAGGCTACGGAGTGCCGTTTTAGGACTGGGCATCCGCTACCTGTGCACCCACGCATACACGAGATGCTTAGAGATTGTGGGTTCTACGGTATTTCCATGATGACATCCATCAAGTGCGATCGTCCACTTCTCGAAGCACTGCTTGAACGATGGAGGCCCGAGACACACTCATTTCACCTGCCAGTCGGGGAGATGACGGTGACTTTACAAGACGTTGCTATACTAACCGGGCTTCCAATCGATGGAGAGGCAGTGACAGGATCGATGGACTTCGATCTCGTGTATCTCGTGGAGGAGTTCCTAGGGGTTGAAGTGGAAGCTGGCGCGATAAATGGGAAATTTATCCGCCTAAAGTGGTTGAAGGATACGTTCAAAGATAGATTGAATGACGCTTCAACTGCAGCGGAGGTGGAGTGCTACTTTAGGGCATATGTTCTAACGCTATTCGGCACGGTCCTGTTTCCAAACTCGACCGGGAATACCGTAGCACTGATGTTCTTGCCCCTAATCGCCGATATAGGTAGGATCGGCCGTTTCAGTTGGGGCAGTGCAATTCTATCGGCACTGTATCGGAGTCTGTGTCTGTGCAGTATAGGTTCGAACCAGATGAATGGACCTCTAATTCTACTGCAGATATGGAGTTGGGAACGGATTCACGTAGGTCGGCCCGTAGTACGGATCCAGTCCCAACATTGGAGAGTTCTTCCTGAAGATATAGACATGCTACCTCCGATTGGTGTGTATTGGACAGGAAAACTGACATGGACGGCCAACCCCAACAGGTGCTTGACATACTACCGCGACGAGTTGGACAGGTTGGCCACCGACTGTGTGGTGTGGACCCCGTACACAGAGGATCGATTGATTCGACTGCCACCTATCTGTACGTTCAGGCGTAATTTGTGGCTCACGAAAGCACCTCTAATCAACTTTGGGGTTGTTGAGTTCTACTACCCCGATAGGGTCTTACGGCAGTTTGGTCTGCACCAGGGGATTCCAGTTACCGTGCCATTCAATGCCGAGATGCATAACATCACTGGAATGGGCCGTACACCGGGACACAACTGGGCCACTTGCTTCTTCGAATACGTTCAGAGATGGAACATTAACCGTTTCGAAGAAATCATCGTTGACACCCCACCTTTTGACCTCTCCTTGCATGGTGTGTACTTGTCTTGGTACGAGAGAGTCACTAGACGGTTCATTTCCCCACCGTTGCAGGCTCCTGCCAGAGTCGTTGTACCGATACGTCGACCAGGGACCGAACCAGTAGATGAGCATTCGGTGAGGTTGCCGATGTACCAACCAAAGGGATCCGCTATTCGTGGCTTTGTAAGTTTTAATGTTTCGTTTTAAATTTTCAAAATTTATATATCAATATGTTTTTATATATTTATGTGCATCTAATTCAACCTTTCATGTTTCTCAGTTGACCCAGACTTGGTCCCTTGCCAAGAAATGTGCTCATATGCTAAATAGCAACATCGCCGATCAGACGAAGGTTACTGTACGGGAGATGTTATCGTGTTGCCGTGCACAAGCTGATCTTATGGGGGAGGGCGCAACATTAGATGCGATACTTAGGACCCCCACACATCGAACCAGCGGTCGTACCGGTCAACGACGAAAGAGAACTGTTCATAGGCCGCCACCTCAACATCGAAGTGATTCGGAACACGAACAAGAAGCAGACCCTGATATTGAAGCACAAGGTGATGAAGAACAGCTCGTTGGGGATGAGATTGAAGAAGAGCCGGAGATCCCGTTGTCTGCACTGACACAGGCAACTCCCCATCGTCTTAGACGACACAGAAGACCCCCAGTTTACTTCACACCGGACCCTTGATGTAATATTTTTAATTATTTTGATTTTGTAGTTTTTTTTAATGTAGTATTTTCAATGTAGTATTCTTAATGTAGTATTTTTTAATGTAGTTTTTTTTAATGTAGTTTTTTTATTTTTTTAACTTGGTTGCTGATCTTGTAGCTGTGTTGATGTAGTATTTTTGAAATGTTCTTCTGTTTGAGATGAAGTTATTAAAATTGTTGATGTGGTTGAGATTGTTGGAGTGGTGATATTGGTAGTTGATGAAGTTATTAAAATTGCTCAGTTTTGGGAATTAGTTGGAGTGGTGATATTGGTAGTCGGAGTGGTGATTTTGTTGGAGTGTTGATATTGGTGTGGTGTGGCTTTATTTTGTGATTAAGATTGTTTATTGTGAAGTTGGAGTGGTGATATTGGAGTGGTGCTTTTTGTGTTGATTTATGAAGTTCAGATGTTTATTTGTGAAGTTGAAGATTGTTTCTTGTGTTTATTTGTGAAGTTCAGATGTGTTGATTTATGAAGTTTGGATGTTGAGTTTGGATGTGTTGATTTATGAAGTTTGGATGTTGAGTTTGGATGCATTGAGTTTGGATGTTGAGTGTGGATGTTGAGTTTGGATGTTGAGTTCAGATGTGTAGATTTGTGAGTTTGGATGTGTGAAATTTGTGAAAGAAGCTTAGAAGCATATGGCTGATACAAAAAAATTACACAGCCTTAAGGGTCGGTCTTCCAAAGACCGAGCATAATATTATTAGACTCGGTCTTTGGAAGACCGAGTCTTGAAGCTGATAGCAAAGTTTTGCAATCAGCTTCAAGACTCGGTCTTCCAAAGACCGAGTCTAGTAATATTGAGCTCGGTCTTTGGAAGTACGACTGTTGACTATCTCTCACCTCCAGAAACAAGCGAGCCTCTGTAAGTGATTGAACACAACAGTCGGTCTTCCAAAGACCGAGCTTAATATTATTAGACTCGGTCTTTGGAAGACCGAGTCTTGAAGCTGATTGCAAAACTTTGCTATCAGCTTCAAGACTCGGTCTTCCAAAGACCGAGTCTAATAATATTAAGCTCGGTCTTTGGAAGACCGACCCTTAAGGCTGTGTAATTTTTTTTGTATCAGCCATATGCTTCTTTCACAAATTTCACATGCTTCTTTCAAACAAGCTTCAGAAGCTTCTTTCAAACAGCCATATGAACACATCCAACTTCACAAAGAAACTCAACATACACCACACCACATCCAACTTCACAAAAAAACTCAACAAAAAGCCACAAATAAACATCGCAACTTGAACTTCTCAACAACAATCTTCACAAACAAACACATCCACGCTTGTAAGAAGCACAAACAAACAAGAACATCTTCACACACAAACAACTATTACAAACAACTATTACAAACAAACACATCCATGCTCAGTTCGAAATAAATATTACAAACACAATAGGAAGCACAAATTCAAATTTTAATTGTTTTGTGATGCTCTGTTAGTACATCGACGCTTGTTGTGTCCTTCCAAGCCGCATCTTGAACATTTCATTCTTGTACCCCTACTAGAACTATCTCTCACATCCATATCGTTGCGTATTCTCGTGGATTTAGGCCGGCCTTTCCGTGAACGTCGCAAACTAGAATCTGGTACAAGTCGTGGACCGTCGATAGTAGGCCAATATGCTTCATCTAGAATAGGACTGAACACAGGAGCCCAAGTTTGTGCTAATGACGTGATAAGGTAAAATTTATCAACATAAGGCTTGTGATCGATTGCACGATAAGCACAGACTGCTAATACATGAGAACAGGGAATATAATATAGATGAAACTTCATACATGTGCATGTTTTCGTACCCAAATTCACGGTGTGCAAGTTCCCACCCTTCCGTTCTCCATTTACCATGCGTATACCAGTTTTGACGGAAAAAATTCCAGGCTGATGATGAAACATTGTGACCGCATGTTGATTTGCTCTTTCACGGCGAATATCAATTAAATCTTGTACTCGTTTAGCAAAAATTTTTCCTTCACATAATAGCTTATTAGCTTCCTGTCGACGAGTAGTAAAGTAAGAGTTGAGACGTAAAAAAATTGTCTCAACAATTGCAGTTACTGGTAAACTACGGACTCCTTTCAGTACTGAATTGAAGCATTCTGACAGGTTCGTAGTCATCATTCCATATCGTCGACCTTCATCTGCATAAAGTGCCCATTTCTGAACCGGTTTCTCTTTCAACCAGTTAGCCGCCTCGACATTGACGGTTTCAAGTTCGGCGAGTTTGGCCATGAACTTTTTGGGTTGGTGTTGATAAGCTATACTTTTGGCCTTCTTGCGCAATGCTTTGCTACCAAATTTACTAAAAAAATTTGTGGCAAAATGACGCATGCAATAACGATGAAATCCATTCGGTTCGTTCCAAGCACCGTTTTGCAAATCCATAGCAGACAATATACCAGCATGACGATCCGAGATAACACACAACTCAGTGCGATCGGTGACATAATGCCGGACGCAAGTCATAAACCAAGTCCACGTGTTTATACTCTCTCCATCAACCAATGCAAATGCAAAAAGAAATAAGCAACCATTCGCATCCGGAGAAACAGCAATTAGCAAACAACCCTTGTACTTACCGTACAAGTGAGTTCCATCTACACTAATAACCGGTCTGCAAGACTTGAAACCTTCAATCGAAGGACCAAATGCCCAAAATACTCCCTTGAATGTTTCCTCGCTGGGGCTAGACTCAAATTTGTCCCAGTGGACAACGGTACCTGGATTTGCTGATTGAATTGCTGTTAGTAGAAAAGGCAACTTCGTGTATGCTTCTTCGAAGGTACCGTACAACCTCTCAATTGCCTTTTGTTTTGCTTTCCAAGCTTTCTTATATGAAATCTGATAATTATATTCTATTTTCACAATCTCAATAATTGCCCCCGGTGATACAGCAATATCCTTCTTCACCACACCCATAATCAAATTACTAACAAGGTTAGCATCAATTTTGCAGTGGTCTTGATTCAACGTGGGATTCGTACAAGTATGCGGGCCGACTATCTTCTTCACCACAAAATTTCTCCCTCCTTTTGGAACAATAGCTCGTAATCTCCAAGGGCATCCACCGTCACTTACTCCTGGGGGACCTTGTACGATCTCCTCTATTGTACGTTTTCTAGGTGCCATTTTACATTTAACAGTGTATAGTGACGGTGATGTTTTCAATGTGACAAATTCACGATGTTTCTTGATAGAATACACCTTCACAGCATGTAGAAGGGAGTCTTTACTAACAAACTCCTGTCCAACGTAAAATTCGTCTACATTGGATGAACCAGAAGACTCTTGTGGAAATGGGGGTACTCTAGCAGCTTCAGCCATCTCCTCCGTAACATGAGCGTTAACATTAGCATACCTATCAGTAGCTCTCACTTCATTCGAACTATTGTTCGAAGGATTTACATTAGCTACATCATCATCTTCTTCTCCATCATCACTTTCTAGACTTTCATCATCGTCTGTTTCTTCCTCTTCTTCATCATCATCTAATAAGCTGTTGTTAATCACTGCATTTTGAAAGAGTTCAAACATACTGTCATTTGGAACAGAGTCAGGAACGGGGCTTGGTTGGCGTGGCAGCTCAACATTTACAGAATCCGGAATTGTTGTATTTGTGAAGGTGTTCTCTTGTGAGGATACCGGATTTGGTTGTGAAGATTGATCGGGGTTAGGCCTCGACTGCTGTGTAGGTACTACCCGTATGAAGCTTGCACTGGGGATATCATGGGGCTGAGCATTTACAACTCGAATTTGCTGAATATATAACTCTAATACAGACCAAGCACAATTCGGATCAAATGTCCTAGCAATCAATGACTTCAGCGCATTATCAGTAGGTACGGGCACTGTCATAAAATACTGAACACCTCCTCTTCCTGCTGCGTATCGAGCTAAAATTTTCGCATTCCATTCATTCCTATCCCAATTAGTAACTTCATAGATTTTCTCAACTAGTTCTTCAAATGTAATGGTACGGGGTACCCAAACTATTTCCGGTTCCAAATGACTATAACTACTACCAATCTTTGGATCAAGAATAATTTCACCACCAAAGTATAACCAAATAGGAATCTCAAGATCCATACCTAGGTATATTTATTAAAATATGCGAGTTATTATCTAAACGCAAACAAAATCTATACCAAATTTTAGAAAATTAAAGGCCAATATTCATCATACCTTCACAAGCGTCAGGAACAGAGCCGTATAGATTTCGTTAAAAGAGTTGAAGTTGCGATCCGCTCCAAATTTAGCAAAAATCAGAAAAATGGATCTTTCAAAATAAGGGTTTTGGGTTGTTATAGTGGAGATGGTTAGAGGGTTAGGAAGATATTGGTGTATATATTTAGATTAAGATTAAATTTGGTGGATAGGAGGTCGCCCTAGATTTAGGAAGATGGGTTAGAGAAATAGAATAGGTTAAAGTCGAGAAGAAGAAGAAGAAAGAAAGGGGATCTGCGCTTTCAAGTACGCGCAGAGTGAAGACTCAGTCTCTCAAAGACCGAGTCTAGTGCAAATAGACTCGGTCTTTGAAAGACCGAGTCTTGCTCTTTGATTTTTCAAAGCGCAAGACTCGGTCTTTCACTAGACTCGGTCTTTGCTCAAAGCGCAAGACTCAAAGACCGAGTCTATTTGCACTAGACTCGGTCTTTGAGAGACCGAGTGGGGTGCTTTGGGAATTTAAAAAAAAAGTAGGGCGGTTTGGGAAAAACTTTGCAAAAATGGGGCATTTTGGGAAAAAATTCAAATAAGCCTGTAAGGTTGGACTAGCTATGTATGTAAGTTGGAAATTTATGAAGATACTAGATTTGCCCGTGGGCATGTGCCTACGGCACGCCTTCGGAACAATACAATATATGAAAGTCTTGTAAACAGTAAAACAGCAATTATGTAGCTCAAGTTTGAATAGTAAAACAATAATTAGTTGTAAATAAAAGTCCATGTTTTCATTAGTATATGTTGAAAAATAATTATAAATGGGGGTGTAAAATCCAACTCCTTAGAACTTTGAGTGTGGAAAATAATGAAATTTAACTGTTGATGAGATATTTGCTATTTTCAATGTAACACGAGCAATAAAAAATGCATAAAAAATCTGAAAATTTACAAACTTGAAATCTGAAAATAAATAAATAAATGCAGAGAGAATGAGAGAGAGAGAGAGAGAGAGAGAGAGAGAGAGAGAGAGAGAGAAATAAATAAATAAATAAAGGAGTTGTTTTGGGTATTTGAATTTGAGTTTTGGGAGAAAATTTTTGGGCAGAAAAATATGTTTTGTAAGATTAGATCTGGACCATTGATTTCAACCCTATTGAATGAGAGTCACTTGATAGCTTTCTTTGTGTTTTATTACTAGATTTGTCCATGGGCACGTGCCTACGGCACGTCTTCGGAACGATACAGCATATGAAATTCTTGTAAACAGTAAAACAACAATTATGTAGCTCAAGTTTGAATAGGAAAATAATAATTAGTTGTAAATAAAAGTCCATGTTTCCATTAGTATATGTTGAAGAATAATTATAAATGGGGGTGTAAAATTCAACTTCTTAGAACTGTTGATGAAATTTAACTGTTGATAAGATATTTGCTATTTCGAATGTAATATGAGTAATAAAAAAAATATAAAAAATCTGAAAACTTACAAACCTGAAATCTGAAAATATAAATTTCTGAGTAAACAGAGAAAGAATGAGAGAGAGAGAGAGAGAGAGTAATAAATAAATAAATAAATAAAGGAGTTGTTTTGGGATTTGATTGAGTTTTGGGAGAACTTTTGAACGGAAAAATATGTTTTGTGAGGTTAGATCTGGACCGTTGATTTCAACCCTGTTGAATTAGAGCCACTTGATAGCTTTCTTTGTGTTTTATTATATAGATACTAGGTTTGCCCGTTGACACGTGCCTACGGCACGTCTTTGGAACGGTGCACCTTGTTTGATAATATAAAATAGTTTTGGAGGTCGAGCAAATTAATTGAAGTAGCAAACATATTATATGATAAACTTTTGGGGGTCCAACAAAAAGCATATTGTATGATTTTTTTGATTTTTTTGAACTATTTTTTAAGTTTTTAAAATTTTATTTTTTTAGTTTTTAAATTTTTTTATTTTTTTAGTTTTTTAGTTTTTTATTTTTTTAATTTTTTGAATAGAAGAGGGAGAGAGAGAGAGAGAAAAAATATATATATATATAGGAGTTGTTTTGGTTGGGGGATTTGAATTTGAGTTTTGGAGGGAAACTTTTGAGGGAAAAATATGTTTTGTGAGGTGAGATCTAGGCCTTTGATTTTTTAGGAGATTGAAGGGGAACCACTTGATAGCTTTCTTTGTGTTTTATTATATAGACTAGATTTGCTCGTGGGCACGTGCCTACGGCACGTCTTCGGAACGATACAATACACGAAAAGCCCTGTAAACAGTAAAACAACAATTATGTAGTTCAAGTTTGAATAGTATGATAATAATTAGTTGTAAATAAAAGTCCATGTTTCTATTAGTATATGTTGAAAAATAATTATAAATGAGGGTGTAAAATCCAACTTCTTAAAACTCTAAGTGCGGAAAATGATGAAATTTAACTGTTGAAGAGATATTTGCTATTTAATATAACATGTGCAATAAAAAAAACATAAAAATTCTGAAAATTTTACACACCTGAAATCTTAAAATCTAAATTTCTAGGTAACAAAGAAAGAATTGGAGAGAGAGAGAGGGAGAGAGAGAAAGAGAGAAGTATGAAAAAGTGAAGAGAGAGGAGAGATAGTAATAAAGTAATGAGTTTTAGTTTTGGTGGGGAGGGGGTGGGGGATTTAAATTTTGGGGTTTGAAATTTTTGGCGGGAAAATATGTTTTGTGAGAATGAATCTAGGCCAATTGTTTTAGGGGAGATTGAATGAGAGTAATGAGTTTTTTAGTTTTGGGGGAAATAATTTAATTTTGGGATTTAAAATTTTGGGCGGAAAAATATATTTTGTGAGAATCAATTTAGACCATTAGTTTTAAAAGAGATTGAATGTGAGCCACTTGATAGCTTTCTTTGTAATTTATTATAGAGTAATGCTTTAGCCACTACCAATTTTACTACCATTCTCTTTACTACCTTAGGTGGCATACTCCTATTGGAGAATTCTCCCACCTACTCTATCTTCTTCTACTTATTGGAGTGTGCCACTTAAGATAGTGAAGAGAAATGTAGTGAACTTAGTAGTGGATGTAGCATTACTGTTTTATTATATAGATAGATGATGAACATGTATGCGGGTGATGGGATCGATGCAGAGCAGCAGCCGAAGGAGCAGTGGACAGTAGGTTATACTGAATGATCAATGAAGAGAGAGAAAGAGAGAAGCATACGCACTCAAATTTATTACACTTGTGAAGATCAAAGCAGGAGCGTTAATTAAAGAATAACAAGATGACCAAACAAAACCACTACTTTCTGTAGTCGTTGCCTATATTTTTAAAATTTAATTTCCACTTTCCAAGTCTGCATCTCTGCAGACGAGGTAAAAATGAGAATCAGTACTAAATAAGAGGCCTCATTTTACCCTGCAAGAAATGGAGTAGAAAACAGTGTGACATTAAGGTTGTATATGTCTCCACGGTAATTGGTGAGATTCTCTGTTACTACTAACATTCTAGGAAGATCATTTTTTTTTTATTTTTTTTTTAGGAAAAGGTGGAATAATGCCACCCTGTTTCATTAATAAGTGATTAATAAACAACCCCGACGTCCCGGGAATATAAAAGTGCAGTGCAGGAAATAAAATATAACCCTCAACAAAACCCTGGAGGGTGGGTTACATCATCCAGCCTAAAGACAACCAAAATACAAATACAAAATACAAGGCCTGATACAAAATATGTAATAGTGAGGCGAGAGTCCACTCGTCAGTCTAGAGTTGGCCCGATCTCTATCTCCTCGTCATCAAAATCATCCACCTGGAATACCCTTGCAATCCTCCCTCTTGCTCCTGAGGCAGCAGCTGTAGCCCAAAAGAAAATTAAATGCATGATATGAGTAAGATTACTAGAAATAGAATTACATGAAGCACGGAAATAAAAATTGTTCCTATCTAGCCATAACACCCATGTGGTTGCCGCAATGGCAATAAATCATGCATCTTTCATATCGTGACGGACTGATGCAAATCTGGGACCAACCCACAGTTCCTCATAATCTCTTGGATAGTCACTTGTTCCTAGTGCTCTCAGCACCTCTATCAGGATGGCCTTGCTTCTATTGCAGTGAAGAAACAGATGATTCAGACTTTCCTCGTGTACGTTGCAGAACCCGCAATTGGTCGCAATGTGAGGTTGCCTCTTGGCTAGGTTCTCTCTAGAGAGAATGGCATTGTTGAGCACAAGCCAGAGGAAGACTCTAATTTTCAGAGGTGTTTTTGTCTTCCAAAGTACCGCTGCCCAGCTGGGCCTGCATCCTCGGTAGTGAATCCGGTGGTAAAGTGATCTAACCGAGAACCCTCCCTTGTTCTCGAGTCCCCAACGCATGTGATCTGGGCCTTGGGCACATATCACCCCAGACTGGACTATGCGCGTTTGTAATTCATGCAGTTGCTGTAGCAAACTTGGAGAAAGAGTTCCTTGGAACGACGGTCTCCAAGTTCCCCTTTTCCATGTTTCCGCCACCGAGATATTTGGTCGATTCGTTTTAGCAAACAGCTCTGGGAAACCTTCCTTAAGAGAATGAGGACCGCACCATTTGTCCCACCAAAATCTGGTGGTTCGACCATTGCCGATCAAAGATGAAATTGCTGAGTTGAAAGGTCCACTGGCTTTAGCAACTCCTTTCCAGGAACGGGAGACTTTGGATCCTACTCGAAAGCCTAGACATCTTGTCCCTTTCCCTCGAAGGTAAGGTTGGATAAAGTCCTGCCATCCTTTCCCGCAGTGATGGAACACTTTCCACCACCACTTTCCCGGGAGTGCCAGATTCATATCTCTGAGGTCAATGATGCCTAGCCCTCCGTGCCTCTTTTTCATGCATACGATATTCCATTTAATAAGGTGGTAGCCTCCCTTATTTGAGTCTGCACCTTTCCAGAGGAATCCTTTTCTGATACGATCGATCCTTTGGATCACCCACTTTGGGAGTTCAAAAAAGGACATGTAGTAAATGGGCAGATTGGATAACACAGAGTTGATGAGTACCACTCTGCCCCTAAGAGAAAGTGATTTGCCTTTCCATCCGGACAGTCTGTCCTCCACCCTGTCTATAATAGGCAACCAGTCAGCCTTAGTGAGCCTCCCTGGACGGAGCGGAAGCCCTAGGTATTTGATTGGGAATTCTTCTATCGCGCAGTTGAGAATGGTGGCATGCTCCCGAATTTCAGCTTCTGAGAGTGAAATAGGAACTAGCGCGCTCTTGTGGAAATTAATTCTCAGGCCTGACCAGGCTTCAAAGCAGTAAAGGACCCCTTTTAAAGTAAATTGTTTCCGCTCTAGTCCCATTACCAAAGATTAGGGTGTCGTCAGCATATTGAAGGATCGTGCATCCCTGATTAGCATTGCTGCTGGCCACAGGCGATATCCACCCTTTTCTTTGACAATTATCTAGCATTCCTCGGAGCACATCTGCTACAATAGTGAATAGAAGTGGGGATAGTGGATCCTCCTGACGGAGTCCCTTCTTGCATGGGAACGAGGGACCAGGTCTCCCATTCACTGAAATTGCCGTTTTGCTAGAATGTAAACATTGTTTAATCCATCTTATCCATTTGTCCCCAAAACCTCTCCCCCTGAGAGCCTCTAGCAAACATTCCCAGTCCACAGAGTCGTATGCTTTCTCAAAATCCAGTTTGAGGAGGAAGTTCTTGGAATTGCTCTTGTGGCAGTGGTGGATAACTTGTTCAGCAGTAGACACGCAGTCTAGGATACATCTGCCCTTAATGAATCCCGTCTGTGTTCGACTGATAAGACTATCCATGATGCCTTCCAAGCGGATGGCTAGGACCTTAGTGATGATCTTAGCCGAGCAGTTTATCAGGCTAATTGGTCTAAAATCCCCAACGCACTTAGAATCCTCCCGTTTGGGGATCAACACAACTTCTGCAAAGTTGAACATTCCCAGCCTCAGGTTATTGTGAAAAAATTCCATCATTACATCCATAAATTCACTTTTAATTTCTTCCCAGAACACTTGGAAGAACAACATAGGAAAGCCATCTGGTCCAGGTGACTTGTCAGCTCCCATCTGGTCAATGGCCGTTTTGACCTCTGACTCCGTGAAAGGTTCCTCCAAAGAGGAAAAGTTTTGACCTGGAGCAATCTGATACTCCTGCCAGAAGTCTGCCCCCATTGGAATCCTAAAGTCATTCTTCTTCCCGAATAGACCCTTATAGAATGACTGGAAGGTAGTGGAAATCACCTTTTCATCCTGCGATGTTCCTGTAGCTGTCTGAATTGAAAGGATAAGATTGGATCTCCTTCTTGCACTTGCAACCCGATGAAAATAGGCCGTATTCGCGTCTCCCTCTTTGAGCCACGAAATCCTGGACCTCTGTTGCCATTTGATCTCTTCTAGTTTATACAGATTGGCAATGTTATTACGAAGTTCTAAGAGCATGTTTCGCTCTTCCTACGAAAGGACTCTAGTTTCTTCCACCCTCTCAAGCTTATCAATACCTTCCAGATAGGACTCTTTATCACGCCAGATGGTCGAGAATCTAGATCGATTCCATCTACAGAGCCTCTTTCTCAGTCTACGAATTTTCCCACACCACCGAGACGCCGCGTCCCTGCCGGCCATTGGGAGTGCCCAGTTCTCCATAACCATATGACGGAATCCCTGAATTTCCAGCCATACCTTTTCAAATCTGAATTTCCTAGGCTTGCGGGCTCCCCGAATCCCCACATCGAGGAGGATCGGGGTGTGATCTGAAGTTGGTCTGGGGATCGTTCTGGCCGATGCGAGAGGAAATAAAGCTTCCCAATCCATAGAGACTAGAACCCTGTCCAACTTAGCCATAACTGGATCCGCTTGCAAATTAGACCAAGTAAAAAGTCTGTCATTGATTGGGATATCAATCAGTTCAAGTTCCGTGATAACTCTATTGAATTCCGCTCGGTGCCTGTCGCTAGCGCCTCTTCCCTTGTGCTCAAAAGCAAATCTAGTAATGTTAAAATCCCCACCCACAATCCAAGGTCCCGACCAGCGCTGACGGATGTCGGCCAGTTCTTGCCAGAAGGCCTCTCTGTCTGTGGCCACGTTCGGCCCGTAGACAACAGTCACCGTCTGCATCCAATCATCTGAACGTCGCTTAAGTCGGGCAGTCAAGGAGAACGTACCACAATGTTCCTCTTCGCAGGAAAGAAGATCCGAATTAAACCCTATAGCAATCCCCCCTGAGGCACCGACAGAGGGGCGTAGCAACCACTCCTTGATTCTGTTACCACCAACTCTTTTGAGTTTGAGCCCGTGCTGGAGTTTGGTCTCCTGCAGCCCTACTACTTCCGCCTTGGAATTGCTAATGACATCCCGCACCATACCCCTCTTTCCCCTATCCCCCAATCCCCTAACATTCCAAAATAGTGTATTCATTGGGGGGAATTGTCATGGGAGATCGTTGTGGAGGGTGTAGGGCCGGTAACATCCTCGAGAATGATAGTCGGCCCCGCGCCGACTCCAAAAGCATTATCGTCAGATGTCCTAACTCTTTGTGTTTCCCAATCCCAAATTTTATTGAGGAGTAAGGCAATACGCTCAGTGTCCCAAACTTCTAACCCACATGTGATAGCTAGAGATAAAACATCAGAATCTGACATGCAATTTAAAATAGAGGCTAAAAAACTTATCGTACCTCCATTGTCGAACTTAGCGGCCTTGGCTGCAGCGGCGACCTCAAGATAGTCATCCAAGGACTCCACATGAGCCCTCTTGGGAGATTGCTGAACCCTGAAACCAACCGCTCTTCGGGACTGTCCCGAGCTATTTCCCGGAGCTGAGTCTGGAATTGAGGACAGGACAAGCTCCGGCGAAATCTCCCTCTGAGTGTTAGCAATGAACTCCGTATCCTCTGATTCCTCCTCAGAGAAAGAGAACTCTTCATCGAGATTAAGCCGTCCTTCTGGATCCTCATCACTGTCTGTGAGAATGGACTCATCATTAAGAGTGTGTATTTTCACCACGGACCCCTCATTGGGCCCGTCGCTTGTAGACCCAATAATAATACTAGACTCGGCAATTGCGGTCCCCTCTTTGGGCCCGCTCCCAGTCTGGTGAAGTGTCAGTATGCTCGAATCCATAGAATTACAGGCTCCAGATACAATAAGAGGCATTGTGGACCCCTCTTTGGGCCCACAGTCGCCATTTAAAAGCCCACTCTTAGGCCCACTAAAAGAGCGATCAGATTCCGCATTGGCAAAATCATCCCCGCGGTGTATCACAACACCAGCCTCGAATGGCGCGTTTCTCGAGCGTCCCCCCGAGTCGGTATGCATACCGCTAGCGACAGCTGTCAGCTCCTGGTTGGTGGGTGTAACGGTGGGTACGTTACCCACCGCGTCGCCTATAATTGGCTCGCTCCTCAAACGATGCAGCTCTTCGGTAGGTGTAACGCCAAAGCCAGCTGTCAGCTCCAGATTGGTGGGTGAAACGGTGGGTGCGATATAATCCCTGTCTACTAGCTCTGGCATCACTACCAACCGCTTCGTTAAGCCCAAGGAAACCCTTCGATTACCATCTTCTAGATCAGATCTTCTCACCTGCTCACCTACTGCAATGCAGTTTCCCCTTTCTTCTCCTTTCTTCAACACAGAGACTTTCCCACCAACTTCGACAGAGTTGTGAGCTTTCTCAGTATCGCTCTTTTCACTCTGGTTGAAGCTACCTACTTTCGTCGCTTTCCCCAGAGGGCTCTGTGCCTCGCTTCTCAAAGCTGTTGCTTTCTCTTATTCTAGGAAGATCATTAAATTAGCAGTTTATTCTTTGGAGTTTTGCTGCAGTCGCTGGGAGATTTTACAATTACATCTTATTCTTGACAAGGAGGAGAGATGGTAGACAGACCCTGGTAGTGAAAATGAGCAAGTGATGAGGTGGCATGCATGTGATTGGGAAATCATAAAAGTAATTAGATACTCAATGTATCACATGCATGCCACCTCAACAATTGCTCATTTATTAAATGAGCAAGTTGCTCATATCCCTTTTACCCTATATATATATATATATATATATATATATATATATATATATATATATATATATATATATATATATATATATATATATATATATATATATATATATATATATATATATATATATATATATATATAATAAATTACAATGAAAGCTATCTTATATATAAAATAAATTACAATGAAAGCTATCAAGTGGCTCACATTCAATCTCTCCCAAAATTAATGGACCAGATCTACTCTCACAAAACATATTTTTCCGCTCAAAATTTCAAACCCCACAATTTTACAACCCTCTCTCTCTCTCTCTTTCTCATTGTCTCTCTTAATTATGAATGCAGAAAATTTAAATCGATCCTATCCACTCATCTATAGAATTTAGAGCTCATATTAGCTGGCAAAAAGTGAAGAGGAAGAAGAACAAAAGAAACTAAAATCCATGAAACCCTAGCTCCGAATCTCCAAGCAAACCGATGATCCAGAACCTGACTCTCTCCTCCTCCAGCCTCTTCCCCTCCTTCTCTCGACTCGGCGGCGGCCTAGGGTTTCCGCCGCCGCTGCTGCTGAATTCCGCAGTAGTGATCAACGGATCATTGCCGGAATCGCTATTGAAGGTACGAATCGGCCCGATCTGATTCGATCTGATCTGTTGTGTTTGGTTTTATCTCGAATTTTTTCTTCTTCTGATTTTAGTGTTTTTTTTGTTAGACCAGGTGGAGAGTCAGAGAAGCAATGGAGAAGGATCCGAAAGGTTTGGTTTTTAATTAATCTTTCTTGTTTATTTAGGGTTTAAGGATTGGATTTGTTGCATGTGTATGTAAGGGTTTGATTTTTAATCTATTTATCGGAGTAAATTGCGGTTTGAGTTGACATGAGCTATGTGATGTTGTTGTTTTGTGGTTACTTTGGAGTAATTCCTCTGCTTAGTTGACATGCGTGGATTGTAATAAATTGTAGTTATAATTTAGGTTAATTGTAATTTTTCCAAATTGATCCCGACCACAGCCTCAGTTGATCCCGATCACCGATTTTCCGTCTCTACATCTCAGGTATACTTCACTGCACACCGATCAAAATTTGTTGGGTTTGTGTTGGATTTTAGGTTAATTGTAGTTATAATTTAGGTTAATTGTAATTTTTTCCAATTTCTTACAGAGGTCAAACTTTCAACCGAAAGCTTAGTGGCCAAAAAAGCGATTAAGAAGGTGCGTATACTAATTTTTTCGTGTAAAAGATAGTTTGGTTGCATTGTTCACTATATTTTTTGGGAGTGATTTCTTCCTATGCCAACATACTCAACAGGGATAGATTGCAAACAAAAGGAAGTCCACTGCATTTATTTTATGTCTAGCTTGAGAATTCGTATGTTTGCATATTGTTTTTTTTTCTATTTAGAGATATCTATATTATTGGATCATTGACTTTCTTCTGAATAATAACTGGAGATATATGTGAAGTCATAAAATTTTTCCATGGCACCCTAAAATTTATTTTCTCAATTCTCAAATGTATGTTTCATGTTTTTTTTGAGGTAAATGTATGTTTCATGTTGTTCAACGTGGTATTCATGTTAATGAAATTATAATATATTTTACTCATACATCAAGTGGTTGCAAAGTCATTTAGTGAACATTAGTACTAAAGCAATCACTGGATATGAGTAAAATACATCCAAATTGCATAGTCTTCAAAGATCATAACAAATTGAGTTGTCCACAAGGAGTTGTGCAATATAAAACACTCTGGTGCTATTTATTAATCTTCATATTAGATCATAACAAATTTTAGTAGCCACTATTTTGGGGTTGACTTTCTTGAAAGGTGGTAGTATACATAAACCTGTAAGTCCGAAATTGAAAAAATCTGCTTTTGGGGTTTATAATCTGACTGAGGCATGGGAAATAATATAATTGGATGATTTACTTTGAAACTTCGTTTTACATATCATAACTACAATGTATATATATATATATATCAAATGTTAGGCCTACCTTATTGCACAAATTCTATTGGACCCTCAATGTATGTGAGATAAGTTGGTTGAGTCAGCAAGGATATTGAGGCAGAACCCTCCCATCTGAATCTGTGATGGTTCATTCAACTGAAAACCTACTTAGAGCATTGTAGGTTAGTATGTGCACTGAGCTATGATAGAATGGACAACTGAAAACCTACCTTATTGCACAAATACATTTTGTTGCCTTTTGTAGGCCGTTCTGACTAATCAAAATAACTAGAAGAGGAAACTAGCGCATATTTTTACCGTGCTCATTTGCAAATGTTATAGATGTTTGTATTATTAAGGAAATATCTCCCTACAATTTTCAGCCAACTCTTGAACTGAATCCCCACTATTCATAGATTTTAACTTTGCTTGGTGTTATTTTGCTTACAATGTGTTTAACACTCGGTCCAAAATCTTATGCACTGCTTTCTCTCTGTTCCATGCTTTTCACTGCACACCGATCAAAATTTGTTGGGTTTGTGTTAGATTTAGTTGATCCCAACCACCGATCCCGACCACAGACTGCATTCGTTTTGTTGAGTTTGTGTTAGATTTGGGTTTTCATGTGTTACTTTTTTTTATGCGTAACCAAATTCTCATCTAAAGATTGGATTGTAACTTAATTCTCATCTAAACAAAACTGACTGCATTCGTTTTGGGTTAGTTACAATTCTCATCTAAAGCTTGGATTTTAGGTGAATTGTAGTTAGAATTATTGTTATAAATGATAGAATTTTAGTTGAATCGAATTGGTCAATCGAGCTGTTAGAATTTTTAGTTTGCAAACCTATTTTTGCAAACAGTAATATGTTTAGTTATTCTGTAAGGTTTGGATTTTTGGGCAGTTTTTAGATGAAATGAGTTGCAAAAGACTTGATCATTCAACTGAAGTTATCAACTGAATTAATATTGTTATCAACTGAAGTTTTTTTGATAATTATTTTTTTATTGTTTATTAAGATAAATTTTTTAGTAATGTTTGTAGGCTGGATGTTTACAATTATGATTATCTGATAAAGAGGAATCTTCATAACTCGGCGAAAGCCTTTATGGGGGAGGCAAAGGTTGCGCTTGATCCGGTTGGTAATGAACATTCCACTTTTGGTTTGTTACTGAATTTGATGTGGAAGTGGTTAAATTTATTAGTTTAGTTTTGTTCGATGATGGAATTGAACGATTTCGGAATGTAGATTGTAGATATCATAAATTTTTTATCCCTTTTCTTCAATTAAATTTTTTTAGATCAATTTGTTTGGTGTGAGATTGAGAAGTAATTTTCTCCCAAAACCGAAGCATTCTGTAGATTTGAGCATGTAACAAACCAGAAACCAGAAACTATTTCTCATGTAAGTTCCCCCACCAACACACACATAAATTTAGGCATTCTGTAGATTTTAATTTGACCCTTGGATTATAATTTGTAGCTTCATCCTTAGATGATGCTAAATAGCTTGACATACTTTTTTTGGAGTTTAATAGAATAGATGCTTTGATTATAGTTTTCCTTTTGAAATTATAGACATGTTTCTTTGATTAATGATGATGTTTTCCACTTTTAGCTGTGCCAATTCTACTCGCCAACAGCTGTACTCGAGAAATTTCAATTAGTGGGCAATTTTTTTTGTTATAGATGTTCAATATTAATACCTGACTAAAATATCAACTACTGTGACCAATTTTAAATCAGAAAACATTGTGCAATGCTTACAAGAAACACACAAAGAACATGGAATGTAACATGGAGGCATATAGTAAAGCTAAAGAAGCTGATCCAGAATTCTACCGTGATGCTTCGAGTCTTCAATATGGGCAGGTGTTTGCACAATCTGTTAGATTATATCCAGTACTACATTCAGGATGTATTGGAAAACATACTTTTTCATTTAAGAGTCGTGTCTGGTTCAAGAATCACCCCACTTTTTTGATGATTATTTTAACTTCTAACAAATCACCCCACTTTTTTCAAGAATCAGTTAGGTAATAGACAAGCGCAGTCTTCACTTCCGAACGCAGATTGAGGTATGTCCCTTTCCTTGCATCAATCATATTAATCAAATTTAGGCTATATCTACTTTTGACCAAAGACCACAATTTCTGACACAAATAAAAAATTCCTTCTCGACTGCCACAACAAGTCTATGTCTATCTTATGTTTGGGTCAATGTATATACTGGATCTCTCAATCGGTAATGCTTAAGAGATGTATTTCCCTTGACCTTTTGATTGTGCCCCAATCAATGGATATGGATTTTGAGTGGTAGAATCTGGTGTGAGATAATAATAGCAAGGCATTTAAAATTAGTTGCATGATCCTAAAAAAGAAACTGATGAAGGAAAAAAAAAAGAAAAGTTGTTGCGATGATTGATTGGGGAGCAACGATTATGGCTTGCTTATCAAAGCTGCCTATTCTTTGCAAAGCAAAGTCTGACTGTTTATCACAAGACTTTGTGTGTGTGTGTGTGTGTGTGTGTGTGTGTGTGTGTGTGTGTGTGTGTGTGTGAATTTCTTTCTTTGAATTGGTAGCTACCTTTGATTTTCTTATTGTGTGGCAGCTTTCAAGGGCTTGAGTCTGACAGGAGGTAGTGCAAGCTTTATTAATTTTGCAGTATACTACAAGTTATTTCTCTTTGTTCAACGATATATAATAACTTCCAACAAATAATCTTTCTTATTGTAACTTCAAAAGATGATGTGCACTTAGAAATTTCTTGCAATTTCACTAAATTCAACCTTTTACAAAACAGAAACTTCAAATGCTTTGATTCTTTACAAGCAAGTGCAGGGAAGTTTATGAGCATTCTGAATTAATAAATTCATGCATTGACACAAATATTGTCTTTTTTCATGAACACACTGGACTAGAACGTTATATATATTTAACAAAACTTGCAAATTTCCTGTGTATGAACATGAAACTACCATAAGAGCTAAAAACACGTGCAATTACAGGTGGCATCGATATAGCTAAATATTGTACCCCAGGGGATGAAAAACCTAATGAACTACATCAAGCAGACGTATGGTAATCCCCCAGTATACATCACTGAAAATGGTAAGCCCTGATGTGATGGATGTGTCTTCTTTTCTTTCTTTTTCTTTCTTTTTTTGTTTCTTATGCTCATAATATATTTGCTAGATTTTGTAAGGAATGGATGATTCAAATAACCCATTTGTCCCAATTTCCCGTGAATGTCATAGCGTTAGTTCTTCCATTCTTCATTTATTAAGTGGTTGTCATGAAGCTTATAGTAGTTGGTTCTGTTGAAAAACGTTCGACATAGTTCTAAAAGTAGGTATTTCTTCATGAAAGTCAAACCATCAACAAACAGAAGTTGGTACAACTGAAAGAACAATATAACCAAAAAGCTATTGCATATATAAATTTGTGTTTTCCAATATAACCACAAAATATGGGAAGAATCCTTGCCTAACTTCGGATTTTTCTCCCAAGACTGTTTCCTTGCCAAACTCTCCACAAATTCAACCTTTGGCTAATAATATTTAAAGATCTTGAGCTCCTCTGTTATTTCTTAAAAACTTCTATATTGCTTGGGAGTGGTGGAGATTGAGGATGGGAGTTAAATGACTCTGCTCTCAAAGGCTTCATTCTGCACTATTTTTTGTAGTCTTTTCAATTTGAAATGAGTATCGCGATGTTTAATTAAATCGCGAAGGAATGTGTGGTGTTTTGATATGAAATGGAAAAAATGGGTTACACCGATGAAGTTTCAAATGAGAATTCTCATGCTTTTGGTCTGAGTTGTGTATGCAGATGATTTTGACATCTAGGAAAAACAAGACAATGAAAGAAAAAAAAAGACAGTTGATTGACTAAATGGAAAAAGGAAATTAGCTATGACTATGAGTGTGTATTTAGTGTTAATGTTAATAGTTTCAAATTTTATTTTGGTCAGTGAACGAAAATTGTCTGATTATGATAATGGGGTTATTAGCTATGACTATTCATTGCAATTTTGAAGTTTATTTGGTATACATAGTATATATTCACCTGTATATTTTTATGGTTTAGCTAATTGGCTACTAGATGAAATATAACATACCACTTGGGTGTCTAAAATTAGATGAAATATTCAACCTTTAGATGAGTCTTTGGATGAGTCTATGCTGGAGCTTGCAATAAATTACTAATCACATTGAAGGTTCACATTTTCTTTTGCCATGCCATATGTCAACCTTTCGCTTATAATATTTAAAGACTAGGTTTGCCCGTGGACACATGCCTATGACACGTCTTCGTGAACGATGTATCATATGAAAAGCCATATAAACACATAGAAAATGCAGACAAATCAAAGCACATAAACTGCGGCTTATATTTAGCATATTTTTACTAATGGCAAGTCTTTGGCAATTAAAATGCAGACAATTGGTAAGTCTTTAGCAATTAAAATTGAGGTAGAAAGCCTATAGGCCTAGCCCTATGCAAAGTTAAGTTGCTTTATAAGCTTTATCGAAATGTTTAATGGGTTTTAGATAGCAAAAATTGACTTCGTAAATGAGATGCATGCATAGCAGACCTACTTAAGTGGGTCATATACACATTCCATATACAATCAGCAACTTGGAGATTTAGTAGGCCAGTAGTGGTATTTGGAAGGAGTCGAGAAATTTTTTAACTTTTAATAATCTAACCGACGCGAGTTGTTTATTGATTAACTCAGTTACATGATTAAACATACTTGGGGACCAATATATACTCCTTTTAATTTTTTTCTTTTCTTTTTTATATTCGGCTAGCCCTTATTTCTTGGTAAATGTTGGGCTAAACTTCAAATTTAATGTAGTGGAGATGTAATGAATTCATAATTTCTTGGTAGATTTTAGAACAAAAGTCCAATGATGTATTTACATCTCCAACATGGCCTTCTGCTTGCCTCAAAATGAATAAGTTAAAAAAGATAGTGAAGATCTTTTCTTAATCATCTGCTTTCTACATTTCAGGCATATATCGATTTTGAAATATCTGGACAGGAGTACGAAAGAACAAGACAACTCTATGATAGGCTTCTTGATTGGACGAAGCACTTGAAAGTTTGAATAAGTTTTGCAAAATTTGAGGCTTCCCTTACTACAGAAGAAGATGACGAATAGCCTAAGTATGATGATGAACACAAACTGGAGTGCATCCAACGATGCTGAGGTAACTAAAGAGTCAGATATTAAACATCTTATCTCCTTTTCTTCTTGGTTTTCAGTTTTGGACCTAAAACCTCCTGTTTGTTTTGATCAGTTGTATTTGAGAGAGCATTCGACTACTTTAGAACATCTGCACCTGAACTAAAAGAGGAAAGAGCAATGCTTTTGGAGGAGTGTCTTAACATGGAAAGTAGCTTTGGAACTCTCGGGGATGTTAACATAGTACAGATGAAGTTGCCGAGAAAAGTAAAGAGGAAGATGGCTATTTCATCTGAAGATGGAGCACCAGCTGGGTATGTTTTCATCTTCTTTTTATTTTTTTACATTTGTATTTAACTGTTATTTAACTGTGTATTTAACTGGACTGTAAAGCTAATCTTAGATGGATATGTGCAGGTATGAGGAATATATTGATATCCCTAGACGAGGTGACAATGGCTCCTAATCTTAAGATTTTAGAGGCTGCATACAAATGGAAAAAACAGAAGCCTTCTGAGGACTGACAAGCGCGGCTATTTTGAAAGGAGTTTAAGTCATTTTTGGGACTATTGTTGACAATCAAGAAAGATGTATTAAGTTTGTTCTGTAATACATTTCGTTAAAAAAAGTTGTTTAGTGTTAAGTATTGTATTATCTAGACGAATGTGTAAAGAGTGTTATTTTAATTATGTGCTTAGATTGTTTTTTTTTCTCTTCTTCTTTTGTGATCATAAGAATAATGTTATAATGGACTGGAAGCAATAATTTAAAACATAATAGAATTCTCAGAAAATCAAATGAATTGTGATAGGTGCTTTACGAACAAATAACACCCAAGAATTCAACTTTAGTTAAGGGAAGACCATAGAGTAGGACAACCTTGCAAAAAAAACAAAAAACAAAAAAAAACAGAGTATCGGCTTTGCAAAGAAAACATCAGAACTTCTAATTTGTTACAGGTTAATTTGAAACTTAAAAAGTGACATTTTGATTAAATTTGAAGTTGATATTTCTAGCAGCAAGGTAGAAGTTAGGAGTTAGAATTGTAAGTAACCTGATCATAAAACTGTATTTGAGATAAATAAAAGTGTACAGAGAAGGAATTTTTTTGTCATTATATTCTAGGTTTAAGTAAGTTACAGCTATGCCAATGCATAAGAGTGAAGTTAAACCTTATAAAAAAACAAAAAAAAAAACATGCTGTCAACGATTGCTTCATGATGATTGATGAACGTAGTAAGCTATGATGCGGATAACTCTTGGAGTATTTTTGAGACTGCACCATTAACTTGGTGCTGCAACAATACCTGCATGTGATGTGATCGGTTTTGTTGTTGTCAGTGTTGTATAATGATAAGGTCATCTGTATAAGTTTTTTGAAGGAATTCACTCAGTAAATGTAATGTAAGGGTAAGTAGACTGTCTGTGAGAGTTTGTATCGAAGTCTTTTCAACAGAGGGAAATTTGATTTTGTTTGGAAGGTGCATAACACAGGTAATTTTGTTCACAGCTAGCTAAAAGTTTATTCACCAGTTAGACATGGCAACCGGGCCGGGTTGACCCACGAACCGCACACACGAACCCGGCCCACTACTATGCGGTTCGGGTCCGGGTCGAACCAGCGGGTCTACCCGGGTCGTAAAATTTGTAAACCCAACTGCTCAACCCGTTGGCCAAGTTAAACCCGTCCACCAACCCGTGGGTCGACCTGCGGGTTTGGATTCATTGAATTTTTGGATTTTTGAATTTAGTATGAGATGAATTCAAATTCTAGCAATACAGTTGAAATTGCCGTTGAGATTAATGCACGGAATAAGCTTAAAGTAGAGTTGGAGAGATAGAGCATTTAACAGAGCTAAATGAAAAGAAGTTTAACATGGCAGTGGAAAGGGATTAGTTGTTCAAGTTTTAATTTCCAAAGACTTACCATAAGTAAAAATATGCTAAATATAAGCCGCAGTTTATGTGCTTTGATTTGTCTGCATTTTCTTTATGTGTTTATATGGCTTTTCATATGATGCGTCGTTCAGGAAGACGTGTCGTAGGCACGTGTCCACGGGAAAACCTAGTATAATAATAAATTACAAAGAAAGCTATCAAGTGGCTATCTTTCAATCACCTTAAAATCAATGGCCTAAATTGATTCATCCAAAACATATTTTTCCGCCCAAAATTTCAAACTTTAAAATTAAAATTTTCCCCCCAAAACTAAAAAACTCATTATTTTATTACTATCTCTCTCTTCTTTCTTCTCTCTTCACTTTTTCATATTTTTCTCTTTCTCTCTCTCCCTCTCTCGCTCCCATTCTTTCTTTATTCACTTAAAAATTTAGATTTTAAGATTTCAGGTTCGTAAAATTTTCAAAATTTTTATGTTTTTTTTATTGCACATGTTATATTGAAAATAGGAAATATCTCTTAAATAGTTAAATTTCATAATTTTCAATCTTTAAAGTTCTAAGAAGTTAGATTTTCAACAATACTAATAGAAACATGGACTTTTATTTACAACTAATTATTGTCATACTATTCAAATTTGAACTACATAATTTTTGTTTTACTGTTTACTGGGCTTTTCGTGTGTTGTATCGTTTTGAAAACGTGCCGTAGGCACGTGCCCAAGGACAAATCTAGTATATATATATCACTCTCCTTAGCAACCCAAAAAATAACAAATACTAGACTATATAGTTGTAGGTTTGTAGAACCCCGTATTTTCAAATATTATTTTAAATATTCGAAAATGAATTTAAATGAATTTTTGAGGAATTAATAAATATTTTCAGAAAAATTTATCTTTTTACACGTGCAAAACACGTGCAAATAATTTTTGAGAAGTTTGAAAAGTTAAGTTTTCTTCATGAAAAATCATTATTTAATATTTGGGATTTATTTAGTATTTTCCAGATTTTTATGAAATTAATTGGAACTATTTGCAAATTTTGAGAAAAGAATGACCTTTTTGCAAATTTGACATTTTTAAGGTTAAAATGTAAAATGTGTAATTCTGGACGTTTTGAACGGTATTGGTTGAGATTTAGAATTATATTTTCCTTTAAATCCTAATTTAAATGAATTTTGGTCGAATTTCCAAGACTAGACCTATATATGTGAAGTTGTATTTTGGAAAGGATTATTTTGCAAATTGGGTAAAACCCTAAACCTATTTCCGGATTGTTTAAAAGGATTTTTCCAGCCGTCATTACTGAAAATACAGAATTTTGGTGATTTGTTTGGAGGAGTAAGAGGAAGTTTGATCTAGTAAAAGGAAGGTTTTTCGTGGATTTTCTCAATTCAAAGGTGAGTGATATAAAATTATTTTGTTGTTTTGATCTATGTATGCGAGTGACAATGTTGTTTTGATTTGATGTTGTGAATGATATGGATCTTATATTATGGTATGATTCATGTGAACACTTGTTGTTGTTTGGACCATGTATGTAAAATCTATGAATGACTAGTAGATCTTGGTTTATAAAATTGTGTTGCTAAAAAGCATGTTAAGATTTGAGTATGGTTATGAACGGATGGTTAAACATCTGGACATTGAGTTTATAAATCAGATTTTGATTAAGAGTCGTGAAAGAAATTTAGTATTGAGAAACCCTAATGAAAGAATTAGTAATCTAGAACATGAGAACTTGAGTTTTGACATATTTGATGTTTTGAGTAATATATCCATAATGAGGATTTATTGAGATTTGTCATTTTACCTGAATACGAACTATTTTTCACCAACAATGAATCTTTAGAAAACTTCAGTTTTGATTTTGTATTCAGACCTAATTTATGAAAACAGTAGGCCGACAGTCGACTGGTCTACGATTAAGTCGACTGGTACGACCCTGCTATTGTATCTTCAGTTCTTTTGAAATTCCCTCTGGACAGTCGACTAGACTCTTATGCAGTCGACTGGTGTCCTGAGATCTTTATTTTGTAAAATTATTTCAGCCCTTTCTGGACAGTCGACCTATGACCTCTTTAAGTCGACTTATGTTACTTAAAATATTTTTAGTGAAAATTATTGGAATTTGTCTCGGGTAAGTCGACTGGTAGCTTTTCAAGTCGACTTATATGACTTTGTTTATTTTCTTAAAAATCTTGGATATTGTCCTCTGGACAGTCGACTTACCACAGTATGAGCCGACTGGTACTGATGGATTTTTGTAACTTGAGTGTTCTTTCGAATGATTGGCTTTCAGATAATTCAGTCTATACTTTGCCTTCAGCTAAGCAGTTGATTTGAGATATTCAGTTGAGCCACTTTGTTTAGTGGAACTTTGGTTTAGACATTTGAGTTGAGTCTCTAGAGGTGTGTCACCCTAGTATACTGGTGTTGAGTTATTTTGTTGAGGCCCGTAGAGGCATTTTAGTTATTCAGTTTTGAATTTAGACCGGTAGGGTACACCACTCTAGGAGATTCGTTAAGTAATTAAATAACCCAAAAATAATAAGGACAGACACTAGTAGTGATATGATGAACGGGAACATGAGTCAAGTACCTCAGTATGGCTTTCGATGTGGGATTTAATCACCGGAATTATCCAAGTAACTTACTTGCGGTGTGAGATCTATCTCCGGAATTATCCAGGTAAATTACCTGCGATGTGAGATATATCTCCGGAATTATCCAGGTAATTACTTGCGGTGTGGGATTGATCTCCGGAATTATCGGGGTCGAGGCGACGCACATTTGGTATTCATGTGATGATGTGTCAATGTCTCGGTATGGGATGATCTCCGGAATGATCCAGGTAAATTACCTGAGATGTGGGATCTATCTCCGGAATTATCGGGCATGGGCTAATTCTCACAGTTTATCTTTATCTCGTAGTAGTCATCGTGATAGGATTAGTTGCATAGCGGGGGATTGAACCCTATGAAGTGGAGACGTTAAGGGCTTGCACCGAACCTATGTTGAGTGGGATGCATAGACTTCGACAAGTATGCATTAGAGAGTCCACATATAGAATTTGTGTTTTCTTGACTTAGTTTTATGCATGTGGTTTTCCGGTTTTCTACACTTGACACTTGGTTTAGTATCACTTGTTGTTACATTTCCTGCTATCTCATATTTTATGTATTTTGGTTCACTATATGTTACTTATGAATCCTTGCTTAATGATTATTTATGTTGTTTGTTGTTTTATGTCACTCACACCAGTTATGGCTGACCCCTTTAGTTTTGGGGGTTAGGGATCATCTCTAGCCTCATATGTTGCAGGTTGTTGCTTAGAGTTTGGAGGTTGGATGCTAGAGTTGGTTTTGAGATAAATTAATTTGAAAGAGTTTTGTGTAAATTTGTAAAAGCAAATTTGAGATAGTTTTGTGTTGTAAATAAAGGAAAAATTTGATTGAGATGTTTTTGAATTCCGTTGTGCTATGAAAAAGTTTGTTGTAATAAAAGTTGAAAATTTTAGTGGTGTTGGTTGTATTTAATGTTACATTGAAGTTGATGCTGGGATTGTGCCACGTATTTTCTAAGATATTATATTAGAAATTCAGGGCGCTACAAGGTTGGATTTGATAAAAGATACGATCTGCAATTAAAAAATCAAATTAATTACGAACTAGTTACAGTTATTAATCACTAGTAATATTATAAATTTTTTAAATAAAAAATTAAAGTAAAAACTCTGATTTACACGTGCGTGCGATGCATGTCTTAATAAATAAGATTATATATTTTAAAAAGTAAATGTGAAGGCTATAATGGGAGAAATGGAGTTGCACGTAAGTAGGTAGATTTACAACTCCAACTCTTCTATTATAATAATTATTATATATTATATTATAGATACAGAGATATAGATAGATAGTAATTTATACGCGTGATGCATATTTAATATATTTTAAGAAAAAATAAAGTAAAAAATATGAATTTAGTGAGGACTCAAACCTGAGATCTCCTTCATATTAGTTATACATGAGCAATGCATTCCTTGGTAGATTTATAAATGAAACTAAGATGTTCTCCCATTATAATATTAGACCCATCATAATATTATAGATTAGAGATGCCATCAACTCGAGGTCCATATTAATTACCAATTAAATAGAGGCATATTGCAGATGAAACCCTCAACCAGTTACACATGTATAGCTTTTGAGATACTAGTTGGGATTTGGAGTTCCTTTTATGTAAAGTGCAACGGGGAATGCAAGCTAGTTTTGTAAGGAGAAATTGGAAAAGAAAAGCCGCCTGTTATGTGCCATTATACACTCCTGTTCTTTGTCTACAATTGACAAAAAAGGATAGTGTAATCTAACCATGGATGTGTTCCTCAGCTCATTCACTGCCATTCGAAGAGCATCATCTGATAATAATAGCCTCGATGAAGCTCCTGTAGTTAGCCTGAATTGTACAGAGAAACCAAATTAATGTTGCTTACACATGATCCACTTTCCATTATAAGAGCATCCACACAGTCGTTTGTTATTTATTCATTTTATCCATATTTAGCAAACGAACTGCTGCAGTCGTTGACTGTTTATTCATATTTTGACATTTTCGACGGAGAAGAATGCTATATATGAGAGAAGATTTGAGAAAATGCATAATATAGAGGACGGATCTTCCCCAATTATAATTTTTTTTTTTGTCGAACGGAAGTCGAAAGTCCGTCCCACGACTTTTAATGATTTTTTGCTGAAAAAAATTGCCCAAAAAATGAAAACTCCATTGGACGGATCTTGGAGATCCGTCCGTAAAGGGGGGGCCCAATTCCAAATTTTTTTCACCAAATAATTCTTTTTAATTATTAAAAAAACCGCGGAAATTATTTAAAATTCGTGGGATGGATCTCGAAGATCCGTCCGATCATAAAAAATATTTTTTTTGTTATATTATAGCATTTTACCACTGCAGTAAACTCGCTTTGCTATATGTATCATATGCATTAAGCTATTTTTTAGCAAACCACGACTGCAGATGCCCTAACTAGGACTGCAAATGGATCTAGAAAACTCCAACCATATTCTGATTTGTATTCGATTTTTTGCGGATATGGTAAGAGAAACACATACAATTTAAAAATTGGATCTGGATCCTGTTAAATTATTCGTATATTTTCAGATATGATATGAATACAATTACTACAGAATAATCCGAATCTGATCCGGATATTGGATATCAGACAAAATAGATTAGTGGGATTAGTTACATATCTGGAACTTATACATACTATTTATATTTTATATGATCCCACTCCATAATAACGTTGGGTGGGTGCAAATTTTAGCATATGTTTCATCACAATGTTCTAGACTTAAAATTTTCCTCAAAAGTTTATAACTTATAGAATAAGCAAACTATTGAAAGCAAGCAATATTACTTATCTTGGTACCTCATTTTGGTATAGCTAAGAGCATTCACAGTCGTTTTTCTCAATTGCTAAAAAATGGCAGCTACAGTAATAGCAATTGGACGAAGATCGTGCAGTCGTGCTTTGCTAAATTTTTCTCATATTCTTTAGAGACGGGATATGATTTCCCGTCCCTCTTTTTTTAATTTTAAAAAGGTGTAGGACGGGGAATCATTCCCCGTCTCTCAAAAAAAATTAAAAATAAAATAAAATAGTGAACATTGATGAATTGACTGTTAAAAAAATAGTGATCAATTGACTGTGAACATTGATCAGTGGCCTTTGGATTGGTTCCCAATTGATCAGTGGCCTTTGGATTGGTTCCCAATTCAAATAGTGACCAAAAAAAATTTCCTTCACGGACGGGGTATGATACCCCGACCGAGGTATCATTCCCCGTCTGAAGGAAATTAAAAAAAAAAATCATTTTTTATTTGGAGAGACGGGGTATCATACCCCGTCCGGGGTATGTATCCCCGTCCGACCAATTTTTTTAAAAAAAAATTGAAAATTATTGAGACGGGATATGATCTTCCGTCTGAATCGATTAAAAAATTATTAAATCGGAGAGACGGGGTATCATACCCCGTCCTTTATAATTTGAGAAAGTTCATTTCGTTTCTCATATCTGAGAAATGAGAATAGAATGTTTGCCAAAAAATGGGAAAATGAGAAACGATTGCAAGGCTCGTGTGCTATTCATTTGCTATAATATGGGAAAATGGCATATATAGCAAACAACTGTTGATGCTCTAATTAGTATATGTATATGTGTGTTTCATTTCCTCCATATTATTATGTTTCTTACGTAGGAAAAGTTTAATGTTCTTCTCCCTCTCTTCATAAGCTCTAATCAGTATCTATTATGTTAATAATTTTTTCATAAATATTAAATTATTGTAGAAATCATAGTGGGGATAATGATTATATCATAATTATATTCGAATTTGTATCCATAATGGCAAATTGTAAAGGTACCCTTGTCGAATTTATCCGTCTTCGTTTTTTCTAGTATTTGTTTTATAATCATTTCCGTTTTCTCCAAATATAGTAATTGTTAGAACTTGAATTTCATAAAATAGGAAATTTCTAACAATATTTGTGAAGAAATACAATTACAGAAAATAAAAGAATAAACTAGACACTTCAATACAGAGTCGAGATTAAGATCTCTGTCCTTAAAATAAAATTCGCCCCGTAGTGTGACGGTGGTTGACGAATTGCTTCCCAGGATACAACGTATTATCGTTTCCTGAAGAGCAGCACCCTAGCTTCAGAGATCTCAGCGAACCAGTAGCTGTGTTGTGCTCACAGACTCTGACCCAGAGGAAGAAGAAGAAGAAGGAGAATCAAAATTTTAAAACTTGGTGTACTGGCAGACAAAAATTACTGGTCTTATAGGAAAAGGAGAGTAACTGAAGGGTCCATTACTCTATAACAGTAGAGTAATGGTTCAAAAATGTAACTGATGAGCCATTACTCTACTGTTACAGAGTAATGGTACCAGTTACAGAATTTGAAAAGCCTCAATAGTAAACTGGGGAAAATTTTGGAGCGGGGCAAAAAAAACTATAGGCCAGAGCCAAGCCAAGCTAGACCAGACCAAACCAAGCCGAACCAAGCCAAACCAAGCCAAGCTGAAGCCGAAACTGGAGCCGGAGCCGAGGCCGAGGCCGGGGTCGGAGCCGGAGCCGGGGACGGGGTCGGGACTGGGGCCAGAGCCAAAGCCGGGGTTGGGGACGGGCGTGCGGGCGCGGGAGTGTGTTTGTTATTTTGGCTAGGTCCTCTCTCCACTACTCGTTAGTGGTAACCCCAAGGCTACGCCCTTTAGTCCATTTCTTTAGCTTATATACTAGAGAAAATCTTTCCCATCTTCCGATGTGGGACTATCCATTCCAACTGCCCAAAATAGTACATTTCGAGTACCCAACTTTGGACCTACATTTCTCATTCATACGAAAACCATTTTTGGCAAGTGAGTACTTTACGGAATAGTACTCGACGAGAGGAACGTAATCCAATCAATTTCCAGCGCGGCCGGTGGCCGGAGCCCATCGGAGTCCGGTCCGAAAAATATGCCAAAATTGTTTCCAACAATCCCCCACATGAATGGAAATGACCAGACCATGTAATCCAGACACGACAGAAAAAGACATGACAGAAAAGGCTCTGAGAGTACAATCGGGAAATAACTGCATCAGGAATGGTAGTATTTTTTCAACTTTGAACCACCCTTAGTGAGTAGCCATCGGATTCACTTGACCAGGTAGTGAACATGATGTCTTGAACTAGCCGGGCTTTGATGTGAACCTAGACAATAACTATCACACAGTTTCATCTCCTCACAGAACTAGGTTCTCTTGTTGTATTCATTTTGACCTTGAACAACCCTGGTTAATCGTGAGTGAACTTGGAGGATATAGTCTCTCTTCATTCTCCTAGAAACAGCCACATTTCACACTCACAAGGTGATTGTCCATTAAGAGTATCCTGTCATACCTCACTTTTATTTCAAAGCTATGGGAATCATTAAAAGCCAAACTTATCCTAACCCTTTGCAGGCAACACTGTTTTATTATCCTAAGAGTGGGAATGAGATTTTAATCTCTCAGTACTCACATCGATTCAACAAGATTTAGTTGTCCCCTTGAACCTGGATCTTGAGATCTCCAATTCCTAGGTAGGGTTTCCATCAAGTATCATCTTTCGTCATAGGCTTTAAACCTATTCCTCTTGATGATCTCAAAACTTGCTCTCGTGACAAACCTTTAGTAAATGGATCCACTAGGTTGTTGGCCGATTTTATGTACTCTATAGAGATTATTCCATTTGAGAGTTGTTGTGTAATGATTTTGTGTCGCCTTCTGATATGATGAGACTTACCATTATACATACAACTCAGTGTCCTTGCTATAGCCGATTGGCTGTCACAGTGTGCACATATAGCAGGCACTGGTCTTTCCACATGGGAATATCCTTTAAAAAGTTCTGAAGCCATTCTGCTTCTTCTGCCACTTTGTCTAAAGCAATAAACTCAGATTCCATGATGGATCTGGCTAGTAATGTTTGTATAAAGGATTTCCATGACACGGCTACCCCACCAAGAGTGAAGACATACCCACTTGTGGATTTTGAGTTATTGGAGTCCGATATCCAGTTGGCATCACTGTAACCTTATAGTACTGCTGGATATCTGGTGTAATGCAGCCTATAACTCTGAGTATGTCGCAAATAGTTCAATACTCTAGTTATTCCTTTCCAGTGACTTCATCATGTATTACTTGTGTAGCGGCTCAATACATTCTTGTACAATTTGTTAAGTACATCAGACTACCAATTACACGTGCACATTCCAATTGTGATATGCTATCACCCGTATTTTTGAACAAGTGAAGACTGGGATCCACAGGACTTTTGGCAGTCCCAATCGGAGTAATTCTTGAATCTTTCAAGTACTTTCTCAGCATAATGAGATTTAGTCAAAGTAATTCCCTCAGATGTCCTGAAAACTTTGATTCCTAATATGACATCTGCAGCTCCCAAATCTTTCATATCAAACCTACCACTAAGCATGTTCTTAGTTTGTTTGATAATGTCATTATTGCTACCAATAATGAGCAAGTCATCTACATACAGACATACCAGAATGTATTCATTTTGAGTATCTTTGATGTAGATACACTTATCACATTTATTTATTTTGAACCCATTTGACATCATAACAATGTCAAATTTTGCATGCCACTGCTTTGGAGCTTGTTTCGGTCCGTATAAGGATTTTACAAGCCTGCACACCTTATTTTCTTGTCCAGGAACTACGTAACCCTCAGGTTGTTTCATTTATATTTCTTCTTTAAATTCCCATTTAGAAATACGATTTTGACAACCACTTGGTGTATTTCGAGGTTACGTAGAACTACAATAGCTATCAGCATTCTTATGGAAGTTATTCTTGTGATCAGGGAATAAGTATCAAAGAAGTCCAGACCTTCCTTTTGCCTAAATCTCTGTACCACAAGTCTCACCTTATGTTTCGCTATTGAACCATCTGGTTTTAATTTTTATTTGAAAATCCATTTGCATCCTAGAGCTTTACACCCCCAAAGGCAAATCGACCAACTCCCATGTATGATTTGCATAATGGAGTCTATTTCACTTTTGATTGCTTCCTTCCACATAGGAGCATCAGACGTAGACATAGCTCTCTTGAATGTTCTGGGCTAATTCTCTAACAAAAAGGACGTTACAAAGTCAGAACCAAATGATTTTGATGTTCTAGCCCGTTTACTTCGTCTTGGTTCATCATTATCATCTCCTGGTTCATCAACCGAGGTACTTGCACTCCCTTGCTGACGTGTACATTTGGGATACATAGCATCCTTGCACGGAAACATGTGTTCAAAGAAGGTGGCATTCCTTGATTCCATTATTGTATTCACATGGACGTCCGGTATATCCGATTTATATACCAAGAACCGATATGCACTGCTGTTATGTGCATAGCCTATGAATATGCAATCAATGGTCTTAGGTCCTATTGTGACCTGTTTGAGATTATGTACTGCTACCTTTGCTAGATACCCCCACACTTTGAGGTATTTGTACGGAGGTACATTACCTTTTCACAGTTCGTATGGTGTCTTGCCAGTTTTCTTGTGAGGTATTTTATTGAGAATATAGTTGGCAGTCAGCAACGCTTTTCCCCACATGTTCTGAGGTAACCCAGAATTCAACAACAAGACATTCATCATCTCCTTTAGAATTCGATTCTTGCACTCGGCAGTAACCGTAACACCCCGAATTCCAAATCCAACTGAATTCGAAGTTCCACAGGATCTTTATACTTCTTTCGTACAATTTAACAAGGAAATTCAAACTTTACTTTACATCAGAGTTACATTTACATTTAAACTTAAACAGCGGAAGCAATTTACAATATTTACATAAATAGATGTACAACACTTGAAACATTCTTTAAGCTGCTTGCATACTTTAATCTTTGTCAATTCCTTTATCCTGCGTAAAGACTGTGGGCACGTCAGTTCATTCAACTGACGAGATATTATACATGGCCATCCTCTCTATGCCGAAACAGTATAACGATTCTCAAAGCTTAACAAACCACAAACTTGTTCACAAACAAAGTTAAGGGGACTATCCTATTGATGTCGTGCTATGATTGTGCACCTAGTCTTTAATACAATTTATTATTATTATTAGATGACACTAATATACACTTGTTCGGATTCTATGCATCACATACTACATAGGTCCGAGGGCAAGCCCTTAGTCGTTCTTCAACTTGTAGGGTTCGATCCCTCGCCATGACTTAATCTACTACTGTAACTACGGTAAGTATCTTAGATGTCTTGTGAGTTACGAGCCCATGTCCAGACAACCTGGAGGAAAATTCCATGTCGTGACATGACGCATCATGCAGAGCCTATGGTCAATTCAGCCTCCGTCATGAACCATGACACCACCCGTAGTCAATCAAAGATCCCACAAGCGTCGCCACGATCTCGATAATTCAGGAGTAGTGTCTACGCCAAGACTTGACTCATCAAGTAGGCAACCTATGAATCACTCTCACACCGTAGACTCGAGACCCTCATACTTGTGTTTTTCTCTCACTTTCATCACATCTTCACTATGTATCTAGTCCTTAATTTTACTTGAATCATGAATAAAAATCAATCTCCTAGAGTTAGCACTCCCACTATACCAGTCTTAATCATTTATACCATATGACCCAATCATGGTCTTTTCATTTCAAATTTCATTTCAACAACTTTCTTTCAACCGGTATGAGGCTTAGCTACACTCTAGTTCTCAATTTCACTTCATAATCACAAAATTTGAGTCTTCATACTCATAAGTTGTTTTTCACAATTAACATGATTTCCATTCTTTTCTATGAACCAATCTCATATATCAAGTTATTTTTCAATTCATGTATTTCATACTCAAAATTCTATTTCAATAATTCCATTAGATTCTCATACAATTTTTCATTTCCTTTACTTAATTCGAATCACAAAATTATATTTTTTGTCAATCTTTAAAGTGCACACAAATTCAAACAAATGAATAAAAGTCCATAATCAACTCACTTAGATTTTTCTTCATTCAAAATAACTCTTTTATAACTTAATAAAATTTTCTTATGAAAGAAATAATCGCTTTTTCATATTATCACTTTATGCAATTCTACTCAATTTTCACCATTAATTCACTTTTATCTTAGTCAAAATAATGCTCTAATATTTTTCATAAGCTCTACGTAATTTTAGAATAATTAATATATTTTTTTCCGGATTTTTTAAAGGCCAAGAATCATTTTTTAAAACAAAAAAAAAAATTAAATATTTTAAACCTGCCGAAGCCAGGTTTCGAACCCAAGACCTGAGCCAAGTCAACCACCACCGAATGCCAACTGGGCTAAGGCGCCAATGCAATAAGTGAAGGGGTTTTATTAAAGTGAGTTTTAGTTCCGGTTTTTGGGGGTTTTTTTATTCAAACACAGTAAAAAAAAGTGGCAGGGCCTAAAGCTTCAAACCCGTGACCTCTAAGGTCACTCGCACGCTACAGTAAACGCCCACACAACTCAACCACTTGGTCTAATGGGCCAAGTTGTAAAGAAAAGAGTTTGATTTGTGTTTTAATCTAGTATCTGTCCATTTCTAATTGTTTCACATAATTCCCAAAACGTTTTTAATCTCTTTTCTTCTCCTTTTGAAACCAAACATTCCAGAACGTAAAATATATAAAATTACAGTAAACTAATATTTTTATAATCATTATTTGCCTTATAAAAATGTCTTTTTGGTCTTCTTTTATGTTCTATGTCCATAATTTCGACATTGAGAATGATCTATATTTCTACATAATTCAAGAATTAGATTTTTCACAAGACAACCAATTTCTTTGTTCTTTTACTCATTAGTCAACCTACAATATTTCTAATTGTTTCACAAGACAACTATATTTCTAATTGTTTCACATATATTTCTACATAATTTCTACCAATTCTCATTTTTCTACATTAGTATAACTTTAATTCAAACAAACAATTATCCATAATGCATTTAATTAATTATTGTCTCACAAGCACAAAATCTCCATAAAGCATAACTCATAAACATATAGCATGGTAAGGTGATAATTTCTAACACTTTAATTTCCAATTTAGAGCATCCACAGTCGTTTGCTTATTTGCCATTTTTTCCCTTTTTTTTACTGTAGCGCACACACTCGTCTGCTATTTTGTCATTTTTTGGCAAAATCGCTACAGTAGAAAGGGGCGAATAGCAATCGATATAGCAAAATGCATATTATAGCAGACGAAAAATTATTTAATTATTATTTTAATTGATCGGACGAAACATGATGTTTCGTCCGAAGTAAAAAATAAAAAAAAAAACTGAATAAAATAACCTTTAAACGTGGGAATGAACATGATGTTTCGTCCCAATTTGAGACTAAACATCATGCTTCGTCCCAATCCAATTTTTAAAAAAATTTGTAAATTTTAAATTTTTTTTGCAATTATCTAAATTGATTTTGCAAATTTTTAAATTGTTTTTGCAAAAAAAAATTTACAATTTGTTTAAAAAATTCTTTTTGCAAATTTTTTTACAAAAAAAACCTCCGGAATTTCCGGACGAACCACCATGCTTCGTCCAGCTACAGTGAATTTTTTGGAACTTTTTGTAATATTTTTAATTGTTTTTGCAAATTTTAAAATTTATTTTGCAAATTTTTAAATTGTTTTTGCAAATATTATTTACAAACTATTTTTAAAATTTGTTTTTGCAAAATTTTTTTTGCAAAAAAAAAACTTCCTTTTTTCCCCCTTTTTGGGACGAAACATCATGTTTCGTCCCGTAATTTTTTTTAGTTATAGACGAAACATCATGTTTCGTCTGTTTCTTTTTTAACGAATTTATGCATTTTTTTGCCATTCGACGACTGCAGCGTGGGCAAAAAATGCATTTTGCCATTTTTCACATTCAACGACTGTGGATGCTCTTAGCAATCATTTATCAATCATTCTCTATTTTATCATTTCATCTCAAACAACTATAAGTCCAAATTACTTAGTTTTCTCTTAGTAGCAATTCATTCCTAGCATGGTAACTAGATTAGAAGCATGAAAAACACCCACCTTATTTGGAGAGAAAATCAAAGAACTCCTAAAGAATCTCCTACAACAAATGAACAAAGCCTTCTCCTCCTAGATCAAGCCACAAGCCACCTCCTCCTTGATGCACTGCTAGAAACCGAGCCCTCCTTGTGCTTGATGATGATGGCCGGCCTCCTCTTGAATGGAACACACACAAACAAAGCACTTTCTAATCTTTTGCTTACTAATACCTCTCAATCTTTTGCTCTCTTATCTTTTCTCTCTTAATGAATTGTTTAGTGTGCTAATGAGAAGTAATAAAGGGGTATTTATACACATTTTTGGGATGAATGGAGGGCTAGGATTAGATCCAATGGTTAGAGATTAAGGGTTTAGATAAAATAGGGAGTTATATAAACTACCCATGATGAGAGTAACCAACCCCATCTCTCCTACTCTCTCCATCACAATCCGGCCACTCCTAGAGTGTGCACATTGCACATGCTAGTGCATGCACGTGCCACTCTAGTATCCCCCATTTACAAATTTGTTCATGTGACAAATTTAATTGTCCATGAAATGAGTCTACACTACAAGTTAGACCATTTCAAAGAGAATTAAAGTAAATGAGCTCACTAATGAGCCAAACTAACCATGGGATCAAAATAATTAAATAATTAATAAATATAGTGGGCTTAAAAAGGACAATTAGGCCTAGATTTAAATTAGGCTTTTAAAGAGAATAATTTTAGACAAATAAAGAGAACAATTACTATAAAAAATATTTTATACGGGAAATTTTACAAACGAAATCATACGTGCACAACACGTAAAATCACACAATCTTATAAATCAAATCTAGGGTGTTACAGTAACGTTTGATTCAGGTGAGTAAGGAGCAGTTGTCTGATGAACCATTTCATGTTCAGAATAGAACATATTAAACGGTGCCTCATTTTTTCTATGTAACAAGTATACATAGCAGTATTTTTTGCAATCATCTATGAACGTCACAAAATACTTTTTACCGCCTCTGGTCTGCACGTATTTTAAATCACACAGATCCGTGTAAATTAGACCTAGAGTTTCAGTGTTTCTTTTTATAGAACTAGATAGAGTTTTAGTGAGTTTGGTCTCTGTGCAAACTTCACATTTGTCGCAGTTGTCTACCTTAAATTTTTGTAGTAAATTCATGTTAATTAATCGACACAGAGAATTGAAATTAACATGGCCTAGTCTTTCATGCCAAACAGAAGAAGACCCAACAACATAAGCTACAGGATTAATTTCATTAATTTTGGGAACAACAGGAACAACAGATTTTGCGATGACTGTCATTACATTAAATTTGAACAGTCCATTCTTAACATACTATTTCTCAAGTACACCCCATTCTTTGAAAGTACAAAATTATCAGATGCAAGAACGATCCTAAATCCATTCTTGCTTAGCAAAGATCCCGAGACCAGGTTCTTTCGAATATCTGGAACATGCAACACATTGGTTAGTGTTAGTTCCTTGCCAGAAGTCATCTTCAGCACTATCTTCCATGTTCCTTCAATCTTGGAGGTGGAAGAATTCCCCATGAACAACTGTTCATTCTTGTTGCACTTCTGGTATGAAGTGAACATATCCTTGTCCGAGCAGATGTGCTTGGTGGCCCCAGTATTATACCACCACTCCTGAGGATTGCTCCCCACCAGATTGACCTTCGATACAATAGCACAGAGGTCCAAGTCAGAGAGACCGGTGGACAGGTTCTCAGCAATGTGCGCATGGGATTTGTCATCCCCTTTTGCCTTTCCAGTTCCAGCACGGATATTATCCTTACTACGCAGTTAGATATTTTGTGCCCCAGCATACCACACTTGTGGCATTTCCAGCAAACCTTTTTGCGACAGGTTTTTTGTTCGAGGCCTGTGGCAAGAACTTCCTCCTTTTGCCCTTTTGTTCGTGCTCCACCATGTTGGCCTTTTCCATGGACTGATTTTCATAGGACTTGTCAGCCTTGCGATTCTCCTCTTCAATCTGCAACCTGACGATCAGGTCCTTATGAGACATTTCCTTTCGCTTATGCTTGAGGTAGTTCTTGAAGTCCTTCCATCCAGGTAGAAGCTTCTTAATGAATGCTGCAACCTGAAATGGTTCACACAAAGTCATGTTCTCTGCAGCGATTTCGTGCATTATCACCTGCAGTTCCTGAATTTGACTCACAAGAGTCTTGGAGTCAACCATCTTATAGTCCAGAAATTTACCAACTACAAACTTCTTGGAGCCGGCATCTTCCGTTTTGTACTTCTTCTCTAAAGACCCCCACGGAAGTTTGGAAGTCTTGAAGACACATTAGACATTGTAGAGCGGGTCTACCAAACCGTTCAGGATGTAATTTCTGCATAAATAGTCACCCTGAGTCCATGCATCAACCGTAGCAACGGAGTGCGCATCCATAGGTGCCAGCTTAGGAGCAGTTTCAGTCAGAAACCTGTCCAGCTTCAAGGTGGTCAGGTAGAACTACATCTTCCCTTGCCACTTCTTGAATCCAGTTCCATTAAACTTTTCTAGTTTTCTCCCACAGTTATATGTGTGGGTAGAACGACCGTTTGTGCCACAACCGATTGTGCAGTCACATTTTGGGTCACTGGTATTTGTGCACTGAGCAGTCCACTGACATTATCATTTTGTGTGTTTTCCAATTTTTTCTGAAACAGTTAAAATTCAATTGTTAGTTTCTTTGTTTTTTCCGAAGTGATAACAGAACCTGTAAATAATCTTCACAAAAACTGTTAGAATAGAGGAAAAAAATTTTCTTTAAGATTGTTAGAACTCGAATGTCATAAAATAGAAAATTCCTAACAATGTTTGTGAAGAACTACAATTACAGGAATGAAAGAACAAACCAGACACTTCAATACAGAGTCTAGATTAAGATCTCTGTCCTTAAAGTTGGTGTGACGGTAGTTGACGAATTGCCTTCTAGGATACAACTGTATTACCTTTCCCTAAAGAGCAGCACCCTAACTTTAGAGATATCAGCGAACCAAGGTTGTGTGTACTCTTAGACTCAGACTCAGAGGAAGAAGAATAAGAAGATTATCAAGTTCAAAAGATGTGTTTTTGGTAGACAAAATTACAGAGTCTTATAGGCTATGAGGGTGTAACTGATGGATCATGGATCCATCCATTACTCTGTAACACCAGAGTAATGGTCCATTACTCTGTAACAGCAGAGTAATGGCGCAAAAAACGTAACTGATTGATCCATTATTCTGTTGTTACAGAATAATGGCACCAGTTATAGAATTTCAAATGCCCGGGGCAAAAAATAAATGTAGGCCAAGCCAAGACAAGCCGGAGCCGGGGCCGGGCGCGCGCGCACGTCCGTGTGTTTGTAATTTTTGCTATGTCCTCTCTCCACTACACGTTAGTGGTAACCCCAGGGCTACGCCCTATAGTCCATTTCTTTAGCTTATACTAGAGAAATCTTTTCCATCTACCGATGTGGAACTATCCATTTTCTCCAAATTCCCAAGTTAGTACATTTCGAGTACCCAACTTTGGACCAACATTTCTCATTCATACGAATTCATTTTTGACAAATGAGTACATTATGGAATAGTACTCGATGAGAGGAGCGTAATCCAATCACTTTCCGACGCCGCCGCCGGCCGGAGCCCACTGGAATTCGGCCCGGACAAAATGCCAAAAATATTTCCAACAAAGATTGCTATATATGAAAGAAGATTTGAGAAAATGCATAATATAGAGGACGGATCTTCCCCAATTATCATTTTTTTGTTTCGGACGGAAGTCGAAAGTCCGTCCCACGACTTTTAATAATTTTTCGCTGAAAAAAATTGCCCAAAAAATGAAAACTCCCTTGGAGAACCGTCCGTTAAAGGAGGGCCCATTTCCAAATTTTTTTTCACTAAATAATTCTTTTTAATTATTAAAAAACCGCGGAAGTTATTAAAAATTCGTGGGACAGATCTTGAAGATCCGTCCAATCATAAAAAATATTTTTTTGCAATATTATAGCATTTTACCACTGCAGCAAACTCGCTTTGCTATATGTATCATACACATTTAGCTATTTTTTAGCAAACCACGACTGCAGATGCTCTAACTAGGACTGCAAATGAATCTAGAAAACTCCAACCGTATTCAATTTGTATTCGATTTTTGGCAGACATGGTAAGAGAATAACATACCATTTAAAAGTTGGATCTGGATCCTGTTAAATTTCTCGAATATTTTCAGATATGATCTGAATACAGTTACTAAAGAATAATCCGGATCTGATCCGGATATTGGATATCAGACAAAATAGATTAGTGAGATTAGTTACATATCTGGAACTTATACATACTATTTATATTTTATATGATCCCACTCCATAATAACGTTGAGTGGGTGCAAATTTTAGCATATGTTTCACAACAATATTCTAGACTCAATATTTTCCTCAAAATTTATAACTTACAGAATAAGCAAACTATTGAAAGCAAGCAATATTACTTGTCTTAGTGTCTCATTTTGGTATAGCTAATTAGTATATGTATATGTGTGTATTTCATTTCCTCCATATTATCATGTTTCTTACGCATGAAAAGTTTAATGTTCTTCTCCCTCTCTTCATAAGCTCTAATTAGTATCTCTTATGTTAATAATTTTTTCATAAATATTAAATTATTGTAAAAATCGTGGTGGGGATAATGATTATATCATAATTATATTCGAATTTGTATCCATAATGGCAAATTGTAAAGGTACCCTTGTCGAATTTATCCATATTTGATTTTACTAGTATTTGTTTTAAAATCATTTCCGTTTTCTCCAAATATAGTAATAAGTTTTTTGATCGGTAAAAGTCCATATTTGAATTCGTATTCGTATTCGTATTCGGACTACAAATACAATTTCAATATAGAACTGATACTATCCACTTGATATGCCATCCGTTTGCAGCCCAGTTATAACTATGGTTACAATATAACTATGGTTACAGTCAATATAATTGCCTAGATACATGTGAACTGTTTCACAAGGTAAAGTAGCAAATTAAGGAATCCTGCATTAAGGACTTATTCATATTTCGTGGACAAATGTAATCACTCAACTCAACCGTCATTTCATGTTTCTGTAGTCTTCACTCAGAGCAAAGAACCAGAATGGCCTTTATCAACCACTTCTAACAAATTACACTTTATGTATTGTGAAAAACCCGGCCACTAAGGCCAGAAATGGATTGGATATAAAACGGCCAGTAGGAATTCTATATTCACATTTGTTTTTTAGTCCGAATACAAACTGAATACGGATTTTTACTGATCAAGAAACTGATTATCATATTTGGAGAAAATGGAAACGAATATAAAACGAATACTGAGTTAAGGATACCTTTACAATTTGTCATTATGGATACAAACACTAATATAATTATGATATAATCACTATACACAACATGACTTCTACAACAATTTAATATTTATGAAAATTTTATCAACACAATGGATAGTGATTAGAGTTTATGAAAAGAGTGAGAAGATTCACACACACACACAGACACACACACACACACACACACACACACACAGAGATATATATATATATATACACACACACACACAGTTGATACAGAGTTAAGGATACCTTTACAATTTGTCATTATGGATACAAACACAAATATAACTATGATATATAATCACTATACACAGCATGACTTTTACAACCATTAAATATTTATGAAAATTTTATCAACACAATAGATAGTGATTATAGTTTATGAAAAGAGTGAGAAGATTAACACACACACACACACAGACATATATATGTATATAAAAGCTATCAAGTGGCTCTCCTTCAATCCCCCAAAATTAAAGACTCAGATCTAACTTCACAAAACACATTCCCCCCTCCTCCCAAAAGTTTCCCCCCAAAACTCAAATTCAAATCCCTCCCCGCAAAACAACGTATTTAATTATTTAATTAATTTTCTCTCTCTCTTTCTCTCTCTCTCTCTCTCTCTCTCTCTCTCTATATATATATATATATAGGGAAGCCTTCCGTTGTGCACTCGGTCTTCCCGCCTTCGTATATATATATATATATATATATACAAGGCGTGTGCACAATGGAAGACTTCCCTATATATAGGGAAGTCTTCCGTTGTGCACCACCTATGGTACACAAGGTGTGTGCACTCGGCATATATATATATGGGAAGTCTCCCGTTGTGCACCACCTATACTCGGTCTTCCCACCTTCATATCGACGATCCGAACCATTCACATTGATCTACACATCTAAATTAGTCCAAATATATAAAATCAAATCATTTGAACTTCATTTGTCCATCCATTGAAGTGTTACAAAATCATTGTTTTTATAGTCACATGATGGATGGGCAAATGAATTTCAAATGATTTGATTTTACATATTTAGACTAATTTAGATGTGTAAATCAATGTGAACGTTTCATATTGTCGACACGAAGGTAGGAAAGCCGAGTACACACGAATGCACACGGAGGGGTGGTGCACATTGGAAGATTTTCCTATATATATATATATATATATATATATATATATATATATATATATGGCCTTCTTCGGTTGCAAACGGGTCTGTGTGCATAGATCTGTGCGAACTTTGATCTGGGCCATCCCATATTTTTTTAAATAAAATTTAGCCTTAAACCGTTGTTGGCAACGGCAGGTTAAGGCTAAATTTTATAAAAAATATTGCCTTAACCCGTCGTTGCCAAGGACGGGTTAAGGCAAAGTTCGAATTTCAGATCTGTATACAGTTCTTTTTCCTCCTTGATCTGTCCCCATTCTCTACTTCGTTTTTTGGGCCGAAAGTAAACCCAAGATCCCCAACCCTATTCCGAACTCCTCCGTCTGCTCCAACTCCTCCGTCGGATCCTCCATTTGCTCCTCCTCATCCTCTTCCATTCTCATACAATCTCTCTCTCCCAATATCTATATCGAAAGCCAATAAAAACCCTAGTTCGGGCACAAATCAAATTATTGGCTGAATTCGGAGTTATTTTGTAAGGTATTGACTAATTCTTTGCCTTCTTAGTTATAATTGTGTTGATTTTTCAATTTTTCCATAGTATATTATTGGCTAAATTTAAAAAAACGTCACAATAGTTTGGCGCTGTTTAAAAAAACGTCACAAAACTTTGACTTTTTAAAAAAACTACACAATGTTTAACTTTCAACTCACAGAGTTATCCAACTGTTAACTGGGTTATACGTAATGTTTAAAAAAACATCACAAAACTATTGTTTTGTTTAAAAAAACAACACAGAACTATTATTCTGTTTAAAAAAATATCACAAAAGTTCCCATTTGTTTTAAAAAAACATCACATAACTATTATCCCAGTTAACAGTTGGATAACTCCGTGAGTTGAAAGTTAAACATTGTGCGGTTTTTTTAAAAAGTGAAAGTTTTGTGACGTTTTTTTAAACAGCGCCAAACTATTGTGACGTTTTTTAAAATTTTGCCTATATTATTTAGAAAGTGCCCAAAAAATTCTTTGCCTAAGTAATTTGTAGATGTAAAATTGTGAAGACTTTTAATATATTCAAGTGCCCCAAAAATTCGTTGTCTTAGTAATTTGTAGATGTAGAATTTGAAGTCTTTAAATATTTTCAAGTCCTCAAAAAACTATATTTAGGATTAATATATTCAAGTGCCCAAAGACTTAAAACATTTGTAAATGTAGAAATGTTTGTATTACTAATTTAGTTATATCTGTTTTGATTTTTCACGTTCGATTTATATGAAAATAATTACAAATATTTTATTGCGGTTTCAATAGAAAACCGTGCAAATGGTCTCCAAAAATTACGAAACTTTGCGAGTAGGTTGGTCTCATGCAGCACAAGTCACCCCTACTTGTAAATGTTAGTTTCGACTCACAGTTCAATAAATATGGGCGCGTACCGTTTTTGGTTTAAAAAAAACTAAATAAAGTGGTACACGGTTGTATCTCGCAAACTGTGAGTCGAAACTCACTTCTACAAGTTGGGGTGACTTGCGCTACGTGAATCGACCTAATTGCAAAGTGTTAAAAATTTTAAATGTCATTTGTACGGTTTTGTCACGTTCCTCGCATGAAGAAGTAATTGACTTAGAATTTTTTTAGTGCGATTAGACTAGAAGACCATCCGAACGAATTTCAAAAAATACAAAATTTTGCGAGTAGGTTGGACACACCCAGCACAAGCCACCCCAACTTGTAGAAGTGAGTTTCGAATAACGGTTCGAGAGATACGGCCATGTGTCGCTTTTGTTTTAAAAAAAACCAAATAAAGCGGTACACGGCCGTATCTCGCAAACTATGTGTTGAAACTTAATTCTACAAGTTGGGGTAGCTTGTGCTAGGTGAATTTAAGAGAGTTGCAAAGTTTTATAAATCTTGGATGCCGTTTGTGTGGTTTTCTCACCTTCCTCGCATTAGAAGTAAATGACTTAGAAAGCGTTTAGTGCGGTTATACTAGAAAACCATTCAAACGACCTCTAAAAAATATGAAATTTAGCAAATAGGATGGTATCACGTAGCTCAAGCAACCCCAACTTGTATAGATTAGTTTCGACTAACGGTTTGAGAGATACGGGCATGCATCGCTTTCGCAACCAGATAATAACGTTGAGTGGGTGCAAATTTTAGCATATGTTCCACAACAATATTCTAGACTCAATATTTTCCTCAAAATTTATAACTTACAGAATAAGCAAACTATTGAAAGCAAGCAATATTACTTGTCTTAGTGTCTCATTTTGGTATAGCTAATTAGTATATGTATATGTGTGTATTTCATTTCCTCCATATTATCATGTTTCTTACGCATGAAAAGTTTAATGTTCTTCTCCCTCTCTTCATAAGCTCTAATTAGTATCTCTTATGTTAATAATTTTTTCATAAATATTAAATTATTGTAAAAATCGTGGTGGGGATAATGATTATATCATAATTATATTCGAATTTGTATCCATAATGGCAAATTGTAAAGGTACCCTTGTCGAATTTATCCATATTTGATTTTACTAGTATTTGTTTTAAAATCATTTCCGTTTTCTCCAAATATAGTAATAAGTTTTTTGATCGGTAAAAGTCCATATTTGAATTCGTATTCGTATTCGTATTCGGACTACAAATACAATTTCAATATAGAACTGATACTATCCACTTGATATGCCATCCGTTTGCAGCCCAGTTATAACTATGGTTACAATATAACTATGGTTACAGTCAATATAATTGCCTAGATACATGTGAACTGTTTCACAAGGTAAAGTAGCAAATTAAGGAATCCTGCATTAAGGACTTATTCATATTTCGTGGACAAATGTAATCACTCAACTCAACCGTCATTTCATGTTTCTGTAGTCTTCACTCAGAGCAAAGAACCAGAATGGCCTTTATCAACCACTTCTAACAAATTACACTTTATGTATTGTGAAAAACCCGGCCACTAAGGCCAGAAATGGATTGGATATAAAACGGCCAGTAGGAATTCTATATTCACATTTGTTTTTTAGTCCGAATACAAACTGAATACGGATTTTTACTGATCAAGAAACTGATTATCATATTTGGAGAAAATGGAAACGAATATAAAACGAATACTGAGTTAAGGATACCTTTACAATTTGTCATTATGGATACAAACACTAATATAATTATGATATAATCACTATACACAACATGACTTCTACAACAATTTAATATTTATGAAAATTTTATCAACACAATGGATAGTGATTAGAGTTTATGAAAAGAGTGAGAAGATTCACACACACACACAGACACACACACACACACACACACACACACACACAGATATATATATGTATATACACACACACACACAGTTGATACAGAGTTAAGGATACCTTTACAATTTGTCATTATGGATACAAACACAAATATAACTATGATATATAATCACTATACACAGCATGACTTTTACAACCATTAAATATTTATGAAAATTTTATCAACACAATAGATAGTGATTATAGTTTATGAAAAGAGTGAGAAGATTAACACACACACACACACAGACATATATATGTATATAAAAGCTATCAAGTGGCTCTCCTTCAATCCCCCAAAATTAAAGACTCAGATCTAACTTCACAAAACACATTCCCCCCTCCTCCCAAAAGTTTCCCCCCAAAACTCAAATTCAAATCCCTCCCCGCAAAACAACGTATTTAATTATTTAATTAATTTTCTCTCTCTCTTTCTCTCTCTCTCTCTCTCTATATATATATATATATATATATAGGGAAGCCTTCCGTTGTGCACTCGGTCTTCCCGCCTTCGTATATATATATATATATATATATATATATACAAGGCGTGTGCACAATGGAAGACTTCCCTATATATAGGGAAGTCTTCCGTTGTGCACCACCTATGGTACACAAGGTGTGTGCACTCGGCATATATATATATGGGAAGTCTCCCGTTGTGCACCACCTATACTCGGTCTTCCCACCTTCATATCGACGATCCGAACCATTCACATTGATCTACACATCTAAATTAGTCCAAATATATAAAATCAAATCATTTGAACTTCATTTGTCCATCCATTGAAGTGTTACAAAATCATTGTTTTTATAGTCACATGATGGATGGGCAAATGAATTTCAAATGATTTGATTTTACATATTTAGACTAATTTAGATGTGTAAATCAATGTGAACGTTTCATATTGTCGACACGAAGGTAGGAAAGCCGAGTACACACGAATGCACACGGAGGGGTGGTGCACATTGGAAGATTTTCCTATATATATATATATATATATATATATATATATATATATATGGCCTTCTTCGGTTGCAAACGGGTCTGTGTGCATAGATCTGTGCGAACTTTGATCTGGGCCATCCCATATTTTTTTAAATAAAATTTAGCCTTAAACCGTTGTTGGCAACGGCAGGTTAAGGCTAAATTTTATAAAAAATATTGCCTTAACCCGTCGTTGCCAAGGACGGGTTAAGGCAAAGTTCGAATTTCAGATCTGTATACAGTTCTTTTTCCTCCTTGATCTGTCCCCATTCTCTACTTCGTTTTTTGGGCCGAAAGTAAACCCAAGATCCCCAACCCTATTCCGAACTCCTCCGTCTGCTCCAACTCCTCCGTCGGATCCTCCATTTGCTCCTCCTCATCCTCTTCCATTCTCATACAATCTCTCTCTCCCAATATCTATATCGAAAGCCAATAAAAACCCTAGTTCGGGCACAAATCAAATTATTGGCTGAATTCGGAGTTATTTTGTAAGGTATTGACTAATTCTTTGCCTTCTTAGTTATAATTGTGTTGATTTTTCAATTTTTCCATAGTATATTATTGGCTAAATTTAAAAAAAACGTCACAATAGTTTGGCGCTGTTTAAAAAAAACGTCACAAAACTTTGACTTTTTAAAAAAACTACACAATGTTTAACTTTCAACTCACGGAGTTATCCAACTGTTAACTGGGTTATACGTAATGTTTAAAAAAACATCACAAAACTATTGTTTTGTTTAAAAAAACAACACAGAACTATTATTCTGTTTAAAAAAATATCACAAAAGTTCCCATTTGTTTTAAAAAAACATCACATAACTATTATCCCAGTTAACAGTTGGATAACTCCGTGAGTTGAAAGTTAAACATTGTGCGGTTTTTTTAAAAAGTGAAAGTTTTGTGACGTTTTTTTAAACAGCGCCAAACTATTGTGACGTTTTTTAAAATTTTGCCTATATTATTTAGAAAGTGCCCAAAAAATTCTTTGCCTAAGTAATTTGTAGATGTAAAATTGTGAAGACTTTTAATATATTCAAGTGCCCCAAAAATTCGTTGTCTTAGTAATTTGTAGATGTAGAATTTGAAGTCTTTAAATATTTTCAAGTCCTCAAAAAACTATATTTAGGATTAATATATTCAAGTGCCCAAAGACTTAAAACATTTGTAAATGTAGAAATGTTTGTATTACTAATTTAGTTATATCTGTTTTGATTTTTCACGTTCGATTTATATGAAAATAATTACAAATATTTTATTGCGGTTTCAATAGAAAACCGTGCAAATGGTCTCCAAAAATTACGAAACTTTGCGAGTAGGTTGGTCTCATGCAGCACAAGTCACCCCTACTTGTAAATGTTAGTTTCGACTCACAGTTCAATAAATATGGGCGCGTACCGTTTTTGGTTTAAAAAAAACTAAATAAAGTGGTACACGGTTGTATCTCGCAAACTGTGAGTCGAAACTCACTTCTACAAGTTGGGGTGACTTGCGCTACGTGAATCGACCTAATTGCAAAGTGTTAAAAATTTTAAATGTCATTTGTACGGTTTTGTCACGTTCCTCGCATGAAGAAGTAATTGACTTAGAATTTTTTTAGTGCGATTAGACTAGAAGACCATCCGAACGAATTTCAAAAAATACAAAATTTTGCGAGTAGGTTGGACACACCCAGCACAAGCCACCCCAACTTGTAGAAGTGAGTTTCGAATAACGGTTCGAGAGATACGGCCATGTGTCGCTTTTGTTTTAAAAAAAACCAAATAAAGCGGTACACGGCCGTATCTCGCAAACTATGTGTTGAAACTTAATTCTACAAGTTGGGGTAGCTTGTGCTAGGTGAATTTAAGAGAGTTGCAAAGTTTTATAAATCTTGGATGCCGTTTGTGTGGTTTTCTCACCTTCCTCGCATTAGAAGTAAATGACTTAGAAAGCGTTTAGTGCGGTTATACTAGAAAACCATTCAAACGACCTCTAAAAAATATGAAATTTAGCAAATAGGATGGTATCACGTAGCTCAAGCAACCCCAACTTGTATAGATTAGTTTCGACTAACGGTTTGAGAGATACGGGCATGCATCGCTTTCGCTTGAAAAAAACCAAAATAAAGCGATATACCGCCGTATCTCTCCAACCGTGAGTCGAAACCCACTTCTACAAGTTGGGATTACTTGTGCTAGGTGAATTTAAGCAAGTTGCAAATTTTTAAAAATTTTGGATGTTGTTTGTGCGGTTTTCTCACGTTCCTCGAATTAGAAGTAATTGACTTAGAAAGCATTTAGTGCGGTTAGACTACAAAACCCTTCAAACATCCTCCCAAAAATACGAAACTTTGCGACTAGGATGGTCTCACATAGCACAAGCCTTTCCAACTTTTAGAAGTGAGTTTCGACTCACGGTTAGCGAGATACAGGTGTGTATCACTTTTGGTTGTAAAAAACACAAAAGAAGCGATACACGGCCGTATCTCTCGAACCGTGAGTGAAAATTCACTTCTACAAGTTGGGATGGCTTGCTAAGTGAATTCAAGCAAGCTGCAAAGTTTTATAAATTTTGGATGCCGTTTGTGCGGTTTTCTCACGTTCCTCGCATTAGAAGTAATTAAACTTAGAAAATTTTTAGTGCGTTTAGACTAGAAAACCCTCTAAACAGGTTCCAAAAAATACGAAACTTTGTGAGTAGGTTGGTCTCACCTAGAACAAGCCACCCCAACTTGTAGAAGTGAGTTTCGATTCACGGTTCGAGAGATACGTGCGTATATCGCTTTTGGTTGTAAAAAACCCAAATAAAGCGATCCACGGCCATATCTCTCGAACCGTGAGTCGGAACTCACTTCTACAAGTTGGGATCACTTTTGGTAGGTGAATTCAACCGATTTACAAAGTTTTATAAATTTTGGATGCCGTTTGTGCGGTTTTCTTACATTCCTCGCATAAGAAGTAAATAAAATTAGAACTTTTTTAGTGCGTTTAGACTAGAAAATCCTCCAAACGGGTTCCAAAAAATACGAAACTTTGTGAGTAGGTTGGTCTCACCTAGCACAAACCATCCCAACTTGTAGAAGTGACTTTCGACTCACGGTTTGAGAGATATAGGCGTGTATCGGTTTTGGTTGTAAAAAACTTAAATAAAGCGATACACGGCCGTATCTCTCGTACCGTGAGTCGAAACTCACTTCTACAAGTTGGAGTGGCTTGTGCTAGGTGAATCCAAGTAAGGTGGAAAGTTTTATTAATTTTGGATGCCGTTTGTGCTGTTTTCTCATGTTCCTCGCATAAGAAGTAAATATAGTTGGAAATTTTTTAGTGCGTTTAGACTAGAAAACCCTATAAACGGCTTTCCAAAGATACGAAACTTTGTAAGTAGGTTGGTGTCACCTAGCAGAAGCCACCCCAACTTGTAGAAGTGAGTTTCGACTCACGGTACGAGAGATACGGCCTTGTATCGGTTTATTTGAGTTTGTTACAACCAAAACCGATACTCGCCCGTATCTCTCCAACCGTGAGTCGAAACTCACTTCTACAAGTTGGAGTGGCTTGTGCTACGTGAATCCAACCAAGTTGCATTGTATTGCTATTTTTCGTTGTCATTTATGCCTTTTTTTTCCACAATTTCACTATGTTTATAGATGATAGATAAATGGATGTAACGCTTATGAACTAAGCTTAATTTTTTTTCCCACAAACAAATGGCTAGAACGAGGCAACCGAGAAGCCCTTTCGGTTCCGCTAGTGTCGCACCAATTATAGAGGTAAAATTGATTATTATTATTGGTTTTAAATACGAATATGCAATATTATCTCAATAATAACAACATTTATCTTTGTTCATGTAGGTTGGTGGCTGTAAATCTACATCTGCTGAAGCAGATCCTTTGTTCTCGATTTCCGTTACACCTCCTGGATTGTTGGACCCAAGCTTACTCACGTTGCAGGATATACACCGATCCGAAACCGTGTGGAATGGGTCCGCTAAAAAATGTAACTTCCGGAAGCACACGATTCTTCCTTTTGACCCCGGTATTATACCGTACTTGGTTGAGGCCGATTTCTACGGAGCTAGATTCATTGGGGAAGTGAAGCTGGATCGGCCATTACTTACAGCTCTTGTCGAGTGATGGAGGCCGGAAACATATACATTCCACCTATCTGTAGGTGAGATGACTGTCATTCTGCAAGATGTAGCCGTCATAACTGGGCTACCAATAGATGGGGTCGCCATGACGGGGAACATGGACTTTAACCGAGTAGCAATTGTTCGTGATTTACTCGGTATCGACCTACAGTTGAACTCAGTTGAACTTGGCCCAAACAAGAGAGGACGTTGAAAAAGAAATCCTCGAAAATATTCTCCATGATTATGATGAAGATTTATTACATGAACATATAGAAGCTGCGAAAGACAAAGCCGAATTTGAATTTTGGAATGAAATGTTCGACGGGAAATTACTGTATAATAGTTTGTTGAAATTGCAGTTCGAGGAGGATTATTTGACCCCCGATTCGGACGAGGAAACCATAATCTACTATGCTCGTGCGTACATCTTTCGTATGATCGGGGGAGTGATCTTCCCTAACTCATCTGATTCGAGCGTGCCGCTAATGTATCTACGGTTGTTGGAAAATTTCGGTTATGCGGGCCGTTTCAGTTGGAGGAGTGCGGCATTGGCAGTACTCTATAGGAATTTGTGTGCTACATCATTAGGTGTCGTACAAATGGGTGGCTCGATGGTACTACTGCAAATTTGGAGTTGGGAATGCATCCAAATCGGATGTCCCCGTATTATTGAACCGACACCAGATTGGTTGGCTGAGCTGGGGGTCCCAGAGATGTTACCTCCCTTAGGAGTATATTTGGTGGGGCAACACACGTGGGTCGATAACCCACGCCAATCTCTTACCTACTATATAGATGAGTTGGATAGTTGCGGGATGAGTTCGTCAATTGGGAACCGTACTCATCCGCCAGGTTGGCAAGGGTTCCACCGGTTTGTTTGGTTGGTGCGCTATGGTTGACGGCCGCACCACTTATGAATTTTTCTGTTGTTGAGTTCCAGTATCTGGATAGAGTGATACGGCAGTTTGGATATCAGTAGAAGATTCCTGAGGTCTGAGGTTATGATAAAAAGTTGCACGAGGTAAGAGGAATGGGTCGAGTGCCCAACTTCGATTGGGCTGATTTCCACCGGGTCCATGTGGTCAACTGGAATACCATGCGGTATCAAATGACACCGAACATGATGTAATTCGCAATACTGTATGATGGGTCCTACCAACAAATTTACATGACGTGGTAAAAGCAGATTACACGATTGTATGTTTCCCCACGGGCCGCTTTACCAGCCGGTGTTCAGATTCCAATTCCCCCATTTGAGGTGGAACCACCTCCGGCATATTCCTATTCCCAGTCGATGTACCAACCAAAGGCTGAGACATATCGAAACTTGGTTAGTCAAATTTCACCCAATTTTATATACTTGGTATGCATGTATTGTTATTTGAGGAGGTGGGTGATATATTTAGTATGCATGTTGTTTAGATTGAAATTTTCAACCTAATGTAGATTGAAAACACATGGAAAAATGTTCGGATAGCTACTCGCATCTTGAAGAGTAAGGTACCCGAGAGCGTTAAGGAGATAATGCGGGAGATGCTAAAGTCGTGCCATCGTAGTCTTGAGGACGTGGGTGAAGGTCCGCAACTTGAGGCGTATTTGAAAGCCAACGTGCCAACAACAAGTTCTAGGCAAAAGAGCGTGACAAGGCAGGGAATTCACATCGCCGAGCCACAACAAGTGCAACAACAGCAAAATCCTGAAGAAGTTGAGGAGGATCAGTGGTCGGATGACCCTCAATCCCCAGGACACAAGGCAGACGGCGAAATCCTCAAAGGAAGCGGAACCCGCCCGATCAATTCACACCAAGCGGTCGTAAACCGCGTGATCGTAAAAGGTAGTATCTAATAATCTATTCGTTATTAGTAGTTTAGTATTTGGTTGATGATTTAAATATTCAAATAACTAATTCATAGTTTGTTTCTATATTGATAAATTGTTGTAGATAAATACCGGGCATGCATGGAAGCCAACCTGAACAACGTCTTGATAAAGTTTTTTATAATTTAGAAAGTTTCGGGCTGTGTAATTACTGTGAAAATTTTTTAGAACTGTATTGATTTGAATTAGTTGTGTATATTATGACATTGTCAATTGGCATGCTTTAAAATTGTTGTGAAGTTATCTGTTCTATTATATACATTGATGTGAAGTGGATTCATGGCTTTTGGTTTGTGAATGAACGTTATTAACTTTTTGTGAATGAACTAATTATTTGAATTGATGTGAATTGCTGAATTGATGTGAAACATCTGTAGAAGTTGTTGTGAATGAAAAAATTTTGTGGAGTTGTATTTGTATCAACCAAAGCACATAGAGCTCACACAGACGAAAGTTCTGTAAAAATCTCTCTACTTAACCCGTTATTGACGATGACGGGTTAAGTGATCTTAACTCGTCATCACCAATAACGGGTTAAGTAGAGAGATATTGGCAGGTCTTCATCCCCTACAGACCAAGTATTGATAAAGTACTGCCAATATCTCTTTACTTAACCCGTTATTGGAGATAACGGGTTAAGATAACTTAACATGTTATCCTCAACAACGGGTTAAGTAGAGAGATATTGTCAGGATTTCATCCCCTGCAGACCAAGTATTAATAAAGTACTGCCAATATCTTTCTACTTAACACGTTATTAGATATAACGGGTTAAGATCACTTAACCCGTTATCCTCAACAACGGATTAAGTAGAGAGATATTGGCAGGACTTCATCCCCTACAGACCAAGTTTTCATAATATCTATCTACTTAACCTGTTATTGATGATGACGGGTTAAGTGATCTTAACCCATTATCCCCAATAACGGGTTAAGTAGAAAGATATTTTTATGTTTTTTACAATTTTCTCTTCACTCTTTGCGAACAGTGTCTATGGAAGAAGATATCAAAGACAGATGATCTATGCTTGTATATCATTTATATATTTTAATAATTTCCATTTTTTCCCACCTAACTAATCAATATTAAATCATGAAGGTTAAACCCTTAAAAAAATACCACAAAATAAAAGATGGTTTTTTTATTTTTAAAAATCAATTGTTGTAATATATATTCTTACCCCTAATATGTAAAATCTTCAGCAATACGTACACATATCCAGTTCATACACCTAACCCCTAACCGTACCCCCCAAATTCTTCTATTTTTTCGTAATTTTTAAAGTTTATTCACTCTTTATTTTCTTTTCTTTCCTTTTGTGTCTTTAGGATGCAAAATCTGTGACAAGTACAAAGTGCATTAGTACAAGGATGATGAGAATGAGAATGGAATGGAGTTTCATCAACTCTTGACTTCCATAACTTGCACCACATGTATATCCCCACTTGTAGAACCCAATAAATGAAAAGATTCAGTATGGTTTAGAGCGGAGAGTCATTAGATCCAATATAGGAAAAATTCTAAAGTCTCTCAACTCATTACGAGCATTGTCTCCTGAACTCTGCAAAGTGACATTCATATGCTTGTACATCATTTATATTTTTTATTAATTTCCATTTATTGCCACATAACTAACCAATATAAAATCGTTAAGATTAAATGTGGGAAGAAATTCAAAAAATAAAATATGATAAGCTAGGGTTAGGGTAAGCTAGGGTTATGTTAGGGTTAGGGTAAGCTAGGGTTAAGGGTTAGTGTTGGATTATGTGTTAGGGTTAGGGTAAGGGTTAATACTTTTAGTAAGAGTTTGTTTTGGGTTTTAATTAATTAGGTTAATATTTGTACCTCTCCGATCTAAAGCGCACTGAATCTTTTTCCTTATTAGGTTCTACATGTGAGGTTCTACATGTGGTGCCCACTTTGTAGAGTGAAATGTAATAGTAGGCAAGTTATGGACATGTTTTTTTTTCTCCACAGTTGGATCTGATGACTCTCCGATCTAAAGCGCACTGAATCTTTTCCCTTATTGGGTTCTACATGTGGGGTTCTACATGTGGTGCCCACTTTGTAGAGTGAAATGTAACAGTAGGCAAGTTATGGACATGTTTTTTTTCACAGTTAGATCTGATGACTCTCCGATCTAAAGCGCACCGAATCTTTTCCCTAATTAGGTTCTACATGTGGGGTTCTACATGTGGTGCCCACTTTGTGGAGTAAAATGTAATAGTGGGCAAGTTATGTACTTTAGGTTTTTCCCATATTGGATCTACATGTGGGGATATTCATGTGGTGCAAGTTATGGAATCCATGAGTTGATAAAACTCCATTCTATCCTAATTGACATGATCCTTATAATACTGCTCTTTGTACTTATCACAGATTTTGCATATATCGGCCACAAAAAGCATTATTACAAGGATCATGTGAATGAGATTGGAATGAAGTTTTATCAACTCATGGATTTCTTAACTTGCCTACTTTTACATTTCACTCTACAAAGTGGGCACCACATGTAGATCCCCACATGTAGAACCCAATAATGGAAAAAACCAAGGAAATAGCTATATATAAACTTCACATTGGAGGTTTATCCCTTCATATAGCATCCTGTGCCCTTGCTCTTTTTCACTTCATAGTTTCCTCGTCACTCAGATAGATTTAGCTAAGTCTATATCGAGGAATGGAGTGTTCATTTTGTTTAGGATAACTTAGCCTACTATTATTGGAGACTCTATAATGTGGGCACCACATGTAGATCTCCACATGCAGAACAAGTCCATAACTCGATTACTATTATATTTCACTGTACAAAGTAGGCACCACATGTAGAGATCCCCATAAGTCCATAACTTGCTTTTACAATCAAAGAACAGAGATGGCAACGCAGCGGGGGGTGAAAGGAAGGGGATGAAAGAGTTTTAAGATATAACTCCTAACCCTAACACTAACCTTAACTATAACCTTAACCCATAACCCTAACACTAACCATAACCCTAGCACTAACCCCTAACACTAACCCTAACCCCTAACACTAACCCTAACCCTAACCCTAACACTAACCCTAACCCTAACCTTAACCCATAAAAAATTACATTAAACTTGTGTAAAAAAATACAAAAAATTGAAATATAATTTGGGAAAAATCATTCTAAAACAAATTAATCAATTTTAGAAGTCTAAACATTGTATGTTGATAAAAAAAACGGGAACCGGAAGTCGAGGCCTATCTTTAACCCCATTATCCATAACCCTCTAACCCTAGCCCTAACCCTATTAACACTCTAACTCTTAAACCAATGATAATATTTACGAAAAATGATATTACATGTTTATTTTTTATATATATTATATACGCAATATTCAATTTGTTTGTATTGTATATTATTATTTGTTTTATGAACATATTTTTCTTAGAAAAAATATATCCACCTTAACCCGTTAAGGTGGATATATTATTATATCCACCTTAACCCGTATTGTATATTATTATTTGGAGATAACGGGTTAAGTGAGCTTAACCCGTTATCGCCAACAACAGGTTAAGGTATAATATATTGGCCAAAATTTATTATCAAAATGTTAAGTTTGTACAACAAAAACCAAAATGTCTACCAACCTAACTCGTTATTGGGGATAACGGGTTAAGCTCAGTTAACCTGTTATCCTCAATAACGGGTTAAGTATCCTAATATTGTCCAAAGTTGGACTTCAAAATTTGAAGATTGTATCACAAAGGAGAAGACACTGCAAATATCAATCAATCTAACCCGTTATTATCGATAACGGGTTAAGTTATCGTAACCCGTTATCTATAATAACGGGCTAGATTTTGCGATTTTGGCAGATTTTGTCTTCAAAATGTTAAGTTGTACAACAGAAAGCAAATACACTGGGTTTATCTACCTACCTAACCCGTTTTTGGAGATGACGGGTTAAGCTTACTTAACCTGTTATCTCCAATAACGGGTTAAGTATCCCAAAGCTGTCCGAACCTTGCTCTGATACCAATCTCTGTAGCGTCCCGAATTTCTAATATGATATCTTAGAAATACGTGACACAATTCCCAGCATCAACTTCAATGTAATATTAAACACAGTCCAAAAACACAGATAATTTTTTATTCCAAACTTTTATTACAACCATCTTTACAAACACAGCGGAATACAAACACCTTGAATTACAAACTTTCTTTTACAACACTTCTTTTACAAAATTCCACAAAAGCTCTATTACAACAATTTATCTCAAGCATCCAAACCCCAAGCTTTAAGCAACAACAACCTGTAAAACATGAGGCTAGAGATAATCCCTAACCCCCAAAACTAAAGGAGTCAGCCATAAAGGTGTGATTGACATAAAAACAAAAAACATGATTAAATCATAAAACATAGAGTCATCCACAACATGTATCGTCAGCAAGAATAAAGGAATGAGAAATAAAAAATAAGTAAAGCATGAAAACATCAAAGAATATAAGATAGTAAATAGTAAAATATGAAAATATCAAGTGAATCTAGACTAAGTGTCAAGTGTAGGAAAAATAGAAAAATACAAGCATAAAACCAAGTCAAGAAAACACAAGCTCTATATGCTGACTCTCTAAAACGTACTTGTCGGTTTCTATGCATTCCATAGTACATAGGTCCGGAGCAAGCCCTTAACGATCTCCACTTATAGGGATAACCCCTCGTTATGCAACTAATCCTACTACGGTGATGGGAAACAAGATCCAGAATACTCTGCGAATAGGCACCACAGCCCTCGACGCGCAAGCATCATGTAAGATAGTTAAAAATCAACCGGAGATTTATCTCCCAAACCCGTGTATCCCACGAATAGGCTTGCAAGGCCCTTGACGTGCAGATACACCAGGTACATTCCCTGAATAGGCCTGCCGACCCTCGATACGTGTAACGCCCCGCACTCAGTCCGTACGCACACAATTAATTAAATTCTAACCACGCCCACCACAGGCTGCCTCAAAAGGGTGTTCGGACGTTGGGTAACCCTTCTTCATTGGCTTCCTAATATATGTATACTTCTTTCCTATTGTATGGCCGATATGGGATAATATTTCCCATGGTCAACCCGGGGGTCAAAGCACACCCATACACATTCATTCATTCATTCCTTCCTTCTTTCATTTTATGCCATATATATATATATATGGTCAACCTAGTCAAAGCACTCATCCACACTCACTTCCATTCTTTTCTTTCTTTTCTTTCCATCCACATGCCACGTCAACTTCCACTTCCATCCATCCATTCTTTCCTTTCTTTATTATTTAGTATATATATACACTATATATACTATATACTACTATATACTAGTATATTTATATATACTCTCTTAGAAATACGGGGTTTCACAATACGCGAATGCACCCTGCATGCTCCGTGAATAGGCCTGCAGACCCTCGACACGCGAACACACAAATGTCCTCTCAAGACATAACAACAAACAGTCCTGGAACGCATCCGTTGGACTAACAAAACCATGAGCCTATACTTACGTTTCCCAAGTTCCATCACATCCCCATTAGTGCCTGTCCTTAAGTTGATTATTATTAAACCACCAAAAATCCCCATCTCTAGAGTTAGTGCATCCTGCCGGACTTAAATACTCAACATCAACTAAACCAAGACCCCCCAGGTCTAACTCAAAAAATCTCAACTGCCGGTTCCAGGACTCCCACTCAACTCCTAGAGATCCCAACAAGTCCAAAACTCACTAATCCATCGTCAAAATGATCAAAGGGAGAAACCTCTCCAAATCAACAAAATCCAAATCTTTATAAAATTTATTAATCCAAATCCAATAATAAAATATCTTGAAACATATATTCTGTAGAAAGAATAATATCTAGAATAGTAAGTTATAAATCCAAAAAAAACATTTAAAGAATCAACCATTTAAAGAACACCTGGAAAACTCAAGAAACATCAGTATCAGTCGACTGAAAAACCAGAGTCGGTCGACTGTCCAGAGCGAAAATCCAACCTTTTAAGAAAAATAAATTCTAAGTGTTGACAGTCGACTGTAAAAGTCATCAGTCGACTGTCCAGAGCAAAATCCAACATCTTTAAGAAAATAAATTCTAAGTATTGATGGTCGACTGTAAAAGACACCAGTCGACTGTCCAGAGCAAAAATCCAACATCTTTGAGAAAATAATTTCTAAGTAGTAGCAGTCGACTGCTAATAGTCACCAGTCGACTGTCCAGAGTGAAAATCCAACACTTCGAGAAAATACCAAAACAGAGCAGAGACAGTCGACTGGAGAAATGGTTCAGTCGACTGTTCCGCACGAGATTTCAAGAAAAAACGAGAAAACACAGCAGCCAGGTTGCGACGGTCGACTGTCGAAACATACCAGTCGGCTGTCTCACCTACAGACTGCAATTTGGGTTGTACATAATTCAACCGATACGAAGATTTACCTTACAAAAACAAAAATCTATAAAAGTATATTTCTGATATGATCAAATACAACTTATAAGATATACAAGGATCCATAAAAACCAATCGAAAAATACTTGAATTGATAAAATAACTTTTTGATGAACTTCTTCAAAATTAAAATAGGAACATGTACATATATCAAAATTAGAGTTTTTAAGAATAAATCATACATAAAAAAAAAACTTTGTTTTATATTCCAAACATATCAATACCAAAATAAGTTGAGATATAGTCAAATCCTTTGAAAACACATAAAACTCTATTTCTTCTAAAATACTATATTCATGAAAACGTTCGTGCATGTTCGTGCACCAAAGAAAACTTCACCAATCCATAAACTAAAATAAAAAAATATTCAAATATCAAACTTAGTATTTGAGTAAATCCAAATTCAAATGAAATCTTTCACAAAACCACAAATCTCCAAATTTAATCAAAAAAATGTATCAATCCCCAATTTTAGTCATCACAACTCAAATCCTCAAACATGGTCTTTTAATCCATTATTCATTCTCAAGATTCCTCAAACTCAAACTCAACTATTCTCAATAGTTGATTCATGAACCAAAACAAATTTATCATCAACATGGCCAAGTTGCATTCATCCAACTCACCAATAATCCAAAAAATCTCATCTTTAATTAATTAATGCATAACATTCATCATACTCAATCAAGTCAGCAATAATCCAACATTATTAGCCTACTCACAATTTATATTAGGTTCTCCAACAATCTAAAATTATCCATATGCAACTCTACTCACAATAACTAGATCTCAAAGATCCAATTTTATCATCCATCCAACATACATATTCATACCAAACCCTAGCATGCTTTCTACTAGATGAAACACCACATACCACATAAATTACACAAAACAAACAAAACAATTTACATCACTCACATCGATGGAGAGATCAAACGAATGTAACAAAGCAAGACAAAGAATCCCTCCTTTGCAAAGAATCCAAGATCCCCTCTTTGAATCTCCAAGAAATTAAAAATAATAAAACCTTGTGTCATACAGCGAAAGACGGCTGCACTCCACCTTTTAAATAGCCGAAATTAGAAGAATTAGTATTTTGAACATATTTGCAAAATAATCCTTTTAAAATATAACTTTACATAAATAGATCCCTATACTTGGAAACTTGATAAAACCAATTTAATTGAGATTTAAAAACAAAATAAACCATTCATTTCCAGCCGGCACTGATTAAAAAGTTCAGAAAAATAATTTTGCACTTTCATCCCTCAAAATGACAATTTTGCAAAAAGTCCCTTCTTCTTGTAATATTTGCAAATAGGTCCAATAAATATTAGAAAAATCTAGAAAAATTAAAATTAATCCCAAATAATAAATAATGATTTTCCACAAAATAATTTTGCCTTTTGAACTTCCCAAGAAAATATTTACACGTATTTTGCACGTGTAAATATAAATTTTCAGAAAATATTTACTAAATCCCCAAAAAAATCATTTTAATTCAATTATAAATCTATAAAAATATTATTTAAAAATACGGGGTACTACACTACCTTCGTGTGGTGTGCTATTCCCAGATTGAATGTGAGAAAAGCCATCGATCCCCTTAAGCATGTACTTGTAGGCTCTCTCTGAAGAACAACCAAGATCGACCAACTGTTTTGAGTGAATACTCAATTCACGGTAACGAGAGGCAAAATTGTCGCCCATACTATTGGGAACGGGTATACTACTTCTTGTCAGTTGATCCCGGGTCCATCGTCTACAAATATATTGCTCCGGTAGTGCAGTGTGATCGGTGAACCGAAAAACTGCGAATAGATATTTGCATGGAATGCCTAAGAATTCATACATGGAACAAGGGCATTTAGCTAATTTACTGATTTTGCAAAAAGAAATCACCTTCCCCGGTTCTGAATTTCCACAAATCGTGACAGAAAAAGTTGAACTATCCGGTGTATCCATACTTGCAATGACACTCACATTAAGTAATAAGCTTTTTACGAGTTCTTGTTGGAATTTGTAGAAACTCTTTAGTGTGTATGTTCCGGCCATTTGTAACTCCAATGCCCATTCGGTCTTCAATTTTGGCATTTCCTCGCGATTATGATGAGTTTCTTTAAGTTCTTCGTGTCTTTGTTTTACTAAGACTCGGTCGAAGATAACGGCAAATTCATGCAATGAGTACTTCTTATGAGTATGTTGCTTCAAGGATGAATGTAACGATTCACTACGTTGGGTACTCAACATGCCGCCCCAATATGACTCTCTTGCATACACGGGAGCCCATTTCTCGCGAATCTCAAATTTATCGTTCAACCATTTGTTGCTCTCAAGTTTGTATTGCGAAATCAAAATTTTTCACTTCTGTTCAAATTCAGTTTTATATTCCGTAGTGTAGATGATAGTCTTCAGAGTATCCCTAAACTCATCAATGTTATTCGACATATGTACTTATTGCAGTAACTTATCCATAATATGCCAAATGTAATATCTATGTTCAGTGGCTGGGAAGACTTTCTTAACTGCAGCACTTATTCCATGATCATCATCTGTCATGATACCCACCGAATCACAAGCCATTACAACTCACCACTTTTCGAAGAACCACTCAAATAAGGATGCATTCTCAATTAGAATGAACCCGCAACCCAGGAATATTGATTGCCAATGATGGTTGGCTCCAACAAATGCTACGAATAACATCTCGTATCGGTTTGTATTGTAGGTAGCATCAAAGCAAACAACACTCCCAAATACGTCGAAATTCTTTCGAGCGATACCATCCACCCAAATACAATGGGACAATCGCCCTTCGGAATCACATTGGTAATCATAAAAAAATAAAGGATCGGTCTCCTTTTTAGATTCAAAGAACTCAAGTAGCATTTTCCCACTGTGTCCTTTTAAACCGTCCATCTCGTCTCTTCTTAGATTTCTAACATCGGTTTTAGTGAATCCAATTTTTTCATTACCTCCACTTGCACCTTCGAAGTAAAGCATTTGTTTGCATATGGGGACATTAGCTTCGATAAGTTGATCAATTACTTTTTTATCTGTATTTGTCAATACATGGTTTGCAGGTAGCAAGTGACGTCTACCGGGTGAAGTAAATTCGTGATTGTGTGGTTCATTAAATGAATAAATAATCCACGAATTACTTTGTGAGTTTAGTTTGACACGAACGAAAGCTTTGTAACCCGTTCTAGAAATAGTTCACCGTCTAGCTTCATTCTGATTATTCGGTGACTCCCCGACTTTATTACATACATATAATTTATCCACTACATAATTTTCCTTGTATTTATTTCCACCCTTACGCAAAGCGAAACTCGCACATTTACAGTATAATGAATAAAATTTTTCTGCCTCTTCTAAAGTGGGAAATGTCATACCAATCTTCGGTTTTAAGTGCTCGTCAACATGAGGAAAAAACTCGCCAATTTGTTGTGCCCTCACAAATTTTTCTCCGGCAGCAGAACTTCCTTCAAAACTGTCCACATCTAAGAAAACAAAAAGGAGAACAATTAGGGCTACTAAACCCGTTACGGAATGTGATGAAAAATTTCTAACTTTATTTACTTATTAATAGAGTAACATGAGAGAACCAAACAAAAGACATCCAAAATTTATAAAACTTTACAACTCGGTTCAATTCACGTAACACAAGTCACTCCAACTTGGAGAAGTGAGTTTTGACTAAGGATTCGATAGATACGGGTGTGTATCGCTTTATTTAGGTTTTATCAACCAAAAGCGATACACACCCGTATCTCACCAATTGTCAGTCAAGACCAATTGTCAGTCAAGACTAACATCTACAATTTGAGGTTGCTTGTGCATCGTGAGACCATCCTACTCGCAAAGTTTCGTATTTTTTGGAGGTCGTTAGAAGGGTTTTCTACTCTAACAGTACTGAAAAGGTTCTAAGTAATTTAGTTCTTCATGTGAGGAATTACAAAACCACACAAACGGCATCCAAAATTTATAAAACTTTGTACCTCGGTTGAATTCACCTAGCACAAGCTATCCCAACTTGTAGAAGTGAGTTTCGACTCACGGTACGAGAGATATGGCCGTGTATTGCTTTATTTGTGATTTTTACAACCAAAAGCGATACACGCCCGTATCTCCCGAACCACGAGTCAAAAGTCACTTCTACAAGTTGGGATGGCTTGTGCTATGTGAGACCATCCTAGTTGCAAAATTTAGTATTTTTTAGAGGTCGTTTGATGGGTTTTGAAGTCTAACCGCACTAAACGCTTTTTAAGTCATTTACTTCTAATGCGAGGAACGTGGAAAAACTGCACAAACGGCATCCAAAATTTATATAACTTTGCATCTTGCTTGAATTAACCTAGCACAAGCCATCTCAACATGTAGAAGTGAGTTTCGACTAACGGTTCGAAAGATATGGCCGTGTGTCGCTTTTTTTGGGTTTTTTCTCCCAAAAGCGATACACGCCCGTATTCTCCAACCATGAGTCAAAATGCTACTCTACAAGTTGGGGTTACTTGTGCTACGTGAGACCATCTTACTCACAAAGTTTCGTATTTTTTGGAAGTCGGTTGAAGGGTTTTCTACTCTAACCGCACTAAACGCTTTCTAAGTCATTTACTTCTAATGCGAGGAACGTGAGAAAACCGCACAAACGACATCCAAAATTTATAAAACTTTGCAGCTTACTTGAATTCACCTAGCACAATCCATCCCAACTTGTAGAAGTGAGTTTCGACTCACGGTTCGAAAGATATGGCCGTGTATCGCTTTATTTGTGTTTTTTTCAACCGAAAGCGATACACGGCCGTATCTCTCGAACCGTGAGTCAAAACTAACTTCTACAAGTTGTGGTTGCTTGTTCTACGTAAGACCAACGTACTCACAAAGTTTTGTATTTTTTTGAACCCGTTTGGAGGGTTTTCTAGTCTAACCGTACTAAAAAATTCTAAGTCATTTACGTCTTATGCGAGGACCGTCAAAAAACCGCACACACGGCATCTAAAATTTATAAAACTTTGCGACTTGCTTGAATTCACGTAGAACAAGCCACCGCAACTTGTATAAGTAATTTTCGACTAACGTTTCGGAAGATACAGCCGTACATGGCTTTATTTGTGTTTTTTCCAAGCAAAAGCAATACATGCCCGTATCTCTCAAACCGTGAGTCGAAACTAACATCTACAAGTTGGGATTGCTTGTGCTACGTGAGACCATCCTACTCGCAAATTTTTGTATTTTTTCGAGGTCGTTTGAAGGGTTTTCTAGTCTAACTGCACGAAAATATTTCTAAGTCATTTACTTCTAATGCGAGGAGCGTGAGAAAACCCCACAAACGACATCCAAATTTTATAGAACTTTGCAGCTTGCTTGAATTCACCTAGCACAAGCCATCCCAACTTGTACAAGTGAGTTTCGACTTACGGTTCCAGAGATACAGCCGTGTATCGCTTTATTTCGTTTTTTTTAACCGAAAGCGATACACGACCATATCTCTCCAACCGTGAGTCGAAACTAACTTCTACAAGTTGTGATTGCTTGTGCTACGTGAAACCATCCTACTCGCAAAGTTTCGTATTTTTTGAGGTCGTTTGCAGGGTTTTCTAGTCTAACCGCACTGTAAATGTTCTAAGTAATTTAATATGTACGACACGATTAAAAATACAACACAATCTACAATATCGTCGACCGATCAACAACTATTGCACCGTGTAAGTTTATCAAAATACTACTTAGAAATTTCTACATCTACAAAATTTTCAGGCAATTTTCATATATGGTAAAATTTTGGAAAGAGACAAACAATTTAAAAATCAATACAATTACAATTACTAAGACAAAGATTTAATCATTACCTTACAAAATAAATCTGGATTGCGCCAATGTAGGTCTCGTGGCCGAACTAGGGTTTTGTTTTTGCGATGACAGAGTTGGGTTTGGAAATTTGGAGTAGAGATCGGGAGATGGAGATTATATGGGGATCGAAGAGGAGGAGGAGCGGACTGAGGTGGAGGAGAAAACGGAGGAGGAGAGGTTTCAATTTGGGGAGCAACGAACGGAAGAGAGAGAGAGAGAGAGAGAGAGAGAGAGAGAGAGAGAGAGAGAGAGAGAATCGCCTTAATGGTAGAGGAGGGAAGTGAGAGAGGAGTCGCCGGAGTGAGAAATTCACGATTTCGGAGATAAAACTGGGTTTGGGTTCATCCAAAAACGATTTTGAGAATGGGGAGAAGTCGACGAGTAAGAAGAACTATATACAGTTCCGAGATTATATCTATGCCTTAATCTGTCCTGGTAGCGACGGGTTAAGGCAATATTTTTTAATAAAATTTAGCCTTAATCCGCCGTTGCCAACGATGGGTTAAGGCTAAATTTTTTTAAAATATATATGGGCCGTTGGATTGGATCAAAGATCCAACGGCCCAGATCAAAGTTCGCACGGGTCTGTGCACACAGATCCGTTTGCAACCGAAGAAGCCCTATAAGTTCGCACGGGTCTGTGCACACAGATCCGTTTGCAACCGAAGAAGCTCTCTCTCTCTCTCTCTCTCTCTCTCTCTCTCTCTCTCTCTCTCTCTCTCTCTCTCTCTCTCTCTCTCTCTCTCTCTATATATATATATATATATAGGGTAAAAGGGATATGAGCAACTTGCTCATTTAATAAATGAGCAATTGATGAGGTGACATGCATGTGATACATTGAGTATCTAATCACTTTTAGGATTTCCCAATCACATGCATGCCACCTCATCACTTGCTCATTTACTAAATGAGCAAATTGCTCATACCCCTTTTTACCATATATATATATATATATATATATATATACACTCACTAATTAGCTATACCAAAATGAGATGCTAATAAAAGTAATATTACTTGATTTGAATAATTTGCTTATTCTGTAAAATATTGAGTCTAGAATATTGTTATGGAAAAACATACTGAAATTTGTACCCAACGACGGTAGTATGGAATGAGATCAAATAAAATATAAATAGTATGTATAAGTTCCATATATGAGTGCAATCATGGCCACTCAAATGCACAAATTTAGTAATTATATATAAACAAGATAATGAGTGCAGATAAAGTTTAGTACCAAATACATAAATTTCTCAACTAAGAGGACCATCTCTAATATTATAATGGGAGAAGGCCTCAGTGTCATTTGTAAATCTACCAATGCGTGCATTGCACGTGCATAACTAATATGAAGGAGGTCTCAGGTTCGAGTCATATATTTTTATAAATAAACTAAATGTGCATCACGCGTGCAAATTATCGATAATATCTCTAATATTATAATGGGAGAAGGCCTTAGTGCCATTTGTCATTTTGTCATTCTACCAACATGTGAAACACACGTATATAACTAATATAAAGAAGGTTTACGGTTCAAATCCTCCCTACGTCAGAGTTTTTATTTTAATTTTTTGAAATTATTAAAACGTGCATCGCACGTGTAAATTACTAGTTTATCATAATGCAATTACTAGTTTATCATAATGCTCAGTAGCTGGAGCAATCATACGTACAGAGTAGTAGAAAAAATATTTAGCTGAAAAGGTAAGGGATACTGATTATATATACTAAAGATTTAAAATTCTGTACATCTTTGTTGATGCTTTAGTAGTCAATATTTTCCTTTCATTTTTCCATCTTTTACCATTGAATTCAAACATTTACACATTTACGCCAGAAGGTTGTCTTCCGTTCCGTTCTGTTAAATATACTTACTGAGATTATACGAATTTTGCATAGCCAATGTGATGTAAATTTAACCCTAAGTTGAGAATTTTCAAGAATATTAAGAGATTAAGTTTTACCTGTTGGAAAATAATCTATCTGGGCTTACATATGTAACTAAATGTATAATTGCTATTCTAAAGTCTAACCCAAATTAAAGTGATCTAATCAAGATTAAGTAATGGGTTAAAAGCATATAATTTAAAGTGTGATATAACACGTGTAGAGACCGTAAAGTAAATTTCTTATTTTGTGATGGGCAAAATTGGAAATCAATAATTATCAATTAGGGTTATGGTCCCCTATATATACGCATCTTCTTATTCCATCTGTCATCCCATCAGCAGAAGAATATAGAAACGGTCTCTCATAGAAGTGCGTATCATATAGGCAGATCCAAACCCTCTGCGCAATCTCCATCAATGGCTTCAGGTTAGTGCTTCCACTTTTAATGTTCTTCTTCTTTTGATTTAGCAAAGATCTATAGTTTCATGTATTAGGATTTTATATTAAAGCACTTTTGTAACATGATTAATATCTAGATTCATATAAACATGTTTTAGGTTGTTATTAATGTTTTATGCATGTTCTGAAGTGTATATAAAAATTTCAACAATTGGTATCAGAGCCATCTTTGCTGAATTAATTGAAGATTTGATGATTTTGTTTAAGAAATTTAGAGTTTCTTTTGATCTCCCTTTTATGATATTTTATGGTATTCTTGTTTAAGAAAATTTAAATTTTAAGGTTCCTTTATGGAAGACAGATACTATAAAATTCAGATTAAAAAAAAAATCCACCGAATTCCTCTTTGTAATCCGCCATTTAGATCCCCATTCGAAAAGAAATCTGGCCCCTTTTTTGGTGGAAGATCAAGATTTAGTGTGATGATGACAATGATGAGGTTGTAATCTGTGCTCCAACCTATCGTCTCTATTCTTAAAGAATCATCAAGGATATGGTAAGGTGAAATGATCATGTTTTAGTTGACAAATCATTAGTTGAAGATATAAAGATTCTGCTTTTAAATTTGGATGGAGGTGGGCCCACGGGATGGCTTCAGGTAACATTTTGTATCCAAGAAGATGATATACATGATTTGAATTTCTCATTAATGGCTTTAGATTTCCTATATGATACGAACAGCATACAGTATTCATGATATACATGATTAGGTAATTTGATTTGATATACATTATTCCTATATAAAAGTCAATTAATTCAGATCATAATTTGATTTGATTATTAATTTGATTTGATTTAATTTGGTTATTTATGGCTGTTTTGGTTTTTGATTTGGTTTTGTATTAATCAGATCATAATTTGATTTGATTATGGTTTATGTTTACTTTATGTTTCCAACCTGGGGCCCACGGGAAATTTATCAGATGTGTTTTGATAAACCATCTTAATCGGCAGATGGAAAGAAACAACATAAGTGTTGTTGGAGTTTCGGTTGACTTGGTCAATATGGTGAGGTGGCATTCTAGTGGGGCCCACCGTGAATAAAGCAATTGTGTAGCTTCAGTTGTGAGTTAAAATTAAATAAAGTTAAAGATATGGTTATATTCCTACTGTGCATTTATGGCTTCAGAATATCATTAAATTGGTAGACAGTAAGGATCTTTAATGTTTATAATTGTGTAAGATGTCCTCTTGACCGGTGGGGCCCAGCACTGCAGCAGATTGCTATTGCTGTTTTCTTACATGCCATCGCCCATTTTGTTATCAATCTTCTGTAAATAAGTTAAAACAGTTATTCATTATCTATGTTTGATAATTAATTTTTAAATCATAACAGAAAGATATGGTTTAGATATTAATTTTATGTTGTGTGTATTTTGATTAATTTGATATTATCAAATCAGTAGATAGATATGGTTCAGTTATGGTTTTTGTTATCATTTTAAATATATATTATCTTGAAATTATCCATCTACAAATAAAGTAAAATTATGATATTAAGTAAAAGATAAAATTTTGGGAAACAATTAAAATTCAAATTTTGGTTTCGGTTTTTCTTATGAATGTCTAATATTTTGAATAGTTTAATTGAAACAAAATGTTGACAAAGTGACCTCTTTTGTGTAGATTAATTTATTTAAAATATCAAGATGATTGTGTGTTTGTAATTCATGCGTTTATTAACTGACCCAAAGTTAAGTTGATATTTGGCCAAATTTCATACACATCTGTGGTAATAAATATGTGACAATTATAAGGTATTCCATGTGAACAATGAGTCAGTCCAAAGAATGACTTATTATTTGACAGGATTTATTGTCAATATTTGATTACTACAACAAGAGTACCGCTTACAGTTAATGTTACTGTCCAAAGTCTTGATATTAACGTTGTGCCTGATATCTTGAGATGGGATTAACCATTATTTGAATTTATTGTTTTATAGGGATTTTCATGTGAGCTTATTTTGTTTATTTTTGTTCTATATTCAGTTAATGTATCTTTTGCTGCCTCAATAACTGCTAACATCAATTGTATCCCCATGCTTAATGAGGCAAATTTCAAGGATTATAAAAGGACTCTTAAGGATATTGTAAGGAGTATGATTGCTCATTCCACCTTACCAGAGTCCCTCTGGGGAGAAGCATTAAAGACAACAGCTTACATTCTCAATAGAGTACCAACTAAAGCAGCTGCAAAAATACCTTATGAGCTTTGGACAGGTCGAAAGCCTAGTCTAAAGCACTTTCACATTTAGGGATGTCCAGTTGAGGCAAGGCCTTACAGGCCACATGAAAAGAAATTGGACTCCAAAACAGTGAGCAGCTACTTTATTGGTTATTTTGAACGATCTAGGAGATATAAGTTTTATGATCCCATACTTAGGAATATTTTTTTGGACGGGAACTGCAATATTTTTTGAGGAAGTTGAGTTTGGGGGAGAAATAAGGTTAGGGACATTGCTTTTGAGGAGGAATTGGATTCAATTACAAACCAAATTCCTACTATCACTTTTGACAATATGTAGACTGCATAAAGGGAAAACATATCAAACCTAAGAGATTAGGTGCCAAAATTCTTAATGTTAGGTGTTATGAACACATTTGTTATTTACTTCGAGAAAGCCCAGTCATGATCTCCACAATCCAGAATATGTTCTTATAGTGTTGCATTCTCTGTTCTAAAGTTTAGTTCCAGTTTGGAGTTAAATATAGCATTCTGGTCATATTTTTTCGAATCAAATAGGGGTAGTATTAATCAGATATTTATGAAATGACCAATGATTTTAAATGAAGAAATAAGTATTCAAACTAGTTTATTATATCCTAGCTTAAGAATATGGTTTGCAAATTGACAAAATCCATCTATGGACTCAAGCAAGCTCCTCGTCAATGGTACCACAAATTTCATCAAGTAATTATCTCATTTGGTTTTGAGATGAATGTAGTTGATGATTGTGTGTATCACAAGTTCAGTGGGAGTAAGCATATATTCCTAGTTCAATATGTCGATGACATATTGCTTGCCACTAAAGATATAGATTTATTGCATGAAACTGAAAGGTCTCTGTCCAAGCATTTTGAGATGAAGGATCTTGGGGATGCCTCTTTTGTATTAGGAATTCAGATACACCGAGATCTTTCTCGAGGAATTCTAGGATTATCACAAAAGGGATACATCGATAAAATACTCAAAAGGTTTGGCATGCAAGATTGTAGACCAGGGGGTACCCCTGTTGCTAAAGGAGACAAATTTAGTCTCAATTAATGTCCTAAAAGTAACCTTGAAATTCAGGAAATACAAAAGATCCCCTATACATCAGCTATTGAGAGTCTAATGTATGCTCAAGTATGTACGCGTCCGGATATTGCGTACATTGTTGAGATGTTAGGCATGTATTTAAGAAAACCTGGTACGGACCATTGGATAGCATCCAAAAGGGTCATAAGGTATCTTCAGAGAACAAAAGACTACATGCTCACATATAGAAAATTAGATCATTTGGAGGTCGTAAGGTATTCTGGTTCTGATTTCACTAGGGTGCCAATATAGCAAAAGTCTACATCAGACTATATTTACCTGTTAACTGAAGGAGCTATATCCTGGAAAAGTGCCAAACAGACACTTATAGCTTCTTCCACTATGGCAGCGAAGTATGTAGCATGCTATGAGGCATAGAATCATAGAATATGGCTGCGGAATTTTGTCACTGGGCTGTACATTTTGGAGAATATAGAAAGACCACTTAAATTATTTTGTGACAATAAGTCAGCAGTGATGTATTCCAACAACAACAGGAGTTCAAAAAAGTCAAAACATATTGACATAAAGTTCTTAGTTGTGAAATAAAGAGTGCAAAGTGGACAGATGTCCATAGAGCACATTGGGACAAACTCCATGATAGCGGATCCGCTCACAAAGGGATTACCACCCAAGGTCTTTTATGAGCATACTGCTCATATGGGTGTTATATCATTTGAGGATATCATGATTTAGTGGGAGTTTGTATTTTATTTGTATTATGTTTGTGTGAGACATTTATACATTTGGTTATTTTCTGATCAGAGATAAAGAATTCAGTTTTCTCACTCATTTGTCATGTTTTGGTTCTGACCTCACTTAAGTTTTAAAGAGGACCAGTTGAAAATAGGCATGTGTATAGATCACATTGCATGAAATTTTCATGCTACACATTCACACTTGATCTATGTCATTTGATTATGTTGATATATGTGACCATTGATGAATTTAGTTACGATAAATGTAACGAAAATTGCTTTGATCCTATATTTACATGATTAATGGATGAGATTGTTTGGCTATGCTTTTGGTTATGATAGCAAAATTTTGAGCTCATAAAGTATGTACATTTATAAGGAGTAACATATGTGGCCCAAATGGGAGATTGTTGGAAAATAATCTATCTGGGCTCACATATGTAACTAAATGTATAATTGCTATTCTAAAGTCTAACCCAAATTAAAGTGATCTAATCAAGATTAAGTAATGGGTTAAAAGCATATAATTTAAAGTGTGATATAACACGTGTAGAGACCATAAAGTAAATTTCTTATTTTGTGATGGACAAAATTGGAAATAAATAATTATCAATTAGGGTGTCCTTGTTTTTATGTTCTTATTGTTATCGTTGCGTGTTATTTCCATTTTACAGCTTGTAAAATTAACATTTTGATGCGTTTTATTAATGTTATTCTGATGGCTGGGGTCATTAGACCCTATCCGATTCATCAAAAAAAATAATTATCAATTAGGGTTATGGTCCCCTATATATACGCATCTTCTTATTCCATCTGTCATCCCATCAACAGAAGAATATAGAGACGGCCTCTCATAGAAGTGCGTATCATATAGGAAGATCCAAACCCTCTGCGCAATCTCCATCAATGGCATCAGGTTAGTGCTTCCACTTTTAATGTTCTTCTTCTTTTGATTTAGCAAAGATCTATAGTTTCATGTATTAGGATTTTATATTAAAGCACTTTTGTAATATGATTAAGATCTAGATTCATATAAACATGTTTTAGGTTGTTATTAATGTTTTATGCATGTTCTGAAGTGTATATAAAAATCTCAACATTACCAACATATAAAGCGGAGTAAGTTAGAAATTTAAACTAATAACTGGTTTGATGGATTTTCAAGATATGAAATAGTGTAACAAGCTCAATTAAATATACATTTTCAACAACCAATAAATATACCTAATTGTGATTAGCAAGTTATTCAATAAAGATTCGTACTTTAACTATCAGATAGAAGCACACACGTTCAGTATCTGTGAACAACCATAAATTTTTATCCTAGAGACGATAAAGCAGTATCACAAATAACGGAGAAGTTGAAAGAGTTTACGGATGTTGTTGAACGAGTCGTGATGACGCGAAAACGGAGGTGACGGTGGCGTTCGAGATTGCTGTGCAGCAAGGAGGATGGAGGTAAATGGCAGTTGCAGGTAGTCGTCAGGAAGGACGGGGTTGATCCTCTTCCACCCCGGGGAGCTAACAGAACTGAAAGGCCTGTCGAGTCCCAAGACTCTGAACCTAGGGCCGTCCTCCACCTTATCTATGGAGGTCTGATGGAGGGAGAGTCGAACTCCTCCCGAAAGGTTTTCATCAGAGAAGTTAATTCAATACAGAACTTCCCCCCGCCCAAAAGCATCGGGATTCCGAAGATGTTCTCAAACAGGGATCTAGAAGGCATCCGAATTCCCCAATGTGATGCCCTCGTCATCAATCTCAGCATTGTCAATCAAGAAGTGCGCCGGATCCTAGTCGACAATGACAGTTTTGTCAATATCCTCTTCCTAGAAGCTTTCAAAGGTCTCAAGCTCTTCCGAGATAGCCTAAAACCTGCTGGATACACTCTCCATGGATTATCAGGGGTGACGGTAACAATCGAAGGAGTAGTCACTCTTAATGCGATCGCTGGAAAAGCTCCGACAACCCGAACAGAGCCGATGGAGTTCATGGTCGTCGATGTGAAAGCCGCTTACAATGTCATCCATGGCCGACCTAGCCTAGCTGCACTTCATGATGTACCCTCAGCCTTTCACATCAGGATGAAATTCCCAACCTCGGCAGGGGTGGGAGAAGTCAAGGGAAGCCAAGAGACTGCTCGGAAATGCTATATGACTTTAATGAGAGGTTTGGTCCTTTCACTATCTCTCCCAAGGGAGCAGCCAAGTCATCTCAGAGCTAGTGGATAAACTAGAGAAAATCCTCTTTTCTAAGGAGGACCCGACCAAGACATTCCAAGTGAGCAAAGTCCTCCCCTACCGTGTCAAGGAAGAGATCATCAAATGCATTAGGGGGAACCAACACCTATTCGCCCGGGCCGCTGCCGATATGCCTGTTATTTCAGAAGAATTAGCATAGACCCCGTATAACCCCTGTTTTTCCAAAAATTTATTTTTGTATATTTTCTGTATTTAAAATTTTTGCAAATTAATTTTTTCGGTTTTCAAATTTTTTTTTGTCAAATTGTATTATTATATCTCCTACTAAAAAAAATTTGACCAATAACTTTATTTGCAAATATTTTCTATAATTTTTATATTGTAGCACAATTCTTATTTTTATTATTATTACTTTTGGATTCTTATTAAAAATTAATTTCTATTTGTTAATTGCATTTGTGGTCATTTCAAAATAAATTTCATATTGTAATGCAAATTACATTATTTTTATAAATTATATTTTATTAGTTAATTATTTTTTTCTATGGGATTTTATACCCAATATATCCTAAACCCTATAGAACTCAATCCCATTTATTTCTATACCCTGTTTACCCAAATCTCTATCCATTACCTACTTTCAAATCCTATTTACCTATTATTTAATCCTATACCATATATCACCAAACCTATACCCATCCATCCACTAACCTATACCTAATACCCATCCCCAGATTAACTTTACCCATCTGTATATTATCCTAACCTAATAACTAAAAGCCCAACCCATTAACCACCCTACCCATACCCGAACACTACTTTCCCTACCCGCAACCCTGTAGCCGTCACCAACTTTTCCAAAAACATAACCTATTTCATCCATATATATAAATATCATCCTGAAATTTCAACCCATGCATACTCTACCCCCAGCCGCCTTCTCTGGTTTTTCCCCATCCCCTGCTTTAACCTGGCCGACCCGTGCCTCCTGGCCTCTCTCCCGTCCACTCCAAGCCCTCCCGACCTTGCTCCTGTGATTCTTGGTCAAGCCATCTAGCAACGCCGAGTGTCGCGGTGTGTTGCCGTCTCCCTCGTCCGTTCGCGCTCTTGATTAGTACGTGCATGAGTTGCACGTGTTATTTGGGGTTCGTTCGGAGTTCGGAGTTCGTGTTGGTTGGTTGCTTCGTTCGGGTATTTGTTCGTTTTTGGGTTGTGTTCCGTTCGTGGGTTTCGTTCGTTGCCGGGATCCGTTCCCGTTATTCTTGGTGTTCTTCGTTTTCGTCTTCGGTTAAGGCAAGTAACTTGTATTCCAATTCTTTCGTTTGATACAAGTCAAAAAATACCGCTTATAGTGTAGTTGGGTTCTAGAGACAATTTTTTTTTGAATCCCCTTGTTGATATTGTCTCTATAGTGAAAACTTGACCATGATTTCCTCACGACACATATGACATGAATTAACCTAGGTTTTTCCCGTTCTTGATATGATGTATATGTGAAACGATTATGAGAACTTGTGTGCTTGTGAGATCCATGTGATATACTGGTTGTGAATATGTTAATTACCCTATTTCATGATGTTTGGACACGTGGTAGACTCGATTTCATGTTTGGGTGTGTTTGGATCAAGTTTCGTTGAATCTATGTTGATTTTGGTTTTTGAGTAAATTCTGTGTTTTGCCGATATTCTGTCTTGATCAGTAATTTAGACCATATTAAGGCCAGTATCTTAATTTTAGTATAAAACATGAGTTTTAGATAAATTCGTCTTCTTTTCAACCCCTCTGACCTTGCTCGATTTTGTTTTCGTATGTGTGAGTTATGACTGTTTTACTACAGAGGTGTAGATCATTTCCAGATTTCGTTGCTTGTTGATTTTGATGACTAAATAATTTTGATACTTATGCTACACATATTATTTTGATCTGAAATTTTGATCAGTACTTCTATATCTATGTGGGGATTACCCAGAATTTTGGTGGATTTTATTAATGAGTTCTATACGCTGTTTCATGCTTGTTTATGAAAGCTATACTTGCTGTATTTTGCTCGCTGTTCTGTAAAGAATCGTATTTTCACCCTGATTTCTTTTACTGTATGAAAAATATTCGTGAAATATGAAAGTTAATATATTTTGTCTATTTTCATCTCCCTTTGGTGGATTTGAATTTCGTTTTACGGCTTGCGAGATATTTCAGTTTTCGTACAGCAGTGTTGGGAATTCCAGATTTGCCAAACTATCGTTTCTTGATATTTTCTTATTTTTGATGACTGAACTAACTTTACTAGAATATTATGAAACTTTATATTTTGATTCTAGACATATAGGGAAATACCTCAGATTTTTCCTGAATTTATTTGAGAGGTTTTGATGCAGTTTTCCTGACTGTGAATTCGTTTTACTGATTTCTGATTGAACATGTTTTCTGGTGTCAAACATATTTTGAGTTATGATGTTGTGAATTACTATATGACTTATTTATATTCGCTGGATTCGGTTGAGAGTCTATTTTCCAGATTCTTCGACGTATCCAGATTTGCATTTCTGTAGCAACGAGATTCACTGTTTTAGTACAACACTGTCATGCTGTCCTGAATATGAACATACACTGTTTTGCTCGTTTATGTGACTATCTATCATCTATGCGTGCTTATTTGTTACCCTAGACCTGATACTGATTATACTATGTTAGTTTGACACTGTTTCATGTTTATACATGCTTGTATGAGAATAATAATAAAAGTAATCAAGTCGGGGTTTATGGGAAAGATCTAGTAGTGGGAAAGCATAGAAATGTGTACTTAGAAGGGGCCCGTATTTTCTATATGATTATCTGTTATCTGTTATCTGACCCTGTCTATATTAATTTCTATAGGAAGGTGTAGGGAAGAAGAGAACCACTAGGTTCTATCTGTCTGTCTGAATCTGTTATCTGACCCTGTCTACCTTACTTCTTATAGGAAGGTGTAGAGAAGAAGAGAACCACTAGGTTCTATCTGTCTGATCTGTTATCTGATATCTGTCGGAATCCTGAGTACACGGCCCTATATGATCCCCTACAAAATCTACAAACGAAACTGTTTGAATGTAGCAACCATGTAAGGTGGGCTGGATGAAGTGCTACATAGTTAGTAATTAATACATGACTTATAAGAATCTGAATCTGACATCTGTACTCGAATCTGAATTTGAATCTGAATCTGTTATCTGTATCTGCTATCTGGCTATCTGTTATCTGATTATCTAGTTATCTGTTATCTGTCTGACACTATCACTTGACATCATTATTGGACACTATCTGTATATCTGTCTGCATGCTATTTGACCTTGACACTTGACACATGTTAGTATACCATGCTATGTCTGTTTCTGCTATTATTTAGATTTGTTTAGTTTTCCTCATGTACTTGTATCCTACATTATAAGTGGCCCGTAACTTGCAATTGACGAGTACTTGTTTTCTTTTTCCTTCTCTCTGCAATTTTTCAAATTGCAGATTTTGGTGATCAGCTGCCCGATGAAGTATGTGATCTAAAGTTCTAGTTGGCTGGAGCTTTTGCTATCTTCATTTATTTCCTGTTGCTCATTTTGAACAATGTATTCATTACCTTGATTCTTTGTGTTTGGGCAGTATAACCCAGGATTTTTAAATTGTTCAGATCTAATTTATTTGAGATTAATACATTTTGTTTCAAGTAAATTCTGTTGGTATGTTAATTCAGTTATGCATGTGTGGTTGATTCTTTTGCTTCCGACTCTGATTATTTTATGATATGTTGTAAAGATTCCTAAACAGCTTGTGGATGATGAAAATCATTCGCTGGGCCAATGTTACGTGCTCGTATTTCGTATTTTTGGGAAGCGGGACGTGACACCCCGTAGCCAAGCATGTCTAGTAGAAACGTCGCAATTTCGCCCCTGATCAACTGTAACGCCCCGAATTCCAAATAAGACCGAATTCGAAGTTCCACAGGGTCTTTACACTTCACTTCGTAAAATTTTACAAAGAAATTTGAAACTTTTAATAATACAACAGAGTTCTTACATTTATTTACACAGCGAAAGATTAAATGAAGTACAACAATGAAAATAATATATAATTTGCAACATCTTTAACATTTAAATGAATCAACAGCAGCATATCAACTTTATGTCTTCATGAATAATCCAATTCCGTCATAATGAACTGTGGGCACGTCAGTTGCTTACAACGACGAAAATGTTATACACGGCCATCCTCTCTATGCCAGAAATATAACGATCTCAATACTTTAACAAACTACAAACTTGAATGCAAATAAAGTGTTAAATGTGACTACACTAAATATGTAAGTGTATGCAATGCCTTAATGCCTAATGCAGATATTTTATACTAAGATGACACTAATGCATACTTGTTCAGATTCTATGCATCTCATACTACATAGGTCCAAGGGCAAGCACCTACGTACTCCACATTAAAAGGGTTTGATCCCTCACCATGACAACTACTCAGTAATAAAAGTAAGGTTTAGACGTTCCACGAGTACGGATCCCAGTCCCAGAGTACACTGCCCGACTGTTATACAGACTCCTTATCGTGCGAACCTCCCGCAAGTGACCCTCTAGCCCCGGTATACATATATACAATGGAGTACGAAAAACTATCCACCCGAATATGCATAGTCCAGGATTTAAAATAAAAACTCGTCTCCATCGAAGCAACCTCAGTCCCGGAGTACACCACCCGACTGGGTCTATAGTCCCGGAGTACACCGCCCGACTATATAGAGTGCCCCACTTACGTTTGTCCATGTTTACTACATCTTCACTTATGTGCCTAGTTCTTAAGTTCAAGACATGAATAAATTTTCATACATAGAGTTAGTTTTACTCCCTGCCGGACTTAATCACAAATACCGAGATAGCTCCATAGCCATATCTCAAATATAACTCAAATCTTTTAATTCAACAATGCCGGTACCCGAGGTCTCACTAAACTCTAGATTACAACCTTTCATGTACTAGAATCCACGGGTACTCATACCCTTCAATAATTATGTATTAACTCAATGTATTCTTATCTTCAACTTATTCACAATTTAATCAATGTCTCATTTTAGCACTATTCATGATCATTTATTCACAACCTTTCAAAAGCAATAATCCTTTTCATGAACATAGATTCATCACTTTAAGTCTCATTAGCAAATTAAGCTCATATAATACATCTCAAAACATATCAAGTATTTCTCAAATCAAAATAAGTGCATAATCTCATCAAGAGAAATCAATTCACATGAATATTTTACTCTTCCTTCTAAAATAAATGTCATATAAACAAATTTTGAAATCAATAACTCATCTTCTATCTCAATTCCTCTTTTCATTTCTCAAAATATACATGAAAAATTCTAAAACTATTTTTAATAAATTCTAAATCATTTTATATGAATATTAGAATTTTTCCCCAAATTTTATTTACCTTAAAAACCCTTTCAAAATATCTAAAATGTCACACAAAAAAAACAAAAGTGACCAACGGGTTTCGAACCCATGCTTAGCCGCCAGCTACAGTAAGCACCCAAGGCCCACTCCGCTAGCCAATAAGTCCAAGTGGACTTGGTGTCAATATGCCATACCGAAATCCCCAAATACCAATCTTCTGGTTTCGGATTTAATTAAACTAGATCAAAATAAAAGGGTCTAATAGGTTTCGAACCAAAGACCTCCGCAAGCTACAGTACCGACTTGTGGTGCACCGACTAACCAGTAAGTTCAAGTGTGAAAATTGATATCAAGTTATAATGTTTGCCTTTTGTTCAATTTTTCTGTTAATCAATTATCTTCATAAAACTCGATTCGTCATTTGTTCTAATCTTTCATTAGACTGTAATCAGTTCATCTAGACTGAATTTACTTTCTAACAGTAACTCACAAATTCATAATTCATATTTTAGACAAAATATCTAAATTTTAAATTTATTTCTTCTCTTTTAAGAACATGATTTGTATATCTTCAATTTAATCAAACTAGAAATTGTTTATTTCTTACAACCAATTAAATAAATCTTGGTGTAACAATTTAACTTCACAAAAAATGCATTTTCTTAACCACAAGGAAAATCTCAACAAATTTTCATAAAATTATATATTTTGACATGTACAAATTGACAAGCATATTAGTATGGTTCATGACATTAATTCTTTTGTTTAATATTCTTCTTTCTAATTATCATGATGGCAATTAGTTACTTAATCACAATAAGATTACTTTCATTCGCGGCATACTACATTAGCATAGATTATGTCTACATACATCACATCAATTCAATCTACTCATTTATTAATTTTAGCATGCATTTCCTACATTTAGAAAGAAAAAGATCACCCACCTCTAATGAAGAACTTGAAAACAAGGATGATGGGACACAACTCCTAGCTCCAACAAGCAAACCTAGTCCTTCTCCTCCTAGCAAAAGCACTCCAATAGGCAAACCTAGTTCTTCTCCTTCTAGCAAGAGCACTCCAACAAGCCTCCAATGCAACAAGAACACTCTCTAACTCTCCTTCTTTTTCCTCTCTCTAACTTGGTTTGTTTTTTGTGTGAAAAGAGAAGCAAAATAAAAGGTGTATTTATAGGACAAAAGAATGGCTAAAGTGCAAATTTTACCTACCTAATTAACTACCCACTTAACTGCCCACTCACCTTTCCACCTCCCCACATTCCCAACACTCCATCTCCTAAACTCCGGCCCACTCTCTCTCCATAACCGATTCTCTCTATCTCCCTCTCAACACATGCACATACACACACAAAAATTAAATACAAATTCCTATAATCCTAATATGGGTACTAAAAGTTGTTACATGTCATGTGTGAATCCATGCACAACCAAAAATTGGGATTTAATTAAATGGGCTTGTCTTGTGGGCTTGCTTTTTAATTAATTAATTTAATTAGTCTAGTGGGCTAGAATCTATTCTAGGCCTATGGGACTCATGCATACTAAAATAGTAAATGAGAGTAAGAAAAATAAAGATGAAAAAATTAACACGTGCATCGTACATGCCAAAATTGAAAAATGTATTTTAATCAAAATAGGAGAAAATGAATTTCCGTTTTATAAAATAGATTTGAATACCTAAAATAAATAATTTAAACACATAGAAAATATTACACGCAGCGGTGAAAACACATAATCGATACGTACATCAAAAACACGTAAAACCTAGTGATTGAAATTTAATATTTTAGTTGACTCAAATAGGATAAAATATACGGGAAATGCATAAATAGTCAGAAATCACAATATGTAATGAAAACACGTTACAAATATTACCAGCAACGGTACAAAATATACGTGCGTAACACACAATGGCAAAATTGTCATTTCCAATTTTGCGGAGTGTTACATCAACAACAAGCCATCAAAGAAGAAGTAGATTAACTCCTAGCAGGCCCGTTCATCCAAGAAGTCAGTTACCCTGAATGCCTCGCAAACGTAGTAATGGTAAAGAAGGCCAATGGTAAGTGGAGAATTTGCATCGACTTCATAGACTTGAACAAAGCGTGTTCGAAAGACCTGTTTTCCCTTCCCAGCATCGCTGCGCTTCGACGCCATGTCCGATCATGAAATCTTAAGTTTTATGGACGCTTTCTCAGGGTACGATCAGATCAGAATGTCCCCCCCCCCCCCTCGACATTCCAAAGACTTCTTTCACCACTGATCAAGGCCTCTATTATTACCGTGTCATACCTTCGGGATAAAAAAAATGTCGGAGCTACTTATTAACGCCTCGTCAACAAGGTCTTCAAGAAACAGATTGGCAGGAACATGGATGTACGTAGACGGTATGTTGGTGAAGAGCCTGATGTGAATTATTTGCAAGTGTACAAAATCGCAACAAGTAGTATAGATAAGTGAAAAGAGTGTCGAACCCACAGGGACTAATTATTTTATCGAGTACCGAAATTACTAGATTAACTACTATTTGGAAAATCGAAATTAATAAAGAAAGTAACTAAATTAAATTAACCTAAAGACTTAACTAAATTAATTAAAATGAGTGGAATCTGAAATTTTATTGTTTATTAATTGCAAAATTAATTATAGGGTTTTTTTTATTTCACCTAGTTAATCCCACACAATTCATAACTCTATATGAACAAAAATATTATTTTTCCAAATTGTAGACCAAAATCCTTCAAGTATTCAATGCTTTCTCTCGAACAACACCAAAAATATCTCCAACTAACAGTTTTTCATAGTTCATTCATAAATTTAATTAATTGAAGACTCATTAAGTTCTGTGGATTTCTTAACGGTCACATCAATCGCGGTAAATCATCTTTAATTTTGCTCAGTCAATGGTGTTTAATTTTATAAATTCAAAATCACAAATTACCAGTTCCGTCTCTTCAAGATTTATTAGATCATACAAAAGTCGGTCAACCAATTGTAAGCATTAAGATAAAAAATCAAACACACAACCATGAAAAAATAGAAAAATAATATGGAATTAAAAATTATGTTCTCATAACTAGGTTACATCGAAACCCTAGAAAAATAAAATTTAGTTCATAATAAAATTGGAACTAACAAATACTGTCTTGGATTGCATTATAAAAAAATAATGAAAGAAAAGAAACAGAAGGAAAAAAAACTGTTTTTGCAAAAGAAATCGCAAACCGAAGCAACAGCACTTCTCCTTCTCTCTCCTTCTCTATCCCGTTCTGTCTCGAAAACCGCGTGCCGTTTTCGAAACTTGAGCACTGCCACGTCAGCACGTCACAGGTTTCCTCTTCACGCCAAACTGCACGTCCTGTCTCGCCTCGAACTCAACGCCAAACCCAGCCACCACTTCACCCGCACCAGACCCCTCTGCCTCTCGTCTTGACTCCATGCGCCAGGTCAGCAACCGGGCCCCTGCTGACATCACGCCAAAGCCCCCCTCTCTCCTCCTGCCTTTTTCTCTCTCCTGCCTCGTTAAGCGTGTCGCACACAGGAGCACCTTACTATCCCATTCTCGTTTGAGACTTGAGCTGTTTTTTTATTATTATTATTAATACGAGGTTAGCCGTCGCTCTCTCTCTCTCGTTCAGGGCTCCCCTTCTCTGGTTTGCTCTTCTATTTATAGGCACGGGAAGTAGAAATTAGGATTTATTTTTGCAGAAAAACCCCAATTCTTTATTTATTTGTTTCCTTCTTTAATTTGCTCTTTATTTCTTGCTTCTTTTCCTTCTCTTTCTTTTTCTTGAAACACGTGTTGCACACAAACAAAATAAATCAAAAATTTAGGATTAAAAAATAAAAATAAAATTAATTATGTTAATTAACTAATTATCACATTAGCTCAATTAAACCTTTTTAAATTTGTTTACTGCACTTTCACCTTTATTGGCAATTAAAAATTTATATCTTGCTTTTCACACGGCCAAATTATAAAATTTAAAATTCAACAAATCAATCAAAATTAATAAATCATTCTGCTTGTTTTGTTTGTTGATTTTTACCAAAAATATTTACCTTTTTGCATCAAAAATGTTATTCCTTAAAAAATAATTAATTAATTAAAATCTATGGAAATGAGTTGAATTATAAACAAGATAGACGACAAGCAATTTTTATGGGTAAATGAGTACAAATATTTATATAAAAATTAGACACATCAAATACCCTCAAACTTAAGATTTTGCTTGTCCTCGAACAAAAAGTAAAATCATGAATAAAGGAATAATAATCAACAATAGACTCAACTCATCACACCAAGAGATCTCATCATGCAAGTTTCAAAATTTTAATTTTGAATATAAACAATAGCAAATAAAGTAAAACCAAGCATACCCACTTTCTCCAATGCAATTATTCATTCATAATTCCAAACTCAATCATATTTGTCATGCAATTAATGTAATTATAGTATGTAACAACTCCATTTGTGATTACCCCTTCTCACTACTACAAATCGAGTAGCAAACTAGAGGGTTTTTTTTTTTTAATTTATTTTTTTTAACTCTAAGTTGTCACTTGCCTTTTGATGCGAATGCAAAATTTTTTGATGAATTCACCCGGTTACTCAACAAGTCACAAACTTAAAGTGCTTTGCATACTCATATTTCAAGTTGTCCTTTGACGTAAAAGTAAATATTTGTGATGAATACCTCTAGTTAGTAAGCAACTCAAAACATTGGAGTAGATTGACTTTATTCATATATATATATATATATATATATATACTTAAACTCTGTTTAGGACTAGATCAAAGGGGATAATCACAAGAAAAAACATCACATTTTTCTTTTATGTATAATTACATGACTCTCACAATTGTGTAAGGAATTTTTGGAATTCAATAATCCAAAAGTAAATAAGTATGATTAATCTTGATTTATAAGATATTGTCTATCAAAAAATAAAAAAATAAAAAATCCAATGCTTTAGCACTATAAAGAACTCAAAAGTGTAATGGTGAGCCTAAATGGAATCCTGTTTTGTTTTTTTTCTTTCAAAAATATATAAATAAAAAATAAAATTGTAAACCTTCCCCCAAACTTGAATATCACATTGTACTAAATGGGAAAGGAAAAAGAAAAAACAAAAAGAATGCAAAAAGTTCAGAATTTCTCCCCTGTTTCGTCTTAAAATTCTGCACGCGCGACGTTCAGTATTTCAGCGATATCTGGAGCTGTAGGTGTCCAAATGACCTGATTCTTTTTGTTCTGGAAAGCTAAGACAATTGACTACAATCTCTCTTTGAAACACTTTTTCAGATTCTGACTCCATCCTATTCAAAAACAGCCATCAATACAGGTGTAGAAAACAGCTCCGCTCGACGACTTTCAAACTTATGCAATCCTACAAAATAAAATCAAAAACTAAAATTATAATAAACTAAAAGAAAGGAAAAATCTAAATGCAGTAAAAGAAAACATGGTTTGCCTCCCAAGAAGCGCTAAGTTTTAAGTCTTCAGCCAGACATGATAGCTGCGATGGTTGTGTGACGCCAAGATCCAACAACATACAAACCTCTTTTCCAATACTTCTCTTCAGGTGGGGATTAAATTTTTTCTGTGCATCCGTCAAACTTGATGGTAGCGGCACAATTTTCAGACGTTTCTTTCTTGAAGATGGAGTCTTTGATATCCCTACCTCCTTGAATGTCAGCTGAGAAAATGGATGAATAGATGGTGCAGCATCCAAATACATACCATATTTCAAATTCTTTTCTTTCTCAGATTCAAGAGTTGTTGAATTTGTTGGACATACTTCGATTGGTAACTTTTCAACTTTAGCCTTATGTTTCTCTCCCACAATTAAATTTGTTTCACTTACTTAAAAACATGACTGTTCTTCGGCAGAAAACTTCATGGATTTAAAAACATCAAACGCTACTTGCTCATGCTGCATTTGTTCCTCCACAATTGGTTCATACTTGTAGAACCCCGTATTTTCAAATATTATTTTTATATTTGAAAATGAATTTAAATTGATTTTTGGAGATTTAATGAATATTTCAGAAAAATTTATCTCTTGTACACGTGCAAAACACGTGCAAATACTTTTATGAGAAGTTTGAAAATTTAGTTTTCTTCATAAAAAATCATTATTTAATATTTGAGATTTATTTAGTATTTTTCCAGATTTTTCTGAAATTAATTGGAACTATTTGCAATTTTTGAGAAAAGAAGGACCTTTTTGCAAAATTGACATTTTTAGGAGTTAAAGTACAAAATGTACATTCTGGACGTTTTGAACAGTATTGATTGAGATTTAGCATGTATATTTTCTTTTAAATCCAAATTTAAATGAGTTTTGATGGAATTTCCAAGGATAGAACCATATATGCAAATTGTATTTTGGAAAGGATTGTTTTTACAAAAGTAGGGTAAAACCCTAATATTCAATCCCGGATATTTAAGAGAATTTTTCCCAGCCGTCATTGTGAGAATATACAGAATTTTGTGGAGATTCATTTCGGTGGAGAAGGAGTTTTTGGATCTAGCAAAGAGGAGGACTTTTCGTGGACTTTTCTCAATTCAAGGTGAGATATATAAAAATTGTTTGTTGTTTGATTCATGTGAGTGACCTTGTTTGTTTGTTCGATTTTGTGAATACTATAATTCGTATTGTTGTTGATCTATGTGTGCAAGTATCATTGATGTATTGATTTGATGTTGTGAACGATATAGATCTTGTATTGTAGTATGAATCATGTGAATTATTGTGGATGAAATAGTAGATCTTATTTATTAAAATTGTGTTGCTAGAAGCATGTTGAGATTTGGGTATGAACACCTGGACATTGAATTTATAAATCAGGTTTTGATTCAGATTTGTGAAAGAAAGTTAGATCTTGTAAAACCCTAATGAAAGAATTTGTGATTTAGAACATGAGAACTTGATTTTGATATATTTGAGGTTTTGAGTAATATAAATACACATATGTGATGAGGATTTGTTGAGATTTATCATTCTCCTGAATACGAACTATTTTTCATAAATATTGAATCTTTGGAAAGCTTCAGACTTGATTTTGTGAACAGACTTAATTTTTGAAATCTGTAGGCCGACAGTCGACTGGCCTACTGTGCAGTCGACTGGTACAAGCCTGATAATATATTTTTAGAATCTTTGAAATAGTCGTTCTGGACAGTCGACCTAGCTCCTAGGCAGTCGACTGATCCACTGAGAAATTTATTTTTGTAAAATTATTAGTCCTTCCTGGACAGTCGACCTATGACTCCTTTAAGTCGACTCATATACTTAGAATATATTTTGAGAAATTATTGGAATTTACCTCGGGTAAGTCAACTGATCCCTTCTTAAGTCGACTGTTATATGACTTAGTTTATTTTTGTGAAATTTTGGATATTTTTCCTCTGGGCAGTCGACTTACTACGGTATAAGTCGACTGGTACTGAAGGATCTTTGTAAACTTGAGTGTTCCTTGAGTGTTTGGTTCCCAGACAATTCAGTCTATTCTAAGATATTCAGTTAAGTATTTGATTTAAGACTTTCAGTTGAGCCACTTTGTTTAGTGGGACTTTGGTTTAGACTTTGAGTTGAGTCTCTAGAGGTGCGTGACCCTAGTATACCGGTGTTAAGTTATTTATTGAGGCCCAGTGAGGCATTTCAGTTATTTAGTTTTGAATTTAGGTCGGTAGGGTATACCACTCTAGGAGATTCGTTAAGTAATTAATTAACCCAAAATGATAAGGACAGGCACTAGTGGTGATATGATGAACGGGTACATGAGTCAAGAACCTCGGTATGACTTTCGGTGTGGGATTTAATCTCCGGAATTATCACAGTAGATTATTAGTGGTGTGGGATATGTCTCCGGAATTATCACAGTCTTGTGGTATGGGACAATCTCCGGAATTATCACGGTAACTACTTGTGGTGTGGGATTGATCTCCGGAATTATCGGAGTCGAGGTGAAGCACATGTGGTATTCGTGTGGTGACGTGTCAATGTTTCGGTGTGGGATTTAATCTCCGGAATTATCACAGTAGATTATTAGTGATGTGGGATATGTCTTCGGAATTATCACAGTCTTATGGTGTGGGACAATCTCCGGAATTATCACGGTAACTACTTGTGGTGTGGGATTGATCTCCGGAATTATCGGGCATGAGATACTATCCATGGTTTATCTTTATCTCGTAGTAGTCATCGTGTTAGGATTAGTTCATGACACGGGGGATTGAACCCTATGAAGTGGAGACGTTAAGGGCTTGCACCGAACCTATGTAGAATGGGATGCATAGACTTCGACAAGTACGCATTAGAGAGTCTGCATATAGAGTATTTGTTTCTTGGCTTGGTTTTATGCATGTGGTTTTCTGTTTTTCTACACCCGACACTTAGTTTAGTTCCACTTGATGTTTTATGTTATCTGTCATTTCGTACTTCCCATATTCTTAATTAGTACCTGTTGTTTAAGAATTTATGAGGTATGATCTTTATGTTGTTTGTTTATTTTTATATCTCTCACACCATTTATGGCTGACCCCTTTAGTTTGGGGGTTAGGGATCATCTCTAGCCTCACATGTTGCAGGTAGTTGCTTAGAGTTGGAGATGGGATGCTTGAGTGGGTCTGAGATATAATTGTCTCATAAGAGATTTGTGTAAATTTGTAATAACAGTTTCGAGATAAATTTGTGTTGTAAATGAAGAGAATTATGAGTTGAGTTGTTTTTGAATTCCGCTGTGTTTTGTAAAAATTTGTTGTAGTAAATGTTGAAAAATTTAGTGGTGTTGGTTATGTTTAATATTGTATTGAAGTGGATCGCTGGGAATGTGCCACGTATTTTCTAAGATATTTTATTAGAAATTCGGGGCGCTACAATACTCTTCTTCCTTTTCAACCACATTTTGTTCGTCATTTTCTTCTTGTGGTTGCTCAATTGTCCTCCCGCTTCTTAGTGTTATTGCTTTGACATGCTCCGTGGGGTTGGTCACGGTATTGCGGGGTAAGTTTCCTGCTGTTCTCTCTCTAAGAATATTTGAAAGCTGACCAATTTGAGCCTCAAGATTGTGAATTGAAGTCGTATTATTTTTGTATCGCCAAATATGTCTTCTGCATGTATTGTTCTGTCTTTTGCATGTATTGCATGAACATATTTTCAAGTGTCGACTTCTTTCTTGTTGTTGAAAATTTTGTTATGGTCTACCTCCTCCTTGATTATTGTTCCAAGATAAGTTGGGGTGATTTCTCCATCCTGGATTGTATGTGTTTGCATAAGGATTGTTTTGCCTTTGAAAATTTGACACAAAATTTGCTTGTTCGGCATTTGATGGAGCAAAAGGGTTCCCCACTTGGCAATCTTCACTTGAGTGATTTCCTGCACAAATATCACAATTAATACTAGTATGAATAGCATTAACATTCATATTACCTATTTGTTTAGATAAAATATAAATTTTTGCAGTTAAAGTAGAAATAGGATCAAGTTCAAAAACTCCAGCCACTTTTCTTGGCATTGTACTCTCTGATGACCACTGATGATTATTAGATGTCATCTCCTCTAAAAGTTCATAGGCTCCTTCGTGGGTTTTGCTCATTAATGGACCTCCAGCTGCTGCGTCAACCATAGATCGATTTGTAACTCCTAGACCATTATAGAATATTTGAATTTATAGCCATTTCGGAAGTTCATGATGAGGACACTTTCTAAACAACTCTTTATACATCTCTCATGCATCATACAAAGACTCAGTCTCAAATTGAGTGAATGTGGTAATATCATTCCTTAGCTTCGCTGTCTTTGCCGGCAGAAAATACTTAGCCAGAAAATTTTGTGCAAGTCCCTCCCAAGTAGTAATAATACCGGGTGGTAAAAAATTTTGCCACGCCTTTGCCTTATCTCTTTGTGAAAAAGGAAAGAGTCTTCATCGAATTGCATCATCTGATACTCCGTTCTGCTTGAAAGTGTCATAATTTTCCAGAAAGTTTGCAATGTGAATATAAGGATCCTCGTGCGATAGTCCCCAAAATTGAACAGTCTGTTGAATAATCTGAATAATTGCTGGTTTAATTTCAAAGTTGTTTGGTTCAATTGCTAGCCTCTTTATGCTTGATGTTGCTCCATGAATTGAGGGCATAGCATAATCTCTCCAAGCTCTGTTTTCCTCATTGTTCTCCATGATAATGTACTTGTATGTCCTAAAATATAAGTATTAAAAAAATAGACAAACTAAAAAAATAAAAATAAAAGTAAATCAAAAGAAAATAAAGAGGTAAAATAATAATAAAACAAAAAAAAAAGAAAAAAAAAATCCAAATTAGTAATAATCTAGCAATTTTCAGTATCAATAAAAGAATAACTAGTCCGCGGCAACGGCGCCAAAAACTTGATGTGAATTATTTGCAAGTGTAGAAAATCGCAACAAGTAGTATAGATAAGTGAAAAGAGTGTCGAACCCACAGGAACTAATTATTTTATCGAGTACCGAAATTACTAGATTAACTATTATTTGGAAAATCAAAATTAATAAAGAACGTAACTAAATTAAATTAACCTAAAGACTTAAATAAATTAATTTAAAATGAGCGGAATATGAATTTTTATTGTTTATTAATTGCAAAATTAATTATAGGGCTTTTTTATTTCACCTAGTTAATCCCACACAATTCATAATTCCATGCGAACAAAAATATTATTTTTCCAAGTTGTAGACCAAAATCCCCCAAGTATTCAATTCTTTCTCTCGAACAACACCAAAAATATCTCCAACTAACAGTTTTTTAGTTCATTCACAAATTTAATTAATTGAGGACTTATTAAGTTCTGTGGATTTCTTAACGGTCACATCAATCGCGGTAAATCATCTCTAATTTCGCTCAATCAAAGATGTTTAATTTTATAAATTCAAAATCACAAATTACCGGTTCGGTCTCTTCAAGATTTAATAGATCATACAAAAGTCGCTCAACCAATTGTAAGCATTAAGATCAAAATTCAAACACACAACCATGAAAAAATAGAAAAATAATATGGAATTAAAAATTGTGTTCTCATAACTAGGCTACATCGAAACCCTAGAAAAATAAATTTTAGTTTATAATAAAATTGCAACTAACAAATACTGTCTTGGATTGCATTATAAAAAATTAGAGAAAGAAAAGAAACAGAAAAAAAAAACTATTTTTACAAAAGAAATCGCAAATCGAAGCAAACAACATTTCTCTTTCTCTCTCCTTCTCTGTCCCGTTCTGTCTCGAAAACCGCGTGCCATTTTCGAAACTTGAGCACTGCCACGTCAGCACGTCACAGGTTTCCTCTTCACGCCAAATTGCACGTCCTGTTTCGCCTCGAACTCAGTGCCAGACCCAGCCGCCACGTCACCCGCACCAGACCCCTCTGCCTCTCGTCTTGACGCCGTGCGCCAGGTCAGCAACCGGCCCCCTGCTGACGTCACGCCAAAGCCCCTTTTCTCCTCCTACCTTTTTCTCTCTCCTACCTCGTTAAGCGTGTAGCACACAGGAGCACCCTACTATCCCATTCTCGTTTGAGACTTGAGCTGTTTTATTATTATTATTATTATTATTATTATTATTATTAATACGAGGTTAGCCGTCGCTCTCCCTCTCTCGTTCAGCGCTCCCCTTCTCTTGTTTTCTCTTCTTTTTATAGGCACGGGAAGTAGAGATTAGGATTTATTTTTGCAGAAAAACCCTAATTCTTTATTTATTTGTTTACATCTTTAACTTGATCTTTATTTCTTGCTTCTTTTTCTTCTCTTTTTTTTCTTGAAACACGTGCTGCACACATAAAAACTAAATCAGAAATTTAGGATTAAAAAATAAAAATAAAATTAATTATTTTAGTTAACTATTATCACATTAGCTCAATTAAACCCTTTTAAATTTGTTTATTGCACTTTCACCTCTATTGGCAATTAAAAATTTATATCTTACTTTTCACACGGCCAAATTAAAAAATTTTAAATTCAACAAATCAATAAAAGTTAATAAATCATTCTGCGTGTTTTGTTTGTTGATTTTTACCAAAAATATTCACCTTTTTGCATCAAAAATCTTATTCCTTCAAACATAATTAATTAATTGAAATCTATGGAAATGAGATAAATTATAAACAAAATAGACGAATACAAGCAATTTTTATGGTAAATGAGTACAAATATTTATATAAAAATTAGACACATCAAAGCCTCAGTAAAAAAGACCATGTGACTGACCTTCGAGAAGACTTCAACGTCTTACTGAAGTGCAGCATGAGACTCAATCCACCCAAATGTGCCTTCGGCATATCATCAGGCACCATCCTAGGGTTTATGGATAGCCAGAGGGGATAGAAGTTAACCCGGAGAAGATCTGAGCTATTTTGGACATGGTTCCTTAATCCAGCATCAAAGAAGTCCAAAGACTTACAGGGCGCATCGCCGCCATCGGACGCTTCCTCTCAAAGTCAAAGGAGAAGTTTCTCCCGTTCTTCAAGGCCCTAAGAGGGGCGAAAGGCTTTGAATGGGGACAAGCACAGCAAGAAGCATTTGAGCAACTCAAGGCCCACCTCGTCAACCCCCACTCCTAAGCAAGCCCGAGCCAGGAGAGATACTATACGTTTACCTCACCACCTCATATCAGACCCTTAATACCGTTTTGGTAAGGGATGAGGACAAAACCCAGCAATCTATCTACTATGTAAATAAAGTTGTCCATGACGCCGAACTCCGTTATTCGAAAATGGAGAGATGGCCTGTGCACTAATCGTGGCCACTCGCAAGCTTCGCCCATACCTCCAAGCAAGTGGTGGTTCTTACCGACCAACCCCTAAAGCAAGTGTTGCACAAGCTAGAAAGCTCGGGACGACTTGTGAAATGGTCCACTGAGCTCGCTCAGCCAGCACGATCTAAGCTACCTGCCGAGGGTGGCCATCAAAGCTCAGGATCTAACAAAATTCATTGTGGAAAGCTCCAGCCCCGACCCTCCTGAGGAAGACAAGCACCCTCCATTTTGGAGCATCTACGTCGATGGATCCTCATGCATCGAGGGGAGCGGAGCGGGAGTCATTCTGACGGGTCTAGATGATTTCACTCTCCAGTACTCCCTCTGTATCAACTTCTGAGCTTCCAACAATGAGGCAGAATATGAAGCTTTAATTGTCGGCTTACGGCTGGCCCATAAGGCTAGAGCTCGACGAGTCAAAGTATTTAGCGACTCTCACTTGGTGGTTAACCAAGTCCTAGGAGACTACGAGGCCAGGGATGACCGCATGATCAAATATATAGACCAAGTTAAGAAGCTACTAGCCACCTTCCAAGAGGCGGAAGTCATGTGTATCCCTCACGAAGAGAACGGGCAAGCAGATGCCCCATAAAAGTTGGCTTTCTCTTCCCTTCACGGACTTGACCACACCGTCCTGATTGAAGTCCTCCTCAGGCCCAGCATCGAAAAAGAAAGTCTCGAGCTCATGGTGATACCTCCCCCAGCACAAGGGGAGAACTGGATGAAGCCTCTGTTCGAATTCCTCGATAAAGGAACCCTCCCTACAAATCCTAAAGAAGCTAGAAAAATTCGAACAAGAGTTGAACGATACACATTCATTGAGGGAGTCATGTACAAACGCTCCTACACTACGGTAAATGGCAGGACCTATCTATGGTGTCTATCTCCTGAAGAAGCCCAGTATGCCCTCAGATAAATTCATGAAGGGGTCGGAGGCACTCATATGGGAGCTAGATCCCTCGCCTGCAAGATCTTGAATCATGGTTACTTCTGGACTACGCTCCTAAGTGAAGCTCAACAACATGTTCATCAGTGTACTTCTTGCCAAAGGTTCTCATCCATCCGAAGGACATCTCAAGCCGAGCTCTCCTCCATGTCCAGTCCAATCTCCTTCGCTATGTGGGGGATGGACCTGCTCGGACCTTTCCCTCCAGCAATCGGTCAAAGAAAATTCCATGTAGTGGCAATCGACTACTTCTCCAAGTGGATCGAAGCCGAGCCATTAGCAACGATCACGGAGAATAGGGTCCAACAGTTCTTCTGGAAGAACATTGTTTGTCGGTTCGGCATATCCCGAATCCTAGTAACTGACAACGGAACTCAATTCACAGGGGCAACGTTTCGCAAGTTCTGCGTCAATCTCGGTATCCAACAATAATTCTCCTCATTTTCCCTTCGACTGTCCAACGGTTAAGCAAAGAATGCCAACCGGCAAATTCTCAACAGCCTCAAGAAAAGACTGAACAAATCTTCAAAAGGACTTTGGGTCAAACAGCACCCCAATGTTCTATGGTGCTACCGAACAACTAAGAGATCCCCAATAGGAGAATCCCCCTTCAATCTTACATATGGCTCCGAAGCCATCATACCCCTCGAGGTCGGACTACCCTCTCTCCGCCTACCAGCCTTCAGTGAAGAACATAACTCCAACAACTTCCGAGGCAACCTCGACCTCATTGATGAGATCCGAGAGAGAGCATCCATATGACAAAAGATATATCAACAAAGAGTCGAGCAGTCCTACAATAAGAGGGTGTAGCACCCCGAATTTCCAATATAATATCTCAGAAATACGTGGCACAATTTTCCAGAATCAACTTCGTAATCATAAACATAGCAACCAAATACAGGGAGAAATTAAAACTTTTTATTACATCAATTGTTTATAAAGCACAGCGGAAAATAAAACACCATGATTACAATTTCTTTCTTTTACAACACATTCTTTTACAATTTACATAAGCTCTACTATCATTCTACCACATGCATCCAAATCTAAGCTATAGACACCTACCTGTAAAACGTGAGGCTAGAGATAACCCTAACCCTCAAAACTACAGGGGTCAGCCATAACGGTGTGAGTGACATCAAAGGAAATACAACATGAATAAAATATAAAGATAAATTCATAATCAACATATATCAACAGTAATAACAATGGAATATGAAATAACAATAAATAAAACATGAAAACATCAAGTGAAACTAGACTAAGTGTCAGGTGTAGGAAAACAGAAAATAACATGCATAAAACCAAGTCAAGAAAACACAATGCTATATGCTGACTCTCTAATGCACACTTGTCGGATTCTATGCATTCCATACTACATAGGTCCGGTGCATGCCCATAACGTTCTCCACTTTATAGGGTTAGATCTCCGCTATGCAACTAATCCTACTACGGTGATGGGAACAAGATCCAGAATACTCCGCAAATAGGCATCACAACCCTCGACGCGCAAGCATCATGTAAGAATAGTTCAAAAACAGGAGAATCACCTCCCTGCTGTGTACCCCACGAATAGGCTTGCGAGGCCCTCGACGTGCAGATACACCAGGTACATTCTGTGAATAGGCCCACCGACCCTCAATACGCGAATGCACCCTACATGCTCCGTGAATAGGCCCGCAGACCCTCGACACGCGAACATACAAATGTCCTCTCGAAATAGAACAACTCACAAGTCCTGGAACGTATTCGTTGGACCTAAACCCAAGAGCATATACTTACGTTTCCCAAGTTCCAACACATCTCCACTAGTGCCTATCATTAAGTTGGTTATTTATTAAAAACACAAAAAATCCCCCTCTCTAGAGTTAGTATATCAAGCCGGACTTAATTCTACAAAACAACCCCAATGACCCCAACTGATCAAAATCCACAAAATCTCATCTTCCGGTTCACAGGACTCCCACTCAACTCCTAGAGATTCACAAAAAGAAAATCAACACCAAAACTTCCAATAAAACTCTTAATCTCATTATTAAAATGTTTATATCAATAAAACTTCTTGAATCAATCAAAAATCCAAATTTATTTAATATACTCGTAAAATTCCAGAATTGAAATAAAATATTAAATCTATTAGATAACTGGGAATCATATTTTGAAATCACAGAATACCACAAAACATCAATTACTTTAAAGAAAATATATATATTTTACTATATGAAGTTATAGAAGTACAAGTTTGAAATTTATTATAAACAAAATACAACTCTTTGTAAAATATTGTAATCTGTAGCAAAACATCATCTAAAATAGTAGATTAATAATCCATAATATCGAAAAAATAACCGTTTAAAGAAAACTTCAGAAAACTCAAGAAATCCATCAGCCAGAACAATGACAGTCGACTGTCGCAAATGGCCGGTCAACTGTCCTGCAAAAATTCGAAAACTCAAAAAAATCCATCAGTTAGGACAGCGACAGTCGACTGTCGAAAATGGAAGGTCGACTGTCCTGCGAAAATTCGAAACTCAAGAAAAAAAAACCATCAGCCAGGACAGTGACAGTCGACTGTCGAAAATGGCCAGTCGACTGTCCTGCGAAAATCCAAAACTCAAGAAAACAAAAGTCGACTGTCGACTTCAGTTCAAAGACAAAGCTGTCGAATGTTATTGCAAACAAAATCCAAAATTCAATAACTGACAGTCGACTGTCGACTTCAGTCCGGTCGACTGTCAATTATAACGGGTTGAAGTTTTGAAATTCTGTGCATGTTTTAAACTGATACGTCAATAAATCTTTGTAAATTCAAAATTAAACTTTCTTAGATGCTAAAGTATAACTTGTAAAACATATATGAGTTTATAAAACAATCAAAAACACATCAAGATCTCAAAGAAGTGATTTTTCACAAAAATTCTTCAAAAGCAGTGAAAGTGTATATGTGTGTATATAGATCAGTTAAAGCATTGAAATCTCATCAATTAAAAGTAGTATAATGTTCAAATCAAACTTAGAATCAAAACAAATCAATCTAAATCGAAAACTTCATAAAATGTCACAAAAACAAGTTTCGGCCATTCTCCATCAGACCCAAAACAAATACTCAACCCCCAACTTCAAAACTTGATTCTTTTGTTCCAAAACCCCTCTTGAACATTGTCAAACACACACACAACCCTTTTCATCAGTTCACCCATGAATAAAAGTAATTATAACAACCATACATCAAGTTTTACTTCACCAAAAGCCCCAAATAGATCATGTGTATAGTATACACAGTAAATGCCTAATCTTTATTTATTCTTTAAGCAATAACTATTGTACAACTCATAGTAATTATTCAAAACCGCAAGATTATGATGGAAAACAACATACTCATGATTTCTATTAAGTTCTTTAACAATCTCAAATCATCTAGGTGTAGATTACTCATCATTAGCATAGTTTCAAGTAAAGATTCAATTTTTAACTCATCTACTCATCAAATTCATCATATCAACATACAATCCCTAACATACTTTCTAATCAACAAATCATCACATAAAACATGCTTAGAACAAAAAGAAATCAAATATATGTCACTCACCTTATTGAAGAAATCAACCGAATTAATAAAGAATGAGAAAAGATCCTTCTTTTGCAAAATCCAAGATCATCGCTTTGAAACTCCAAGAAATTAATAGTAAAAATATATCTTATTTTTGCAGAGGAGAGGGATGGCTATAGGGGATCTTTTATAGGCCGAAATCTAGAGTAATTTAGGGTTTTATAAGTTTATGGAAACATCCCTTAACAAATTATTACTTTACATATATAAACATTTCTTTAATAAAGTAGTTAATTAAGTTAAATAAATTAAAATAAAACCAAATCCTTTTTCTACTGAGTTATTCAGCCATCAAGCATAGCCCAGAAATTAGAAAATTTTGGATTTGTACTCAAAGTGGTAATTTTGCACAAAAATCCCTCTCTTTATAATATTTGCAAATAGGTCAAATAATATTTGTAAAAATCCAGAAAATTCAGAAATAATATCTACTAATACATATTAGATTTTCCAATTAACATTTATGACTTTTACTTTCTAAGAAAATATTTGCACACGATTCACTTAAATTCCATATTTGCAAAAACACCATATTTGTTTAAATCTTTACCAAATCAACTCTAAATAAAATTTAAATAGATTTTTATTTTCAATGATGACCATGGCAAGCCCAAAAATTAGTAAAAACGAATTTTCATTATTTGTTTGAGGTCCAAACGGCTTTTTATATAAAAGCCCATTTCGTTCGAAGTATTTATAAAAATAGTTTATTTATTCAGAAAAATCCCAAAATTTAGGATATACTTAATTATAAATAGGGGAATGTATATAGAGATTTAAAATTGGAGATTTGCACCAAAAATATTTACACGTGTTAAATTCATAAAATAGTCAAATAAATTCAAATAAATATGAAAATTAAAATATCATAAATAAATGAGGAAAATCAATCATTACCCACAAAAGTTTAAGAATTCAAAATTTCCTAACTTTGCACGTGTGTTTCACGTGCAAAATTGCAACTTCAAGAAAATAGTCAAAATAGTCAACTATACCAATTTAATATTATTTAATAATGTAAAATAAATCATTTTATTTTGTGGGACGTTACAGAGGGTACGCCCTACGAACCTCAGAGAATGAGACCTAGTTCTTCGCAAGCTACGAATCTCTTATCCTAGCAAGAAAGGAAAACTAGCTTCGAACTGGGAGGGACCATACATGATCTCCAAAGTTGTCCGCCCCAGAGCATATAAACTGCAAGATCGGGGGGGGGGGGGGGGGGGGGGGGGGGGGGGGGGAAGATACCAAGGACATGGAACGCCGAGCACTTAACGAAGTATCAAAAAAGTGCCTAAAGACCCCTTAAAGCTAGTTTCCTTATTTTTCAGTTCTTTCATTTTTCAATAAGGCAGATACTTGTGATGAGGCCAAAGCATGTAATAAAGGCTTACAACATAGAAGCTGCCACTTACTTGGTTTCTCTTTTATAAAAACTTAGTTTATTTTTCTGCAGAAATTGTTGTTCTAGCCAAATGCATACGTGCCCAATTCACGACGACCACAAACACAAAACAACAAGTTCGGAGTCCAACACTTAGTTTGATGCTGCTTTAGCCACTTGAGAACCAGCAAGTGCGGAGCAACTCACCATTCAGAATTGCTCCTACAGCTGTTGAAATTCTCAAACAACAAGTTCGGAGTCTAACACTTGGTTGGACGGTGCTTTAGCCACTTGCGAACCAGAAAGTGCGGAGTAGCTCACCCTTTGGAATTGCTCCCACAACTGTCGAAACTCTCAAACAACAAGTTCGGAGTCCAACACTTGGTTCGACGCTACTTTAGCCACTTACGAACCAGCAAGTGCAGAGCAGCTCACCATTCGGAATTGCTCCCACAACTGTTGAAACTCTCAAACAACAATCTCGGAGTCCAACACTTGGTTCAACCCCGCTCTAGCCACTTGCGAACAAACAAGGACAGAGTAGCTCACCATTCGGAATTGCTCTCACAACTGTTGAAACTCTTAAACAATACTTACAACACAGAGGGGATACAATGAAAAGAAACAACGTTCCAACGCTTAAAGAATTTTTCATTCAAATCCAAAATCCCGATACATGTTCAAGAAACAAGAACTAAATTATAACTCCCTACAACCATAGACATTCCCCTCAAAGCCACATTTACCCCTTCGTGGCAGGGGGATGCTCATTCTAAGAGACACTCGGGGTCTGCGGCTTCCTTTGATGCCTGAAGCGCCTCCCCCTCCCTCGGACCACCTGAAGAGGACTCTAGCCCAACGGATTGAGTCCGAGCCATATGATCTACGCTACGTGCTACATATCCTGCCGAAGAGGTGCTTGAAGCGCCGGCCACACCGCTTTGGGCGTCTCCCGGATTCTTCGAAGCTCCGTGTGAATGAAGAGCCAATTCGTGGAACGACCGCCCTTGCTTGTACTCTTCAAAGGAACAGGAGGGACTCTTAGTTTTGGCTCCCTCGAGAAGCCACTTTAGTCGATTAATCTCTACCTCTCACTCGACAGGATCTACTTAATAGTAATGTCCTTCACCTTAAACTTAAAATGACAAAACCGAGCACACGCCAAACTGGCCTGACATGTTTCCCCCGAATTCTCAAAGATGTCCTTCATGAACAGAGTTACTTCTAAGGTCTTCTCGAGCACCACATTCTTCAGCTCATCTCTTTCGGTGGTGGCCGCAAGTAAAGAACGTCGAAGAGATTCAACTATTGTATCCTTCCCCAGTATAGCCTCGGTAGGGGGATCTTCACCATCGCTATAATAATCCTCCACTTCAGCTCGGAACTGATCCCGAAGAACTTCATCGTGATGCCTTGCTTCACTCTTCGTGCGAACCAACACCCTTCTTAAGTGACCAAGCTCCGTCTCTGCCTTGAAAAGCTTATCTCGTGAGTGACCAAGCCCCAGCTCCATAACTTGGACTTTAGTACGAAAGCGAAGGCTTAAATACACGACAATCTGCTTAAGTAATCTCATGGGCGATCTCACTTGAGTAATGACTTACTCTGTCATACACGACAATCGGCCAAGGCAAAAAGTAAGGAGTCACTCCACTCCAACAAGAACGATCATGGTCACAAAAAAGGCGAAGGCTTAAATACTCAACTTTAGAACTTTCAACACAAGTTAGGAGAACCAAAATGAGATTTTCAATGCAATAATAATAATAATAATAATAAATTACATCAAGCGGTGGCCAGTCCGCTATTAGGCATCCGTACAAAATTCCTAAGCTAAGAAAAAGCAAGAAACAACTGAGAATAAGAATTCGGGGTCCACCTCGGTAGAAGGAAGCTCGGGAGCGCGCATCTCCTTTCCAACTCCCTCTACAGCACCCAATCCCCCCACGATCGTGATAGAAGGATCCACTGCGCATTCTTCCTCCCCCGACTCTTCATTTGACCCCTCATCAGTGGCAAGGGCCTCCTTGAACAGGACATACCCTGAACGGTCGAAACCAGGAACTCACTCACTAACCTCGTCAAGAGCTCTAGCATACGCCTTCTCCATGTTCGTCGCCAGGTACCCCTCCGCCTCGGCCTTCATCTTCACTACGGCGGCATCAACGATGGCCTCTCTCTCCTTGGCTGCTAGCTCCCTCTCCATGACCGTCTGCTCCTTCTCCTAAGCCAAGGCCGCCCCTAACAGCGCGATCTGGGTCGCTTGAGTCTCCGCTTGAAGCATCGCCTCCGGCAATTGCCTAGCAGACTTCGACCACTCCAACCTCTCCCTGTCCCTCATCACCCTCAGCTCCTGCTCCTACTCTGCTACTTATTTCAACAAGTAGCTAAAGTGACAAGTGATCTGGAAAAAGACGGCTCGAAATCATAAACGGGAAAACAACTCTCGGCACTTGGCGAAAATGATAATCGCAAAAATTACAAAAAAGACTTACCGTCATGTTTTCCTTGGCAATCTCCAAGGCCGAGTCGCCCACAGTCCCGTGCTCCATCAAGGCTCTATCCTTCGGGGTGCCCAAGTGGCGAATCGCATCCATTTAAATCATCGAATCGCCGAGAAAGCCATCGTGCCTCCTTACCTGCCAATCGGGGACAAATATCTTCTTTAGCTCATTAATCAGGATCGTATCGGCCTCCACGGTAAAAGGCGGGGCCTCGAGAGCTAGGGCCGCAGGCAAAGAAAATCCACCAGTAGCAGCAGTGGATGGGGCAGCGGAGGGAGACTCTAAGTCCACCACAGGAGTAGCAACCCCCAAACTCCTGTCAACCTTCGACAGCATGGGCTGTCCTCTTTCTTTTCTTCTCCTCGAGATGCTTGCTACTCAAATCAGATCTCTAAGACATTATCGCGACGAAATCCATGCCTAGCTATCCTGCAAGAGAAGACATAAAGATGATAAGGCAACTAAAAGAAATGGATACAATACCAAAGATAAAATAAACACATAAAAGGAGACGCGTACTAGGGTTCATTAGGCTAAGACCCCCCTTGAAGAGAACCTCCTCAGTTATCTCTCTCCAATCCAAAGACGGCTAAGCTAAAAGAGCTCTCACCATATCCAGCTCCTCAGAGCTCAAAATTGGATCTACCTTCACCCTCTTCGGCACTGTCTCCCTCCACGCCGTAGAAATCTCCTACAGCTCATGACTGTGAATCACAAAATATTTGTGCCTCCAGCTATTGATCGAATCGGGGTTTTCAAGCAACTTCACACCCTTATGAGGAGTGAGATAGAACCGATACTCTGCTCTATTCTTCTGGTGGATCTTGTATAACTTCATAGCACATTGAGTCGGGGCTCGAACCCCGCTACCTAGCAGTGTAGCACAAATCCATTAACATGTCTCCACATATTCAGCATACATTGTATTAGGCCCAAACCGTACCACCTCATAACCTCTTTCACAAATAGGTGGAGAGGAAGACAAAGCCCCGCATGAAAGGCGTCGAAAGGGGAAGAAACACAACTCTGGATAGATAGGCAAATAGGCTCTAACTCCGGGGCCTGGTAACGCCATCTCAAACTCTGCTGGGATCTTGTAACACTCTCGTTTAGTGAGCAAATCCGCCTTGTGAGTATCGGAGAAATGTCGTCTACAACGGAATGCTCGTGCGGCTCATTCTCTTCCTAAAAGCACGTAATGCCTTGCTCGACTCATCTTAGCTCTTCGGCGAAGTACTCGCTAACTTTGCCTAAATACGACACTGTAATCGAATATCTCCCAAACTCCCCCATCCTTCTGTTTTCCTCTACCATCGTCTCTATGACGACCGAAGGAGCCTCCTGGATGCATTTCCCCTTCCCCGCTCTAGAAAGAAGGGTCAGCGGTTGTGCTTCAACACGACCGGAGGGGGAGGTCTCACCGCCAGAGAAAACCATAGATATCTCAATAAATAATAAATATATTACCTCTTGATGTGCATCAGTTTAAATTTTTTTTAGCATGTCGCTGTTTGGAAAAACGGCATCAGTACATTTAATATACAAGTATGAACCTTCTGACTTGAAAAAATTCCAAGTGCTGAAACAACTTATAAATAATTTCGTTATCCCCAAGAACGGCATTCGCAAAACTGATGTCGTTGTTGGAGATAACAGCATCAGTTATAATACTCATTAAACTCTCTTCCTGCACAATTGTTCTTCCAAACAACGATATGAGATAACTGTTGTTCTTAGAAACAGCGGCAACAGTTCACAGAAATAGATTAGCGAAGTATAAGTAATAAAATGAATTGTTCCCGATGTTCCACACAACGTCATCTGTTATCCCTAACAATGAATATTATAACTGATATCACTATTCTTAACAACGACATCTGTAATGTTGTTACCGCTATTCAAACAATGGCATCAGCTATAGGATTTTTTCACACTTACATTTTTTTTCCAAGTCAGAGAGAGTATACGATTGTGAATAAATTAACTGATATCATTACTCCAAATAGCGTCATGCGAATTTTTTTTAACAGATGCTGCTATTGAAAACAATGGCATTCAAATAACTTATGTTGTTATTTCCAATAACGGAGAATGCTAACGTGTACAAAACTGGGTTAGTTGGGTAAATATTTTTGAAAGTGGGTCAGATCGCTCAATATTTTCAAAAAGTGGGTCAGCAAGCAAAAAACTCTCGAAAAATGGGCAAAGAAGCGTTGACCGGTCAACGCCAGCACGCCGTTTGATCGCCTCGATTTTTGCGGGCGCCGCGATAGACGTTCCAGATTCGTCCACGTTATCAAGGTATATTTTTAATTGTTTTCTTTAATTATTCATTCGGATTTATTATTTAAAAATCCCAAAAAAATTAATTAAAATTTGGAAATTTAATTTAAAATTTCTTTTAAAAATTATTGATTCGGAAAAATATTTTTTAATTCCACAAAAATATTTATGAAATTAGAATAATTAATTAAAATTTTCAAAAGTTAATTATTGAATTTTGGTAATTGAATAAAAAATCCAAAAAATGATTAAAAGTTGAAAAAAAAATCAAAAAAATCTGGAAAAATCACAAAAAATCCAGAAAGTTTCTAAAAGTAATTCTAAGTATTTTACAAGCTAAGGGGAGCATCGTTACACCCCGAGCAAGATCTAAACGTCCCCGAAAACTCAGACAAATTCTATAAGCCATTAAAAACGAACGAACTACTCCTCAAAGACTGTAAAACTCAGTCTTCGAGAGTGGGGAGCTTGTGATATGGGTAGAAATAGATCCTAATCAAGACTGTTCAAATCGGACACGAATCTCAAAGCTTTCAGGGGTAAAACGGTAATTTCCACGACAAACGGGTCCGAAAGTGGGAACTGGGTCTTTTCCAAATCCAATAACCCAAAAACGAGTTTGCCTTACTGGATTGGGGTGACAGCCCATTATAAATAAACTTAAATCATTTAACGAGTAATTTGAATTCATGATTATCCCAAGAGACGATTTAAACCATATCTCTTATCATGAAGGAATTTAAACTCTATTTCCTATCCAAAAACGCATGGGATTAAAGATAAATGATTATTTCAAAACTGTCTCCAAATGCGACTATAAATACCCCTCGACCCCCACCATAAAAAAAAGCTCTTTCATAATCCTTCATATTAATGACTTGAGCATTTGAGGGTTCGTCTCTGGAATCAATTCCGGTGTTTCGAACTTTTTACATGTCAGCAGCAGTGTTGAGAACAGTCAACAGCGGCAAGTAAAAAAAAGTAAGATTTTATTGATTCTAAAAGAATTCACAAATCATTTGTTTGCTCCCACACCAAAATTAGCAACAATTAGGTTAACGGTTGATAGTTAGCAGCTAATGTATATACACAATGTAAGTCACAATACTATATCGGGATAGTTACTAACGTGCATACAAACCACCCCCATTCTACCAATTTTTGTCTGTACTATTTTAACCACACTAGTTGTGAAGTCAAGCTATTTTACCTTGTGCTATTTCAGATTCAATCTTAAAACCACCAGAAGCCCGAAGTCAATGGACTGCGCTGAATCTCTATCAATCTATCATCATAATTAGAAAGCGAAATTGACCACCACAAATTCATTATAGATCTACATACAAACAACACAGCTAAATGGTGGAGTAGATCATAAGAACTTTGACATGATCAAAAGGACTAAACCGGCCAACCGCAACTCAGCTAAACGATGCACCGTATCAAATCTACACCAGTAAACACTATTGCAGAATAACTATCCACAGTAAAGATTGTTTTCTGAACATGAACAAAACATCTATATAATTAACACGAAGCAAGGTCTAGAAACTAAAAAGGAAACAAAAAGAAACGACAATAAACTTAGTTGCAAGCATCGTAATCTGTCAATTGCCTGTATTAAAAAGAGTCTCTTCCCCCTCTGGGTTATTAGCCGAATCAAACTCTGGCCCTCTTGTTGCCACTGCAAGCTGGACACTTATATTGCTTGATGTGCTCTGCCCTTGCTGGAGTGATCTTCACACATTTTCCATGGAACCATTGCTCGCAAACATCACAGCAAATCCAGAAATCATCATCAGCATTGTTTTCCCCACAAGCACCACACAGTGTATTTCCATTCTCGTCTTCCTCTTCCTCATCCTCTTCTCCACTGAAGTCCGGTTTTGGGGGAGCATTTCTTGAAGGTTTTGCCTCTGATTGCCGGGACTGTGGATATTCAATGAGCACCAAAATATTAAACGATTAATGGAAGGAAAACGAAAGAGAAATTGATTGATACTTAGTGTAACTAAGTTTATACTCACCATCTTCGAGTTTGACTTGTTGCTCTTGCTGCTGCTATTGGGGGCTTTCTCTTTAGTTTGCTTCTTTGTGCTTCCACTCACAACCTCAAAGATAGTAGGCAGACCGTTAATCATGCTGAAGAGTTTTTTCCTGTCAATAACAACACAAGAATATATAGTATACAACTGAAAATATTTCAAATATTTTGTATAAAGATAGAATGGCTCTTCTGAGAATGATCATATGAACATCAAAATAAGAATTTCCTTTAGTCAGTCCAGATGGCAAACAGAAAGTAATTGAAGTAATTGAAGTAACTGAAAATTTTCCTAATGTCTAAAGCTCAAGTTCTAACCTGCATATTTCATTCGTAAGTACCAAAAATATTGATCATTGTCGAACTTAGAGTGAACATATTGGTTATAGTATATATTTCCTTCTGCTTCACTCCTTGCCCATCTCACATGATTCACATGAGGCTGCAAGAGACATATTTCCATTTTCTGTAGTATTTGCAAAAGCGAGACTTCTTTAATCACTCGGCTCTCCAATTCTTTTCATCTCCAAAAATTTCAAAAGCAAATAGAGGATCAACTTAAAGAAAACTTTCCTTAGTTATCTCCACTTGGTGAATGCCTTGACCTTCAAAAATATTCATTTGACAAGTACTGTTCTCTTACATAACTAATATAATTGGCATGCAGCCACCACATTATGATCATCTACAATGTTATTTTCTATGTATTCAACATCAAGAGATGAAATTTCCATATATTAATGCTGTTAAGGATTGCTTGAAAAAAAGCGGGAATACATTGTGAGTACAGAAGAAAAGTCAAAACCCATTAAGAAGAGAATGATGACCATCCACTGGATAGAGGGTGATGATTATGTATGTGGCTTAGTTAGAAACTTACTCAAATCAGCAAAATCCTAATGACCTACGAAATTAGAACACAAAGCAAGCTAGATAGTCTAAATGTGCATCAACCCGCACACAACAGAAAATAGTGATTTAATATATGCTAAATTAATGACTTTATACGTTATGAATACTAAATGGATGCCAGGTACCTCTATTACGAATAATGTAACCCCTCCCCTTCTCTAAACACACATGCAAACACATAAACACCAAACAGAATACTGTCGGAACCAAACAAAACGATTCATTAATATATCTTAATGAACATAATGTCAAGAATCCTTAATGGAGGCCAGGTGCATTTATTATGACTAATGCAACCCCCTCCCTTCAAACATATACACAAACACAAACATACACCAAAAAGAACACCATAATGAAAGGAAAAAGAAAAGAACACCATAGGGAAATAGAACAGATAAAAACACAAACAAAAAGAACGCCATGGGGAACAACAACAACAACAACAACAAAGCCTTTTTCTCAACTAGTTGGGTCGGCTACATGAATCCTGATTTTTTCCTTTCTACTCGGTTTAGCGCAATATCTTCGGTAAGGCAACAAGGTATCATAGACAACAAGGTATCATATCTTTTCTTACAGTTTCTACCCAAGTAAGTTGAGGTATTTCCCTACTCCTAACTCCACCCTCAATATTTATCAAATTACTCTTTCGAATAGGGGGCATTACTAAGTTTACGTGTGACATGTTCAAACCACCTTCTTTCTTAATTTATTTTTGATAGGAGCTACCTTCACCATGTCTCATATATGCTCATTTCTAGTTTTATTATTCCTGGTTTTACCACACATCCATCATACCATCCTTATCTACGCTACACTTTTTTTTTGGACATGTTTTCTTTGTTGCCCAACACTCTACTTCATACATTATTGTGGTCTAACAACCGTCTTATAAAAATTTTCCTTCAACTTCAAAGATATATGTTTGTCACACAAAACACCACTATCACTTCTCCACTTAAGCCACCATGCTTAGATCCTATGTATAACATCTTCACAAATCTCATCATCTCTTTGAATAATTGACCTAAATATCAGAAACTCTCTTTTAGGTATCTATTGACCATCAAATTTCACTACTTCATTTGTGTTCCAAATATCGCTAAAATTACACTATATACTCTGTTTTAGTTCTACTTATTCTAAAGCCTCCAGCTTCTAAATTATCTCTCCACAATTCTAATTTAGCATTGATTCATGCTATAGTCTCATCCACTAAGACGACGTCATTGATAAAAATCATACACCAAGACACCTCATCTTATATTCCTCGCATCAATTCATCCATCACCAAAGTAAAGAGGTAAGGGCTTAAAGCCGAACCTTGGAATAAACCTACTAACTATTGTAATAGGGAATTCACTACTCTCTTATGGGGCTGTCCTAATTGTGGTCATTGCCCCTTCATACATATCATTAACCACCTCAATATACCGAATAGTTACCTTTTTGTTATTTAACACCCACCATATTATGTCTCTAGGGATTTTATCATAAACTTTTTCTAAATCTATAAACATCATATGTAGATCTTTCTTATTCTTTCTATATTTTTTTCATAAATCTCCTCAGTACATAAATTGTTTCCATTGTTGACCTCTCAGACAAACCCAAACTAATTCTCAGACACTGTTGTTTCTAGTCTCGGCTTATGTTCGATCACTCTCTCCCAACGTTTCATCGTATGGCTCGTTAATTTAATCTCTCGGTAGTTGGAGCAACTTTGTATATCTTCTTTAATTTTTACATATAGGAATTAAAATACTCTTTCTCAATTCGTCAGGCATCTTCTCGGTCCTCAAAATCTTATTAAACAATCTTGTTAGGCAGTCAACTCCTACATCCCTAAGACACTTCCAAACTTCAATGAATATACCATCCGGTCCTAAAGCTTTTCTTATTTTTATCATTCCTAGAGCATTTCGAACCTCTGAGATCATAATTCTACGGAACAACATATGCTCTCGACTCACCCTCGATTCTTCTATATTTAAGTTGCCCGCAACTTTTCATTTAATAACTTCTCAAAGTAACTTCGTCATCTTTTACAAAGACTCTTGAATTCTCGCTATTAATACACATAATTGTATCCAAATTTTTGTTTTCTTATCCCTTTGTTTAGCAAGCTTATAAATGTTATTTTTCCCTTTTGTTCCTAATTTTGTGTATAAATCATCGTAACCTTTTACTTTTGCATCTCTTACCGCTTTCTTAACTTTTTTTCCAGCGGTCATATATCTCTCTAAATCCTCCTCATTTTTACTCTTTTGTCATATTTTGAAGGTTGGTTTTTTTTTCTCACAATATTTTAAACTATTTCTTGTCACCACCATGTTTATTTAGTTTGAAGACCTCTACCTTTAGATTCTCCAAATACCTCCTTTGAGATTTCTCTTATGCACGTAGCCATTTTAGTCCACATCATATTAGCCCCCCTTCCCAAATCTATGTCGCTCTTTATCTTAAAAACCTATAATTTTTCTCCTTTCAAATTCCACCACCTAGTTCTTGAGTCTCTGGTCTCCTTCCTCGCACATGTGTTTTCCGATCTTAACATTTAACACCAACAATCTATGTTGTGCGGTTAAGCTCTCTCCTGGTATAACTTTACAATCTTTACACATCATGCGATCCATCTTTCTAGTAATAAAAAAATCAATTTGGCTCATATTTGCCCCACTTTTAAAGGTTACCAAAAGTTTCTTCCTGTTCCTAAAATAAATATTTGCTTGTATGAGATTATACAACGCCACAAAATCTAGGAGAGTTTCTCGACCATCGTTCTTATATCTAAATCCATGTAATCTATACACCCTCTTATATCTCATGTTATCTTCTCCTACATGTCCATGGAAATCTCGTCGTATAAATAATTTCTTACCTAAGAATACTCCTTGAATTGTTGCATCCATATCTTCCCAAAGTTTGAGAACACCATAGAGAACGAAGAAGAATAATCAATTATTGACTTTTAGAGTAATGAATCCTCGTTGGAGGCCAGGTGCCTCTATCAAGAATAAAGCAACCCTTCTCCTTTTCAAACGGACACACAAATACAAAGAGAACACCCCACGTCTAAGAAAGGAGGAAAAAGAAGGGTAAAGAACAAAAATGATGCCATAGATAAGGGTTGGCATGTTCTCTTTGCATGAAGCCTAGGTCAAACCCCACATTGTAAGTATGGCTTCCATCCATTTAGACACTTCTGAAGTGGATAACAGCAAGTCAATGAGTGCTGGTGTAGGGTTATAATAAAAGCAAAAGGAATTATAAAAGATGAAAAGCAAAGCAAAAGGAATTATAAGAAAACTAAACAATGTACAAGCAAGTACAACCATTTTCTTGTTAACAGATTGGTTTCTTGTTGGAAAACACATTGTAGTAGAGAAAACATCACATATGAAACTTAAGAATACCAGTTACAGCATTGAAGGTTGTTTGACATGAGTAAGACCAGAAATAGGAGTAAGAGAGAAATATGAGACATGAAGAAGATGGATGATCCAAACACTGCAAAATAACAGCAATTACTTTTACCAGTGATAAAACAGTATCAAATTGCAAGGAACATGCATCTGCTGCTAAACCATTGTACATGAGCTCAACTATTTTGCTCTAATGCCAACTTATGACTCTTGACACTAAAGAGTATCAAGATGATAGGCAAAATACAATGGTTTATAGAAACAAAGAAATAGGCGAAAGGAGTACATGGTATTTACTAAACCAAAAAAGGACTTTACTGAATAAAGAATCGGCAAACAATTATTCTACACATAAGAAGGTAGATAAGCATACTAACAAGCCCGCTCCTTACACGCCTACGCATCTATGCGCCTACACGCCTAAGAACCAACCCATCACAGGGAATTGCCTCACCCAAACGAGTAAAGAGCTAGCTTAATTGGTACTAATGGGATCATTGATTTTCTATTATACAACTCTTCACTCATTCTCATATCCAATATGGGCAATGTAGTCGAAGGCAAAAGATGCAAAACAACTTCACCACCCCATAAAAAGCCTGAGACGCAAGGCACACTTAACCAAGGTGCACTTTTGGAGTTTTAAAATTTTATAAATAAGATTATATATCATGATAACATGGATCGCTCATTAGGTGGTCAATCGATAATAATCAATCTAAATTAGGAAATTTTCTCATATATTATAAGGTCATTTTTTCACATATTATAATATTATGTGCATTAATTATATTTTTTCCTTAATCATTGGAAGAATGCTCCTACCCAAAGTTGTGAGCATAACTTGAACACATGATCTCTCACATTCTCAAGACTGAGCCTCCATGCACCTTAGTACGCCTTGCAAGGATGATGCGCAAATAGTCTAGGCGCCTGCGTCTTGCGCCTCGCGTGCCTTCGACTACACTGAATATGGGACTAAATTTCATCTCCAACTCACACTCACAAGCTATTATACTATTCTACACTATTACTTAGGCCCATCCTACAAGGCCCACCAATTATTCTAAGCCCAAACTAATAGGTCCAACAACTAATGAAACCCACTATTTTAATCAATCCTCCGCCCACCACCACCACCTAGGAGTTTTGCATCAAGTGATAACAGAAGCTAAACTTCCTTTCATTGTCATTCAATACAAACATTTGGACACACTGTAGAAGCGCATGTCAACTCAATCAGTGCCTACTACTGCACATATCTAAAGCTCGTGCCAAGGGACAGAACCAGGAATTATAAATCAAAGATGAGGCAGCAGAACAAATAAGCATATAATAAGAGATACCAAACAAGAAACAATATCTAGATCAACTTATTTAAAATTCTCGTTTGAGGTTACATAATACGGAACATCTAGTTCATTCATATTAAAATGACCTTAAGACATAAATATCGACCTTGGACACAAATATCTCACTATTTTTGGACATAGAATATGAGAGATTTTATGTCAAAACACTATAGCATATAAACCTGGAAATCCAGACACTCCTACAGAATATCTCTGAGACTCTCAAGAACATATTGTACACAACTCTTTATTCTTTAATTTGTATTTCAACCATATCAAAACATCACACTACTTTTTTAGGATTAATTGCCTACTCATATTCACGTGCAACTTCAGATTTATGTCTCAAGAACTACTACCTCAATTACCACGTATTCTATCTAGACAGATAGTGAGATAGTACAGGAACAAATCAGTGCAATAGGCCATAGGTGAGCCAAGTCTAACATGGGATTAAGATATGACTAATCCAGTGCCAACATGCATACACCACAAGGCGGCCACAAATATGCTATAGCTTCCCATCTGAAGCCGTAATGCACACTCCTACTACTTGGGGAATCAATTCATCACTAAAATTTGAAAAAATAATTTGAACTAATAGAATATTCAGATGTTTAAAATTTTAACTCCACCCGATAAATAATATGAGCTAGGATTCAACAACATCTAGAAAAGCCTAGTTTTAACTTGTTTGCAGAAACAAAAATAATAGTTCTCTTTTGAGGGTAGGACTAGATCACAAAAAACCAGATAAAAACAGTCAGAAGTAAATAAAACATTCATGAGGAAACGAACAGAACAATAAGGAGGAAAAAGAGGTAAAGAAAGAAAACATCATGTAGTTTTACTAGATGTAGCTTGTTAATGTTGTTGACAACACTGCTGGTCATTTGAAAACAAATGAAAAATAGAGTAAGGTTAGAATCATGCCCATGGACAAGAGATGGCCCAACAGTCTTTTGAGAATAGGACACAAGGACATGACAACATATCATACATATAAAGAGAATATATACATACATGAACTGCGCACATGCAAATATGATCTAAATTTTTCGTGCAATATATTAAGTTTACCTACTAGCTTATAAAGTCTGACTAGCAGCAGGCTGCATAACTCTTGTCAGAGAACCACTTCATTTGGATATTGCAAAATTTCGTACACTTTCAGATGATTCCTATCCATCTAAATTGTTGTTATTGGGTTCTATACATAATTCAGTACCTTTATAGTAGAAGAAATTGTAATAGCATATCAGAATGACACCTACCCTACACATACCACTTCCCCCAAATGGATCAGCACTCCACCTGCTCGATAGCAATGGTTCCAAACAACCCACAAATCTAAAGAATGCTAACTTAGTATATTCCAAACAGATCTATTAATAAATATGGGTGGTATGTAAATTGATCATTGGCTCAATGGAAATGAGGGACAACAATAAAGAATCATTTAACTCTTAAGGAACAACTTCAAGTGTCATGCCGCATGCGTATAGAAAATAAATGAGGATCAAAAGTTTCTTATGATCCTACAACAAATCTCATAACAAAGTGAAAACTATTAAAAAAGATTCAAATGAATACATGAAACAAAAAAAAACAGGAACCCGATTACCTTACAGGGATATGTCAAACAAGAATGAATTGAATTCTTATTTGTGCACTGCCATCTTAAATGCTCTACATAAAATCACATTGAAGTGCAACCAATCAATTTTGGAAGAAAATTTGAGCGAGTGTTTCTCTTTGTCTGAGTGCTATAATCCCCTTCTCTCTTATTTCCTACCTCCGCTCCTCACCATTCCACTTCTCTTATTGTTTCTCCTTGGTACCAGCTCGCCAATTAGCAAAAGAAAGCTATAACCTATAGACAACTAGTACAGAATACCAAATACAACAACACCGACAACAAAGCCTTTATTTTAAAATTTTGGGTCGCCTACATGGATCCTTCTCCTCCGCTCAACTCTGTTAAGGACCACCTCATCTGTCAAATTAGCACTTTTCAAATCCCTATTGTACACAATACCAAAATAGATAAAAATATATATATAAAACCGGCAGTACAGTTCCACACTTAACAGCAGATTTATAGTAATTTAAGAATAAACAAAGCTAAACATAGCATGAACAGTATGCCCCACTATCAAGTACATAGAAAGATCATTTTTAACGAATTAATATATTCAATGAAGCAGAAAGGCATGATCAGGTGAATTTTAATATATGGATTAAAAGAATGGCTAGCTAATTGAAATATTTGCAAATACTAACTTAAAGATAACAACCAAAGGCTTAGGAAACATCACTTAATCAAAATTCCATATTCATATATCTTACCTGGCCTCTTTATCAAATCCAAAGCGTGCAGCAAAATAAAAAGCAACAGACAACAGCCATGAATCACTGTGGACTGCAACCAGTGACAGCCAATCCTTTCCTTCCATACCATCCCTAGCAAAATTTATTCCTAAAGCTGGCTCAGGAAGTTCAGGAGGCACTTCCTCAGCAGGCAAAGCCACTTCCCAAGTTTCATTAGGAAATCCATAAAGACATAAATTCTCCTTTTCTGCAAATAAAGTCATATACATAAATTCTCCTTTTCTGCAAATAAAGTCATATAAGTTTCCAGAGATTTCAATATGACGTGTGTGAGTGTACTGTAATATACATGTATATATACCAATCAATTACCTGGGTAACGTCATAGAATTGATACTTGAGGAGAACCATAACTAATATAATCCAATCAACATTTTCAGAATTTGCAATCAGCCAATCACTACAAGATTTAACATCTCAAATTGTAATGAACAACAGAGTTGTTTCAGTAGGGCCTTCTGAGTGACAACAATAATAAACAGAAAAACAATATCAATTTTTTAAAACACATGATGATAACAACATAACCTCTGTCCCAAATTTGTGGATTCAGAAACAAATCTTTTTCTACTCATCTCTATTAAGGGACCACTACCTTAGTCAAATTAACAATCACAATGTACTTTCTTTTTCTTTTTATTCTTAGTTTTATTCCCTCTATAATTATGACCCTGTGTGACTGTGTCCCTATCACTCCTTCAATGTCCTAAGGTGCACACCCGTCACTGTTTAATATGTTGAAACTCTTCAAGCAATTTCCCACAATACATTCCTCTAACATCTTATTTCTTATCCTACTTCATCAGTCATTATGTCGCTGCTACTTATCCACTTCTATGATCATTTCAGTAGCAATTGTGCTGTATATCCAACAATAGTACTCAGTAGTATGTAATAATCCTTGATGAAACAGACAAATGTGGCATATATTTCCATAACTGTGCAAAAAATCATAAACATGGAAAACCCAACCCAATTACATGATAGAAGTGTGCAGATGAATTACAGTAAGACTTGCAAAAGCTAAGTATGAAGTATGAAAACAAGTTTATCATCCTTCCAAGTGTTAAGTGGAAATAACCGAATAACAACATAATTCTGCTTGAGATAGTATTAGAAATGTTGAAAAAAGGGAGATGAGAGATGGTTGTAATTATTGCTACTAGCAATGTGAGCATTTTTAGATATATAAATCAACATTACCTGCAATGACGCAAAACAGGAACAGGGAACTCTACCTACCCTCAAACGTTACAATTTAGGGATGGACTTCTTCAGAATGTTGAAGGAAAAATTTTAAAGGACGGCTGTTAGATCAGCAATGATGGAGCAGAGTGTTGGGCAACAAAGAAAAAACACGTCCAAAAAATAAGTGTATCGGAGATGAGGATGTTAAAATAGATGTGTGGTAAATCAAGGAATGAAAGAATTAGAAACGAGCATATACGAAACATGGTAAATGCTGCTCCTATCCAAGATAAATTAAGAGATACTCATCTCAGATGGATTGGACATGTCACACGTAGACCTAGTAGTGTTCCCGTTAGAAAGAATAATTTGATAAGCATTGAAGGTAGAGTTGGGAGTAGGGGAAGATGGACCTAAACTTACTTGGGTGCAAACGATATGATAGCTTGTGGTCTTATAGAAGATATTACGTTAAACCAAGCAGAATGGAAAATCAAGATTCATGTACCCGACCCCAACTAGTAGGAAAAAAGACTGTTGTATTTATTGTTGTACTTTTTTAGGTTGCTTAATCAAAACAGTGAATATCTAGAATATGGGGTGATTGTTATGGGGATGCAAAATAGTTGGGCACATGCATTGTACAGTAAAGTCTGTGAGGTTACATAATCAAAGTTCATTTATTATTAACAGTGAGGTACATTGTTTACATTTTTTGTGATCAATTTAAGTCTGTGAGGTTACATAAATATATTTAATGTTGTAGATTATTAACATTAAATTTATCACAAAAAATGTAAACAATGTATCTTATTGTTAATAATAAATGAACTTTGATTATGTAACCTCACAGACTTTGCTATATTGATCAAATCAAATGAAAACAACACAAGTCACAATGTACATACAAATTGCTCTCAGAGAGTTGTCAAATATCTGATATTGTTCACGCTATTCTACCAAAATCGCTAATGCATTACATTTTGGGACATGAATTGAACTAGGTTGATCTCTTCTGCTAATATCGACAATGACTGATAGAAACGAATAAAAAATAAATATATAATGCACCTATACACAAACATACTGAAAAAACTAATCGGAAGTATCAAGTTCCAATCTCTTCTAAATCTCAAAATAATCAAAGACACTTCCAATTTATTTCAAAAAAATAGTATATTTAATTCTCTACCTCAAATTCTAGCACAGGGATCAACCAACGTGAAAGGATTAGATAACAGCAACAAGCTCTTTTAAAAGTGATAGTACTAATCTTTCAAGCCTCACTCTTCATCTCAGTAACATGAGAATAAATCTAATTCATCTACAGAAACTTTTACTTGGTAAAAGATCAAACAACCCACAAGCCAAATAAAGCCTTTCTCAAATTGGTCAGAGGGAAAAAGGTATTAAATTTTTTATAAAAAACGGGTACATCACAAGCGTTGAAGAAGCTAAAGAAGCGAGGACCTAAAGTCAACAGTAAGCTGAACATCCAGGGCATGACTAGAGATGTCTAAATTCGTCAAACTAGCTATTCCAGAGTGGCGACCGCAACATACAACCTAATATTTACATAACTGCACAATATTTGAATATGATGTATGTCCAATTTTGGGTAGTAAGACTACAAGCACTGGTTACTGGTTAGTCTACAATCCAGTTAAGAATCGACCCCTCATCCACAATGCATGAAGCATCCCTACTTCTTCGCGAGCATTGCACGTGCCAATTTTAAAAAAAAGTCAACCTAATAAACCAACTCCAATTCCCAATACGAACATTCAGACCGATCTAAAACCCTAACATTCCAACAACGGCAACGAAATTTGTATTGGAAAAAAAAACAAAGAATCCGCGGGACCTACCGGGATCACAGAGCTGGAAGAACTTCTCGACCTCTGCGAAAAACCGACCAAACGAACACACATTAGGTCAGAATCGAAGGAAGGAAGCGAAATTTGGAAGAAATTGAAGACGGAGACGAACCAGTGGTGAGAGCTTTGATCATGGCCGCGCGGCGACCCTTGTAGTCGATGAAGACGTCATCGGGGGTGCGAGGATGGTAGGCGCCGTCGCCGCCTTCCATGTCGGATTTCGAAATTAGGGTTTCTGAATTGGGGAATTGGTTTGGTTTTTGGAAGAGAGAGAGAGAGACAGGAGATTGGAGGGAATAGAATTTTAGAGGGAGAGAGAAAAAGGATGGGAGAGTTTTTTGTGGGTTTATTAATATAATTTTGGGTCTTCGTTTGGGTCGTCGTCTCTTTGTTGTGCTGGGTTTTCCATTCGGAAGAAAGGGATCCGATGTTGGGTTAACCCGACTGGATCCGACCCGCTAAGAAAGAAATGTGTTTTTATATTTGTAAAGCTCTAACAAAAAATTAATATATAGTTAAAGTTACGAGTATTTTTCACAAGCAATGCACTATAGAGAGAGAGAGAGGAAGCTTCCGTTGCTCACTCTTCTGGTGAGCACTCTCGTGAGCACCCGCAGGGAACCGTTCGATTTCAAATCGCATCATCATCTCCATCTAACGGTGATTACTCTCTCCGCTCAAACCAGTAGATGATGGGGACATTTTTGTCAATTTCATTTCTCCTCATGCTCTCAATTCCTCATCAGTTCTCTCAAAATCCCCTATCTCTGTCTTCCACACGCTTCCTGGTCCCTATCTTCCTCACGCTCAATTGCTCATCCCAAATCGAAATCCCCAAGCCGAAGTTCCCTTCTCCTCTTCCCCGTCCTCAAATCTGCGAAACCCCATCTCCTTCTCCTCTTCTCCTCTTCAATTCCGATGCGATCGAAACCCCTACCTCAAATCTGCGAAACCCCAAATCGAAATCCCCAAGCCGGAGTTTCCTTCTTATCTTATCCTCTTCCCTCTCTATTCCCCCAATTCGAGACCATAATCGAAATCCCCACATCCTGCTTCAGTCGACGCCCCTCTTCCTTACTCGAAATCCCCAAATCTTCTTCACCTCTTCCTACAGATATCACCTGCGACATCAACTCAGCTCTCCTAGCTCCGACATCACCTCAGCTCTCCTAGCTCCGACATCACATCAGACTGCTAAAGGTAATTGGCACAAATTTATTTAGTAAACATTTTAAATTTAATTTTGAGTTCCTTATTAGAATTTGTGTTTGTGTTTGTGTTTTTGTTTATGTTTGTGTTTGTGTTTGTGTTTGAGTTTAGTTTGGTTATGGAAGTGTTTGTGTGTTATTTGTATTTGTGTTTGAGTTTAGCTTTCTTTGAATCAATCTTTGAAGTTGAATCAATCTTTGGTCATTGTTTTGTTAAATTTGTAGTTGAATGTGCTTTTTCTTTGCCAGGTGATCAAGCGAACCATGTGGAAATGTCTTATGGTGGTTCTAATTCTTCTTGTAATATTTGCAACTGCATTTTATGGTTACAAAGGAATTTACTGGCTTTCGGACTGGATGAACAAAATCGAGGAAAAACAGCATATAAGAAGATATCCAAGAGTTTGATCAGAAAAGAAGAAGAAATGAACGAGTATACTATTATTTATTGCTCTTGTTCATACTCTGGTGGATCCAATATAGCATTCATTTGAAATTTTGTACAATGTATTGACCACAGGCAAGAAGAAGAGAAAATAAATGAAATAGAGAAGTGAGAATAGAAGTCTGTATGGACTATTACAGAGTGGTGTGTTTGATTAAACTTCATTGCCTAATATTTTGTTTAAACATGTCAGTTGTAACAATATAGTCATGTGTGTAGGTTTGAGTATGTCTATGTAATGTTGTGATGGTCACTATCCCCATAAAAGCTATTAACCATGAGTACATTATTATGTTCTTTATATTTATATACGATATCAATTGCAATACAAAGACAGTGCTTGGTCGAGTCTGACTATTTGTATATGATATACAGTTTCCATTTCTATCGGAAAATTCTACAGTCTGACTATTTGTCTGTGGTTTGAGTGAGTTTGGGAAAATGCAACACCTGTATAAGTTTGAGCAGAACATTTTGAAGATTGATAAGGAATCTCTTTTTGTATGATGAAGATGAATGACAAATCTCCTATTAAAATCTCTTTATGTATGATTGATAAGGATATTAATCTCAAAGGAACATCAGAATATTACTACTGTTATGAGCTAAAAGAGCTCAAGTTCAACAGATAAATAATCTTCAAATTTTTTCTATAGTATACCAGTTCTTTACAGAACACGCATCAGCATAGCAACCAAAGAAGAAATTAACAATCCACAAGTCATCCTCAAGCTAAACTTTTTCAAAGACACATTACAAATATAGAAAATCCAAATCAGAATATGCTCAGCTAGTTTTTGTTAGTAGAATTTTTCGATAGAAATGGAAACTGTATACAAGCAACAATAGATGAGATTACAAGAAATTTGACAAACATTACTTCAAGAAATTTGACATCTCTATTCAGCAGCCATTGAACAATATTTCACATAAAACATCAACTCACTGCATCTTATCAGATGAATTATCATACCTACCCTATAAAAGAAACAAAAATAAAAATACAAGGGAAAAGAAACATAGAAATACATGAGTTTGTTGAAAGCCAACTCAATTTCAACAAACTCCTAAATTCCTCCACTACATGAGAAATACATGAGAACTGAACACTAAATTCAGTTTGACTTTGAAGGATAGAAATATATGAGAACTGAACATGAGAAGTGAACACTAAATTCCTCCACTACAATATCAAGAACTTTGACTTTGAAGGAACAACACCAATTGCCGGAAGGCCAACTGAAATTCAGCTAACCAATTTCACCAAAGTCTACTGAGCGACTCAAATAGTCAAGAACCGCCTCTTCGTGTATGCTACCTGCTTGGAGTAATTCACCTAGCTACCCTGTTTGCGCTCACCTCCGCTCACATGTATCACCGCTCACATGTATCACCTAGCTACCCTGGAGACTTCTCTTCATCTCCAGGACCTGTTGCTGGAGCTGTTGCTGCTTCATTCAACTCTTCTCTATTGCAATAAGGAAAGTAAAATCGCATTAGGGGGTTTAGCCACAAAAAGAACTCATTCAAAAAATTTTAAGAAGATAAAATAGTAGGCTCAGAACTGGTTTTTCTAACTAGGGCTGCATTGACGTGCCATGCCAACTAGTTGAAATAAATACATAATAAAATCATTAGTTCAAATCCCATGCCAACTAGTTGTAATAAGTGGGAAATGAAGAAGTTGGTGGGTTTAATCCTCAGGGTAGGGAAATGAGAAAAAAAGTCCCCCACTAGTTACTGGTTTAAATGAAATAACTCAGCAATTAACAGTGAGAATAATACCCCAAAATGCATACTCAGAAAGCTGGGCACAGCAACTAACAGTGAGAATAATACCCCAAAATGCATACTCAGCAAGCTGGGCACAACAATTAACAGTGAGAATAATACCCCAAAAGCAATTAAGTCGGTGAGAATAAGCCCAAATGAACATCAAAGTAACTGACCAAAGTTACTGACCAAAGTGAACCAACAAAGTAACTGACCAAAGTTACTAAGCTAAATAAGTCAGTGAACATCAAACATCAAACATCAAACAGCAACCTCAAGAATTTTCAGATCACAATTTCATTCATCACTGCCTACACCAAAACAAAAGAAAGATAGAAAGACCAATACCCCAAAATGCTTAAATCAGAATCGAATACTTCCCTAATCCATTTGTTGGTGTCCATCTTGTTAGAGTATCATCAATATTTTTTGTTGGTATGCAAACATTACCTGCCAATTTGAGTAAAAACAAATTGAGTAAAAACTAATTGAATCACCAAACTAATTGAGTAAAAACATATGACAACTAACAATACAGAGTAAATTACCTCAATTCGTATAATCAGTAGTGTCATCAGAGCTTTCGCCAGTAGAGGAATCCACCTCTTGTGCAGTGAGGGCACTAAACAAATAAACAATAAATATGAAATTAGTGAAGCGCAATTAAACAAAATTTTTAAAACTTAGATGAAAGTTAACAGACTTAGTCATAGTATACCTAGCAAGTTTCTTTGGGCAAGTTCTCGCATCGTGTCCTTACCCCCGCAAACCGCAACAATTGCACTTTCTTGGTTTTCCTCTAGTTTTCTCTCGCATTGGCTTCAACCTCTTTCCACTTGGTCTTCCCTTAGTTTTGCATTGGCTTGGCTATTCAACGACAACTTAAGACAATACCAAGTCCTTTCCATAAACTCGTGTTCCACTACCTTTGGCTACTCCACTACTTTGAGGTTGCATAGGAACAAATCCTTCAATACACTTGAGCATGTTATCACGCATAAACGTGTAACCTTCATCGGAAGCTAACCCAATCTCAACTTGTTGTTTTGCTAAGTTACTCAACTCACAATAGCGAGATGCAAAATTCTTGTTATTGTCTTCATCAATGCCTCTTATATTTGTGAAGGTGTAGTTTCTTCTAATCACTTCTCGGGGCCATCTTCTTAAAATATATTGTTTGGGGAGTTCATTACAATTTAAGTACTTTAGAAGAGCCAAAAGATGCTTGCAAGGGATGCCAACAAATTCAAATATGAAGCATGAACAACTACCAAACTGAGTTCCCTTTGCATAGGGAATCATGGTCTCATTTTCAACTTTACCACACAACCTCACTGCGTAATAAGCATTTGCAGCATTCTTGTGATCTTCCACTAAACTAACAGTATACAGTAGGCTTGATTTGAGTTGCCTTTGAAAATCATAGAACATTACCAAAGTGTACACTTGGGCCATTTGTTCCTCCATAAACCATTCGGTTTTCAATTTAGGTTTTTTCTCAAGTGTGCGATGGTTTTCTTTAAGTTCTTGTTCTCTTTGTTTTCCAATTACCCTCTCAAAGATTATGACAAATTCTAGAAGTGAGTACTTCTTGTGAGTATGCTTCTTTAAGAAAGAATTCATCGTCTCGCTTCTTTGGCTACTTGACATGCCGGCCCAAAAGTGAGGTCTATGATAAACGGGAGCCCATTTCTCACGAATTTCAAAATTATCATTCAACCATTTATTATTTTCCGCTCCATATTCTATCATCAATGACTTCCATTTTTCTTCAAAAGAAATGCTATTATAAGAGTTCCAAATAATCTCTTTAAAAGCATTCATAAACTTCACATTTTGCACCAACTGAGGCACCTCTCCAGGTATCTTATCTAAAATATGCCATACACAATATCTATGCCGAATTTGAGAAAAAACTTGTTTAATTGCAGCACCTATCCCACGGTCTTGATCCGTTATAATCCCAAGTAGAGCATGTTTCATGACTCCTAACCATTTCTCAAATAACCAAACAAAAGATGAAGTTGTTTCATTTGGAATCAAACCACAACCAAGAAAAACTGACTACCAGTTATGATTTATTCCAACAAATGGAATAAATAGCATACCGTAGCGGTTTGTAATATGTGTTGCATCAAATGAAACTACATCACCAAACTCTTCATAATTCATTCGAGCTATACCATCCACCCAAATACAATGAGACAATCTACAACACTCATCTTGCTCGAATGCATAAAAAACGAAGGATCTTTTTCCTTTTGCCATTGGAAATAGTCAATTAACAATTGGCCATTGTGACCTTTTAACGACTCCTTCATGTCTCTTTCATGATTTCTAGCATTAGTTTCAGTAAAACCAACCTTATCATATCCCCCACTAGTATTTTCAAAAAAAATTATTTGTTTGCATGTAGGGATATTAGCACCCGAAAGTTGTTCCATTAATAGTTTATCTGAACTTGACACAACACGATTTTTTGGCAACAAATGTCGTCTACTAGGTGAGGTGAAAGCATGATTGTGTACTTCATGAAAAGAATAGAATGACCATGAACTTGCTACTTTGTTTAATTTGACACGAACCAAAGCCTTGCAAGTAGTTCTAGATGTAGTTCCCATCCTAACTTCATTATTCTTACTTTTCGACAACCCCGCTTTATTACAAAGAAATGTCTTGTCCACTACCTCACCATCCTTGAGTTTCTGACTTCCCTTATGCATTTGAAAGCCACCACATTTCGCATAACTATTATAAAATTGTTCTACTTGTTCAGGGGTATCAAATGTCATACCTAGATTTGGTATTAGATGATCATCAACTATGGGTGTAAAATCACCTTCTTGTACCGACAAAAAATTTTCACCAAGTTGTGAGCAGCCTTCCCCACTCTCCATGCCTATCAAGTCAATACCAGCAATAGATCAAATGGCAATACAACCTCCAGAATATCCTACACATAAAGTAGAAATATAAGCAACCTGGTCAACATAAATACCTCTTCCACAATAACACACAAACACTTCCATAACCAAACTAAACTCAAACACAAACACAAACACAAACACAAACACAAACACAAATTCTAATAAGGAACTCAAAATTAAATTTAAAATGTTTACTAAATAAATTTGTGCCAATTACCTTTAGCAGTCTGATGTGATGTCGGAGCTAGGAGAGCTGAGGTAATGTCGGAGCTAGGAGAGCTGAGGTGATGTCGGAGCTAGGAGAGCTGAGTTCATATCGGAGGTGATATCTACAAGAAGTGGTGAAGAGGATTTGGGGATTTCGAGTAAGGAAAAGGGGCGTCGACTGAAAGAGGATGTGGGGATTTCGATTATGGTATCGAATTGGGGGAATAGATAGGGAAGAGGAGAAGATGAGAAGGAAACTCCGGCTTGGGGATTTCGATTTAGGGTTTCGCAGATTTGAGGTAGGGGTTTCGATCGCATCGGAATTGAAGAGGAGAAGAGGAGAAGGAGATGAGGTTTCGCAGATTTGAGGACGGGGAAGAGGAGAAGGGAACTTCGGCTTGGGGATTTCGAGGGCTTGGGGATTTCGATTTGGGTTGAGCACTTGAGCGTGAGGAAGATAGGGACCAGGAAGCGTGAGGAAGATAGAGATAGGGGATTTCGAGAGAACTGATGAGGAATTGAGAGCGTGAGGAGAAATGGAATTGATGAAAATGTCCCCATCATCTACTGGTTTGAGCGGAGAGAGTAATCACCATTAGATGGAGATCATGATGCGATTTGAAATCGAACGGTTCCCTGCGGGTGCTCACGAGAGTGCTCACCAGAAGAGTGAGCAACGGAAGCTTTCTCTCTCTCTCTATATATATATATTAAAATTCTGACGTTGTCTGACATCGAACCTAAGACCTCATCTATATTAGTTATGCATGTGCATTGCACGTGTTTGTTGGGTTACAATGCACATGTGTGTTTAATTACAAATAGAGTTTGTTTGGTGACAAACTCTCCGGTTAAAATAGTAGAGATACTATGTTTAGATATAGCTTTAAAATATACTCAATTTAGATACTATATTCAGAGTGCTCTATATATCAAATTGTAACATCCCGTAGTTTCAGAAAGAATATAATAATATATCTAGATATATATATTGGTTATACTTGATGGTAGGGGTGGGCATCGGTCAGTATCCGACCTAATATGGACCATCCACCACCGATCCAAAAAAGATCAGTTTTTTTAATTTTCTCATCCGCAACCAATCCGAACCTTAATTGGATCGGTTTCCATCCAAGCCGATTAAGCTCGGTTTGGATTGGATTGGATGGTCGGTTTGGCGTACTACTTTTCACCTTCAACATCATTCATAATTTTGTTAAAATTTAAAAGATCAACTTCACTCAAACTTAAGAAACAACATGCTATTTGTTATTCAGAAATGAATTTAAAATGAAGATTTATAAAACCACAAGTTGTTAATAAATTTTGCACTAATTATTTGAGATTATGACGTTTAAATGGGTGAGATAAACTACTTTCACTTGCATACTTCTGTAATCTTAGTTTATTATCATAAAAGAAACATTAAATAACCATAGCTAATTGAATTTCAGGTACAGTAAAAAATATTTAGATTACAATTTCTACTTGACTTGATTAAAGTAACTACTAAATGTTACATCAACTTCATCATTCTATTAAGTTGTGCCACATTGTAAATCAAGTATTTCTCAACAACATAACACACATGATTATGGAAAATCAAAACATAGGTAGAACAATTGTTCGGTTTGTTTTAAAGAAATTAAAGAAGATTGCTTGTATCTTTAAGAAAATGAGAAATGATTATTTTTATATTCAAAAAATTAAAGGAGAACTATATTTTTATGGACTTATGCATAGAGGTACGATCGGTTCGGCTTCATCTGTTATTTGAAAGCCTCATCCAACAACCGAACCGGTCCAGTTGGTTATTGAAGATCAAGAACCGAGCAAATCCAAACCCCCAATTGGTTCGGTTAAAAACCGGTCGGATTGATTCGGATTGATCGGTTCGGATAATAGTTGTCCACCCGTACTTATGGCAAATTGTATATTGAAATGATTTGGAATGTGAATGGTTAGGTGGGGGGCCCACCTGAAATGGTAGTTGGCTGTTGAAATATTAAATGGATGCACTTTGGTAATGTAATGGAATAATGTATGGTTTGGATGGGGGCCCACCTATTGAATTGGAGATAGCATGCTGCTATCTCTTTGGTTCACGGCAGAGTAAGGTAGGGGGATGTGTTTAATAGTCCATATCGGTAATTATAAAGATTAAAATAATATTAAATTATAATAGATAAGGATCAAGAGTCACATAATTGGTTAACCAATTTTTGAGAGACAACTTGTGTGGACAGTTGTACTACATAGTATCTAATTTGTTGCTTTAACTCGGAAAGTTTCAAATTTAGGTAAAATTTGTTGTTTATATTTTTCATTGCAATAAAACAACAATTCAGTGTAACTTTTCAGAAAGTTTTCGTTTCAGCCAACATTTTCAGAAATCTAAAAGTTTATTTAGATTAATGAGATTTGAAAATTTTCATACAACAATTCTTGAAATTTGCAACTTTTCAATTCAACCAAGTTTTACGCAAATCTGAAAGTTCTGAAAGTTTATTTAAATTTAAATCATGTTTACCCAAATCAAAAAAATTTCTATCTTGACACAAAAATCTAAATAAACTTCTATCAGATTTGGAAATTTTAGATTTAACTCAAAAAATTTATGTAGCTCAAGTTTATTTAACTTAGAGAAGCATATAGAGGGAGAGAGATCCAAAAATCTAATCAAAACAATGAGTATTCAAGACACAATCTTAACAAAAAGCTTGCCAATGCATGTTGAATCTGAAAGTTGAAACATGGTAAGAGTTGTCAGATAAATGTAACTTTTTTGGCTAATAGTTAATATTCGATTACAATAGGAATTTGTCACAACCTCAATAGTTAAGTAGAAGATAGTGCTTTGGGTCGAATTTTTTTTTTTTTTTTTTTTTTATGTAATGGATAGAATCTAAAGACTATAGCCCGAGTATATATATAAATAGAACCAAAATATTACAGAAAACACAGAGAAAAATAATACAAGACATAGTACAGAAGATACTTGGCAATCAAAGAGTACAAACGACACTAAACAAACAAGTAAACGAGACATTTACAAAAGACCAAACACATCCAGAAAATGCAAGAATCAGACTCGGCAGCCGAACTCAGAATAGAGAAGAGTAGACAGGCGCACTCTTGAGGTAAGCAAAACAAACAAACATATCTCAAAATACCGTCCGAACATTGAAGAGGAGACCAGTAAAAATTGCACTCCTATGGCCAGTCGACCAAACAGACCCGCTGAAAACATCTCCAGCGTAGCTGGCCAACCTACGCATAACAGCCACCAAAAGCCTGCTTTGGGTCAACTTATTTCTTGCTTCTTTTAATATTAGGGATTTGACAGCTACAGTCTTGCTGAATGGTTGGTCTTGCGCAGTGGTTATGTGATAGTGACACCAGTTTGGGCTCCCCTGACGGAGATTTTCAAGGCCCTTGTTTATGGTGCATATCATTGTACTTCGAATTTTATTTCGAGCATTTTGTAATGGTTTGTTAGATTTGATAGTTTGAGTATTGCCCACTGTTTTGCACTTTGCAATGTCAGCATAAAGTTTAACTATTGAAACTAGTATCAGACACGTGCACACGTGCACGTGGAAAAAATTGAAGGATAATGAAAAGGGTAAGAAGAAAATAATTTCCAAACCGATCCACTTTCGAAAATATTTACAAAACAGGTCCACTTTCTAAAATATTTACCAAAGTTAGTCCATAATTAAAAATAAAATAATTTTCAAACTGATCCACTTTCGAAAATATTTACCAAGCAGGTCCATTTTCGAAAATATTTACCAACGTAACCCAACCCGTGCGTTGCACGGGTTGGGTTACTAAGGGGTTCTCCCATTATAGTATTAGAGATTAGAGATTAGAGATTAGAGATGTGAACACCCTCTCAGCCTAGTGGGACTAGGGAAAATCTAAGTTCGGACCACCTTATTAAGTAACTTGAAAAATATGGTGTGGTCCATGTGGACACAAAAATATTTATACTCAATTACTTTTGCAATTAACTATGTTTTAATATGTGAATAATCTTCATGATGTATGTCTGTAATCGTGCATATGTATGTGTGCTTGTACAAGTTTCTTTATAGTAAGGGAAATTTGAAGCCTTGCTCTGAATCTTGTTTGCATGTAAACATCGAATCCAATGTAGTAGTTCATCTTTCCTGCAACTTGGCCTTCAAGCTCTATATGCCAAGGCCCCTTCCTGCTGGTATATACTATGGCCAGGTGAATTGGCTTCAACTTGTAGAACTATTATCTCAGATCAATTTCAAGTTGTTAAATACTTCAATGTTGACCCATACTGTGGATTTTTTCTCTCTAACTTTCAGTTGAAGCTCCGTTACTAAGCAAATATTCACTAGGTAAGGTTTGAGTGATAATGATTAAGATGATAAATTAAAAATGATTATATGAGTGTTGATGCTGTTTTTTTTTTAGTGGGGACACCAGGTATGAGTTCTTGTTATTTATAATGGAAGTGACCGATCTGAGACACATCTCAACCACAGATCTGGATTTGAGATGGAGATTTGGTGAGGAGCATGAGAGGGGGTGCTGCTGATAGCTGGGCACCCTGGGTATCTGCAAAAATGCCTAGAGACATCGAGGGTGGTCCCGGTGACAGACCCTCCGAAAATCTAGTTAGTCACTAGGATCAATGAAAGCTAGGGTTCAGATGGAGAAAAGTTCATTACCTTTTTAAGAGAATGAGAGGTCTGCTATTTATAGGCAAAGAGAGTGGGTGCCCTAACCCTAATAGGCCGTGTTGACCCACTTCTCTGTGGGCTTGAGCTAATGGAAGGCCCGTTGGATCCACATGCTTGATCATCAAGGATGAGCGCATTTAGAGGGGATCATACGGCTCTACTTGTGTTGGATTATTTACCTACATCATAGGCCCCCTACTCCTGGAGGGAGGTATGTACCAGCCGTCGAGGAGTAGTCCAATTTTGTGGGATAGGAGTTCTGCCAAAGAGTGTGCCCGATCTTCCGATGTGCCGAGCCGAGCGTCGAGCTCAGTGCTAAAGTTGGGGCTGGATCGAGGTTAAGGCCGAGTGTCGAGCCTTGAGCACTGAGCGGGGTGAACTTGAGAGGAAGCCAGTAAGAGGCTCAAGGTTCATGCCGAGCGTTGAGCGAGGTGAACTTGAGAGACAGCCGGTAGGTGGCTTGTGGTTCATGCCAAGTGTCGAGCACGGTGAACTTGAGGGAAAGCCAGTAGGTGGCTCGAGGTTCATGCCGAGCGTCGAGCGAGGTGAACTTGGGAGGAAGCTAGTAGCCGGGTCGAGGTTCATGCCGAGCGTCGAGCGCGGTGAACTTGCGGGGAAGCCAGTAGGTGGCTCAAGGTTCATGTCGAACGTCGAGTGCGGTGAACTTGAGAGGAAGCCAGTAGGTGGCTCGAGGTTCATGGCGAGCGTCGAGCAAGGTGAACTTGGAAGGAAGCCAGTAGCCGGCTCGAGGTTCATGCTGAGCGTCGAGCACGGTGAACTTGAGAGGAAGACAATAGGTGGTTCGAGGTTCATGCCGAGCATTGAGCGAGGTGAACTTGAGAGACAGCTTGTAACGCCCCGAATTCCAAATAAGACCGAATTCGAAATTCCACAGGATCTTTACACTTCAATTCGTACAATTTTACAAGGAAATTTAAACTTTTCATCATACATCACAGTTCTTTACAATTTGTTACATAGCGGAAGATAAAAATAGATTACAACAAAATACAATTACAACATCTTTAACTTTCAATTAAATCGACAGCAATATTTCCACTTTGAAATCAAATACCTGCATGTAAGACTGTGGGTACGTCAGTCACTTACAATTGACGAAAATGTTATACTCGTTCATCCTCTCTATGTCGTACATATAACGATCTCAATACTTTATCAAACCACAATTTGAATGAACAATAAAGTGTCAAAAGTGATTATTCTTAACATGTAAGTGTATGTGATGCCTTAATGCCTAATGCACACATTTTATACTAAGATGACACTAATGCATACTTGTTCGGATTCTATGCATCCCATACTACATAGGTCTGATGGCAAGCACCTACGTACTCCACATTAAAGGGTTCGATCCCTCGCCATGAAACTATTTAGTAATAAGACAAAGTTAAGACGTTCCACGAGTACGGATCCCAGTCCCAGAGAACCGCCGCAACAAATCCCCCGCCCGACTGTTATACAGACTCCTCGTCGTGCAAACCTTCCGCAAGTGTCCCTCTAGACCCGGTATACGTACATACATGGAGTACGGAAAACTATCCGCCCGTCTACGCTTAGTCCCGGATTTAAAATAAAAGCTCGTCTCCCACGAGGCAACCATAGTCCCGGAGTACACTGCCCGACTGGGCCTATACTCCCGTTGAACCACCGCAGCAAGACCACCGCCCAACCATATAGAGAGCCCCACTTACGTTTGCCCAAGTTTTACCATATCTTCACTTATGTGCCTAGTTTCTTAAGTTCAAGACATGATTATATTTCCATACCTAGAATTAGTTTTACCTCCTACCGGACTTAATCAACAAAATACGAGATAGCCCCATGGCCATATCTCAAAATATATCTCAACTCTTTTCAATTTAATAGTGCCGGTACCCGTGGTCTCACTAATTCTAAATCACAACTTTTCATGTACAATAATCCATGGGTACACATACCCTTCAATAAGCATGTCTTAAACTTAAATATTCTTATCTTCAACTTATAAGTAGATCAATGTCTTGCCTAAACACTTACTCACAAAGCGATCATTTTCTTAGTCTTGTCACTATTCATGATCCATTTATCCATTCATAGTCTTTAGAAATAATTCTTTTCAAACACACAATTTCATCACATGAAATCTTATGAACAAATTCAAGCTCATACAATGTCTCAACTCACTTCAAAATATTCTTTAAACAAAATAAGAGTATTATCTCTTCAAGAGAAATCACTTCACAAAATAATAATATTTTACTCTTCTTCACAAAAGAAAGTTCTATTCTCAAATAATAATTTTGTAGTCACATAATTTATTTTCATATCTCAATTTCCATTTTTATTTCCCAAAAATCCATGAAAATTTCTGGAATTATTCTTAATAAATTTCATATCATTTTATCAGGATCATGCAATTTTTCCTAAATTTTTTCCCTAGCATTAAAGACCCTTAATATCAATCAAAAAATACAAAATAAAATAAAATAAAATAAAAAGGGCAATATCTCAAAATGAAAAGTTATGTGCCTAGTTTCTTAAGTTCAAGACATGAATAAATTTTCATACCTAGAATTAGTTTTACCTCATACCGGACTTAATCAACAAATACGAGATAGCCCCATGGCTATATCTCAAAATATATCTCAACTCTTTTCAATTCAATAGTGCCGGTACCCGTGGTCTCACTAACTCTAAATCACAACTTTTTATGTACAAGAATCCATGGGTACACATACCCTTCACTAAACATGTCTTAAACTTAAATATTATTATCTTCACCTTATAAGTAGATCAATGTCTTGCCTTAACACTTACTCACAAAGCGATCATTTTCTTAGTCTTGTCACTATTCATGATCCATTTATCCATTCATAGTCTTTAGAAATAATTCTTTTCAAACACACAATTTCATCACATGAAATCTTATGAACAAATTCAAGCTCATACAATGTCTCAACTCACTTCAAAATATTCTTTAAACAAAATAAGAGTATAATCTCTTCAAGAGAAATCACTTCACAAAATAATAATATTTTACTCTTCTTCACCAAAGAAAGTTCTATTCTCAAATAATAATTTTGAAGTCACATAATTTATTTTCATATCTCAATTTCCATTTTTTATTTCTCAAAAATCCATGAAAATTTCTGGAATTATTCCTAATAAACTTCATATCATTTTATCAGGATCATGCAATTTTTCCCAATTTTTTTCCTAGTATTAAAGACCCTTAATATCAATAAAATAATCAATAAAATAAAATAAAATAAAATAAAAAGGGCAACCCCAGGTTTCGAACTAAGCACCCTCTGCACAGCAACCTAGAACGCCCAAAGCCAGCCCCACTAGCCACTAAGCTCATGTGGGCTTTGTGTTATAAATGTAGGTCGAAACTACTATGTAATCATGTTCCGCTGTTTTTATATTAAAACCGAAATAAAAAAAGAAGAAGGGGTTGACTGGATTTGAACTCACAACCAACACTAATAGGCGCTACAGTACATGATCTTAAGGGGCCTCCACTAACCAATAAGTCCAATAGTAATTTCTGTTGGAAAAATATACTATTATGCTTTTGTTCAACAGTACTGTTATTCCATTATTTTCACAAACTCGATTATTCATTTAATCTAATCTTTCTACTTGATTAGGATTTTCCCATTCATACTGAGTTTCCCAAAACAGTAAGTCACGAATTTTTAGTTGATATCTTAGACCTTGGATCAATTTAAAAAAATATTTTTTTCCTTTCTTTAATAATCATAAATTTGCATCATTCCAATTTAATCAAAAATAGCAATATGTTTCTTTTCAACCACTTTATAAGATAATTATTTGTATCCAAATAAGATTTACTACAATTTATTTCAACTACAAGAGAAGTCTCAACATACAAATTATATATTTCGACATGTACAAGAATACTAGCATGATCCATGGCATATTATTCTTCTTTCTAATTTATCAAGATGGCAATTTGTTACTTAATCACAACAAAATTATTTTCATTCATGGCATACTACATTGGCATAGATTATGGCTACATACATCACATCAAAATCAATTTCTCAATTTTAGCATGCATTCTCTACAATTAGAAAGTAAGAAATCACCCACCTCTTATGGAGAGTATCAACTAAGAATGAAGAGACTTCTTTTAGCTCCTAGCACCTCCTTGTCCTTCTCCTCCTAGCAAGCCTCCAAAGCATAAGAAATACTCTCTTTCTCTCTTTATTTAGTTTAGTTGTGACAAGAGAAGGAGAAATGAGGGTGTATTTATAGGTCAATGTGAGGGTTCATAATGTAAAATTCTCCACCTACTAACTCCTCATTTAAAATCTCCACCCCCTCACTTTCCTAACTCATCCCTCAAACTCTCCAAATACCCTAACTCCCAAACTCCTAACTCTTCTCCTCCCCACTATGCTACAAACCAGCATCCCTCCATTGAAGTGCCACGTCAGCTTGTAACTGATGCCAACAAGCAAAGACCACAGCATGGTCTTGCTGTTGTTTTACTTCACGGGTGGGCCCCCCAGCTGAAAGCCACGTAATCCTTGATGACATGAGCAACTAAAGAGGCAGCATGCTTCACGTGGCCCCCACCCACTCCATCCATTCATTTTATACACAAATCATTTAATATATATATATATATATATATATATATATATATATATATA